>JANRMT010062814.1:106483606-106615965 GCA_026402145.1 Polypterus bichir lapradei | reverse complement strand
CTCTCTCTCTCTCTCTCTCTCTCTCTCTCTCTCTCTCTCTCTCTCTCAGAACAGACAGGAACATTTGAACAAATCCGAACTTTAATTTAAAAACCAACCACAAGCAACCAAAAAAGTAACATTGCAGGAGTTCATGCTAATAGCCTTACAGCCTGATCGCTATAAACACATTTTTTAAAATGAGTTTTAAGCACAGCGGAAAAAAAGGAACATTAGAACAAATCCGAAATTTATTTAAAAACCAACCACAAGCAACCAAAAAAGTAACATTGCAGGAGATCACGTTATTAACCTTACAGCCCAATCGCTGTAAACACTTTTTTTAAAATGAGTTTTAAGCACAGCCGAAAAAAAAGGAACATTAGAACAAATCCGAATTTTATTTAAAAACCAACCACAAGCAACCAAAAAAGTAACATTGCAGGTGATCACACTATTAGCCTTACAGCCCGATCACTGTACTGTACAGTACAGTAAACAATTTTTTTAAAAATGAGTTTTAAGTACAGGGAAAAAGGGAACATTTGAAAAATCTGTAATTTAATAAACCACCAAGAAAAGTAACATTGCAACAAATCACGCTATGAACCACTCCATGTAAACACTTTTTTAAATGAGTTTTAAGCACAGGGAAAAAAACGAACATTTGAAAAAAGAGAAAAGTAACATTGCAACAATTCACGCTACAAACTGAAAAATTAACTTTTGAAAAATCCGTAATACAAAAACCATAAACCACCAAGAAAACTAACCTTGCATGAGTCGAGTTCTGGCATGAAGTGATGAGGAACTGGGTGGAGAGGAAGTTACAGTTTGAGTCTGGCTCCGCGATGGAGAGATGTTTTCCTTCAGGTGTTTTCTCTCTTGTGATTTCTTGGGTTTCTGGTGTTTTTAGCTGTTTAGCTGGTGGGAGCGAAAGCCTCATGCAGCCATTCTAAAAAGTCCTTGTGACCCAACCCTTCGTGTTTGCCCTCCACATTACTGGCAGTCTGGCTTTGTTTACATTGTGCTGCTTGAAAGCAGGAGGGTTCTCAAATTAGTAAATGAGTAAACTGGTAAACAGTTTTTCCACCTCTTCCAGCACTTGAAGCATCTGCCTGGTTAACGCTGTAACTCCTTTTGCAACATCAGCTGCTTTAATAGATTCTTTCTGCTTTAGAATAGTCGAAATCGTAGATTTTGACTTCTTGTACTCGGCGGCAAGATCAGTAACACGAACACCACGCTCAAACTTTTCAATAATTTCTTTCTTTACTTCGATTTCAATTTTCTTCAAAACTTTCTTCTCACCACTCTTCACTTGCTTAGAAGCCATGGTTAACTGCAAAAGCACACAAAATACTATAGAGCACAAAGAGATCACAGGTAAAGCACGCATGTCTGACTGAGAACAATGAACAGGGAGCGGCTTGCTTAAATACAGTAATCGGCGCATATGAACCAGCAGGCCAGGCAGGCACGAACATGTAGGCTCGCTCTCTCTCTCTCTCAGCAGCACGCACCCTCCCTCTCTCTCAGCAGCACGTACCCTCCCCCTCTCAGCAGTACGCACCCTCCCCCTCTCTCAGCAGTACGCACCCTCCCCCTCTCTCAGCAGCAGGCAGGCACGCACGTGCATGCAGGCAAGCACGTCTGACCGAGAACAATGCAACATGTGCGGAAATCATCGGTGCGCACAAACCGAAAGGGAAATTGGCTTGTTCATATACCGAGTGTGTGGTCGTGAACCGAGGCAAAAGTTTGGCAAACTTTTTGGTTGTGAACCGAGTTGTATGTGTACCGAGACGTTCGTGAACCGAGGTTCCACTGTATAAAGATAAACATAAATAATAAGTAACAGATAGATAATAAGTAACAGAGGCAGCATAAAGTATAAAAACAGAATAGAAATATAAAGTGTAATGTGCAGGTAGGTGTGTGATGGACAAGTCAAATACAGTTGTTTGAGGTAGATAGAATGAGGTGAACCATGGTTATAAACTCCAGTCAGTTATTTAGGAGTCTAATGGCTTTGGGAAAGAAAGAGTTCTTTAGCTTAGAAGTCCTGCATTTCATACTTCTATACCTCCTGCCTGACAGTAGAAGTGTGAACAGTTCGTGTTGGGGGTGGGTGGGGTCCCTGAGGATCGAGGCAGTTCTTCTGCGGACTCTGCAGTTGTAGACTCTGCAGAGAGGGCAATGGGGTCCTGGTGATCTTCTCAGCAATCTTTACCACTCACTGCAGGCATTTGCAGTCCGTAGCAGTAGTGTTGCCGTACCACACATTAATGCAGTTGGTCAAGATGCTCTCAACAATGCAGCTGTAAAAGTTGCAGAGGATCTTAGTCGACATATCAAACTTCCTCAGCCTCCTCAGAAAGTACAGCTGCTGTTGAGCCCTCTTGACCAGCTGTGATAATGGCTAACAAGAGGCTGGGTAGCGGGGGTCGGCTAGCGCGGTGTTTTCAGCCTAGCGTGGAGCCCTCCCCTCTTGCCTTGCTTGCTTCGCCGGAGCACTCTCCTGGGGTCAGCTTGGTCACTCAAGCTAGGTGCTATGGGGTCTTCCTGGGTGTGGTTGTGGTGTTGGCTGTGGGAGCGAACAATGAACTGTAGCTCAGATGGTATAAAACCGGTAAATTCTAGGGTACTGTGTGAGTTGCTGTGTGAGCAATGTCTAGCAATGCCTGTCTGCTGTATGACAGTAGTGCAAGGTATTTTTGCGCTTTAGAGAAGGCGAAAAACAAAAAAACAAAACAAAACAAAAAATTGCATTTTTTCATTTTGTTGGGCCTGCCTTAAATTTTGCCTTTTCCTTTTGAATTTTCTTAATAAATACTTAAATGCTCAGTGAACTATGTTAGTCTTCATTGGATCTGAAGTTTATTTTATGCCTTTTCCACTCTTTATGGATTGACTGACTTTTAAGCCTTCTCCCCACTTTTGGATTGCTATTTAAATTTGAGGCCTGTTTGTTTGAGGTGGTGAGGCCTGCTATTGTGGTGCTAATTGGTGCAGACATGGTGTTACATGACATAAGCAATGTCCAAGGATTGTTGTAAGTGATAAAAGGCTTGGAAATATTTTTTTTTTCTGACAAAGACATTGTCAGGGAAAGAAAAGAGTCAAAACTGGAAAAACAAAAATAATAAGGGAACAAAGAATCAAAAGGCAAAACATTATTCAGGAGTCAAAGGCCAAATGAAACACAAAAACCAGTAATTAATCCTAACGCTAGGTTCTATTCAGTAAATAAGGTAACTGCACTAAAGAGAAGAAAAATGTGGGGTATAACACAAGAGAAGATACATTGTAAAACTGTTGTGCATTTAAAGGCTTAATTACATTTCCGTGATTTCGCAAGTGCAGTAATTAAGGTCATATAACACATCCCAATCCCCAAAAAAAATCAAGAAGATAATTCACATAACCTACATGAGATAAATGTAAATGAGAAATAAACTTCAAAAAATGAATTTACAGGTAAAAAAGTTAGATTAACATACACATAGAACACACATTTTAATAGTATTTCATATTACAAGTGACCTGCTTTAACTCTGAGTTTACCATTAGGCAGGATCATGTCATTAATGTTGGTTTAATTCCTGTCATTTCATTGCATGCTACACATCTGATGAATTGTTGTCTTTACCTGTCAGTCAAAGTCAAAAGCACAGGTCTGTGTGATGCTATCAGCGCCAAAAAGGCAAGGCCTTTGTAAAGTTATCCAATTCAAAGTTCTTTTTTGAGTGCTGGAATGAAGCTTATGTACAGGATAGTATGTTAAAGACAGTACTTTAAATTTAATTTAGTCTGAAATGCAGAAAACTGTGTTTTAATAGCACACAAGTGGGCCATTTGAAAATATTTGTACACACTTTAAATGTAAGTTTTGTTTCTGTAAAATATTAGGGGGCTCTGCCCCCTGCTCACTTCGCTTGCCCAATCCCGTGTTTGGTTTACCGGATATACAATTTAAAGAGATTATATTTTCATGGGAATTGTTACATATGCATTATTTTCACTTTTACTTTAAAATCTTTTGTAAAAACAATACTTTTCCTTTATTTCCGGCCCCAGGCATAGTTACATCTCTTTCTCGCCAGACGTATAATGCTGCTTGTGTTGTGAAGGGGGGGCGGCTGAACACATGCTACAGATATGGCGTCAGGTCATCATCTGCTGTCTTTTTGCTGCTTGCGAGCTGCCTGTTCTGCTTGTCGCATGTCGTTGTTTTAAGAGCTGGGAGCACATGGTGCTTGTCTGGCAAAAGCAATCCAGCAACTGCTAGGTTAGATGTCTGTGGACTTGTTTTAAATGATGGCTCACTGCCTTGTCTCTATAAAAACAATAATTGTCCTTTATTTCCAGCCCCGGGCGTGGTTAAATCTTTTTCTTGCAGGATGTATAACGCTGCTTGCGTTGTGAAGGGGGGGCAGCTGCAGTTGCGCTGCCCTTCGATCATTTTAAAGCCTGTACAACCACTGTCCTTTTTGCCACTTCGTGTCTCTGCTGCTCGCGTTGTGATCGCTTCTCCATGATCCTAAATATACACCTGACTGAATTGTGTTTTCTTTGAATTTAAACTTGTCGTTGCTTTAACTGTTGTGGGACCCCAGATTCTCATAGTGTATGGTCCATTATTGTGTAAATCTACGTGTTGTGCATTGAATGATGCGAATGTAAAAAGACTTTGTTTTCTGCTTTTTGCCTTTTATTTCTGACCTCGCTTTGTCCTGCTTTTTTTTCAATTACACCTGGGGGGGCCTCATGTATAAAAGGTGCGTACACACAGAAATGTTGAGTAAGAACGTTTCCACGTTCAAATCGCGATGTATAAATCCTACACTTGGCGTAAAGCCACGCACATTTCCACGGTACCTCATACCTTGTCGTACGCAAGTTCTCCGCTTGGTTTTGCAGACTGGTGGCACCCAGCATCAAAGCAGTGCTACTGTTCCTGTGTGGTTATCCTTTCCTTTCCTGATGCGGCTTTATAAATACACTGAAATTAATCGCATATTGTTTATTAGTGTAATGCATCTGATTGTAATTAACCTGTAACAACATAATGGTCCAGGGAATAGCCATAGTATTCCAAATATCATAACTGCTTTAGCATTGTTACTCTCATTGCACCTTCTTTTTCTTCTTCTTCTTCTTTCAGCAGCTCCCGTTAAGAAGTTGCCACAGTGGATCATCTTTTTCCATATTACTCTCACTGCACCACTCGGAGTATTTATATCACTGTATCTGAGTGTGAATCACAGCAGCAGCTGATCAGAAAGAGAATTATCGGTATACAGCATCAAGCACACAGGAATATAAGTATTTTTTTTTACTTTTGTCTCAGCCACGGCAAAACGTTTCAAAGCCTTTCCTGTACGGACCTCGCGGTTCAGAAACAGTTTCATCCCAAGAACTATAAACGCACTCAATTAATTGCTCCTTGTAGAACTATCTGTACTTATAAGTAGAACTACCTCACTGTAAACTTGCACTACAGTTATAATATTGCACAACCTGAGCCACTTTATAAAGCGCGTATTTACATATGATGACAATATCATTTTTAAGATGAAATGCAGCAAAATATGTTTATTATATTTTACAGATAAAACTTTAACTTCATTTAAATAATCTATATTCTTCACTGGGACTGGCGTGAAGGATAGAATAATTAAATATGTACTACGAAGATATTTCAATGTTCCTTAAACGTTTTGAAGAATTGGCGCTATAAGCTTACAGATGGCTTAACGTCTATTACAGAGCTGATTGTGTGGCGATCGATTATTTGGAGAAAGAAAAGCAAGGAATGCAGGGGCGGCCACGCCAATATATATTGAATATCAAACAGAAAGAGAAAATAACAACACAGCTAAAAACGCAGCAGCAAATTTCGACAAAAGTTAAACGCTTGTGTCATGAGCACGAGGCGGCTATGCAGTGTCCGTGGCCATCCACTGTGCATAAGATACCATATTGACATTGGCGGGCGAAGGGGCCACCGATTCTTTCTCTGCCCAGGGCCACCACGAGCCTAGAGCCGCCCATGAGTACTGCTGCAATAAATAATTTAATCGATGGTTGCGCACAATCGCTGCGCTGTGAAACCCATGTTTAATAACGTGCTTTAACTCTTATCATCATGAAAATGATATCACGTATACATCTCAGTATTTTAGTTATTCAGAGAGCTGTAATATCACGAATGTAATGGATTCTGTATCCAGTCGGAGGAAGAGAGCCAATATAAGAAGCACTAGTGATTCACACACATAGAGCACTAGAAGATCACATACAAAACAAAGCATTTAACGTGCTACTTTAATTACGATGTGATTTGAGAAACTGTTTAATTAAACAATTTTAAGATGAAGTTTATAATGTTCAACTTTGATGACAATATAAACTACATGATTAAAGTGGAAATTTTTAGATTGAAGTTGACATTTTGTGCTTTTTCCCCACTGTTTGCCTTTTTTTTCTCTGTACCCTAATAAGCGTTCATATGACACTCAGAAGGTGGGCTAAGACTCGATTTTTCATGGCGACTTTGATATCTGACAACTTCTTTTTTATTTCCGGCACTGTGTGATTTTGTGAACTTGAGCTTTCAAGTTTCTCCAACACGCTATGTCACTCAATCAACTTCCTTTTGTTGTTTATACTACGGTTTAAATCAACAAATAGTATGTTTTTCCTTTGCCTCCACTTGGTATTCGCTAAAATTCTTATATTTTCCCCCATGCTTTTCCCATTGTCTTTTCACAGAAGACTGAGCTTAAGGGCTATTTATATTGATTTGCATATTCAAAGAGGCGTAATTCTGGAAGGAATTGGGGCGGGACAGCACGCGCGTGCACGAGCGTTACTTTTCACGCTGACCGGGATTTATGTAGTGGAAGAACGCGGAAGTTAGGGTACGCACAGATTCCTGCATCTGGATTTTTCTGTGCATAAGCACATTTCGGCTTTTGCGCTTACATCATGTTATAGTGTGAATTCTACGCATGGCATTACGCATGAGACCCCTGGTCCTGATGATTAATTTCCTTTTGTTTGCGCTAATGTGATCTTTTATTCATCAACATTTCATTTATAACGTATTGTCCTTTATACGCTTTATATGCACTGGGACCCCTATATCTGTGTGTGCTGCATGCCTTTACACTACTGATTTTTTTGCTGGTCGTGCTCTGATATTGCTTGTAAGTAGGGCATGTCTTGCAAGAATCTCATGTTCTATATCCCCGCGAGATGCTCCATGGCCATTCTCTTTCGTCTCGAGGGTCTTTTATTTGTCTTCCGCGATCTTAACATGAAGATCACATATCGTCTCCTAGTCATTCCCTCCCACAGGATTTTTTTTATAATAGAGAGATATAAAATAGTGTTTAAAAACTGTTCCATTTGGTTACTCAACTTTTATTAGAAGTAACAGATTTAATTTATTGTAAAAACATACTATATATTTCAGTATATTTAAAGTCATACTTAAATCAACATGACTTTAGATTTTTGACATGACACTTTTTTTTTTTTACTTTCACTTAAGTAGCAGTACTTTTCTTTAAGTAATAGTGTGTTCTGCTCTACTTACCTTTGTGGTTTTAATAGTATTTCACCAACTATATCACTAGTTTCAGATACAACCTCTCTGTATGGAGAAAAGTTTCAAACTTTTCAACTGACTGCTTCAACTGATTTCAGGTAAATAACTGAGGCCTGAAACAACTGACAAGCTGAACCGGAGTGAAGTGTATTCTGGGAAAGCTGAAAAGGAAAGGAGGACCTTTTTATAGCCAGTCTGTTTGTAGTGTTGTGCAGCTTTTGATTTCCATGAAATCTGACCTCAAGCTTGCATGATAATGTTACTGTGTTTTGAGAAGCTGAGAAAATGTGAGGACAGTAAGCCAGGTATGTGTTCTCAATATTAACAAGAAGGAGAAGACAGTGGTTGCCATTTATTAGAACTTGTTTTCAATAAAAGTCTCAGTTCAGTTTTCAGGACGCTTTCCAAGGAGATCTTTTTCCTGCACAAAACCTATCTTTTCACTTTCGGTTATGAAAATAAAATCAAAAACGAAGGAACTGGGCCATCTGAGACTGAGTGAAGACCACATTAACACTGCATGTACCTACTCAGATTGAATAATTCTTTATATTAGTTTTATTTGCTGCTGTTACATATTATGCAATGTGAAGAAATAAACACAGCACAGACCAGATTCAGGTTTGAGTGAATTCCCCGTATACTGTCAGTAATGGCATGGTAGTCACGAAGGACTGGTACAATGGTCCAAGTGTGCATAACATACAGATTGAACAACCAGGATCTTTACAGTGGACATTTATGTAGAAAATAAGTTGTTAGGAATTGATGTACTAAGTTCCTCAGAGGATGGAAGTGAAGTCATTGGAAGGGGACCAGAAATGACTCCTTCTGGGGGAGGGCTTGGAGGTGGAATCATCAAAGGGAAGCCGGAAGTGTTTTTCCGTAACAGAATCGCGGTGACTGAGACTTTTATTCTTTGTTCGTTCTGTTGAAAAAAGAGAAAAGGCATTAATACTTGCCTCTAACCCCCTGTCTGTTGTTCTGTCACGCTCTTTTGGGCCCTTTGGCTGCCCCCTAATCACGCATGTGTGACAGCAAGTAAAAGCTTAAACTCAATAACTGCCCAATTATTGATCACTAGCATTGCCGACTGCTATGATTGTTCATTCCTTGTCTAGCTGCGTTCCCTTAAGGGTAAGAAGGATGCTTTGTGGAATTCTGTATTTGTGGTAAACTGGGTTGAAATAAAGGAGTGAAAATAAAAGACAATCCCAGTCACCAAGCAGCCTTCCATTAAAGGTGCTGAAGGTTAAATACATGGAGTCCAATAAGAACAGTGAGACATGTAAGAGGTTAAAGAAAACAATTACATAGTTGGTATTGGTATTTCTTTCTATCCACCATTATGAAAAGCACCTAAGAGATTATATTGTACCTTTCGAATTAGGAGTGTATCACAGATGATCTAATAATAGAATAAAACACCTTCCCATCGACTACCTAGCCTCAACAGAGTATGGTTTTTAATTGTACATCTAGGGTATTTTGCATGGTGGGGATGCCAAGACATCATGGTAAATATACTTAGTTTGGAAAATAAAGCCCTCCAAAAGGGAATAAAAAATGTCTTAAAGTAAGAGTTTTTACATACATCTGACCATGAAGTCTTGTGTAGCCTAATACAGCAATAAGCATTCCTTCAGATGACCTACAAGTAATGTTTAATATCACCTGACCCTGTGATCCTGTGTTAGGATATAGCGGGTTGGACGATGACTGACTGAATGAGTGGTTAAACATGGTTATCCCTATTCCAGAGATCAACAGAAACAGAAATTAACTGCTTATGAACAGTCTGTGCATGCTTTATTCATATTTTGTCAAAGTGTCATTCTGCCTAATGAACAACTGCCTATAAGCAGTAGAGATGGATTTTAGTTGTAGCCCCTGCAAATAAATTAGGGCTATATTCATAAGAGTTTTCTAGAAAAATCTTTTTTATGTCTGTGTTCAGTAGAACATGATTAATTTCAGATGTCAGTATCAGGTAGGCAATTGTGGCATAATATATGAAATTACTGCATATGACAGCCATTTAGAAGTTACAAGTAGCATATTTTGTGTTGTGAAATAATTGCAATTCAAATAATTGGTAATAACTAACATTTTGCCAATTTGATAAGCAACATGAAATCATTTACATATGTCTTTTACAAGTACTTTTTACATATGTTAGAAACTCATATAAGTACAAAGCTTATAACATCCTTCTTTACATGATCTGAACCAAATGCATGTATATACTGTGCTATCTTGATAAATACTTAAAAAGTATAAAATAGCAAAAACAAATGATTTACATAACAGCATATTGTCATATTTTTTGCATTATGAAAAGAAAAGCATATAAATGTTTTTTATTCCATATATACAGTTTATATTAAATAACTATGTTGACATTGGTGTAATAGCTCTTTACCTTTTCTAGACATATTTACTTTTATTGAAGACTCAAAATACAAGTAAATCAGTAATTATCAATTACTTGCACACCAGAGAAATTTTATTTCATTCTAAACCAAAAAGCCTTTATTTTACTTATGAATAAGTTTCAAGGGTACTGGGAATGTACTCCTATCTGTGTGGACTATAGACTTATTCTGCATGTCTGTTTGGGTTTTCCTCTTTCCATCTTTCCTCCAAGATGGAGTAGAGTGCTACAAGGCAAATTAAGCACATTCACACTTGCATCATGCTGGCACTTAGAAGTGTCTATAACAGGAGTCCTCAATCATAGTCCTGGAGGGCCGCAGTGGCTGCAGGTTTTTATTCCAACTAGTTTCCTAATTAGAAAGTAGTTGATGCTGATAATAAAACTTGGTATTGAACTTGCATTCATTCAAGAGAATTTTTAATTGCACTGTAGAGTTTCCTTCTGTGAGAACATTATCCAAGTGTTTTGTGGACCAGAATAGATTTAAACTTAATGGTCCTTCCAATTCCCCTCTCATTCATTTCTAAACATTTTTTTATCACATATACTTCATGGTAAGCACGTTAGCTGGAGAGCTGCTAGTTTATTGGTTATCGGCATCTCATTATTAACTGATGTCTGATTAAGAAAATAGGCAACAATTAAAACTTAAATGCAGCTGCTAAAATCTAAAATAGACAATTATAATTGAGGGTTCTGAATGATAACAGGCAAGAGAACTAAAATTAAGCCCAAAAAACATATTGCTTTAATAGTAAATAAAAGGGTTCTAATTAAGAAATTGGTTAAAGTGAAAACCTGTAGCCATAGCAGACCTCTAAGACTGTAATTGAGGACCTCTGATCTACAAAGTAACTAAAATTTGTCTTTGATAAATAAAGGCACTAATAAGGCATAGATTTAAACCCCAACTTTCATTATCAGCAAGGACTGGGTTCTAATTAGGACACTGGCTGGAATGAAAACCCGTAGCAACTGCAGCCGTCCAGGACCGTGATTGAGGACCCCTGGTCTATAACAATATGGTGTATTATAAAGAAGATACTTTTTCATGAATATACATTATATTTTGTTTGTGTAGTGGTAGTCTACTTTGTCAATTTCAGTAGGTTTATAATGAAAGGATGTAAAAAAAGATGACAGGATAAGAATATTCATGGAGAAATGAACATTACATAAACTATTTGGCTAAGCTACTTCCTGATAATTGGATGTACAATTTGCCTACTGTCTTATATAATTTTGCATAACACATAAACTAAGTACACAATACAACATTTTTCCATGTCAAACTTTTGATTTTTGAAGAATATAATATGAATTTGCATCTTTTGCACTTCCTTAAAATCTTACTGTCTACCACGCTACTTGGTAGCTTATTAAGTGTCTATGGTTCTCTGTGTAAAGGAAAACTAATGTTAGTGCAAAATTTACAATTAACAAGTTTCTAACTGTGTCCCTGTGTTCTTGATGAACTCATTTTAAATAACACTCTTGATCCACTGTACTAATAACCCTTCATAATTTTAAACACTTCAATCATGTCATCTCTTAATCTTCTTTCGCTTAAACTGAAAAGGCTCAGCTCTTTTAAACTTTTTTTATAATTCATCTCCTGTAGCTCTGGAATAAGCCTAGTTGCTGTTCTTTGGACCTTTTCCAGTGCTGTTATGTCCTTTTTGTAGCCTGGAGACCAAAACTGCACACAGTACTCCAGGTGCAGTGCTAGGGCTGCTGCTATTTTCAATATATATAAATGATTTAGATAGGAATATAAGTATTTTTTTTTACTGACATCTTCAACATCTCCCTGAGCACCACCATTGTCCCATCCTGTATCAAAACCACCACCATAGCTCCTGTGGCAAAAAAGTCACAAGTATCCAACATCAATGACTACCGTCCCATTGCACTCACTCCCATTATCATGAAGTGGTTCGAGAAGCTTGTCGTGAGGCACATCAAAACCCTGCTGCTCCCCTCACTGGACCCCCTGCAGTTTGCTTATTGCCGGAACCGTTCAACAGATGATGCAATAGCCACCACTCTCTATCTGGCTCTTGCTCATCTGGACAATAAGGACACATACGTTCGAATGCTGTTAATTGACAGCTCAGCATTCAACACAATCATTCCTCAGCAGTTGATGGAAAAGCTGAGCCTACTGGGACTGAACACCTCCCTCTGTAACTGGATTCTGGACTTCCTTCTCAGTCAGTCAGGATTGGAAACAACATCTCCAGAACCACCACACTGAGCAATGGAGCCCCTCAAGGCTGTGTGCTCTGTCCATTATTGTTCAAACTGCTGACTCATGACTGTGCAGCAACACACAGCTCTAATCATTTCATAAAATTTGCTGATGACACGACCGTGGTGGGTCTCTTCAGCAACAACAATGAGTCAGCATACAGAGAGGAGGTGCAGCGGTGTAAAGCCAATAACCTGTCTCTGAATGTAGACAAAACAAAGGAGATGAGTGTCGACTTTAGGAAGACTAAGAGTGACCATCTGCCACTGAACATTGACGGCTCAACTGTGGAGGTCGTCAATAGCACCAAATTCCTGGGTGTCCACCTGGCAGAGAACCTCACCTGGTCCTACAACACCAGCTCTTTAGCCAAGAAAGCCCAGCAGCGGCTCTACTTCCTGCGTAGGCTGAGAAAAGCCATCTTCCACCAGCTATTCTAACAACATTCTACAGAGGAACCACAGAGAGCATCCTGAGCAACTGCATTGCTGTCTGGTTTGGAAATTGCACGGTCAGGTATTGTAAAGCCCTACAACAGATTGTGAAGACAGCTGAGAAGATCATCTGTTTCTCTCTTCCTTCCATCATAGACATTTACACCAAATGCTGCATCCGCAAAGCTACCAGCATTGTGAATGATCCAACACACCCTCCACATTCACTGTTTACACTTCTGCCATTGGGAAAAAGGTACTGAAGCATTCGGGTCCTTACCACCAGAATGTGTAACAGTTTTTTCCCCCAAGCAGTCAGATTCCTGAACACTCATGGACCGATCTGATATCTGATATATGTATTCTACTCTGCAATGTTGCACATGGTTGCACGTTTGCACATTTGTCTCACATGCCCCTTGTTATATATGCACCTTGTTATATATTACGTGTATTTATGTTATGTGTCGTGGATTCTACGTTGTCCTGTGTTCTATGTAGCACCATGGTCCTGGAGGAACATTGTTATGTTTCACTGTATGCTGCACTACTGTATATGGATGAAATGACAATAAATACTCTTGAATCTTGAATTGAATCAGCCTGGTTAAGTTTGCAGATGATACCAAGTTAGGTGGATTGGCAGATAATTTGGAATTCGTTAAATCATTACAAAAGGACTTGGACAGCATACAGGCCTGGGCAAATTTGTGGCAGATGAGTCTTAATGTCAGTAAATGTAAAGTATTACACATAGGAAGTAAAAATGTTAGGTTTGAATACACCATGTATGATCTTCAGTGATTGTCAAATGTAGTATATATCCCTACTGAATCTGGCATATTATCCTATTATCTCTGGATGCAGAAAAAGCTTTCACAGACCAAAATCGGGATATCATTTTACTGTAATATACAAATTTGGGTTTGGACCAAATATATATCCTTAGATCAAATTATTATATTCCATCCGAAAACCCTTTGTTTATTTCATATTACTGCATAGAACCAGGCAGGGTTGCCTATTATTGCTATTGCTTTTGAGGTGCATTCAAATACATTATAATATGATATATATATATATATATATATATATAGTGTGATAGCAAATTCTGCCTGTCTATCTGTCTTTATAAAACGACTTAGCTTCTAGTGGACAGATTATTCTTCAAAGACATTTGTCGGAACAGCTCAGTTTGTGTTGTAATATCTTGTATACAGCAGTCTGTACACATTTTTGAAATTTCCAAATCTCCCATTGAAAACATCGGCAAGTTTGCAAACTACAAATTACTTTACTAAATTAATTTAATTTGGCAGCAGTTACTTCAGGTTGCGTGTGTGTGTGTATATATATATATATATTGTGGCACGCACCTGGGGGTGTTACCCAGCCGGGACACCCAGGAGGACCGGAGGAGGGCTTGTGCCTCCTCCAGACCATGAGGGGGCGACCGCCCTGGCTGCTTTGGAGACCACGGGTAGAGAGCATTGAGGTTCAGCCCTGTAGGGGCACCTTGGTCACCACCAGGGGCCATCCCAATGCCTGGAAAGCCCTGAACCTCAGCACTTCTGCCACACCCGGAAGTACTGGGGGGAAGAGGAGCAGGGACACCTGGAGTGCTTCCAGGGATGCAGCCGGCACTTCCGCCACACTGGGGCGTGTTAGTGGAAGATTGCCGGGAAACAACTGGAGCACGTCCGGGTGATTATAAAAAGGGCCGCCTCCCTTCATACAATGGCTGGAGTTGGGTGAGAAGAAGGACAGACCTTGATGGAGAGGAGTGGAGGCGGCCTTAAGAATAAAGGCATTGAGTGTGAGTCCTGGACTTTGGGGAGTCTTGGGGGTTTTGTGTGTGCATTTAGTACTGTAAATACTAGCTGTAAATAAATGTGTGGTGGTGCTTAAACATGTCTACCTGTCTGTGTCCGGGGCTCGTTCCACACTATATATATATATATATATATATATATACATATATATATATATACTGTAAAGAGACAAAAAAGGACAAGAAAAAGGTATATTCAATGTCCTACAAAAAAAACAAAGTGGTAAATCAATCAAATTCAATGCAGCCGAGTAGTCTCTTCAGACTGTGTCTAAGACAGGACTGACTAATGAGGAACAGTGGCTGGCTTCTACAGTATAGCTGCTGTGAAGGAAGGGGAGTGTCCAAAGGGGCTGGAACCAGAAGTGAGGTTAATGATAGGGTGGGTTCTGGAAGCAGAGGTGGAGTTACGTAGGCTTCCTGTTCAGATATGGATGGGACAGCTTTTTAATGACGGATTACGCGGCATAACAGACAAAGGAAGCCATGACAAGACCTTCAAAACTGGTGGCCCAATGTATACAGTCTGGCGTTTTCGTCGCTGCATTGGAAGGATTTTCCGGATCAGATGACGTTATCTTCCATCCGCCCGTCGGCTTCAAAGGTGTGCTGGGCAATGTTCCAAGGCTTTATACCCTTTCTTCAAGTGCAGGCCCCCACTTAGGTGACTAACACAATTCCAAACAAGGCAAAGAGGATACAATTTCATGCGGACTCTGACAGACAAAAAAATAGTGCATGTTGCCCATTTCACAGTTGTTCCTGTCTTTTTTTCTAATGCTTGCCTAGTAGTTCTAAATGATGAGCCCCTGTGCTAAATCTGGCTTTGTATTAGCTGTGCATGTGAGTAGAAAGAAAAGTAGATTTATAAAATATTCGTACAGAGCACAGTGACATATTAAACATATACACCCCTGCTCCGGCTTACCATGTTCAGCCAAGCCCATTGAATGCCTCCCATGTACTCCTGTGTGACTATATATATTCTTACTTGTTTGACAACTGCTCCTGTTGATGTTCTTCTTTCTAAGAGAACCAACAAATGTTTTATGGACCAGAGCAGATCAACATTACTGAGACCCTCACCTTTCTTTATTTTGAGATATTGTATGATGGACATGGGTTAGCTGGTTATGTGTTGGCTCACTTTGTGTCTCATTATTGTTAATTAAGGAAAAAAGAAACAATTACATGGTCTGTATCTTAAATAGCAAGTCAATTGCAAAAAAGGCAAAAGAAGTTAATTAGCAGGAGAAATTAGATAATTAAAAAAATTAAGAAAATGGTTAGAATGAAAGGCTGCAGCCACTGCGGCCCTCTAGGATTGGAATTGGATAGCCCTGATATAATCTAATGATTGGTCAATCAGCCAGTCAGTCATTTTCTAACCTGCTCAGTCCTGAACAGGTTTGTGGGGGGTGCTGGAGTATATCCCAGCTAGCATAAAGGTGCAAGGTAGGAAAAAACCCTGGATAGGCAATCTAAAGATTGGAAAAAATGTAATTTGTTCTACAAGAACAGTGCAAAGCTTTTTTTTAGAATTTGCCAAGAATGATTAAATTCTTTTTTTAAAATAGTCTGCCAGACTTATATCTCTGTTGTGTTATTCGTTTGTATTTTTTTTAAATGTGAGAAAATGTTTCATAATAAATTACCTTTTTGTTCATATGGCTTTCTTAACAAAAGGTTAGGGGAGGGGTGCTGAGTATTGATTATGATTATAATACATTTAAATATTCAAATAAGTCTTTGCAATCAACTCTAAATTTGTAGTGGACTTAACATTTTCTAGTGATCTGAAACTTTTCAAAATGAAATGTAACATTTACACTTATTTCTGTCTAGGTTAGTAAATGTAAACTTGGAAAAATAACCAAAACACTTGAAGTGAAAAATACAATCAAAATGTATTGTTAACTCCAGGATCGGCCAAATATTTAGCATAAAATGTAAAGTTTCTTTCAACATAGAATCTGTTTCACATCATTAGGTTTCTGAAGCTGTTAATCTGCAGGTGGCCTGCAGACATAGTGGAATGGTATATTGAATTATATAAGCATATCACATTATTCACAAAGTTACTCAGTGGCAGTGCAGAGTAGCGGTCTACAGACTTTGCATAAACTGCAAAAATATATTCAGTCAAACGGACAAATATCAGTAGTTTTTGTATTTTTTCACTTGAAGGTCAGGCATCCAATGCAGTTTTCTCTTGTGTTGTCACATTGTTACAGTCATATAGCCTCCATTTGCTCTCTGCTCTGCTCTTACTCCAGGGCTTTCCAGAAGACCAGATGTGACCACAGTATTTTCACATGGATAGAACAGGGCATAGCCATATAAATGTGTGCTTTTCAACCAAGGAGAGTTAAAAAAGCATTTACCAGCCAGAATAGCATGAGAGAGATGAAGTAAGGTCAATAAATATCAAACAAATATTGACAGACAAGCCTGGTCTACTAATGTAAAGGAGCAGATGCACTGGTGTTTAAAGGACATTTCCCTTGGCGCTTAGGTTTCAGAAAGGCAAGGGCTTATTTGCATATTCTATACTTATTGAATTTGTTACAAAACCAGGTCACATTGACAACTGTTCCAGGTCGTGTCTGACAAGGACCAAGCTTCAACTGCAAAGGTGAATGTTTTTTGCTTAACATCAAATTTAATGTCCTCAAAAGCTCATTTAAGAGAATAACAAAAAAGGAGAAAAAAATTCCTACTCACAAGATTAATTTATTAATGTAGACAGCATGGTTCTGTTTTTATTTGGTCATCCTACCTCATACCACTTCCGCTTTGATTCTTCGTTTCTTTTGTCAAATTTCCATAATTTCTAAGCCTGTCCAGATTTTCTGCTTATCAAGAGACTGAAATTCTTCAAGACAACTTTCAGTACCTTTGTATTTTTGCCCTGACAATAGCACCTTGTACTGTTCTGCAGCAGCTTTGGATGAGTTAAAACACAGTAGCTGTCCAGAACCTGGCCAGTGAATCCAAGTTTTCCTTGCTTCTCAAACTTTGCTTTTCTTCTCTCTATCTTCTTTGATTCGCAGAATCTTATTTTACTCACAATTTTTCTCCATTTCATGTGTTCTTTCCAAAATTAAAGAAAAAATAAGATTTAATCAAAATTATGTAAGTAACAGTAGATTGGCTCCAAATATTTTGAAGGTTGCTTTTCGAGAGAGGTTATATACTCTACAAGTATTTACATTCACACAACAATTTTCCACCATGGAATGTTTGAAAAAAACAGTATACTCTACTGGTTAAATGCCTAACACTTTGTGTGTGGTTATCGATCATTTTATACCTTTTCTATACTAAGTACCACCTTCCTTACTCCTAACACATGATCCTAAATAAGCAGCTACAGAAAATTGATAGATTTATGCTTCCCACTGCAATCAGTGTCATGGTGCCAACTAACAGCAAGTGCACCATATTTGAACTTTAAAACATTTATCATGCCAGTGTGCATCTTTATCCTTATCTATCCGAACCAACTGTATCCAGTGTAAAGACAAAGCTAGTGTTGGTAAGATAGGGTAAATGATAGGAACCAGTGTAGTTTTTTACAATTAAGAAAGTAATAGACATTACTTCAATATAAAATATCAATGAATGCTTACAAAATATACAGGTAAAATTCCGTTACAATGATTATGTTTGCAACGAAATCTTCATTACAATGAAGTATTTTTATGGTCCTGACAGTTTCCCCATATGACAGAAATCTATAGAAATCTTGTTACTATGAAATACATTCAGCAGATACTTTCATTACAACGAAGTGCCCAAAAGACCTTGAAATACCTGAATGATCCACAGAGAAGTTAGTTCTGTGGTCTCAGCTTAGTTGTACACAACGATCCCCAAAAAGAAATGTAGAAAAAAAAAATTACATTCCTCAAACTTTCCTTTACATTACTGTTTTTTGCTGTTTTTGTTTTCGGTCGTTTTCAGTGATACTTTTTGCTTATTGCTCGTCAACATTTGAAAAACATCCATTAGAATTTAACTCATTGTCACCCTCCTATAGAAACAGCACAAAAAAACGATAACAGATCATATTAGAAAAAAAAAACTACATTTTTGCAGCTGTCAATTCAGGCAAAAAGAAAAAAGACGTTGCCAGTAAATTCAGAATTTTGCCATTGACACTGTCAACTTTCTTGAAAGGCCGAGCAAAAAGAAGAAAAATTCGGGTTTGCAAAAATATGCGAACTGCTGCATTTGAAGACATCGAAAAAGCAGTTTTTATGTGGTTCAGTGATGCTCGTTCTAGAAACATTCCTATTAATGAGGCATTCATTCAAGAAAATATGAGATTTCTAAACTCTCTTGGGACCTCCCCCAACTGGACAACATGCCAAAGAGTGTCCCGAAGTGTGATCACCGAGTCTGTGGAAGACTGTTTTTCCACTGCCGGGGCAACAGCAGGCTCACCGCTCAGCTGTGGCTCGCCATCGAAGCAAATAGAAAAGATCTTGATGGGTGATGCAAGGAACATTGTATATGCAGAGAACAGTATTACTTGGCCACTAACCTGGTCACAACCCTGTCTGACTGCTGTGTCTGTGTATAGGAAAGTGGCAGATCACGTTACAATAAATAACCCTGCTGTACCTGTTTCAAGCTGAATAAAGCTGGTTTTGCTAAAGTACTGAGACTCAGCCTCGTGTTTTGGGGTGTAAGGCAGGGACTAATAGCTCAAACCTGATCTTTTAGGATTTGCTTCTGTGGCGCTTCACTGAAGCGCTGCGAGCCTGCTGTTGCCCTGCCCCGGACAAACAATCTTCCACAGACACGGCAATTGTGCTTCGGAATGCACTTCGGCGTGTCACCCCATTGGGTGGGGGGTAGAGGGGTCCCAAAAGAGTTCAGAAACCTCACAATATGAAGAAGAAGAAAAGGATGATTTGGTTTCTGATTGATAACTGTGCTGTCCACAACAAGCTTCCACATTTAGATAATGCTTGCGTTGAATTCCTCTCACTCAATTGCACAGCAGTGCTTCAGCCATTGGATTTGGATATCACTCGTACCCTGAAAGTGTGTTATCGCAAGGAAATGCTGAGAAAAATTCTCGTCAGCATAACTTGTAGACAGGAGGAGATTAAAATGAATGTGAAAGAAGCTATTGAAATTATTGCAAACACCTGGACGCAAGTTAAAGAAAGCACTATAGTGACAAATACAGAATCTCATTACTACGAAATCTTCATTACAACAAAATATTTTTTAGGTCCCTGGCAGGTTGTTGTAATGGAATTTTACCTGTATTTATCTTCATAATGTATACAGTGTTTTGAATATTGAAGTTAATCATTTTATTTATGGTTTATATAACACTGTAAGAAAGGAGGTTCTTGAAACTGCCTGTCTGTTTAACCAGGACATCCTGACATTTGTACCAACACATTCATATTAGAAAATTAGTTTGTAAGTGTCACACGGGTTGGCCAGGTATCCTGACCAGTGCAGGGGATGATTCCTTACCTGGAGGGGAGGTTCCTAGCTGGCAAACAGCCATCCCGGCTATGGGAGACCCAAAAGAGACTGCCCAAGTGGATGGATGGGCAGCCCATCGGAAGGAGATGGTTCCTTACCTGGGAGGGAAGCCCTGAGCAAATGGTCAGGTGTTCCGACCGACCATGTGTGTGACACTTTCCCTGGCTGAGACAGATGAGGAGGACAGGGAAGGACTGTGTCTGGGGGATGTTTATTCCGCCCCAGTCATTGGATGGCAGCTACACTCAATACCACCACCCATTCGGGATCCAGCAGGGAATGCCGGGAATTGTAGTGTAGCTGTGCAGCTCTGCTGGAGTCCATGGGTGCCGCAAGAGGGTGCTGCAGGGAAATGTACAGTAGAACCGAAGCAATTTCCCTCATAGGATTGTATGTAAATACAATTAATCCGTTCTAGACCATACAAACTGTATGTAAATATATATATTTTTTAAGTTTTTAAGCACATATATAGTTAATTAAACCATAGAATGCACAGCGTAATAGTAAACTAAATGTAAAAACATTGAATAACACTGAGAAAACCTTGAACAACAGAGAAAACTAACACTGCAATAGTTTGTGCTATAGCGCTACCAACTGCTGGCTAAAAGCACTTTTTTTAATGAGTTTTAAGCACAGGGAAAAAAATGAACATTTGAAAATATCTGTAATTTAATAAACCACCAAGAAAAATAACAAATTATAACAATGCACGCTATGAACTGATCGCTGGAAACAGAAGTGAAAACAAAATCAAGCCCAGTGCATTCTTTAACTGCCTTCCTACCTTAATGCGTCCAGCTCTCTCTCGCGCTGCCTGTGTGTCTGCGTCTCTCTCTTGCGCTGCCTCTGTGTGTGTGTGTGTCACGCTCTCTCTCGCGCTGCCTCTGTGTGTGTGTGTCGCGCTCTCTCTTGTGCTGCCTCTGTGTGTGTGCGTGTCGCGCTCTCTCTCGCTGCCTGTGTGTGTGCACGTCTCTCTCGCGCTGCCTGTGTTTGTGTGTCTCGCTCACTCTCTCCCGCTGCCTGTGTGTGTGCGCGTCTCTCTCGCGCTGCCTGCGTGTGTGCGCACGCTGCCTGTGTGTGTGCGTCTGTCTCTCTCGTGCTGCCTGTGTGTGTGTGTGTGTGTGTGTCACGCTCTCTCTCTCTTGTTCGCTGCACAGGAAATGCACAGGGAGAGACTGAACATGTACAAACCGAAAGGGAAACTGGTTTGTTCGTATACCGAGTGTGTGATCGTGAACTGATGCAAAAGTTTGGCAAACTTTTTGGTCGTAAACCGAGTTGTACGTGTACTGAGATGTTTGTGAACCGAGGTTCCACTGTATTCTTTATTATGTGGGACTTCTGTGCAACTTGGAAGTGCTTCCAATGGGCAGTAGCCCTGGGCTCTGGAACTACTCCCGGGTCCTCAATAAAAGGGACCGCAGACGAATCAGAGCTGGGACGAAGCAAGGCAGCACTAGACTGGAGTACAGCAGTGTGGTGGTGAGAGGAGAGGTGAATTGGAGTTCTATGCCTGTTGATTAAACACCCTTAATTTGAACCTGGGACTGTCGTGTGTGTTCGCGTTTGGGGTTTGGGGCTTTCTGGCATGCAAGTCCCTTCACAAGGTTATATATAACATTTTGTTCTCTGATAACAGCTTAAATACAAGAAGTTTTACTTCTTTTAACCAAGCATCCACCCACAACTCTTAATATGTTTAACTATAACTTAATGCTTAATAGTATAAGTTGGAGAGGGTGGGTCAGGAGTGTACTATGTATCTGTATGTCCATGGTGAAAATGAAAATATACTCAAACGTGTCATGTAAATGCACCTAAATGTAACATTTTTTCAGTCTGCCATGCTGCATTAGGGCTCCACCTGCACATTTAAATAAAAGCCATGTTTGGAATTTATACTGTATATAATTAAAGTTTAAGACTCTTTTTTCTTTACGGAGTATTTTCAGCAACAAACACAAAAGTTTCACAATTTGCTGCATAACAGATTCAGAGTTTTACCCATATTTTGTCAACGTATAGTTGGTACATTTTTACATCCCACCTCTGTGTGTACAGGTTTTCTTTCTGGTAGTCTAGTTTTCCTTCCACATCCTCAAATGTGTGAGTGTTAGTTTAACTGGCAATACTCAATTGGCACTGTGTGTGGGTGTATGTGGTTGTGGGTGTTTGTGTGTGTGTGTGGACCCTGCGATGTAGTGGTGCCTTACCCAGGGATATTTCCTGTCTTGCTGCTGGCCCCATGTGATTCTGAATTAGATTAACTGGGTATAAAAATAGGAGATTTTGTGGAAGGATTAAAGTTTGTGTAATGCGTAGAAGACCAAAGATGTTGTTTTTAGAATTCCAAAGATACATATTTCTATCATCGTTTGATCCTTTCATCATTTATCCACCAGTCCTTCTCAGAAGGGCCCATTATGGAGTCACTAATGCAGCGTTCCTTTTAAAATCAACAAGTCAATACTTAACACACTGTGTTATTTCAAACATTTGAAAGGCACCTGACACAGTACACTTATGCCAAAAAGCAGTTATTTCATTATCATCATTAAGGTTATGCACCCATTTGTATTCATGCGGATCCTGGAACTGTAAATCAGGCATTCATGCCACTTTGTAATGATGCCAGTCCAATATCTTGCCCATGTGCTCTTCTACTATGCTAGCGATGCCACATACACATCTACATATACAGTATGTTTATATTGCTGAAACAAACTTGATGTTCTAATGATACACCTTTGGAAAGTTTTCAGTTTCAATTAAATCAAAAATATTTACATTTTATTTGCTTTGCTAGAACCAATCTATTTCAAAATATACCAATATCTATGGTATATCTTTGCAAATACAGAAAACAAACACAATGTGAAGTACTGTATTTGTATGCAGTTTTCCTTATTTTCTCAAAAGAAGTCTAAAGAGGTATGTCCAGTCTAGGAAAGTTAAATGTAATACTGTGTAATTCTTTTGTCTCAAACACCACTAGAATGTGTTTGCTAGATAAACACTTGCCCTTAAATAATGCTTACAAAATTTTGAAAAATGCTTAGAAAATTAAAAAAATGTAAATTAGGGATGCACATGTGTTGCATGGTATAAGCGTCAACAAATACATCAAATTTCAAATAAGAAATTAATAGAAATTAAAAGTAATAGTTACCCATGCTCTGTATATAAGCAACTTCTGAAGTCAGTAAAAGTAAATCTGAATCTTATAAAGTCAAAACATACTACAGTTAAAACTGTAGAGACAGAAGCTGAAAACACAAGTACTATAAGAGATAATCACATTCAAATAAGTAAGTAATTCTATAGTAGAAAAAGACCAATTAGTATCTGAAGAAAATTAAATTCAACTCACTGCTGGCTCAATTTAGCTGACATTTCAGTTGTTATTTGAATGACTAAAATTTTCATTCAGCTGTGATGTTCACCTCATCTGTTCTCCCCACTTCACTTCCTTTATTATTTACTATTAATTAAACACTAAGGAAGCAGTTAGGAGTTGTGACTTTGTATTTTTTCTCATTTGCATCAGTTGATTGTTTGCATTGGGTGTGCATAATATCAGTTTTTTTTTTCTAATACTGACACATTTTTGATTATCTACAGATGCTTTATCTGTCACCTTTAAAAATTTCATGGGTTTAAGACCTCAAATAAAGATCAAAGCTTTCACATTTGTTCTGAAGCATTGTAACAGCTGAGGACGTTCTTACAGGGAAGATTGTTATTTGGGTAAGTAGATCAAACAGGATATTTTGAATGGCATTAATTGCCAGCTCTGTGAACAACTAAGCATTATTAACAAGTTTACTTTTAATTTTTTTTGTGCTATGTTTTTGCAAACACATGTGCTTTGACATTGACAAACAAAATGCAGCCAAGTTACTGAAAAGTACCTTTCAATAAACGTGGTTACTTTGCGGCACTTTTGCTATTCAGATTTAGTTCTTGCAGCATGTCCTGAGCAAAAAAAGAAATAGCTTTCATTATTTCACAGTCCAAAAAAAAAAACAGTCCTAACCAATTACTGCATCTATCATTGTGATGGAAATTTCATCCAACCATGCACATAAGTGAAACACATCCTCTCTTAGGTAATGTGATGGAAACTGCCTGCGGGGATCTTATGCTATGAAAGACACATTCTATGTGCCTGATCCTGAATCCAAGAATGTCCTTTGTGACTGAATTTTTATCCAGGCTTGTCCCGAGTGATTGAAACTTTATCTTAGTCTTTCTTAGACATGACTAAAACTTTACTTGGATGGAAAATTCAAATCATAAACGTATCTAGGAAAGCATTCCTGCCGTGTTTGTTGGCAGTTATTAAGCCTCATGAAAATAAAAAAAAAATTACATATGAACTGGCCTTCTACTATTCAGAACCACGGACAGTGCCAAAAATAGTGAACAGGTGCCAAGAAACACCCTAAGGAAGCAGCCAGTTGAGAAGGTGACCTAAAAAATAAACAAAAGATTCCTAAACTAAATATTTAATGCAAGGATGTCTCCATCCATCCCTGCAGTTTCCTGACAGTGACAACCAATATAAAAAAACAGCTTATTTTAATAAAATGGTACTTATGGCATCACACACATACAGAATGTGGTGACAACATGCTGAAGGTAACACACACTCCCAGCCAATTATTCTTATTAACGTATTTGAGTAGTATCTACTAAGATAAAGAGTAAGATTATATTTTGTTACTTCATGCAGGATAGCACCAGCACAATAGGGCAGTGGGTAGCATTGCAATGTCAAAGGTCCATCATCTTAAATTCAAATGGCATACCCAGTGGATATATGTGTGGAGAGTTAATATTATCCCCTTTCATTTAGTGGTTTTCTTCCAAAGACGTGATGGATCAGTTAATTGGTGAGTCCAGTTTGGCTCTGTTTGTGTGTCAGACTTTGCATTAATGGGCCCTCAGATGGTCTGGTGCCACATCCAAAGCTGTTTTCAGCCTTATTCCCAATGCTTCTGGGATAGGGCCCATCCTCATAACCTTGAATTGGATTTGACAAATGTGATGCCTGATTTATGCTACTTTCTCCAGGATAAACCACATCATTGCATTGTTTTTAATATAAACATGCACAAAACTGGGGTATACGGTGACTGATTTGAAAAAGACATACAAAAAACTTTAGGGTCTTTTGGTCACAATATGTTAGACTAACAAGTTGTCAACAGTTTCTGGAAAAAAATGCATTTTACCTCTATAAAACAGTGAAAACTGACCCACAATCATACCAAGAGAGCTCATTAGCAATGGCAATTAAACTTTCTAAACCAAAATGACAGCAAAGGCATCACCCAAAGGAGGAAGGTGTTACTTGTGTGGGTAATGCCCCAGAATCACTATAGCCTCTGACAGTAGTTTTATACAAAAGTCAAGACTTAAATGTGAGGAGGTTGCAATACCTCTACAATGCCAGAGAACACACGGTTCCAGAAATTAACATAATGTACAATAAAGCCTTTCCAAATGAAGTGTGGCTACTAACATAAATATTTTTCCTTTTATGCCATACAGTAGGCAACAGGGGTTATGCATACAGAAGAGAGTTCTAGCCTGGTGGTATCGAAGTAAATGTGTTGTGGCTCCTGATAGAAGGTTTGATTCCAGGTAGGACTTAAAATGTCTTTTGAGTCAAAAGGAGTGCTGGCAGAGAGCACTCAAATGGCAGAAGGGAGAAACACCAGAACTTGAAAGGATGAATGGGAGGTGAGAAAAGTACTGTTTCATGTGATACTTTAACAAGAATTACATCAGAAGTAACCTCGTGGAGTGTAAATCAACTGCTGTTCCAATGCATTAACAAGCAGGAACCGTAGCCAAAAGAGCAATTGAACGGAAGGTAAATCTGTCAGGTTTGGATATGACACAAAAAGGGTAATGTGACATATTTGTTTAAGTGCTGGATGACTTACTGTAGTATTTATTTCAGGAAGTCTCCAAATGTGACTGTTTCTTTTTGTTGCTTAATGGCATTGTGCAAGCCCAACAATTCCCAACAAGCTCTTTAAGTACGAGAAAAGCACTATGTAAAGTTTATTATTATTATTATAATTATTATTATTCAGGATTATCAAAGGATCTGTGTAACAAATAAACCAAAGAATCTTACCTAAAGATGCAAGAATAGATTATTGCTTTATTTTTGAACTTTTTCATTCTTTTAATCCTTAAAGAAATTTGTTTGAATTTGTTTGTTTATGACCTCATCTTTGTGACCAGTCATTTCTTACCCCTTAAGATTTTCTCAGAACCACAATTAACATAGCTCACAAATCCCACATTTCTAAGTAATTAATTTAATTAATCTTCCAATTGATTGCCACTTAAATAACACCAAAAGTGAACATGGATTTACAAGGAATAACTCATTGTTCAACAAAATTTTATAATAATACAATAAAACATTTTACTACAGTATATCAAAATTTATGTTATGCTTTAAACATCCTAATTATTCCTTTATTTAATTTTTTATGGTGTTTGGAACAAAATTTATGATTCCTGGGTGGAGTAAAGGGGCTGATTCTGATTCTCTGATTCATTAGCACTCTCCTGTCTCACTTCATTCACTTCAGGCCTAATCATTTATGCAAGTATGCATTACATTCAGCAAATCTATGTGCAAAGAGAAAAAAAAACCTACCCAGTGTATGTAAACAGTAAGGCAGCATTCCGGTTAGATCAGTGTGACAGGGAATATTTACATTTCAGTATGTGAGAATGTCAATAGGAACCCAATTTTATAATGAGAGAAAATGCTCTAAAGTCATAATATTGTGTTGCATAATCTGAATGTAAGATGAACTCATTTTAAAAATAAAAACAAAATGAACTGTTGCCACGGAGAATTTAATTGTAGGGATTTTCTTTTTTTATAGAAAATAACTAAAAATATGAAAAAGGGTGACTTCAAAAATATCCCCACTAGGCTGATTTACAACAAGAAATAATGAGGGGGTGTAGGAGTGATACAGCCTAGTAATGGAGCAGTTTTTCTTTTCAGGAATGTTGTTGCCTTCTGCACAAAGTTACTGGGACAGGCTTTATTTAGAAAGGTTTATTCTAGGAGTTTCCAAAGTGTCCTGGGAGGTGTTGATTTTGAGATTTTAGCAATAGGTTAGTTAGACTGTCATCTAATATCCTGGGAAAACATTGTATGTTTCCACTCAGAACCCCAATTCTTTCTGTTCTTTACTAGTACTACTTGAATGTGTTTAATAGAATAACTGACATACCCTTTGAACAAATACTGCAGAAATCTTTAACATTCATCATTTGCAGGGCAAAGGAGATGAATTGTTGAGGTCACAATTAGAGTCATTTTACTTGATGTCTTTTATATTGCCTCATTCACAGGACAAACCTGAAATCAATGTCAAAACAAATTGCTACAAGGATAAATGAAACCGGAAATGGGAAGCAAACAATATTCAAAGCCAGTAATCTATTTCTTCATGATGTTTTCCTTCTTTTACTTGCCTGAGCACTGAGTTGATAAGATCTTTATTTAGTATTGTCTTAACTCAGACACTTTGCATGCCTGCTGCCTTTTTTGTTGTGAAAATCATGTTTACATTACAAATTGCACTAGATTCTGGCACCTATGTTGCCACAACTAGCCAGAGCCCATAATGTCATCATAAAATGAATTTCTAAGGTATTCCTGACAGCACTGCCTGTTACCATTCCAGGATACTGAACTGTTCACTACTGAACCCCACACTCTTATACTAATATGTCTAATTGGTTTTGTCCTACCATTGTTGGTCTTTCTCTCTTTTAGACATTTCACTTGGGACTTCCATTCACCCTGAGCCATTCTGGTGATGGCTTCACACTTGCAAATGAATTGCTGCTTATGTTAAAATGCTCTCTATGACTAATCATTAATTACCAAGACAAGAAAGCTCTTCTGAATCTGAAGTGATAAAATACTGTATAAGTAAAACATTCTTCCTGTGAAGAATCCTTTTGTAAGAACTAGGCAAAAGCTATAAATTGTAATGTTATTATAACTGATGGTCAGTCAAAAAAGAAACAGTCATTAAACAAAGCAGCAGTAAATGTTTAACAAATCAAAATGGCAGAAACAAAACTCACTTCTTCTTCTTCTTCTTTCAGCTGCTACTGTTAGGGGTCGCCACAGAAGATCATCTTCTTCCATACCTTTCTGTCCTCTGCATCTTGTTCTGTTACACTCATCACCTGCATGTCCTCTCTCACCACATCCATAAACCATTTCTTAGGCTTTCCTATTTTTATCTTGCCTGGCAGCTCTATCCTCAGCATCTCTCCTATGCACATGTCCAAAACAATGCAATCTCACCTCTCTGACTTTGTCTCCCAACTGTCCAATTTGAGCCGACCCTCTAATTTACTAATTTCTAATCCTGTCCATCCTAGTCACACCCAATGCAAATCTTAGCATCTTTAACTCTGCTACCTCCAGCTCTGTCTCCTCCTTTCTGGTCAGTGCCACCATCTCCAACCCATATAACATAGCTGGTCTCACTACTGTCCTGTAGACCTTCCCTTTCACTCTTGCTGATATCCATCTGTCACAAATCATCCCTGCCACTCTTCTCCACCCATTCCACCCTGCCTGCACTCTCTTTTTCACCTCTCTTCCACAATCCCCATTACTCTGTACTATTGATCCCAAATATTTAAACTCATCCACCTTCGCCAACTATACTCCTTGCATCCTCACCATTCCACTGACCTCCCTCTCATTTACACACATGTATTCTGTCTTATTCCTACTGACCTTCATTCCTCTCCTCTCTAGAGCACATCTCCACCTCTCCAGGGTCTCCTCAACCTGCTCCCTACTATCGCTACAGATCACAACGTCATCAGCAAACATCAGAGTCCACGGGGACTCCTGTCTAATCTCGTCTGTTAACCTGTCCATCACCATTGCAAATAAGAAAGGGCTCAGAGCCGATCCCTGATGTAATCCCACCTCCACCTTGAATGCATCTGTCACTCCTACTGCAGACCTCACCATGGTCACACTTCCCTCGTACATATCCTGTAGAACTCTTACATACTTCTCTGCCACTCCTGACTTCCTCATACAATACCACAACTCCTCTCAAAGCAACCTGTCATATGCTTTCTCCAGGTCCACAAAGATGCAATGCAACTCCTTCTGGCCTTCTCTATCTTTCTCCATCAACACCCCCAGAGCAAATATCGCATCTGTGGTGCTCTTTCTTAGCATGAAACCATAGTGCTGCTCACTAATCATCACCTCACTTCTTAACTTAGCTTCCACTACTCTTTCCCATAACTTCATGCTATGACTCATCAGTTTTACCCCCCTGTAATTACTACAGTCCAGCACATCCCCCTTATTCTTAAATATAGGCACCAATACACTTCTTCTGCACTCCTCCGGCATCCTCTCACTTTCCAAGATTCCATTAAACAATCGGGTTAAAAACTCCATTGCCATCTCTCCTAAACACCTCCATGCTTCCACAGGTACTGTATGTCACCTGGACCAACGGCTTTTCCATTCTTCATCCTCTTCATAGCTGTCCTAACTTTCTCGTAGCTAATCCGTTGCACTTCCTGATTCACTATCTCCACATCATCCAACCTCTTCTCTCTCTCATTCTCTTCATTTATCAGTCTCTCAAAGTACTCTTTCCATCTGCTCAACACACTCTTCTCACTTGTGAGTACATTTCCATCTTTATCCTTTATTAACCTAACCTGCTGCACATCTTTCCCAGCTCGATGCCTCTGTTTAGCCAATCAGTACAGGTCCTTTTCTCCCTCCTTAGTGTCCAACCTCTCATCATACGCCTTTTCTTTAGCCATCGCCACCACTTTCTTCAACTTGTGTCTTATCTCCTTGTACTCTTGTCTACTTTCTGCATCTCTATGACTATTCCACTTCTTCTATGCCATCCTTTTCCTCTGTATACTATCCTGTACTTCCCCATTCCACTACCAGGTTTCCTTTCCCTCCTTCCTCTGTCCAGATGTCCTGCCAAGCACCCTTCTTGCTGTCACCCTGACTACATCTGCTGTAGTTTCCCAACTGTCTGGTAATTCCTCACTACCACCCAGTGCCTGTCTCACCTTCTCCCTAAACTCAACCTTGCAGTCTTCCTTTTTCAACTTCCACCATTTCATTCTTGGCTGTGCCCTCACTCTCTTCCTCTTCTTGATCTCCAATGTCATCCTACAGACCACAATCCTATGCTGCTTAGCTACACTTTCCTCTGCCACCACTTTGCAGTCTTCAATTTCCTTCAGATTGACTCTTCTGCATAGGATGTAATCTACCTATGTGCATCTTCCTCCACTCTTGTATGTAACCCTATGTTCCTCTCTCTTCTTAAAATATGTATTCACCACCACAGCCATGTCCATCCTTTTGGCAAAATCCACTATCCTCTGACCTTCTTCTTTCCTCTTCTTGACACCATACCTACCCATCACCTCCTTGTCTCCTCTATTCCCTTCACCAACATGTCCATTTAAATCCACTCCAATCACAACTTTCTGTCCCTTGGGTACACTGTTTATCACTTCATCCAACTCACTCCAAAAATCTTCTTTCTCATCCATTGTACACGCAACTTGCAGGGCATATGCACTAACAACATTCATCAGCACACCTCCAATTTCCAGCTTCATAATCATTACTCTGTCTGACACTCTTTTCCCCTCCAAAACAATCTTGACATACTGTTCCTTCAGAATAACCCCCACTCCATTTCTCCTCCTATCCACACCATGATAGAACAATTTGAATCCACCTCCGATCCTCCTGGCCTTACTTACCTTCCATTTAGTCTCTTGCATGCACAATATATCATCCTTCCTTCTCTCCATCACATCTGCTAACTCTCTCCCCTTACCAGTCATACTAACAACATTCAAAGTTCCTACCCTCAATTCTACTCTCTTTATCTTCCTCCTCTCCTCCTGCCTCTGGACACGTCTCCCCCCTCTTCCTCTTCTTCTTCTTTGGCCAACAGTAGCCCAATTTCCGCCAGCACCCTGTTGGCCAACTGTCCACTTTTCACAAGAAAACTACTTAACAAATTTAGATTAGGTTTTTTCTGTAATTTTCTATAATTATAATTTCTATAATTTCTACGATTTTGCGACTTCTCTCATCACGCCAAGAATCATAGTTCGCTTGCAGGAGTGATATATTCATGCTAATCTGAGATGGAGCCTTCCGAGGGGAGGGGAAAGCCCTCCTCACTGTCCTGTTTCACTAATACGTGGGGGGAGCCACAGGGCACGACTATTTAGTTAAAAACACAAAAATCAATGTATAAAATTTTGACTCACTTCATTCTATACCAAACAACTGAAATCATTGACAATGTTAAAAATCCATCTTAAGAAGTGTGGTCTTTCAAAGCTAGTAGCCATTATGTGTCATTTCTTTATACCCACTCTATTTATCATTAAATTAAACTTAGATGAAAAGTTTTTGATATTATACCTTGACAGTGGCAATGTGTGGCAACTTAACATGGAACAAAAGCTTATAATATACATTATGTTAGAATTATGGTAACCAAAACCATGTAGAGAGATGGTTACAGAGTGTACATAAAAAAGGACTTGCAGTTAGACTATATTTTTAAAGCAATCTGTTAATATGAAAAAGTACCAGAGGCATCATCAGTACTCATTATGTAGAAGATTTCTTCTTTGTGAAAGGCAGGTGCATCACAGGAAGCTCAAACAATGAATGAGAAGATAGCTGAAAGCACGTATAACAAGGAAAAGCATGATTTACCGTCACTGCAAAAGAAATCACAGAATTACAAGATGATTTAATACCTAAATGTGTAATTTAAAGAGAACAGTGTTTATGCTTATTTACTCAGTCTTTTGGAGAAAAATAAAGGTAATGTAAAATGGTCTAAAAGCATGATTTAAGTTTATAGTCAAAATTGCTCTAATGCAGAACAGCACTGAAAAAATAGTGTGGCCTTTCTGAAACTGTAAAGCAGTGTTGATGTTTCATTGTTTAAACCTCAAAGTTGTTTACATTTAAACTCTGAATCATTTGGTACCAACAACAAGCATAACCACAAGGTGCTTTACCAAGCCGAAACACTTGAGAGATATGGCATCCCAAATGTTATAGATAGATAGATAGATAGATAGATAGATAGATAGATAGATAGATAGATAGATAGATACTTTATTAATCCCAAGGGGAAATTCACATAATCCAGCAGCAGTATACTGATACAAAAAACAATATTAAATTAAATAGTAATAAAAATGCATGTAAAAGCAGACAATAACTTTGAGTAATGTTAGCATTTACTCCCCCGGGTGGAATTGAAGAGTCGCATAGTGTGGGGGAGGAACGATCTCCTCAGTCTGTCAGTGGAGCAAGACAGTGACAAAAGTCTGTCACTGAAGCTACTCCTCTGCCTGGAAATGACACTGTTAAGTGGATGCAGTGGATTCTTCATGATTGACAGGAGTTTGCTTAATGCCCGTCGCTCTGCCACAGATGTTAAACTGTCCAACTTTACTCCTACGATAGAGCCTGCCTTCTTAACAAGTTTGTCCAGGCGTGAGGTGTCTTTCATCTTTATGCTGCCTCCCCAGCACACCACCGCGTAGAAGAGGGCACTCGCCACAACCGTCTGGTAGAACATCTGCAGCATCTTATTGCAGATGTTGAAGGACGCCAACCTTCTAAAAAAGTATAGTCGGCTCTGACCTTTCTTACATAGAGCATCAGTATTGGCAGTCCAGTCCAATTTGTCATCTAGCTGCAATCCCAGATATTTATAGGTCTGCACCCTCTGCACACAGTCAGCTCTGATGATCACAGGGTCCATGAGTGGCCTGGGCCTCCTAAAATCCACCACCAGCTCCTTGGTCTTGCTGGTGTTAAGGTGTAAGTGGTTTGAGTCGCACCATTTAACAAAGTCTTTGATTAGCTTCCTGTACTCCTCCTCCTGCCCACTCCTGATGCAGCCCACAATAGCAGTGTCATCAGTGAACTTTTGCACATGGCAGGACCCCGAGTCATATTGGAAGTCTGATGTATATACTGTAGATTGAACAGGACCAGAGAAAGTACAGTCCCCTGCGGCACCCCTGTGTTGCTGACCACAATGTCAGACCTGCAGTTCCCAAGATGCACATATTGAGGTCTGTCTGTAAGATAGTCCACGATCCATGCCACCAGGTGTGAGTCTACTCCCATCTCAGTCAGCTTGTCTCTAAGGAGCAGAGGTTTGATGGTGTTGAAGGTGCTAGAGAAGACCAAAAACATCATTCTTACAGCATCACTGCCTCTGTCCAAGTGGGAGAGGAACCGGTGTAGCATATAGATGATGGCATCCTCCGCTCCCACCTTCTCCTGGTATGCGAACTGCAGAGGGTCAAGGGCGTGGCGGACCTGTGGCCTCAGGTGGTGAAGCAGCAGCCGCTCCATGGTCTTCATCAGATGTGACGTCAGAACAACAGGCCGGAAGTCATTTAGCTCACTAGGACGTGATATCTTTGGGACTGGGGTGATACAAGATGTTTTCCAAAGCCTTGGGACTCTCCCCTGTTCCAGGCTCAGGTTGAAGATGTGCTGTAGAGGACTCCCCAGTTCCAACGCACAGGTCTTCAGCAGTCGTGGCGATGTTGTGGGGATGTCTCACCTATGCTGGTATCAGCAGAAGGATGGTTGGAGGATGCAGTACTCCGAGTAAAGAGTGGGTTTGGATGATCAAACCTATTAAAGAAGTTGTTCATTTGGTTTACTCTCCTTGTCTGTCTCAATGGTGGCACCCCGCTTCGAGCTGCAGCCAGTGATAATCTTCATCCCATCCCACACTTCCTTCATGCTGTTGTTCTGCAACTTCTGCTCCAGCTTTCTCCTGTACTGCTCTTTCGCCGCCCTGAGATGGACTCGGAGTTCCTTCTGCATGCACTTGAGTTCATGCTGATCACCGTCTTTACAAGCCCTTTTCTTCTGGTTCAAAAGGCCTTTGATGTCACTTGTAATCCATGGCTTGTTGTTAGCATAGCAGCGTACTATTCTTACTGGAACTACAATATCCATACAGAAGTTGATGTAATCAGTTGTGCATTCAACAGCGTCTTCAATGTTCTCACTATGTGACCCCAGCAGTAAATCCCAGTCTGTAGTTCCAAAGCAGTCTCTCAGAGCCTGCTCTGCCTCAGGGGACCATTTCCTGAATGATCGTGTGGTTGTAGGTAGCGCCCTCACTCTTGGTTTGTATTGAGGCTGAAGCAGAACCAGGTTATGATCTGCTTTCCCAAGCGCAGGCAGCGGGGTGGCGCTGTATGTGTCTTTAACATTTGCATACAGTAGGTCGATAGTCCTATTTCCCCGGGTGTTACAATCCACATATTGGGAGAAGGCAGGTAATGTTTTGTCCAGCGTCACATGGTTTAAGTCTCCAGAGATTAGCACAAATGCCAGTTGTAACTTAGCAACTGTGGAATGGATGATGTCACTCGCTATCTCCGGGTTCACTTGAGGGGGGATGTAAACAATAACAAAAATCACGTGTCCAAACTCTCTGGGCAAGTAATAGGGACGCAGACTTACGGCCAATAGTTCGATGTCCCTGCAGCAATTGGAGATTTTAACGTTTACATGTCCTTATAGGGCAGAGAGAACCAAAAGCATATGTAATATGATAAAAAAATAAAGTCAAAATGATTTACTAATTTTTGAAAATTGGTGCTGTTTTAACCATTGAGTGCAACATTACTTTAATTTCTGAATAACCAATATTAAAATCAGGTAAACAGAGGTGAGAACTGCAATTTTATGTTGCTCATAAAGTACATAAAGTACATTAATTTTTCTACAGATTGGGATAAATAATCATATACTGTTTTAAAGAATCTCAGGGTAAATTAAATTGTCATAATGTTTGAATATATTATTTTGTGTATTCACTTCATTTGAAATGTCTTTAAATTTATAGAGCAATGTTTACTAAATTCATCCTAAATAGTGTTCACTCTGATATAAAAATTCTAAATCATAACTGAAAATTATAATATTTTCCCAAAAGGTTTATGTATCATCCAAGTTCTTCCTCCTAAACAACAGGCAAGCATTTATGTGCTTTCATGTGTTAGCAGTGTTACTACTATATATCAGGTTGTATATCAGTATAACTACTGCTATTATGAGGTATGGCAAGTTAATCATGATATATAGTTAATATAATAATGTCTCTATCTGAAGGCTATTTTTAATTTATTGTAAAAAAAATCTCAACAGGTTATGAACAAAAAATCATTTTTTTACATTGGCATTCAGATTATGGCATCAAGAAGCAATGCTGAAAATAGCCAAACTCATACAAACCTAAGAAAAATACAAAAGGAAAAATAATAGAAATGTACTAAATATAGAAAATGCATGAAAAATTGCCTTTTATTATTATCAGGAGAAATATTAAAGGCTGCATAAAGGGTATTTATTTCCTATTAATGCTTCGGTCTGTTTACCTGATAGTCAACATATTTTTTAATAACATGTGATAAGTTTGCCAAATATGGATGCAGTGATTGGGGTGCCAAGCTAGCAGTTCCCCATTTAATTGGCAGCTTTGCAAAGAAAAAGTCTAAAACAAAACACATTCCTTTTAACATTAAAAGTAACAGAGAGTGCCATCTCTCTTGCTGCTCCAGGGTCGAAAGATGACCTCCTTGCTTCATTCTTCTGCCTTTATGGATCCTGTCCTTAGGAGGGTGGGATAGATGCCACCCTTTGGGGTGGGGCTATGCCTTCTCACCTGTCAGCTACTTAGGGTTGTGAAGAAAGCAGGAGATACTATTCGCAGCCCCACCCCTCTTGCACAGAGGTGGTATTTTCCAACTAACCAGAGCCGTCCACACAATCCCGATGCACATGTGTGTCACACTTACTAAATCAGCGGAGTCAGTCATAGAAATAGGTAATAAGATTGAGAACAGACAGGATACAATTAGAAATAAATAAAGTATTGTTCTTCAGAATGTCTGCTCAAATTTGGAGAAAAATAAACTTTTTAAAACAAACTCCATTTCTAATTTGATTTTTCAGACTCTAGTGAGGTAAGCAGTTCCACCCTGGAACAACAGGGGGTGCTGACACTAAGGGTTTCTTCTCTTCCCATGTAGCATCAAAAGGCCACCCAAGAATGACATCTAGCACAAGACCGAGAGGAAACCCTGTCCTTTTGGTACCAACGATATAAACAGGAGCTGTCCAAGGAACATTTGACCTGGTTGAGAGTAGAACAGAGCTTCAACTCCGAGAAAACTGTCAAGATCCTGAGAGAGGAAATTTCTTGACCCAGATTTCAGCAACATTTAAGAAATGCATTTAAACAAAGATATCTTTGGAGCACTTCAATACAGGCAAATTACTCTTGTATTACAAATTAGGTGGTGCCAACTATCCTTTGATAGACAAAGATTTTATGAAGTATGAATATTCAAGAGAATATTTACAATATAGCTGACAATATGTTAATCTATTACAAATAGATACAGACAGCTATTGATATATGTTCATCTTGCAGTTTTAAGTTAAATAAGGAAAGAGAGAGAGAAATTTATAATTCTTCATGCTGCAGCTAGGGGCTGCATACTAAAGACTCATTCTGTAGACAATAGTTACACAAAAGGCAATATAACTGAAAAGCTTAATAGACAAAAATTATTACATAACTATTTTCTACTACAAGCCGCATTTGTTTTTGTCACTGCATAGTTATATATATATTATATATATATACTCTTTTTACTTAATTGGGGCAACCCGACTGGTGCACCAACCTTTTTCCTGTCTCCACTAGTCTGCTTTCCTGGCCACATTACAGTAGTTATGACAATGAATCTACCCACAATTTTGTAGCCCACTTATCTGCTTGTGAAATGCAAGGAACTAGTGCCCACCACTACAACATTGGGCAGGAGGCAGGTTCCAAGCCTGGAACTACACTGGTTGCCTGTGTCATTCAGGATTGACTTTAAAATATTGCTTATGGTTTATAAAGCCTTAAATAATCTCGCTCCATCTTATATATCGGAATGTCTGACACGTTATATTCCAAATCGTAACCTCAGATCCTCAAATGAGTGTCTCCTTAGAATTCCAAAAGCTAAACTTAAAAGAAGTGGTGAGGTGGCCTTCTGCTGTTATGCACCTAAAATTTTATTAAAATTTAAAATAAATTTTTTTTTTTTTAATTCTAAAATCTGGAATAGCCTGCCAATAGGAATTCGCCAGGCAAATACAGTGGAGTACTTTAAAACACTGCTGAAAACACATTACTTTAACATGGCCTTTTTATAACTTAATACTGATACTCCGTATGTTCAATTCATCATAATAACTATTCATAGTGGCTCCAAAATCCGTACTGACCCCTACTCTCTCTTCTGTTTCTTTTTCCGGTTTCTTTGTGGGGGCGGCCTGCGCCACCACCACCTACTCAAAGCTTCATGAAGCTCCAACATTGATGGACTGAAAGCCAGAAGTCTACATGACCATCATCATCAAGTCCTTCCATGAAAACCCTAAATACAAAGAGGACTTTTTGATTTATGTTACGTAGATTGCCCAGAAGGGACTGGGCGGTCCCTTGGTCTGGAATCCCTACAGATTTTATTTTTTTTTTCTCCAGCCTCTGGAGTTTTTTTTTTTTTTTTTTGTTTTTTTCTGTCCACCCTGGCCATCGGACCTTACTTATTCTATGTTAATTAATATTGACTTATGTTTATTTTTTATTGTGTCTTCTATTTTTCTATTCTTCATTTTGTAAAGCACTTTGAGCTACATTTTTTTGTATGAAAACGTGCTATATAAATAAATGTTGTTGTTGTTGTTGTTGTTGGATATACTGGCAGAGCATCAGCGGATACACACAGACAAACTCATACTGGGTCAATTTTGACTCACCAGTAAGTCCAACATGCATATGTTTGGGATGTTGCAGTTAAACTAGGGTGCCCAGAGGAAAACCCACGTAAGTACGGAAATCATTTTTATAATTGTGTTGTGCATTTTTTTTTAGACAGATATACAAATCTATGGGGAGACAAACTATTCTAGACACATCTACATACATTCCATAACCAATTAGCATGGACACATTTGTTCTTCATTAGGTACAAACAAAACCATGGTTTATTTTTAACTGTACGTGAAAATCTGTAGTCTGCTTCAGGTCCTCTCCATTACACTTTCAATGCTTATAATATAAAGTATTTGTTAAATTTACTTTATTTATTAAATATAATTTTACTTTGGTTTTCAAAATTAGAATTATTTTACAGAAAAAATGCAAATGTATTTCAATACAGACAAAAAGAAAACCTCCCAAATCATACAGTATCTTAGCTATCAATGTGACCTTCTGTCTTTATGGAACAAATCTTCCATACAGTTATGACTAATAACCTTTTAGTGTGGTGGATAAATGATTCTTTTTCATAACATAACACAGTTTTATTTTGTGACTGGTGCAGTGGTTGACATTTTACATGACTTGTTTTAACAGCATTTCAATTCACTGGCCATTTCATTACACTTTGTTATTTTAAACTAAAGTCACAGCACCAACCACCTATAGTACATAGAAACCTTGCTTTAAAATCTCCCATGTATAGATATACATGTTTTGAATTCAATGAAAAGTTGACCTTTTGTGGTGAATTACTCATTGAAACTGGTAACATAACAGCCAAATGATTTTCCTATAACATAAAGAGTGGATTCACATTACAGAATACTGTCCCTCTTGTGTTTCTTTCTCTAAAATAGACTAGAAATTATTTAGTTTGCACTGAGTCATATTATTTTGCTGTATATAGTGCATTCTTTTTATCAAGTGAAACAGAATATTTCTGTAATTACTGAATTAGTCGTAATCAGGATTACTGGATTATTGAATTAGCCAGGGCTGCCTTCTCCCTTGCCCCAAGAATTGCCAGGATAAGAGCCACCACTTTCCATAACCACGAATTGGAACAATTACAACAGTTTTGTTGAAAATAGGCTATTTTGCCCAACACAGTTCTCTAATCCTGTTTTCCTGTTTTCTTCTAAAAGACAAAGAGTTTTGAAGGTAAAGAAGTCATACTGTTTTCCATACTACTTAGTAACTTATTCTAAGAGTCTGTAGTTCTTTCTGTAAAGAACTCTCTAATGTTTATGTGAAATGTCACATTAACAGGCCTACATTTTTGTCCAGGGATTAGCACAGGGATCCATTGCACTTATTCATACACTGAGCAGCCACCCACAGAGGTACCAAAGGTGAAACACACGGGGTACATCATGGGCAGTGATACAGGTAAGAGGTTACAGGTAACAGTTACATAGCTGGTTTTGGTCTTTCTTCCTATCCTCCATTAAGAAAAGAACCTAAGAAGTTATTTGCTATTCCACAGACAAGAACTTCAAATAACCTTTACATTAACAGAACCAAACACATACAGGAAGCTCAAAAATGTCAACTAACTTTAGTTTTGCATTCTAATCTAACTGACGTTAACCCTAAACCACGTTGATTTTAAGAAATATCAGTGATGCGTTATGTGTCAGCCTGGATTTATGTGCATTTCATGTTTTAATGTTGTTTTTGTTATACTTATAATACATATGTGTATTCTCATGTACTCCTTGCACTTTGCGAATGTTGCTCCTGGAGATGGAGCTATGTTGACGTCACTACTACTGGATCCTACCTCTGGCTATGAATGACTTTTAGTAGGAGAGCTCCAACATATGGTTCATTGAGTTTTTTTTTTTTTTTGTATTAAGTCTAATTTTGATTTAATGGTTTTCTGACTTATTTTTGCTACTGTGTTTGGTTTTCCTTACAGATTGTGGAATTTTCTAATTTGTTTGCCTTTTGCTGTGTTGAATATTTTGTTATATTTTTTCCTATTTGGTAATAAATATTTTGATTTAATGATTCTTTATGGGCGGCACGGTGGCGCAGTGGTAGCGCTGCTGCCTCGCAGTTTGGATTCGCTTCCCGGGTCCTCCCTGTGTGGAGTTTGTATGTTCTCCCGGTGTCAAGAACAAACTCAAAAGCTAGTGTTTGCATACATATTTAAACAAATTTATGCTTTGGAAGCTCCAGGTTTACACAAATGACATATTAATCACAAATTACACAAAGGAGACAGTCATTTGACCAAAATTAAACATAATTAGGAAGTACTTGTGAGTCCGTTATATCTGTCCAGATATGTTTGTACATACAGTAAAATATGGTGGTGGCAGCATCATGCTATGGGGAAGCTTTTAATGTGCAGTGACTGGAAATCTTGTTAGAGTTGAAGGGACAATGGATGAACACATATACTGCTCAATACTGCAGGAGAACTTGTTCCAGTTTGCTCCGGAGAAGATTCATCTTTTAACATGACAATGACCCAAAACATAAGGCCACAGTGAAACTGGAATGGCTCAAAAGAAGAAAGGTGAATGTTTTGGAACAGTCAAGTCAAATCCTTTCAACCTAGAGGATTTCTATAAATTCGGCCAAGAACAATGGAGAAGAATCACTCCTGAACAATGTACAAAACTGCTACATTCTTACCCCAAAATAATTAAGGCTGTTGGAGCAAAGGGTTCTCGGCAAAGTATTAATGTGTAGGTCTTGAATACTTATGCAGACACCAACTTTTGAGTTTTTCTTCTTCAGTTAAATATCTACAGAATATTTACAGAAAATGGTTTATTTTGACTTTGGAAATATATTGTTACAGCATAAGAGTTCATATTAAAAATACTGAATGGATAAATATGTGTACAAATATTTTGTCATTCAGAAAGCTATGATGGCTGTCAAGGGAGCAGAATACTTTTGCACGCCACTGTAGCTGCAGATTTTGTGGCTTGTTTTAAAGGCCTTAAAACCTCATTTCACTGTGTTTGAGACTCCCTTTCGTAACAAGATGCAAGTTAACGAAACCCACCTTCTTATACAAATGTTTAGAGTATTTAGCTGCCAAGGCAACTTTAGTGTAATATTTCAATCCGGGGATTTCATTAAGTCAAAAAATGGGAGAGTTATTTTAAAATAAAATCTAAAATAATTAAGGGAAACATTAGTAGCTCTAAGTCTGTTTTGATCATCATCAAAATAATGTTTAATAAGATCTGTTGCTACTTAAGATGCCGAAACCAAAGCTATGATTCTTTTCTCTGGTTTGTAATTTTGCGTGTGCTCAGTTGTGTTTTTGTCAGACAGACAATAATGAAAAACAGGATCCAGCTGTTTTTTCCTTTTCTCTCTTTCACTTACTGTACTGCTACAGGATGGAACTTGGCAGATAAATGTGATCTAAATGGACTGGAAGAGGACCGTTAGACAGAAAATAAAACCAGAAAGACAAAATGATCATACGTTAAAGTCCAATATTAAATACAAATGCTAAAGACAAAAATCCACTACCCAGAATTTGAACACTTAGGTATTTTAAAAAGATTGCCATCCAAAGTTTTTAGAGAGGTTATACTCAGGCTTAGACAAAGAGAATTACAAAGTATTGGGTTAAATACTGTTGTGTCTGAGACATCACATGGCATAATTTCCAGGATTCTCAATAATTCTATTCTGTATGCGCCATCCAAAACCCCTGAATTCCTTCTTTTCTGATGATTGCATTGTATTTCCTGATAAGAGCTCATTTATTGTCAGTTTTTGCAAACATATGGGCCTGCCTCTATGTCTTAAAACAAAATCAAACTGGGCGATTCAAAGACTGCTGTGACTGAGCCACTGAGGATGTCAAAATAAACTACTGCCCCTGACTGGCTAAGATTAGGTAGATGAAGTGCCTGACTGTAAATCACTGGATAAGTTGTATAGTGTGATAGGGGCTTAAAGAAACATATTTGGTATCTTGTTTAAAACAAAAGGTTGATCCAGTTTCAATCAATCACTTGATATTTTTCATGCAATTTTCTTACCTCTTGTAATTGTAGTATTTTTTGCATTAATTGTTTTCACCTATTCACTGCTCTATGTTCTTCAAAATAATTTCTAATTTATCAGCATTGTGAAGGATGGCCGGTCGTTCATCCCAGCCAATACCCCCACACCGCCAGGTGGAGCCCTCCCTGCAGCATGGAGGTGCCCCGAACGCCAGCACCTATGGACATTGGAGTTTTCCTTTACAGCCCTGCTGGATACCATGGGGGCCAATAGAATGCGCTGCAGGGCAGAACAGTGACTATTTTCCCTACGCCCCGGAAGCACACATGGACAAGGGGAATGACATGCTTCCGGGGTAAAGAAGAAGGTTTTTATCTGACCCAGAAGTGTTCCTAGTCAAGTGGACAGAGAGGGCAAAACACTTCCGGGGCAAGGACTATAAAAGACTGAAGGAGACACCAGAGCGTTGAGCTGAGCTGGGTGGTAGGAGGGCAACGCGTCTGGGAGTCGGAGGATTGTTTATTGATTAAGTATTTTGTAGTGTATGAGTATTGTGGTGGAGAGGGTGCTTTGTGCACTGTACTGTGACAATAAAGTCAATTATTGGAATTTTATTTGGTGTCTGACGTTTGATCGGAGGGTTCGAGGAAGCGATAGCGCCCCATATCTGTCACAGCATCTATTTATTTACTTGGGAAAGGTGGTATATACAAATGCATTATTATTATTATTTTTGACGTGTCAACTTCTCTAAGCTTCATCGGACAGTTTTAGTTTATTAATTTTTAAAGGTATGTGGAGCTGTAAGGCATCAGTTTCAAAATGATATGAATAAAGTAAACATATAAAGCAAGTGTTTTAACAGTAAAATAAAAATAATACAATTTAGTTTTTGTGTAAGTTAATAAATGCTGTACCCTTTAAAAGTAATCTTTTGTATTGAAGCAAGCAAACAACAGGTTTTCTGAAATTAATCTTTATTTTGTGGATGTGAAAATGTATCAGGGATTCCAAATAGCATTGCTAAATCATAAAAAGCTCATTAACAACACCTAGTCCGTGAGCCAGTTATGATTTTCAACACCATTTATTAACCTCCTTGACATTTCTCACTTGAAGATGTCTGCAGCTAATCTCCAATTAGCTTCAGACAATAAGCTCAATACATAAAAAAGAACAAAATCTAATAGAGCAGAAATGCTTTGAGACCTGCTTTTTCACTGAGAACTATTTAATTAATTCAATGCAAATGATTCATATTAAATATATATATTTATGAATGAAATGGGTTAGTAAAGGTGAATGTAAAATAATGATATGATTTAATGGTGTTTAGAAATGGTCTGATAAGGAAATACAAAACTAAAAGACCCAAATATGCATTTTCATATGTGACTAGCATTTGATTAATGTGACAGCAATTTGTGAACAAAGCCATATTGGCTTGACTGTGGATTCGGGCACAGTACATCCATGATATTAGTATGGCCACTTACCTGTTTACAATACTTAGCCTTTAAATTCTTCATTGCTTTAATCAGATTTGAGGCTTATCATAAAACAAAGTAAATGTATTCCATTTAGCATGTTGGTCTGAGCAATAAATCTGCTTGGAGAGTAATTCTTTTACTGCTTGGAGATGCTAGGGATTATAATAGTGTGATTTGAATTAGCAACATCTTTTATGTTTTCTTGCTTTTAACGCCGGTGGGCTTAGTATTTAAAAGGGAAACACTACATGTTTTAAAGGTAACCTTTCCCAATTTTCACCTTGTTTCCTTAGATTCAGTCTTTGCATTTATAATTTAGCATCACATTTTGAAGTATAATTTACTCTGATTCTTCACCGTTCCAAAGTCCTGGGTTGGAATCCTGTGCCAACCATTATGTCTAAGGAGTTTTTTTGCAGGTACACTGCTTCTCCTCCCACATGCCAAACATGTATTTCTCAGATGGCAACTATTTTTTTTTTGCATTAAAAGAAACTGTGTGAGGTTGTGTATATTATGTAAAGAACAGGTGTCTATGTCTGGGTCCTGTCTTGTGCCTAATACTGCCAAGACAGGCCCCAGGTGCCCACCATCCAGAACTGGAATAAACTAGTATGAAAAGCAACTTGATCATGGGAAAGGCGCTATATAAATAAAATGTATTATTATTATTATTAAAATGAATGAACAGATGCATATTTAAATACTTTTCATAATTTAAAGTTTAATTCTGTAACATCAAAAAATGTCCAAGCTGCAAAAAGAACACTTTACTCAAAGGTTTATATTTATCACATGTGAATTATGTCTGCAAAATTGGATTTGCACAGATACGTTAAATACTGTTAATTAGGATATTGATGTGGCACTGCACACCATTGGCCACTAAAGTTAACATTCATTAAGATGTAAAAATGCCAAAATGACATTTATTAAAGTGTGGGATTGGGACAAGGACCAAGACAAGTTTAAATCCAAGCTAAATTCAAAATAAAATGAGCATGAAACAAAATCCAAGAATAATATAATAATGTCACGCATGTGCATTGGAGGATCTCCTAACACGCTTGATCAAGGTATGTGATAACCTGCTGGGATGATAGGGGGCACTATTGCTAACATTCTCTTCTCCTTTTCTCCGTGCAACACCCAGAAAACACCCATTAAGGGCACTTAGCCCCGCTCCTTATAGTTTATGCAATATAAGAAGCCCAACTGCCTAGATGGTGGCATCTTTTGCAATCAGAGTGATCCACTGGATGGAGCTCCAGTAATGTACCTTCTATTTTGTGACAAAGAGACAAATATTTTTGTTGTTTTGCCCAAGAGGCTGTTTGTACTGATGCCAAGAGGCTTGTTGTTTTGTTGGACTGCTTTAATTAAACGGGATGACTGGGATGGTGTCCCAATTTTTCATTCTATCCATGACCTGTCATTTCTACACCTGGCCACAATAAGCCCAAAGTTAAAGTTAAAAAAAAAGCCAAAAGGTTCCACACTAGTCTGTAAACCTTTCCCTAACTATACTCAATAAAGCATTTTTGTTATTCTGAAGCCTAGAGCAAATCCAAAGCTTGGATATGAAATATGAAGCCAGTTTTTCATTTTATAGAATACTGTATTTCCTAACATTATTGGTTATGTTTGATCCGTGTTATCTTTTATTCTCACATGTGATTTTTCTACTATTTGAAAGTGTCTGTGACATTTTTCCTCCATCTAGAATTTTGGTGAAAGCTATCTACAGTATAAAACAGTGAGCAAAATTATTCAACTCTCTTGAAAGTAATCAATATTTTCTACATGATAAAAGATTTGTACAAATATTTATCCATTCAGAATTTTTAATATGAACTCTTATGCTGTAACAATACATTTCCAAGTTCAAAATAAACCATTTTCTGTACATATTTAACACAAGAAAAAAAAACTCAAAAGTTAGTATCTGCATATGTATTTAAACCTCTGTGCTTTAGAAGCTCCAGGTTTAAACAAATGACACATTAATCAAAAACAACACAAAGGTAACAGTCATTTTACCATAATTAAACATAATTAGGTACTACTTGTGAGTTGATTATATCCCTCTGGATATAAAAAGCACTCTTTGTAAGGGCCATAGTCTTGAATACTTTTGCACGTCACTATATCTGACTACCACGTGCAAGATTTTATTTTTATTGATTTTACTTTTTCCCCAATATGCACCATTCTGATTACTATAAACATCACATAATTCACTTCACTTGTGTCTTGTTCTGTATCTTGGCTAGAGTCATTGAAGTAATTTCTTAGAACTGTCAATCCAGTATGACTTACTGCTCTTTCAGCATTGCATTCTTCGTCCAATCTCATTATGTGATTTGAGTTCTACTTTTTCTGTTGTAAATATTTTTTGCATAAATAACATGGCCCCAGTTTTCACAACTCCAATTAACTTCTTTCAGTTCATTTTGGCAAAAGCTTTTTCAGAAATAATCAATTATCAAACTGTTTATCATTACATTGTTAACTACTGTTGGAAACTTTTCCTGTCCTCATAATGCCTTTGTGATGAGCCCCATCAGTGGTCTGAGGCAGCACAGTTTCAAGTAGGCCAAACCATGGATCATTGAATAGGCTGGCCTGGAAGTGCCTTTGCTGCTTTTTATTAATTATGTAAAATATTTATCATTATTATAATTTACAAAGACTTAAAAAAGAAGTTGTGTTAATGCTTTATGATATTTATATATAGCACTTCTAAGTGCCATATGGGATGGATAGGATCGACCAGGAAAGGGTAAGGTTCCTTACCCGGACAGAAAGCTCCAGGTGGATGGACAACGATCCTGGCCGGATGTGTTTTCAGCACCTTTCCTGTCTGAGATAAAATGGAAGGACCAGGAAGGACTGGCTCTGGTGACTGTTTATTCCCTCAGTATGCTAGGTGGCAGCCTCCCTCTGGCAGAGCTTCCATTCATACTCCCGCAGAGCATCTTGGGACATGAATTCTCAGAGAAGAAAGAAAGATAAGAAAGATGCACACCTTGAAGGAGGTTCCGCCTGACCTAGAAGTGCTACCAGGCTGTAGTTATCTGACACCAGAAGCAGTCTTGGGTCCTGAGATAAAAGGAGCCATCCAGATTTGCAATTTTGATTAAATTTCCCTTGTCATACAATAATGGTCAAAATTTCTGTCCACTCCCCCATTTCTTATATTTTCTCTATATTATTACTGGTGATGGGTGAACGTTTTGCTTCACTTTGTCTGAATAAAATTATTACAAGATATCTGAATAGCATTTTCAGATTTCTGCAATATAATCTAAATATGTCAAGTATATGTCACTTCATGTAAAATTTCCTATTTTTTTCAGTGGGACTTCTTGTCTATTTTCAGATTAAATATATTTGAAAATGGACAGAAAGCTATTTTGAGATATCTGGAAATGTATTTGAGAGGTCTTAAATTGCTTTCAAATATCTTAAAATGCTATTCAGATATCCTGAAATAATTTCATGTCTTTTTAAAGATATCATAAAATCTACTTGAAATAATTATTAAGATGTTATGAATTTGAGATATCTAAACATGCATTTTAGATATTTTAAACAACAGTGAATTCCAACATATCTTACATAGTTTTTAAGGCATCTTAATTATATTTCAAGATATCTGAAAACAAGGTTCCGCACATTTCAAAATATCTTTAAAGCAGCTTCCTGTCTATTTTCAGATTTCTAAAAATGTGTCATTTTAAGATCTATTTGAGATATCTTAAAATGCCTTTCCAGATATCTCTTAATATTAGTTCTGCCTGCCATATTCCTGTTCATTTTCAGATATACAAAATGCATTTCAAGTTATCTCAAAATAACTTTCCGCTTATTTTGAGATATCTCAAATTATTTTTAAATATATCTTAAAATTCACTGGAAGTTGCAATGAAATAATAGGGAATTTCACAAGGAGTGATTTCAAGATATCTTGGAATGCCTTTCAGATATCTTAACGTACATGCAAGGTCAATCGAGATCTCTGAGAATGCATTTGAGATATCTCAAATGTATGGCAGATATTTTAAAATGTAAAGCGACATATTTTGAGATATTTTGAAGTTTCAGGTATCTTAAAAAGTAAACTGTATTTTGAGATATTACTGAATGTTAATTCAGCCTGCCATAGTTTAAAGTTTCTGAGGAGAGTAAGGTTCCACAATCCACAAAAGCACTTGTTAGAAAGTGAGGACTTGAATCTGTCTGACACCAAATCTATGATTCCAAGTTCCAAGATGTGCAATATAAATGTTCACTTTACGGCAATTATCTTACATTCGTGCTTTGTAAATGTAAGCTCTTGTAAAGAAAAACACACAAATATTAGGCATACATAGAATGGACCAATCTTGATCACAATTCTGGTAAACTGAGGCACTGTCTCAGTGGAATGTGTGTGTTTTCCTCAAGCCCAACAGTGACCTTCTTACTTGCAACACTTTACCTCTCTCTGGCACTATTATAAATAACAATGTATTCAAATTATTGAAGTTGAAATTAATAGAAAACACAGATCAGTTTACATGATATACTCTATACATCTGCTTCTCTGTTCCCATTATCTCAAATCTTGTGGAAAAAACATCTTGACTCTATTTGAGTGTAATGGACTGCCATTCCCTACAGGTTGATTCCAGTCACACTCCTGGGATTGTTACCAGCTTGCAGAACCATTGCACAAGGAAAAACAGGCTCAGAAAAGCAAAGGATACAACACAACAATGTCTGTCTGTGAATAATAAATTATGTGCTGGCTTAAGTAACTGCATATACTGTAGTATGACTTTAATATAGTGGCACATAAATCCCTGTGGCATTTTAAAATATGTAAATGTGAAATAGCAATGAAATCAAGGCAAATAAAAGGAACATTTGTGGAAATATGGACAGAATTTTAAATGTACAGCATGTCATAATGTGTTATCCTTGTCAGCCATAGGTCTCCTTTGGGTGTTGTTATTCAAGGTCATATGTGAAAAAGCCCATCTAGTTTGTCTTAAACAACCCTCACCCCCTTCCAGTGGATGTTTGGCAGATGGTGCTTAGGGTAAATTCATCAATTTTGGTAACTACAGCTAATCAAGGAAATAAAAAGATGCACATTATATTTCTCTGAAAAAACAGACTAGGCTCCTAAAGAGAGCAGAGGAGGCACAGAGCAGCGATCTGGTGTGATCATACAAAGATTGGAGGAGTTAGTTGTATAATTCTGTTTGAACTTTGTCACTCTTGCATAACTAGTCCTGCAGTAAACAGGATGCATTCAAACTTTCTTTTTATTTATGTATTTCCCTTTAGCTGACCATGAGTAAAGAGGTATAAAAAGCAGTTGTTTTGTCTTCCATGAACTTGCAGTATAAATGCCAAGGATGTGAAGATTTCTGATTAGTCAATAAAATGCAGTACCTTACAAATCCTTCAGGAAGTCCAAACAATTGTGTGTCCTTGCATTATCGTCTGTGTGTGTAATTTTTAATGAAAGATGTTTTGGGTAAAAAAATAAACAGATTCAATTTGAAAGAAGCATAAGAAAGCATACTTTTATCTGTTCTTTCTTCTTTCTTAATATACAGTATATGTTTATTATTTTGAAATTCTTTGATGCTTGAAGCTATTCAGAACTGCATCCTGTTGATGAATTTACTCAATCAATCAGGTTTGTTGCAGGATATTTTCCTGCTGGGAGCATACCGTTGATTGCACTTCATGTCAGGAGAGAGAAATATCGATATAATATCAAGCATGCTGCATCAAAGAAGATTAATGTGGGTCAGTGTAAGTTTCCCCCTTTTATCTTCTTCCCTTGATGTAGTAAAAGAGTCCTTGTCAGGAATTCTTTAGCAGAAATGGCTCTTGGAAGTGCCAGTCACATCTGCTTGGAAGTGTAAAGAGAGTAATATTAACCTGTCATACAGGACATCAAAAAGCAGAAAATGAGCCATGAAAACAGAAAAATGCCAGAATTCAGAAAGGCAAGTAGCTAAGCAATAATGCCTGTATAAATCGATTTTCACCAAGTACTATTAATAGGTACTATATGTGGCAAAATTGTGCTTGACATGTAAGTCAAGTACAATTGTGCTAGTCAATTAATATTTATTGGAAATCATTTCTGACAACTGTTATTTTAAAACAACGAATGCAACTATAAAGATATTAGAAATATCCCCATAATATTTAATTAATGAGGACTTTCAAATCTACATCAAAAATATTCTAAATACATTAGCCACCAAACATAAACTCATGCACACCATTTGCATTGCATAAACTTTCTCAAGTCAGTGGTGAAAATACTGTCGAAAAATTAAAAACCCTGAAAACTGTCTCATTTCACTCATGCAGAAGAGCTGCAGTTCAGCAACAGTATGTAAGACAGACAGTAGCTTTTCTAGCTCTACTATGCGCTTGTATGGGTCCGCTTACACAAAGAACAGGATTGCTATTATTGGGTTTTCTTTTTGGACTACCATAATTTTGCTAAATATTAAATATGGTTGTTGTTGGCGGTAAACTCTCCTTAATCATTGAGAAAATAAAAAACTTGGTATTTTAAACATCTCAGAGGTTACAAATTTGTTAGAAAGGCAAGTTCAGATATCATAACTGTTTTTCTTCAGATCCTTATTGGTTTCTATTTACTAACTCCCTACCGTATTGCGGAAAAACTTGGAGTGTCACTTAAAATATCCTTACTTCCCTAGGTACTTGATATATTTTTGACCTTTGATTTGTTATATGTAAACTGCCAACATGTATGAATCAATCTGATATATGTTGACTGATTGTTGTGCGTAATTCTTTGTCCAGATAGTTTTAGAAAAGTATCATTCTCTGACACTGTATCAACCCTCAAAGACCTTTTTTCTGAGAAAATTAATATAGAGTGGATTCACTATCCAATATGAACATCTTGATTTTAATAATGAACTTTGTAATTTAACAGACATTCACGAACTCCTAGCAGACAAGGCCACCTTAAAGATTTACTGGAACTTTTTAGACTCAGCAATATAGAAAAAAACACTTCATCTAATTTCACTGTAGATACTGCTAGTCTTTCAAGTGACTTGTCATCATGGTTTTCCACCATTTAATAGAGTGAAGCCATGGCCCAAGGAGTTTCTAATTCCCAAGTTTTCTGTGAAGCTCAAACTTTGTCTCCTGTTGCTAATATTCTCTTCTCCTTCTCTCCTCACAGCATCGAGAAACCGCCCAGTGAGGGCACTTAGCCCTGCTCCTTCTGGTTTGTGTGATATAAGAAGCCTGGATGCCTAGAAGGAGGCATCTTTTGCAAACAGAGCATCCTGCTGGAAAGAGCTTTAGTGAATGACCCTCATTTCCACAGCAAAGAACCAAATACATGTTTGTTGTTATTTCCCCAAGGCGGCTGCTTATATAGACACCAAGAGGTATGTTTTTGTTGGACTTCCATTAATTAAATGGGACAACCCGGTTGGTGTCTGAACTATTCATATTCTCCACGACTGGCTATTCCTGTACCAACATTGTAAATAATACTATATATGTTTGTACGTGAGTCTTTGTTATTAACTGCAAATTTTTCCTCCAATGTGTCATGGACCACAAATTTATTTCAAGTTATGTCATTTTCTAACCCACTTAATCCAGATCAGAGTCACGGCTGAAGGGTTTGGAGTCTATCCAGCTAGTATAGGGGAGAAACAAACCCTGGAAGGGGCACCAGTCTGTTTCAGGGAGAACACACACACACATTTAGGATCACCATTTTACCTAACTTGTATGTCTTTGGACAGTGGGAAGAAACCAGAGCACACCGAGGAAACCCATGCAGACATGGGGAGAACATTCAAATTCTACACAGGGAGGACCTGGGGTGCAAACCCTGGTCTCCTTGTTGCAAGGCAGCAGCATTACCACTGTGCCCATGTGCCACTACAAATTCATAGTTTATTCATTTACAGTCTACTTTAATGGTGAAATATACAGAAATATTGGGACAATCTCAACATTAAACCTAAGGTGTGACCAGCAACCTCAGGGGTGTAATTAGCAATATTCATGAGCTATTCACTTTATTTTAAACTGACAATTAAAATTATTCAAGTTAATACAGTATATATTTTATCTTTGGATAACTGTATACATTTTTGAATAATTTGCAGATCCGCAGCACCATTTCATAATTTGGATTTATTTAATACAAATGGACATTTGCATATGTACTCTAATGCAGAAGAAAAAATGTGTCAAATATACAGTACAGGACAAATGTTTGGACACACCTCCTCATTCAATGTGTTTTCTTTATTTTCATGACCATTTACAGCACTCCATCACTCTCCTTCTTGGTCAAATAGCCCTTACACAGTCTGGAGGTGTGTTTGGGGTCATTGTCCTGTTGAAAAATAAATGATCGTCCAACTAACCTGACTTCTGCACAACACAACTGCTGGTCCCAACCCCATTGATAAAGCAAGAAATTCCACTAAATAACCCTGATAAGGCACACCTGTGAAGTGAAAACCATTTCAGGTGACTACCTGTTGAATCTCATCGAGAGAATGCCAAGAGTGTGCAAAGCAGTAATCAGAGCAAAGGGTGGCTATTTTGAAGAAACTAGAATATAAAACATGTTTTCAGTTATTTCACCTTTTTTTGTTAAGTACATAACTCCACATGTGTTCATTCATAGTTTTGATGCCTTCAGTCATGAAAATAAAGAAAACACATTGAATGAGGAGGTGTGTCCAAACTTTTGGCTTGTACTGTATATATATATATATTTTTTTTTTTATTTAAATCTTTCTTAAATTGTCATTTTGTTCAAACATTATTTCTTTGTATAACTCTAAGACTATCATTCTTGTTAACATTTCAAATAGCAGATGCTGCTGAACACAGCAGGTCATCTGTTCTACAAGGACTACCTCTATACTTAAGAGAAAATGAAAAGCTATCAACAATATGTTATGTAATTTCCATTGTAAATGTAAAACTAAATTATTAACAAGCTATAAAATTTGTGAACAAACTTTTACCTGGCTTTGGAAAACAGTAAACTATGGTTTATTTAATCACATTTTAACCATATCATTATGTTTTAAATTTTTAGGACTAAGAAATATATACAAGAGAAATGAAGATAGGAATATTAGGGGTTGTGAGGCACCATGAGACCCATTCTGGATCTGTGTCAATAAACATGGCTATGATGATAGAAGTTGAAGATTGAAGAGCTTCACCACTGTGTTTGTCACACTTGTTGGCCTTCTGTATGCTCTAAACATTCAGTACCCAAAAGAACTGAAATACACTTTTGAAACAGTTCAGAAGGTGCTCCTGAATTTTGAAGACTGATACTCCTATAGGGTGCTGTCACTCAAGAATATGCAGTATAAATTTTAAAGGATAATGTTTCTCTGATCTGTAGAATAGGAATTCATTTTTCTTTTGATTTTACCTTTATTTTTCTACAACTATTGTTATTTCTGATAAATGCTATCTCAGTGGCACATTAGTTTTAATGTTATGACAGAATCACTTTATGCTGTGCAGTCTCTGTTCAAAAAGACAGCAGTTTAGAATTACCAATGTAACCCTTTTCAAATTGAGATTCTTGAACATCAGAGACAGCATGGCTTGTGGTTATTTCTGTCAGATTTGACTGATGAGTATGTAAGAAGCCAAAATTTGAATCTGCTCAATACAAAAACATTTACAGAAGATATTTTCATATTTCATTGTATTACTATAATAAAATATAATTGTATTGCCATGTCTAAGAAAATAAGGAAATACTGTTTTCAAGAATGTCCTGATTTTTTTTTTGTTAAAGTAGAATATTTTTCTCCATATATTAAAAGTTCTTAAGTAACTGCAATGTGCATTTCAAGTTTGTAAAAAATATATATCAATTGATTGAGCAAACACATTAAAGTTTGCCAAAATTTAGGTACGTTTATTCAACGTAGTTGGTTTAGTTACACCAATTAAAGATGACATTGACACAGAACTAGAATTTATGTTACACAGGCTTAATGCTGTTCTACATGTTAGTTATTTTTAGTTGAGCCAATTTAAATTTTTCATTTTGGCAGATTGTAGCTTGTATCCTGTGAACTCAGATTTTGTCATTGGTAGGATTTGTTAGTGAAATGTGGAGCAAATTCAGAAATGCTGTTGTAATATGTTTTATTGAGAAAAACAGTTATGTTTTTACTGTGTAAAGATGCCGAAGCATTGGTAATCATTTGGATATCTATATACAGTATATTGGTATGTCTGACTGATTACTTCATATTATATCTTTCTTTGTAAATTATTCATTGTAATAACATATTCAAAGTTAATAAGTAAAAGAGTTTTATGAGATTAGCGAGTACATGTAAACTACAGATTTGTTTAATTCAATTGTAGTGGAAAGCCTTTTTGTTAGTGGCATTTTTGCAGATGCAAATCAATCTGGCAATGTTTAAATCATAAGTTGAAAATATTTTCTTAAACTTGTACATCTGGATATTATTTGGATTTATACATTTATTTTAACACATTAAAAAGTTTAAACATCTTTGGCATATCTCTGAACTAAGATCATTTCTATCTGTGCAGGGTACCATAAAAATAATTTATACATTAATTTCAAGCAAAATTAGTTTTTTGTTACATTTTATTATTGCAAGATGAACTCATTTGTCCTCTTTTTATGTTTTACAACAAGATTAAGTTCAGATATTATTTCAAAATCTTTCTGACTTATAGAGGCTAGCTTCCCTGCCCTTTACCTTGCTGATGTTATTAATGATTAATACCAATATGAATTTTCCATTATGTGCTGTTTCATAATTTTTAAGGATAAACAAAAGTAATTACAGGTAGCCTTATCTTTGGAATAATCCTCTAGCAGGCATGATGATTTATTCCATTAATTTAGCATAACCTATTCTATCAGTGCATGCTCCCAACCTATTCTTTCTAGAGCTGCTGGTGCAGTAATGCATAATACTTTTTTGTTTTATGAGCTAATTGAATCTTTCAGATAAGGCTATTCTCTTTACTGATATTTAGTGCTATTATTTACACTAAGGTGTCACTTTTTTCAGTACACCTGCCTTGTTATGCAACTAATTCAGTCAATTAATAGATTAATCCTTAACAGAAGGCACTTTCACATTGTGCATTACTGAGACAGGGAAACTAAAACTAAGGAAAACTACAGCATTTTGACAGTGATACATCCATCCATCCATTATCCAACCCGCTATATCCTAACTACAGGGTCACGAGGGACAGTGATACAATTTTCATAATTTTGGTTATGTGCTCCACCACAGTGGATTTGAAATGAAGCAAACAAGATGTGATTGAAGTGTAGACTTACAGTTTTATTCAAGGGGTTTAGCAAAAGCATTATATGAGACATTTAGAAAAGGCATTTTTATACATGGTCACCCCATTTTCACAGGCTCAAAAGTATTTGGGCAAATTAATAAAATCATGAATATAATGACAATCTTCAATACTTGGCCGAAAGTTCTTTACTGTCATGGCTGTAAGTGCTGTGTTTCCTCCCTACTGATACTTTACCATGCCTTTACTGCAGCTTCTTTGCCTTGAAAAGCATTTGGTTTGCTTAAACCGTATGTTTTAGCTCATTGTCCAACTGTACTGTGAAGTGTCAGTTTTGTAGCATTTGTCTGAATCTGAGCAGACAGTATATCCCTGTATACTTCAGAAATCATTCTGCTACTTCTGCCAGCAGTCATATCATTAATAAACACCACTGACCCACTTAAATTATCAGTCACCCATGCCTATGTCATAACATTGCCTCTGCCATGATTCACAGATGATGTGGTATGCTTCAGATCATGGGATGTTCCTTCTCTTCTCCATACTCTTCTCTATCCATCATTCTGGTACAAATTGATCTTAGTTTCATTTGTCCAAAGAAAAGTGCTCAATAAACTGAACTGTTTCTTAAAAAATATTTTCTGGGAAAGTCTAATCTGTCCAACCTATGCTTGAAGCTTACCAGTGGTTTGCACCTTGTGGTAAACCCTCTGTATTTACTTTCATCAAGTATTGTCTTGATTGTAGGCATTGCCAATGATAGGACTACTTCCTTCTCTGATTTGGCTGAAAGTTGTGAATTGTTTTTTATTCACCAAGGAAAGAATTCTGTGAACATCCAGCACAGTTGTCTTCCATGGCTGTCCATGTTCTGGTAATGCTGAGCTCCCCAGTGAGTGACCACTCCTGGTGTTTCTACAATCTCTCTGATGGGTTTGTTTTGTTTTCTCAGTCTAATGTTTCTACTTACATGGACAGCTCTTTAGACCTCATATTGAGAGCTTTCATAGACAGCTTCCAAATACAAATTCCACACTTGGAATCAATTCCAGACCTTCTACCTACTTAATAGTTAATGAAATAATGAGGAACCTGCTCACACCTAGCTACGGAACAGCATGTCAGTCAATTGTCCAAATACTTTTGAGTCCCTGAAAATAAGGAGGACCATGTATAAAAAAGCCTGATATTGCTAAATGGCTCATACTATATTTATGTTAAACCCTTTGAATTAATGCTGAAAGCCTACACTTGAATCATGTAATTATTTCTTAATTTCAAATCCACGTGGTGGCATACAAAGCCAAAATTATGAAAATTGTGTCACTGTCCAAATACTCATGTAACTAACTGTATCTTATATTTAAAGTGGTCAGTAAAATGCAAGCAATATGTACACACAAAAGAAAAAGGTACAGAAATAGTACATACCAGGAGGAACTGTTGAATGTAACTCTAGTAAATATATAATTTTAAACAGCAAGTACCAAAAGGAGCTTTTCAGGAAACAAGTCTGATAATCAAAATAACAGGAAAAAAATGAATTGGTAACTTTTTTGGGCAATGCTGTCAAAGTAATAGTACTTTTCTCTCTATTATATAAAAAAATCTTGGGACGAGACAAGACTTTTTCAGGGAGGCACTTTCACATCCCACGAGACAAAGAGTAGATGACAAAATAGAATTCAAAAATGTTGGCATGATACACATGCAGAGCAGGTTAGATATAATGGAAGTACGAAAATTCGAAAGTCTCCAAAAAATAAAAGTAAAGATCGCATTAGCACAAACAAACGAGATCAAATATATTGTTTGGATTTAAACTTTAAGTCAGAGACTTGTAAACCATCTAATTCATGTTGCCATCAGGGAAAAGTAGTGTTTCTTCCCAATGAAGAGGCATATCCGCAAGAATTAAAAGATTTGTTGTTTGGTGAAAGTGAAATCCACATACGCTGTCACGCTTGGGTCACAGAGTTGCACAGATACACAGGAGATTTTAGAGACAGAAATGTTATTCAGACTCTTCAAACAAACATAAGTCTCTTTCAGGAGTGAATCGTGCTCCATATGTAGACAGAGGTTCCATCTCTCAAGTAAAAGAATAGAAAATCTTCCTTTTCATAGGGGCGCACCTCGGGAGCGGGACCCCCAACAGGAGCAAAGGATGTCTGGGGGAGAAGAGAGACAAGGCAGTGAAACAAAAGCTGCTTTACAGGCTTTTAAAGTTTTTAAGTGTTGTGTGAGATGCAGATCACATGGCAACGTCAGCAGCAGGTGATCGAGCAAAAAGGAGGTAAAAAAAAACTGTACAGGGGGTCCTCGGGTTACAACGTCTTGACATACAATATTTCGAGTTTGCAATGCTCACTCCCATAAAAACTTAAAAATATTGAGATGTGAGTGTTTAGACTTACAGAATATGTGGGAGAACTAGTTTGGTTGCACGCAGCTGAAGAATACGTAATAATGCGGTGTATGAGTGAGGAAGTTGGCGAACTAGTTTGGTTGCGCATGGAGGAAGTGTTCCGTTTGTGTTGCTTTGTTTGGCGACTTTTTGGCCCTTATCATGGCTCCTACACGAAAGTCAGAGTCTTCAGATGCTAGTGCTTTGAAGAAGAGGAAAGCCATCATGATGGAAGTGCAATTAGACATTGTAAAGAGAGCAGAAGGAATAAAAGGTAAGGATTTTTTTTACACTCATTTTTTGTCATTTTTTTCTGTTACTACAGTACAGTGTACAGTACAGTATATTTATGTCCTTTTCCCTTTTCTGTGGCTTAGTTGTGTTTTTATGCTCTAGACTAGCAAAATACCCATGCTTCGCAGCGGCGAAGTACTGCTTTTAAATTTTTATTAAGAAGAAAAGTAAACCTTTTTAAACTGAGGGAAAATATACCAATAATTATTTGTTAAGGATCTCTTTGTATACAACGTTGTCAGTTCGACACTCCGGTTGTAATATGACCAAGCTGTGTGAGCTTACTCTTGAGCATGCAACGTATAGTTGGTCATATGAAAAGCAATTTTGCCTCAAATCAATGCCAACCTTTTGTAGGCTTTGTCCCTGAGACTTATTAATTGTCATTGTGAAGCAGAGCCTTACTGGAAATTGGAGGCATTTTAATTGAAATGAGAGATCAGAGGGTATAACGAGGATGCGAGGAATAAAAACTCTCTCTCCTGAGCAACTGCCAGTAAAAATAGTTGCCTCAATTAGGTTCTTTTGCAGACACGTGACCTGAAGTCTTGTGCTGTTACAAAGTTTCAGTGGCTGTAAGTTTTTCAGTAACATTATTGGTGCCCCAACCTTCAAAATTAGATTATGCTCAGGAGTGCCTGGAGGATTCAGAGTGTGGAGAAACTCTAGCGACAGCGTGTCTATTAACTTGTGGATTTTTCTGTTAGTATTTGGTGGCAGCGTCACAAAGTTGTTTCCGCAAGACCGCGTCAGCTGCGGAGCTCAGCGGAGCGAAATAAAGTGAATGAAATGAGGTGAATGGGAGGGGAGATGATCACATGACTCCCCCACCTGCCTTATCTCTCAATCCCTCCACAAACACACAAACACAGTCTCTCGGATCTCAACTCTCCTTTATATAAATCAGTAAATGAGAGAGAACTAAACACTAAGGAAAAAGAACGGCAAGATCGCGTCAGCTGCGGAGCTCAGCTCGGAGCGAAATGAAGTGAATGAAATGACGTGAATGGGAGGGGAGATGATCACATGACTCCCCCACCGGCCCTAACTCTCCATCCCTCCACAAACACACAAACACAGTCTCTCGGATCCCAACTCTCCTTTATATATATAGATTATGATGTTGCAAATGTGTTAGGATAGGTAAGTGACTTAGGCTAGGGTGCGTTTTAACTTACACCAAAATTCAGGTTACATCACTGTCATAGGAACAGAACTGTGTCACAACCCGAGGACCCCCTGTATTTGTTTCCCATTGTATCACCGTTTAAGAGGGGATTTCAGAGAAGCAACTGCATCTCCTTGGGGTGTGTTCAGCCCTCCTCTCCACAATGCACGCAGCAGAGATGCGAAGTGGCTGGCGGATAGTGCAGACCTTGGGTGGGGGGTGGTTGGCGAGCAAAGCGAGCAGGGGGCAAAGCTCCGTAGTTATTTAAAAGAAAAAATTCTAAATTAAAGAAAATGAATTAAAAGCCAAAGGAAAAAGGTAGCCCTTAGGTCTAGATGTAAATTTGAAGAGCATTCCAAATGTGGGAACCTCAAGGACACATTTGTTGAGACTTGTTAAGAGTTTTGAAACTGATTGAGCTATTAGTGAGAGCATCATGTGTGATGTTATTTAAAACACATCAAATTGCATATGTGTTTGTGTGCTTGTTTTGCATAAATGAGAAAACATTGTCCATCCCTAAAAAACATCAAGAAGCAATTTCAGCACACCTAATAATACAACTTAAAAACAACACAGAATCCAATTCTGTTACAGTTTAAATTTCTGCCTTGTCATTTTAAGGTCATTTTGCCCTTATTTTTTGATTAAACCTAACTTATTTATTTTGTCTCTATGTAAACACATTATCTTACAAAATAACTACAAACTACAAAAGGGTGCTGCATGCATGTGTCTTGCAATCAAATAAATAGTAGAGGTGATGGGTTTTTGTTGACACAGGGCTTGATTGTCTGTGTCTGTATTTTTGATTAGACAACTGTGTGTTTTTATATATGGAGCACAATAAAAAAAAAGTGTCTGCTTGACTGTGGGTCAGCAAATCCATGACGAGTGATGGATGAAGAATTTATAATGTATGACATGAACTTCTTGTATTTAATTTTTAAAACATAGGTTACTGTGTGCATTAAAATATACTTCTTACCACTGGTAATTCCTATGAATAAAGCACAATATCATTTCTACACCCTAGAATCAGTGCCGTATTTTTGTCTATAGAATTTTCTGCCTATTTTACTGCATATAGAAAGTGACTTGCACTGGTGATGCACTGGGAGGCCATCGTAAAGGAAGGACCAGGGGAGAAGATGTGCACAAGGCACTGCCTGCCCCGGAGTGCTAGATGGCAGTCCCCTTGTGTTGCAGCAGTGCCTTGGATTCCCACAAGGCTCCACAGGAATTGAGGTTTGGCACAGCCCTGTTGGGTTCCGGGGTGGGGTGGGGTGGGGGGGGGCATAGGCTCCAGGGTTAAATGCAGAGCCCTATTTTGGGCTTCCACCACACCTGGGAGTACTTCCAGATAATGCTGATGGGCCACCTGTAGTGCTCCCAAGTGTATCATACCTCACTCCACTCAAGGAGCCAGAGTTGGGAGGACGAGGGACAAAGCTTCCCAGAGGAGGACTGGAGGTTGAAGATGGAGAGAAAGAGAGAGAGAGAAGCAGAGAAACTGCTGTACTGTGCTGTGTTTATTGGTGCCTTGTATTGTGCTATGCACTGGGAAACAAAATAAAGGGTTCCACAGTGGAAAATAAACCGTGTATGTTGCTGGACTTGTGCCTGGTGTCAGTCTGTGTCAGGTTCGGGGAGCTAATATGCCCCCTTGGTGGCCACACACTTTGATTTGATGTCTTCTTGCCTTGTCTTCTATTTGGAATTGACCATGAAAGATTGAAAGATTAAAAGACAAAGCAAAGGCAGAGTGAAATAACAGGCTACCTTCCTTACACTGTAGGCTTAAAGAATTGCCAGCTAAGTTGGGAACTAAAGTATCATTTGTGGTCAAAAAATAACAAAAGAAAAGGTCCTAATCAAAATGTGTTTTCAGCAAAATAATTAAAAAGTAAAATTTAAAGCTATGATACACAGCATAATGAGTACCGTATATACTCGTGGATTAGTTCTCCCACAGACAAGTCGGGACTTGATTTTATTGTATAATTTCTGGTATTGTCAAATGCAGAAAACTCACGCTATTGGTCCAAGAGATTATGATATGCTAACGCCCACCTGAGAGAGTAACCACGGAGCACACTCCCTTTATTTTCTATGTGGATGAGGTAATGCGCTGTATCAGCACATACTCCTAATCTCTCTTTCTCTATTGTGCCTACGTGATGTGGCAGACGGCCAGGGCCCATGCCTGGCTGGGACGCCCCTGCAGCATATGTTCCGGGGGAGCAAGGATGGAAGACCCAATACCTCCCCCTAGACGGTAGAGGGCAGCCTCCCTGGATTGCAGCAGTGCCTCAGACTCCCGCAGGGTTTCATGGGGGTTGGAGTTTGGTGGAGCCCTGTTGGGTTCTGCATGGGGTGCTGCAGCGGAAGCTGCTGGGCCCTTCTGGGCAGTTATTTTGCTACATCCGCGTGGCGCCAATCAAGTACCTGGAGCACTTCCGGGTGCCTGGTAAAAGGAGGCAGCGACCACCACTCAGGAGCCAGAATTAGGAGGAGGAGGACGAGGTTGCCTGGGAGGAGTGCTGGAGGAAGAAGAGTGTGCTTTGCTTTGTATTTTACTTTGTGTGTTTGTGCTTGGAACTGTATACTGCCTGTGGGACACGGGGAAGACTTGTGCCAACAGGTGAAGAAAAATAAATAGTTTATTTATTTTACATGTGCCTCCGTGTCCAGTCTGTGTCGGGTTGCGCGCCTATATAGCGCCTTTTCACAGTGACCACATGGTAACTATTCCAAAGGGACGTTTGCACTGTTTTGTGTTTTTTGTATCTCACACCCTCATACACCTTTATCGTATGAGCATCCCTTATCTACTATGGAGCGTTCGATCAGGAGAAAATATGAAGCTGGTTTAAAATTAAATGTCATTGAAGTAGAGAAAGAAATTGGTAACTGCATTGCTGCAACAAAATTCGATGCATCTGAGAAACTGATGTGAGATAGGGGGAGGCAAGAAGATGTAAAAAAAAAAAAAAATTAAGTAATTTTTGAACAGGCACAGGCATATAAGTAGGGGTCTGGCTTTATTAAAAAATGTTTCGGGTTTCAAGACCCGACTTATACGTGAGTATATATGGTAGTCAACTTTTATAGTCTCAGAATGATGACATTTTGCATTATGCAGTGCCCATATTATAAACAAAATGGATGTTACTGTAAACAAAATGCTGTTGGGGGACATCATTAAAAACAAACACAACTTTCAACAAAATGAACTAAACAAAACTAACATTCAGAAATGTAACAAACTAAGAATCAAATTTCAAACTAAGACAACTGCTGCAACAGCTCATCTTTCCTCTCAAACCCTTTCCCATCAATGGCATCTTTGAGATCTGCAAAGAGGTGAATATATGAGAGAGAAACATCTCGGCTATAAGGTGGATTGTAAAGAACTATTCTCTGAAGTTTTCCTATTGTTTCCTGTGTTAAAATGTTAACCCAATGTTGTCTTAAAAGAGTGATTTGGCAACATTTTCTAAGGGTAAACATTCTTTACACACTTTCTAAGAGTATGAATGTACAAATCCAACTTAAGGTTTTAATATGTTATATAATGTCTACCAAAATCAGTATTTGTGAATTTCCAAAAAGACAGGACATGACTTTTAACCTTAAACTCCTTTTTCTGAGAAACTAACTTATACCATTCCATTGGCTATCTTTTGGTCTCTAGTTCAAAGTACTAAATCCATGATTCATACCCAGGGATGATCTGTTACAAAAAGATTTCATCCTAAGCAATCAATATGAGAAAGCAAACATACAACTTTACGCAAACTTTTTGGATTGATAAATTGCCTTTGTGAAACTCACCTATGACACACCGTGTAATGGGAATTGGGATCACCAGCCTACACTCTAGGTGTCTAGTATGTGGGACCGAGCGTGACCAGGATGATTGCGTGAGACAGGGAGACACGGACACAAGAAGGGTTGGGTTTTTTGAAAATAAAGTGAGGTTTTATTTACAGGTGCACTTAAAGAAAAACAAAAATAATGTCCTGCGGAATTTATATATTAATACACAGTCCAATACTGTAAAGGACACACAAAAACAGTAATTAAATGTAGCCCAAAAATAGTGACTATATACAGTATTTATAGTGCTGACTGAAAGTCCCAAATGAAAAAGAATAATGCAAACAAACTAGTGAAACCCATATATACACAAACCAATATGAAGCTGTCTTCCTCCAGAGTGCTCCAAGTCAGGAAGATGCTCCTTCAAACAGTGTATATTACAGGATTCACCAAAAACAACAATATTCAAAATACTGAAAAACTGTATACACAAAAATAAACAGTGCACCAATAACCACAACCCAATAAATACCTCCACCAAAGTTAATCCAGAGATATTTATCGAAATATATATATCTACAAGAAAAAAATATTTACAACAATCAAGGCACAAGCCGTAGTGCTTGGTAAAGTCAAAGCGGAGTTCTACCAAGTACCTTTCTGTTAGCAATATCTAGCCAGAAACCCCCCTCTAGAGGCTGTAATTCCCTTTTGTATTTGGTGCCCCTGCGCCGACCAATTAAACTGCTCTACATTATCGCTCCACGGGCACGTGATGATGACAACGCGTCTGCGAAAGATGGTGTCTCCTGTCCCACACAATTACTATAAAAGTTCGAGCAGCCACCGTGTGCACACGTAGCTGAGCCAGCTTTTGAGACGCAGACTGCCCTTCTCCCAAAAATGAAAGTAACCATTTTTTTCCTTCCCTGAGCTACTGGCCAGACAACTGCAAACACAGGATCCCACTTCTAAACTGTGGCAAACTAATATTAAGGGGCTTTGCACTTTCTTTTGCTCGTATAGAGTTATGAGGTCGCAGGAGGCACACGCAGGAGTGGAAGACTAACAATGCCATCCTGGCCAGTCAATGGCAGGGCCCTCTCTCCAGTCTACATGTGACCCGTCGCGATGCTTCCCAAAAGGCGCTCATATCACGAAAAGTTTCCTTTCTTTATACTTTTTTGTCCTTTTTTTTCTCAAACAAATGCCTCTCTCTTAACACTGCAGAGGACACTTAACTAATTTTATTTAATTGTTGGTAATGCCAGTAAGGCACATTACCACATCATCATGTATCAGTTATGTTTTTCACACTTCCTTTTGACACTGAAAGCTCATTTGCATGCTGTCTCATTACTCCATCAGTCCTCTTGGACAATTTCATTAGCACATCGCAGAAACACTAAAGTGACTGCTTTTGTTGGCTGTCCAGGGTGAGGCACATAAATTAGCACTACTGTCCTTTAGCAGAACACTTAGTTTTTGAAGCCCAACAACTAACAGTGGTTTTATCATTTTTAAGGTCTTCGCATACTGTACATGTTTAACTGCTCATGGAAGTTAATTTCTTAATCCGTCTTCTTTACAGAAATTAAGTAAAACCCATCTATTTAAAAGGCACATTACTGTATTATGCCAATTTGAAATAAGTAAAGATTTAAAATGTTACTTCTAATGTGATGTTAAAAAGAGTGTCTTTGGAGTCCTTTGTGAGAATTCTGTTTTGTTTTATTGCCTGCTTAATGTTTAAAATGTTTTTATTACCTAGCCATAACTTTCTATTTACTTAAAACTGATGAACTCAATATCATTTTGGACAGTAGCTAAATAGCGTAATGTGTATTTTGTATAATGATTTGTAAATAAATTTAGCTCAGCTAATATCCATAGGCACAAGAGGACAAAATTGTGTTTTGGATTCATAGCCATACCTTGAAAGTTTTAATCTTTAGAGCCAAAACACCACTATTCCAGCTATTTCAAAATCTTTTTCTGTACAAAAAAGAAAACAAATCCGAGGGCAGATTGTGTGGAGATGAGTGAATTGACCTAATTCAAGTCTCTACAGATGTCAAGGTCTTACTAACATTTGTAATATGCAATGCACTGAAAACATTCAGAAACGTCTTTTAAATATAAATGAAATGCAAATAGCACATCACTGGAATGGTGTTAAGTGTAAATACATTTCTCCTCTTCACTCCACAGACATGCACTTTCTTCCAAGTTAAACGAGTTTCTTTTTTCTGCTTCAGCAATGGCAGTCCTTCATTCTCTAAAGTTTCACTGATTCTCTGTCATTTGTGCTGTTGCTACCTACAGGCCAAGCTGTTTTTGTTTTATTTTTTTTTCTCTGTGTGTTTCTGGTAATGCTTGCCATATAACAGCAGGGAACAAGAAACCAGGCTTCAGTCGGTTTTATTAGATTATACAATTTGAAACTCATCAGTGTTTTTTAGTTTACAAGTGAAAGATGACACCACTATGATAAACAGTCTTGGAGTTAAAATTCTGATACTGTACGTACATTTTATTAGGCAGGAAAATCCACTTTGCATAACTATTCTTTAAATCCCGCTCAACCTTAAGAATGAATACACTTTTTCAACGTACTGCATTTAAGTCCCATTTCTTTAATATTCTAGCACTATACTAAAAAGGAATTCAAAACTCAATATTTATAATGGAGTGTAGATAAAGAGTATGTTGTTTCAAAAGCAGAGGACAATGAAAACTGTCATTTATTTAATAAATATTAATTAGATGATGTAGAACCTACTGAATACAATTGGATGGCATGGTGGGACATCATGAATCTGATGATGTAGATTCAAATCTAACACCTGGATGTTTTTTAAATGTTCTCACTGTGTTTTCATGGATTCTTCTCTATTCCACTTTTCTTGTAACATTCCCAAAGATGTGCAAATTGTCCCAATTGTGGGTTTGTGTGTGTGAGTCAAGGTCAATCTCCTGCCTTACGTGCAGTGCTGCTTAGATAGGTTCTGCCCCTGCCCAATGACACTGAGAACATTAAAGTATTTATGTGTGGCCCCTACCCGGAAGATGCGATTATTGCAACAGTATGATCACCACTTTAGTTATTTGGTGGTGAAGTAGTGAGAGACAGATAGCTAATTAAAGAGAGGGGGTGATTAGAGGGCCAGAATATATGAGGCTGTGACAGGCAATTTTGACAGAACATCAGAATACAGCCTACTTTTTTTGAAAGATGCCCAGAGATCTTTAATGACCACATTGAGTTAGGACCTTGGCTGTACATGTCATCTGAAGGACAGCGTCAAAATCACAACACAGTGTCCCCGTCACTGAACTGAGGCATTGGGATTCACACACAAGCCATAGGGTAAGTGCCCCCTTCTGGCCTCATCAACACCTCTTCAAGCAACAACCCAAGGTTTCCCACCCAAGTACTGGCCGGACCTGAACATTCTTAGCTTCAGGTGGATGACCTGTTCTAAAGTACAGGTGGTATGGTTTATCTTCTGGACCTGACAAAGTTTTGTACCCCTGTCAATTTAGTAGGGTGGCCCATGCACTTTGCTACTAAGGTACCATTCTAATGCACTTCTTCACCCCGTCTCTCTCTCTGTCTTTCTGTCCTTCCAGATTTTGGCATCTCTTTCTCCTGCCAATTTACTGTTTGTCTGCTGTCCAGACCTTAATGCCATGGAGACGCCTTTAAACCTTATCGTACAGTCACTTTTGGCCACATTCCAGAAGCACTTTTGTTGTGTGGGGACCCATTTGCTTACTGAAACAATAGGCGAGATCTCTTTTTAGTGGCTCATGGTGTCTCTGCACCTCTGATCCCACCTTTACCCTTAAATGGATAGGAATACAAGTCAGCACGCCAGCTTATTGCACTATTTAATGGACAGCACAAACCAATCTATTGTCTTCTGGTGTTAACGTGTTTGGAGTTCCAACTGTGACTTTATGCTAAGTCACTCTGGGTGACGTCCTAATCTTCTGACGAATTTTTAGATGCTTTCTTAATGCTGCTTCACCCTCTCACATGTGCTTGTTGCCATTTCAGGGCACACAGAAGATGAATGGGACAAACAAATCCTTATTTCTTGTGTTGTTCCTGAACTAATATGTGCAGATTCTTTCCTGCTGCCAATGTTGTGCTCACTGTCCATTGCACACTGTCTCTGGAACTCTACCCAGCCCTGCACCAGCTTCATATCAACAGCATATACATAATCTAGTAGGCTGTTCCTTCTTTAAAGAAGGTGATCCAAAAAATGTCTGCCTTCACTCCGTTTTCCTCATTCTGTTTGACCAGAATGGGTGTAGTTAATGGTCACCAAAGAATGACATCATCATTGGCAGTTTGATCTTCGATTTTAACAGGTTGTATTAGTGACTGTCTTCCTTTCTTCCTAATACTCACTGTGTTATCACTGGAAATCCCAAAAGCACTCAACATGCTGTCATATTTAACCATATATAGTGCTTTTGTTCTTTTTGTATTTAAAATAATTGTTAGTGTTTTAGATGCATATAATTTTCTGTTAGATATTAACCTTTTTTGTAGCTAGATTTACTATACTATGAGCTTTTCAGTTGATGTCTATTATAAAAAAAAATTCAAATATTTTAAACATTTTACTGATCCACTGGCTATTACAACTTTTTGAATAAAGTAAATATTAGAGTAATTTACAATGTAGGAAGTTGTCATAATTAAAGATTAAAAGATAGTAACCACTAATGAATAAGATTCATAAAGTAAAATCTATTTTAAACATGCATATATTTCAAAAGCAAACAGTAAGAAGGTAAAGGATGAAGGAAAGGGCTATCCCAAGTAAGAGTGAGAGTTTTGCATTCCCCTGGTGTTCAGTTAAGCCTTCTGCCTCCATTCTAGAGTTGCCTGTTCTAGCACACTATGGACGTGTTTTCTGATGTGCTAGAGCAGTGTTTCTAGGCCACTAAGTCATGATTCATGGTTGGATTGCATGTCATCATCACAGGACCGTGAGTAAATTAAGAAAAAAAGCCATTTCAGTGGTTGAAATGCTCACACATTCCACCCCTGGGCCATGTACATAACACATACCATAATATAGTTGGTCATCGAGTTCATTAAACTAAGTCTCCACAACTCTCCTCACTACTCTTCGATATCATATTCCATTTGTCATCCTACTTGTCACACCAAGTAGGAGCAGTTTTCGATTGTGTACTGCTGTATTTTAAATGTTTTTCAATCGAATATTATTGCCTGGGGGCCATCATTGAACAAAAGATAATAATACTAGGTCCTAAGGCTAAAAAGGATAAGAACTACTGGGATCCAATCCTGTCATGGTCCCTCCTAGACCCTATTTTGAACTACTCTAAAAATACATCATCAATCAATTTAGAATTGGACTTTAAATCAGAAGACTGCCAGTTCAGTAATAAAAAAATCTCTTAAAGAAGCTATGCTATGTTTAAATTTTGGGTGAAAGTTTTCTACTCACAACAAAAAAGATGCTACCCAATTAGCATACTATGTACAACTGACATAGTTTTGTGTTTATTAGATTTTGTTTCCTTAATTTTTTGTGAAACTTGTCAAAGTAGTCCAAATTGTGAAGAAAACAATGTGGAGTAAAAAGTGATTCATTAAGATACTTAGAAGCTAAGGAAATTAGTTTTCTTTCACCTCCACGTAGCTGAAAGGTGTGCAATTACAGATACATCAGGCAATGCAGAATTTAAAATATGCAATGTACTGTTTCTTTGGGGTCAAAAAGAAGTAGGAGAAGAAACAATTATGCTAATAAATCTGATGTTGCTTCCTTTCATCTTACTCATCTTACCTCCTTAATAGTTTTGAAAGTGGCAATTTACGATTGAAAGTCTAATAGGTAGACATTCTAAAGCCCATGAGTGAAGACAAAGGTGATGAAAAAATGTAATATGGCTGCATTTTTCTTTTAAGTGTTGCTTCTCTCATTGTGCCTGTCTAAGCGAGGGTCAAATGGAGGAGTATAGTTTAAGCAGCTCAGTGATCACCTGCAATTCACTCTTGATCCTTAATGACTTAGATATTAACTGCTACTTTAGGTGCCAGGCCTTTTCTTTAATTTGGAAGAGGTGAATAGATTTTGGCCTGTCAATATATAAGTAGGGGAAAAATAAAAATTATTATTTTGTAGAAATTTATTTTATAAATAAATGGACTAGGCCAAGGGTCACTCATGTAACATCTGGCTGCGGCAAATAGAGGGTCTTTTTTGGAGGATGGTACTGGACTGTTTGTCTGCCTGGGGGGTTGCCAACCAGGATTCCAAGTTGTTTCGTTGTGTAGTGTACCAGTGCATTTTCCCCAACTTGACTTGACTTGATTTTATAACTGAAGAATACAACATATATATTCCTACTTAATATAAAATACAAACTGTACATTATACAACACACTATATATATATAGTTACACATGTGCACTTAGGAGGCAGCCAACAAGCCCAAAGGTGAGTGAAAGTTCATGAGACAAAGGGGTTGTTTCGGGTGTTAACGCCTCTCTCCTTTTTCTGTAAGAATTCAAGAAGAAAAATAATAAACCAGCACACTGACTTCCCAAATGGCTCCTCTGCTCAAACATCATCTCCGCTTCTGACTCCCGCAGACAACATCACTTTCTGGGTACCCTCTGATAACATCATTTCCGCATATATTACTGTCGATGACGTCACTTCTGGTCACACCTTGATGGCATCACTTCTGGTCTCCTTTTGATAACGTCATTTCTGGTTCCACAGTTATAGTGTCACTTCCAACATTACTTCCTTCCGGTTGCCATTTTGTATAAATACCACCTTTTAATGTCAGTCAGTCATTGTCCAACACACTATATCCTAACTCAGGGTCACAAGGGTCTGCTGGAGCTAATCCCAGCCAACACAGGGCTCAAGGCAGGAACAAACCCCAGGCAGGGCGCACACACACACCCACACCCACACACCAAGCACACACTAGGGACAATTTAGGATCACCAATGCACTTAACCTGCATGCCTTTGGACCATGGGAGGAAACCCAAGCAGACACGGGGAGAACATGCAAACTCCACCGTGCCGCCCACCTTTCAGTGTATTGGATGTTATCAGCTCTTATGCTTTTGATCACCATTATTTTTAAACGTTTTCAATGAAGATCTGGACATTATACGGGGACAATTCCCCAATTCTTATTTTTTGTCTTTTAGGTTTACAATTGCTCGTATGGAACAAGGCATATGGGTTATGATTATTACAAAACCTTTATTAATTCAATAGCTTTATTAACTTTATTAAGGCTAAAGAAAGTCATAAAGGCACAGTGCACTTAGGTTCAATCTCGTAAGTGCTCATATTTCTGGCCTTCATTATTTACAAATTCTTGTAGTCTACTCCCTACACTCAATCACACTTTAATAATAATAATAAGAAAAAGACACATAAGAAAAATAATACAAATAAATGATACAGTAATTCATAACAATACAATAATACAGTACTACAATAAGAAATGATACTAATTGCGTATTCACATCTGTAAACCTACTTTTGCCCACCCCCTGTATCATGCAATATACAATATATATATTCTCACTTAACATACAATACAAACTATAAATTATACAATATTCATATTGCGACTGAGATGGCGGCTGCTGTCCTGCTGTTGGTCGCCAGCAGCTGCACATATAAATTTAGTATTTCAATGAGTATCAAACTCACTTCTAAGAAGCTTTGTGCCCTTATCACATAACGTACTTGTTGCACAATGTTTAGGACATTTAAAGCTGAGCCTCCACTTACGCTTTTGCTCTCTCTCCTGTCCTCTCTTCTTCAGTCTGCTTCTGACCCAGCCAGTGCTTCCCAGCTGCTGAACCTGCTTGATGAGGAAAGCTTTGTGTTGTTTTAACCTGGAGAAGCAAGCTAAAGCAGGACGATTGTCACAATTCTTCCCACGTGCAGTGAGCTGAAGAAAAACTTGTATTTTGAATAAAGCTTTGGGACTGCTTCTGCCTTTTCATCAATAAAGTTACTTTATTGTACTTGCCTTCCTCTCTCTGTTGCTACTCTGTGACCCAAGCTTGACAATATACAGTATATATAATATACAATATATATATGCTCACTTAATATGCAATACAAAGTGTACAATAATCTTGAGCCTTAACAAATAAAGAGAGCATCATCATGGCACAGAGGGTAGTTCTGATCTCTCATACCTCGATAATTCTGGTATTGAATCCCAACCTGAGTGCTGTCTCCAGGTAATTCAATTTTCCTCCCACATCCCAAAGACACACATGTTAAGTTTAAATGGTGTAAACAGAAAAGAACAAAAGGCAGAACGAGGGATAGTGTCCTGAAGGATGCCTTATTTAATAACAAAAAAAAGGTTCAAAATGTGTGAAAATTAAATGATGGCTAGTATCCAAGTGAAAAGGCATAGAATACAGGGACTCCATTCTGGTCTGAGGCTAGTTCAAGAGTGAATACTGACTTCTGGGCAGACGAAAATTTATATATTGGGAAAACTGAAAAGGACGAGTATTGAAATGACATGTCAGAAATGGTGTCAGATGTATTCTGGGGCTTTCTCCGCCACAAGCAGAACATATGTTAATGAGGGTGTCACACTCTTATCCTTCCCTGCATTTCCCTTTTGGCCAAAGCATGTGGATCTGTTAATGGCTTCTCTAAACTGGCCCTGTATGTATCGGTATGTGTGAGAGTGTACTCTATAATTGACTTTTCACAAACCCAGTACTTGATTAACTGGGTTCAAAATGGGTGTTTTGATGAGGAAACAAACATAAGTGTAATACTGAAGTCATAAATTGGCCTAAATTGAAAATTACCACTCCATTTTCAGCTCATTCACAAGAATTTTGATACAAACCCCTATGTTTAACTTTTTGTGCAGTTTATAGGGCTTAGTCATCAGGCCAATACATAACTCAGGTTGTTCGATTTCACAATTTAGTTGCCACAATTTTCCCTCTTATTTAAAAAAAGTCCTTTGTTAAAATGATGTAGAATGCATGCTCCAGTCTTGTTATGATTCCATCTGCTGTGCCAGAGCAAATGCTATTAAATCATGATGTCTTGATGAACAAGTGACAGCTGAAGTCAGCACATAGTATGCAAATATGTCATCACCTGGGAGGAAAAGCCACTCACTTGTTGGAAAGTAAAGGAAGAGCACTTCCTGCTCATGGCTAAACTTTTGCATAAAATTCCTATACATGTGTTTTTAGCACAGACTGTTCAAAACAGAGGGTAATATTGTAATCCCTTGCTTTTAACTACACAATCAGAAATATTAGGCATTCTTGTTTCCCCTTTTAAAGTACACTTAAGATAGACTGAGATTCATGACCTGTCTATTTAATTCAAACAATTCTTGTTTTGCATTTTTTGTTGTGTAGCATGGTGGCTATGTATTACGCATAAGCAAGGCTATTTATTTGGCTTAACAGCTGATTGTTGCATTAAGCCTTATTAATGCTATTTAATCTTTTTTTGACATATGCTATTTATATTATACTGTCCTACTGAAGGTTTTAGAGAAATTTAACTAGTGAATAAAAAGATTTATTCAAAACTGATTGTTTCATTAATAAGGTTGGTATCCTGTGAGAATAAAAGCTACTGAGATCCATTCTAGTCGCACAAACATGCTGCCCTACTATGCCACTTGTGTAGCTGTAGGTGGTATTATTTTGGTAATTTTTTTAGGCTCCATTAACCCCAGACAATTACATTTCAATTTTTTTTTCCAAAGGCAGATCATCAACGTGGAAGGGTCAGCATTGTACAAGTGTATACTTCAGGGACATGAAGGGACACAGCCAGTCGTGTCAGCATTGGGTGCAAGGTTTGAACTAACCATAAATGGGACACCAGTCCATCACAATCACTGACACGAGATTTAACAATCTAGTTAATTCTTACCTTTGTGTTTCAAAAGAGACACTTAAAACTATAGCATCATATTATTTGCAAAAAACAAATCAATAATAGCTCCTATTTATCAAAATTACATGATATAAGTAAAACAGTGCATGTTTTCAAATAACACTTCTTAACCATTAAGCAATCACAACAAAAAGTAATTAAGTAATGCATATTTATATTCTGACAATGTTTAATTCTCTTAATTGCTCTGTATTAACACTGTTTGCAAAGTTCATCATCATCACAATAACACAGAGCTGAATGTTCTGAATTAATTTGTATTCCTTTGACAGCTGCAATATTGAACAAACTTCAGAAATCATACATAATAAATTAATCAGTGCTATAACTCAACATCCATTCTGACAAAATAAAAGCAAATGTTTGATACTGAATTAAAAAATAATTCATCAAGTGCAAAAATAAAATTTTGGAAAATATTAAACATAATCCAAGCATTTTGGTTTTAAGTCTTGACAGGAACATGCTCTTCTAGCTTTCATCACATTTTGCCTTCTCCATTATAATAATTGGTCTAATTATATGTTCACTTGGATATAATAAGAGTATTCTAGCAAATGTCAAGGAAGAAAACAATCAAAGAGCACCAAGCAACATAATGACAGACTGCCGAAAGTGAGTCAGAAGCTAAGCCAAAAAATTCTATCCTGTTTCCAGGTAGACATGCTAACATCAGAACATGACCATAATAAAGTGGAGGATATTTAGAAGGAAACTGAATGCATTAATTAGATCAGAGAAAGCAGTGTGGAAATGGGAGACTAGGGAGAAGACCTATTATTTAAAGAAAAAGAATGATAAAGTTTTCAGTTATGGCATATGAAATAGAAGTGATAGAGGGGATTATTTGCAGTGACAAGCAAATATATTCAGTATGGAGACAAGATAAGATTTGAAGAAAGACAAATGACAGTCAAAGGTGCCAGCATGGGCACATTCTGATTTGACAAAAATTGAAAATAGTGTAAAAAATAATGAAACTAACCTAAAGCAAATATCAGATCAGTTCATAATTTACCAATTACTGAAGAAGTGAACTGATTTAAGTAACTGCCATTTTTTTTAAAAATATAACCTCACATAACATTCTCTGGCCTACTTAAGTTCAGGGCCATAGAAGAACTGGAGCCAATTCCAGCAGCACTTGGCACAAAGCAGCAAGCTGCCCTATACAGTATAATGCAGGACCTATATGTGCATACACAGGACTAATCAGCCTGGGTTGCTTCTGACCTATTTGGTGTCTACAATCTCACAAAACCATACAAAGACACACACACACACAATATGGTACTAACACAGAAAAAGTAAAAATCAATCGCAGCAGGGGCATTGGTCACTATACCACCAAGACCTCATCTCCTCAGGCTCACTCTCTCATCTTAGTACCTCCTGATCTGAGGAACAAGCCAAGCATGCAGAAAAAATGAGAGGAGGAAGCTGCCTAGACTCAGTCACTTACTGGAGTCTGGACTGCACCAGGGTCAGCCGTCACTCACTCTGGGGCATCTCGCTTGGACCCTGGGACCCAGCTATGTATCTGCCTGGCAGGCGGCACATCATGTGGGAAAACCAAAGGGTGAGTCCTGACTCCTGGTCCTGGCAGTGGAAATTGAAGTGTCTCTGCCTCATTGTCACACACATGGTGCACAGGTATACTGAAAATCAGGCTTCTTGATTTTGATTGCTACATACAGTGGGTACGGAAAGTATTCAGACCCCCTTCAATTTTTCACTCTTTGTTATATTGACGCCATTTGCTAAAATCATTTAAATTAATTTTTTTCCTCATTAATGTACACACAGCACCCCATATTGACAGACAAAAAAAAGAATTTTTGAAATTGTTGCAGATTTATTAAAAAAGAAAAACTAAAATATCACATGGTCCTAAGTATTCAGACCCTCACCAAGGCTCTTCTCCCCCGGTAGCTCAGCTTGGCCGGATGGCCAGCTCTAGGAAGGGTTCTGGTCGTCCCAAACGTCTTCCATTTAAGGATTATGGAGGCCACTGTGCTCTTGGGAACCTTAAGTGCAGCAGAAATTTTTTTGTAACCTTGGCCGGATCTGTGCCTTGCCACAATTCTGTCTCTTCAGGCAGTTCCTTTGACCTCATGATTCTCATTTGCTCTGACATGCATTGTGAGCTGTAAGGTCTTATATAGACAGGTGTGTGGCTTTCCTAATCAAGTCCAATCAGTATAATCAAACACAGCTGGACTCAAATGAAGGTGATCTCAAGGATGAACATGTAAACTCCACACAAATATAAATATATGAGTGTCACAGCAAAGGGTCTGAATACTTAGGAACATGTGATATTTCAGTTTTTCTTTTTTAATAAATCTGCAACAATTTCAAAAATTCTTTTTTTTGTCAGTCAATATGGGGTGCTGTGTGTACATTAATGAGGAAAAAAAATAATTAAAATGATTTTAGCAAATGGCTGCAATATAACAAAGAGTGAAAAATTGAAGGGGGTCTGAATACTTTCCGTACCCACTGTACATGTCATTCCTTTATTATTCTTGAAACTTACAACAAATATATATCACATTTAACCCTTAAGTACATACTGTTTCATTCTGTTTAGTTTCCACTGAAGCACTTCAAGTTCTTCAGAGTAGGGTGTACAAAATAAGCGTTTGAGCCTCTTGTATTAAGCGAACATCAGCACTTCAGTGCATGCAAAAAAACCAAAGACAACCATAGAGAATAAACAGGTTTGAAACAAAAAGGGTAGAAGGGTAGGGTAGAAGCTAAAAAATACAAAGTATCCAAATGTGGGACAGACAACAAGATGAACAGTAGTGCCCATTTTACATCAGCACTCCAATGTAGGGTGTAATTTTGGTTCTTGTGTTCCTCTGTAAGGCTGAACTTCTGTTCTGGCTAACCTGTGCTTGCCCAGGGCCCCAAAATTAATCGACTTGTATGAAAAAATTTTTTTCTTTTATTTCAAAGAAATATTCCTGCCTGTAGACTGGCCAATCATATTCTCTTTAACTTCTTTACTGTTGTTCCCGAGATAACTCTTTCACCACTAGTCGCATGCCATTATCCCTGAGTCTACTCATCTCCAATAATCAGTGGCTGTTGACACAGCATTTGTAGCAGCAGGACAGGGAGAATATGGTCTGTACAGAATGTGAAGTACAGTATGTGTGGAAGAAAATGATTTGTTGTGTTAGTGAGAGTTATTTAGAAATGGCAAGTGACTGCATCATACAGTAGATTCCAGTTTCTTGTAATAGTGAAGCATGCAGGTAATGATTTTCTTTAAAGTTTCTTTAAAGAACTTTGGGTCACGTTCAAAACTGTCATTCACTGATCTCAAAGACACAAGGCATATTTATCAGATATAGATGATCATTTACAAAATTTCAAGTGTTCATAAGTGATGGCATATTATATGTGATTGTAATGGAGCATATATGTGAACTACAAGAACAGAGTAAGGAAGCACCTAACCAGTTTACTATATAATGAAAAATAAATAAATGAATACAAAGGCTGCAATGAGCTAATTTATATGCACCAGCCTTTGAATAGCAATTTATTTTTTCTGTGAAGAATCCTTTCATTGGTCATTTAGTAAATTGGCTCCATTACATTAACAATATTTTTCTGATTTAGAAGAATACTTTAGAGGAATTACAGTGATTTTTAGACACATCGATAATTGTAACCCTAATTTATCCTTTACACTAAATTATAGTGTTGATTCTATTTCATTTTTATACATAAATATATATGTGATGAATAACTTGTTTCAATTTTCTTTATATTGCAAACCTACTTTTGGATAGTGTGCAATCTTACATATTCTTTTGCTATTTAGATTAAACACATTATTTTGAAACATTGGCATATATTAAGACTACATTCTAATTTGTCTGATCAACCACTCTTTGTTTTTTCTCGTGGTTGGAATTTTTGGAATCATTTAGTTAATTATTTGTGCACAGCGATTTCCCTCTATTGTTACTTGTAAACATATTACTCCTGGACATTTTCCGTGTTTAAACTGTACTTATTGTGTTAATGTTTTAAAAGGCAATTTGTATCTCTACTCCACAGGCCTATATAATCTTAAACATAGATATAATTGCAGTTCAAAATGTGTTTTTTATCTATTGTTATGTCCTTGACCTTTGTTATACATAAGTAAAACGCTATCATTCCATCCATTATCACATTGCAGAACATAAAAGCAGCATCAGGACCAAATCTATGAAACATACTGTATCTGGGCATTTCATTTATACAAACCACAAAGTCTCAGACCTTAGGTTTACCATTGTGGAAACAGTAAAACCACACCCCCTTTGTGGTAACTTTGATAGCTTATTGTTACACCGGGAAGCACACTGGATTTTTCAGTTAAGGACTTTACACACCATTGGTCTGAATGAGTCACTCGATTACGTGTATTTTCTGTGATATACCCCTGTGTGTCTACATCCTATTGCTTACATTTCCATTAACACAGTTGTAGAATTTTCTGTTGTGTATGGATTGCATGAGGTAAAATGGTGTTTCATTATCCTCAATCTGCACTGAATGATGGTTTTCTAGATCTATTTTATTAAGTTGATGTTCTGTTTTGTTTTCCTTTTAGCTAGTTTCAAGCTCCTCAGCCAATATCTTTTCATCCATCCATTATCCAACCCACTATATCATAACTACAGGGTCATGGGGGTCTGCTGGAGCCAATCCCAGCCAACACAGGACGCAAGGCAGGAAACAAACCCCGGGCAGGGCGCAAGCCCACCACAGGGTGCACATACACACCAAGCACACTAGGGACAATTTAGAATCACCAATGCACCTAACCTGCATGTCTTTGGACTGTGGAAACCCATAGGAAGAACATGCAAATTCCACGCAAACCCGGCTCGCCTGACTTCGAGGTGCCATCGTGCCGCCCAAGATCTTTTCAGTATTCATTTATTTATATTCTGGTGAGTTTTTCTCCTTAATTGCTTAAACATCTGGTTATACTTAAATTATGATTACTGTTTCTATTGTTAATACAGCTTTCATTTTTGGTCATTTGATTGATGATGGATCTACTACTGGGAACACCTGACCTTATACAATAGGTAGTTCAATGTCTTTAGTTTGGTATTTGAAATATATATATATATATATATATATATATATATATATATATATTGTGATGGACAGCCGGGTCCCATGGTCCCATGCCCGGCCGGGACGCCCCTGCTGCATATGTTCCGGGGGAGCCACCATGGGCAGCTCAATACCTCCCCCGGGACACTTGGTGGCAGCCTCCCTGGCCGATGTTCGTTTCCCAGTCTCCCGCATGGCTCCATGGGACATGGAGTCCTCCACAACCTGGGTGGGAGCTGGGGTGGCCACCAGGGAGTGCTGCTGAGACTCAACAACCTGGCTGGACGAGTCATCAGCCCCACCCGGAGGTGCAACTGGGAAAAGGTGGTCAAGCACCTGGAAGACTTCCGGGTGGGCTATAAAACGGGCCAGCCTCCACCACTAAAGGGCCAGAATCAGGAGGAAGAGGATGAGGTTGCCTGGGAGGAGTGGTGGTGCAAGGTGAAGAGTTGTTGTTGTTTGTGACAAAGTGCTTTTGGGACTGTGTATTGCCTGTGGGTCACGAGGAAGACGTGCGCCCACGGGTGAAGAAAAATAAAAGCCTGTGTGATTTTTACACGTGCCTCTGCGTCAGTCTATGCCGGGTCGGGCGCTATATAGCGTCTTTCACTATATATATATATATTATATACATTTATAAGTTCAGAATTACTTGCTGTGCCCTGAAGAAGAGGTTCTTCATCGAAATGCTTCTGTTGGACCTACACTTTACAGCACATGAAGCGGTCAGGAATCCAGTGACTCATCACTCAGTTCTCCTGAAGTTATGCTTGTTCAGGCTTCATGATATATTCTATTCTCTTCAATAATTGTTGCACAAATCTAAGACTGGTTTATTTATATATTTATAAGCACTCATAATGTTACATGCTGTTTCTGTGTTTTTGCATGTGATTATCCATACACCTATTGTATCCCAAACTACTTGTTGTTCTTGTGTTACACATATTCAAGTTTGGGCAACTCCTAACCTCTGACAGTATACACAATGTTTTCCCATGGATCTCAAAATATTCCTGGGTTGGGCCTGAATGATGGTTTAAGCTCAGGGCCCACAGACCTCATCCACACTGCCCGAAGTTGGATCTGGTTTGGTGATATGAAGACATTATGGTTATTTGATGTTAGATCATATTTACATTTACAGGCACATGACTTGAATGGTTAGCATCCACCAACAGTTTATTAGATGGCTCTACCCAATCAAAAGAAACATGACAGAAGAGCCATTGAAAATGAAAACAGTGAAATCCACAGCTTATATTTATGTATATATCATTTCTTAAAGTGTTTACATCTCTTTAGTATTTATAAAACATGTTCCAATAAAGTAAATACCATGTTTGTAAAAAAAAAACAAAGGTGGCAATCAAGTATAAAATTCTAGATTGAAAGGTACATGGAAGATCTGAAAAGGGTGGTTGTGCGATGCAGAACAGTAACAGTATAATGTTCTTATACCATTAGTTAAGGTTGGCCAGTACTGTGAGAAGGTCTGTGTAAAAATACCTCTTATTTTTAAGCTTTGAGGCTTGTAGACATATTCAAGAATGCCCTGCACAGCATACTGCATGTAGCCTTTTATTTCACCCAGAGCATATTCAAATAAATTAGAACAAGGTGGATAGCACTGGAGGGATATAAAGTTGTGAAGAGTGATTGATTACCTAGGTATATGAAGAAACTGTGAAATAATGAAGAAGAAGCTGTGGATAATGAAAGAAAAACAGAAAAGGTAGGGGAAGCAAAAACATCAAATTGGACAGAAGGCAGAAGGAAGGGTAATACCCTTTTACCGAACATGGTTTTAGAATAACAGAGAAGATATTGAGAATTGTTGCAAAGTAAAATGAAACAAATCTAGTCATTATTAAATCTAGGGGAAAGAAATGCATTGTATAGCTTTCTGTTATAAATGAACTAATATTAAACAGCTAAATGGCAGGGGAGATTGGTAAGTTCTCTATGTTAGATATGAGAAATTAATGTGATATTTTAAAATACTGCATACAGTTCTATGGGCACACTGCTCATTGTTGTTCTTTGCTGAGGTTGTGGAGATTGCATACAGAACTATTATCAAGTCACGCTCAAAATGTGAATTTTTTCATCATAAGCCTATTTCACATTTCAGGCAGAGCAATTGAAAACAGGCAATTTGCTCTTTCTTTAAAGGAAAAAGCAGCATGGTATAAACAAGGATGAGGCAGTGAAATTTACAACACTAATAGAAGAAATGGACTGTTTAGGTGAAAGAGTACATTTAAAACACAATGTAAAATAGACATGTTCACCTTTTTAAAGACACAGAGTGATATATGGAATATCTAGAAATCACTGCTGAACATATTTAATAAGTGCAGAGAATAATATTATATTAACATTCAGAATTACTGCCTCTGGGAATTTTAAATTACAGTTTAATTTAAAAAGTTAAACACTGGCGAAAATGACAGTTCATTTCTTCTTACATGCACTACTTTTACATCTAAAGCATGAGCAACTTCTTCTTGGTAGTTACTGCACACTTCAGCATCTTTATGCAGTTAGAAAGATAAATCAAATGCTCGTATGTCTGAGCTGCCTCAATTAACTTGTCTTTAATGTCATCCATTGTTTCTTCCTGCAATGGCAGATGATGAGTTGAGTGTTATGTAGAGTAACCTGCAAAAATCTTTCATTTTTATAGTTTTTATAGAATGAATTGATTATTTTTATATAATGTTTACCAGAGCATGGTGACATATATTTGAGCACAGCTAAGAATTCTGTGCACTTTTTTACGTAGCAAGATACCACTCTTTAACTTTTCAACTCTTCAACATACAAAACTGAGATGTCAGATGTGGATGTGTTACAACGTATTTTTTGTCCTGTTTATAATTGCCCTTTTTTGGTGTCTTTCTTCAATATGATATGTTTATGATGCCAAGGGCATCATTGTACAGTATATTACAAGGGTGGCATGCAGAGTTACTTGACAGATGTTTTGTGAGTGCAGGTAGACTTTTCAGACTTTTGGTTAAAAAAAAAAAAGCTTAAGTACAATTCTTTTTTACTGAAAAAGTGTTTCAGTAGATTGATTGCGATTGACATCACTGCAAAAGGTGGTTTAGTTTAGAGCTCTCATGGCAATTGCACAATGATGGGTTTAAATGTATTTCATAGTCTTTAGTTAAAGGAAATAAGTGGACGGGTTTCCTATTGAAAGAGGTAATACTTGGATGGTCTAAGCGAACCACGTCCCAGACTGTCTAGGACCAAAGGCAAATGAATAATTCCTTTCTTTTTTCATTCCTCTCATGTACTAAGATGTTGTTTACAAAGACAACAGACAAATAATTTGTAAGTTGCTCAAGTATTCATTCCATGAGCCTTTCCAAAATTACAGGAATATTATAGAGACCAAAAATTATAATGGTAAAATGACATAGAACATTTCCTCTGAAAAGCATAATATATATTCATGTGCAAATGGATACTCTTTACGACTAAAGCTGTGAGCCATTGCAAACAGTTATGTAACTTAACATGTCACGAATTCTAACTTTATTAATCCTAATCAATGATCACAACATCATTAATTTTCAACAGTCAAAACAAAACAATTTGGAGTTATCCTTTTTTTTTGCAAGGACAACTGAAAATGCCCATATTCAATTTTAGGGTTCAATGATGTGTCTTCTCTGCATCTCCTGTATCTGATATTCATGTCAAGGTACCCATTGTGGAGACTTACAAATACAAATGGCAAATGTGACATGGTTGAAGGATTATAAATTGTAAAAATAATTAAAACAGTGGATCCCAAAAATTATTTTAAGATAGTCAACAAGAACACAAGGACATAGTGAAACCTCAACTTGATGTTATTTTGGACACATATGGTGAACACAATTGGCTAGCTTTGTTTAGCTGAATAGCCTTTACTTGTCCAAATTGTTCTACTGATGTATTATAATGTTTTATCAAACTTGTGCATCCTTTTTCATCAGCATTTGTTAATAAGCTGCCTGTCCAGTGTAATGTTCACTGCTACTTGTCTGTTAAAATTTAAATACTGAGTTGGTGATATTCTCCATTTTTAGAGACATTAGGAATCAGTTGTCCTAGCTTAAGTCCAATAGCTAATTGATACCCATCTAAAATCCCGGTCAAGCATCAACACATTAATTACATTTTAATCTAGTCATCTTGAACTAAGGTCATTTTCACTAAAATTACAACTGGAAAGTGTTGTTTGTGAAACTAACACAACAATAATGTACTTGAACATTGACATATATTATGTGAGGAGTGTAGCTCAAGGAAAATACTTTATGTGACTTCATGGAGAACATCTCTATAGACCCAAGTGATAAATAAGGGTGAAGGATACATACAGATACATTGATGCTAAAAACAGTGGAAGTGTTTAGACCAGGAAGGCATTCCATGAAATTAAGACTTAGCTGAGGTTGCCTTACTTGAATAAGCCTCGTATACCAAACAAATCTGATTTCAGAAGCCCCAACAACCAATCATCAATAAAATTTACAAGAGATCAAAAAGCACAAGGTAGGGTGCAATATTGGCAGATTAAGTAAATGTGACTTTAAGCGTGAAACTAATGTGATATATGGTGTATTACTAGACAGATTTGAAAAGTTAGAGTTTTATTTCATTGTTTTTACAGTGGTGTAGGTTATGAAGTTTTACCAATTGTAACAAACATGAAGCATTAATTTAAATGAAAATTTTCACCTGTAAGCTACAAAAAGTCCAGAACCATTCTTCAAGGTTTTGTTTTTGATCGAATATGAATATCATGAACTCTCAATCCATAACACTACACTAATCTTCACCAGGTGCTTTATTGCCTTCACTCCCAAGCGTGACTTCTCCCAAGTCTCTTTGGAGAAACTAAAACTGGCTCAAATAATTGCAACATCTTGATTTAAGTAAGGCTTACTCACTAAGCATGTTTCATGGAAAACCCCCTCAGGAGGAAAGAAGAGTTTGTTGGGTAAAGACAGTGGCAGAGTATGACCTAGAAGAAGGAGTCAGCAATAGGCAAAGATACACAAGTTAAAAGTGGGCTTGTTTTATTGTATCATAAATGTCCCCACAACTAAGACAGTTATATCATAGCTTTATCAATATGAACAAAGGGACTTATCCAGAAAAACGGCTCTTGTGTGAGTCACTAACGAGACTATGATTTGAACAAAAGCACATAAACACAGTTGGAAACTTGTTAAGGTTAGATTTCACACAGACCTTTTTCTTCACCCAGAGAATCATACACAGCTAGTCTGGTATATAGTGGTACTCAGGGGACCTGCAAAACATAACATTATTTTGGAGAAATTAGATGTAAACAAATGATAAGTTTGATGGGCTGAATGGCCTGTTCTTAAAAATGTTTTGATGTTCTTACCAGATTTTGGTACTGGGCATGCCAAAAGAACCCATTAAATGCCTACTACAGAAAAACAAATCTTCCTGCATTGTTTTATTTTATTTCATTATGTTTTGCTTCCTCATAAAACTTTGGTTGTGTTCTGGTAACAGAATTTCTGCATTCAAAAATATCTGATCCTTCTTTCCCTGTACAGTTAATTAGCTGATTTTATGAAGCTGACAGGTTCAGCCTTCTAAAATTGATTTTCTAATATTCTCAATATTCCTATCAAAACACTAAAAGCAAGTATTTTGCCATGTCAAACATCAATCATATAAACGACACAGTCAATCAGCAGCAACTGCCTCGCTCACACAAGAGCAGAGACATGAGCCACTCATTCAGTAAAAAAAAACAAGTACACAAATCACTTGTGAGTATCATATACATGTACATGCACTTCCCATTTCTTAGACCACACAGATAAGCCCCCAATAAATCATATAATGCTATTAGCAGTGTGAACCATCACAAGGGCAAAAAGTCAATGTGGTTAGTTTTTGTTTTTTTTTGTATAAGACACACATTTTGAATATTTGGAATCCGGTAATGAAAGGATAAAAGTACACAAAGAGACCAAGTCAGACAATACACGTTTCAAAATAAAGCTACACATTCTTTAAGGAAGTCAACTTTATACAAGCACAAGCCAGGGATTTACATTTCAAATCACTTATTGATGCAGCGTTCTAGAAGCTGAAAGTGGATGAGGAGGGAGATCCAACAATAAGGCAGTGAAACGTTTTAAATGCACACCAAAGCAGGTTACCATTATTCTTCTATATTTCAAAATATTCAGCCTGTTGCAGAATAGCTGACTTGTCACAGAAAAAATGAAGAGATTTCAGAAAACATTCTCCACCTGTTAGTCTGAAGTCATCAATTTTAAAGAAGACATTAATTATTTACTTATTTGAATCTCTGTAAAATATCTCTGCACAATCCTTCTGAACAAAGAGAACACTTGGAAGAAAACTTATGTACACAAAAAAGGGACAACAAGACCCACAGGAAATATTGTCAACCTTTACACAACCACTGGTTTCCCAGAAACAAATTACATCAGGAAGACTTCAGTCTATGCTTTTTACAGTTTACTTTACACTGCAGAATGATTCTTTATTATTAATCCTTAGGAAATGAATGGATGTTATAAATCTGTAATTAGGCATTTAGTTAAAATTTTAATTAGTTTTATTTTATTGCATGCAGTGAAAATATATGATGATTTATTACTTCATAAGTATACATTGGCATACATTTCATTTCATATGCACTCTTGGCAGGACTCTTGTAATTACTACATACAGCTATGGTGGCCAAGTCTTTCCAGCAGTAATGTAAATTAATATTCTTTTGAAATCAAAACATATATATTTACTTATTTAATTCCTAATGGCAATCAAATAGCCAAAATAATGGTATATTGTTAAACCAAAATGTTTATTTTAACTAAACATTCAACTGAAAAAATATTCTGTACCTGAAAAAAATATTTTGTAAGATTTCAAAGGTGAAATACGAGGTGTGGCAGAAAAGTAATGAGACTGATTTTTTATTTACCCAAGTTTTTATTTTTTTCAAACATCAATGTTATCCCCTTCAAAGTAGTTCCGTGGGCAGCTACACACCGATGGAGATGTTGTTCCCACTGTTGGTAGCAGCGCTGGAAGTCTTCAACCGGTATGGTCTTCAGCATGTCCGTTACTCTTTTGGATGTTTTCTAAAGTCCCGAAATGACGTCCTTTGAGGACATTTTTCAGTTTAGGAAAAAGAAAAAAGTCACACGGACTGAGGTCAGGTGAATAAGGGGGCTGGGGAACCACAGGAATGCCTTTTGAGGTCAAAAATTCTGTTATGGAGAGGGCAGTGTGACATAGGGCATTGTCATGATGGAGCATCCATTTGTCTGCAATGTCTGGTCTCACGCGAATGACCCTTTTTCTGAGCCTTTCAAGGACGTCTTTATAAAAAACTTGGTTGACAGTTTGTCCTGGAGGAACAAATTCTTTGTGGACGATTCCCCTTTTGTCAAAAAAACAAATCAGCATTGATTTGATCTTCGATTTGCTCATTCGAGCTTTCTTTGGTCAAGGAGAGTTTACAGTGTGCCACTCCTGACTTTGCCTCTTGGTCTCAGGATCGTATTCAAAAATCCTGAGACCATTTAGTCGTGATCACACGACTAAAGAAATCTTGCTCATTAGCGATTCTGTCAAGAAGATCAAGACACTTGTTTTTTCGATTGTCCTTCTGCTCAATTGTGAGGTTTTTCGGCACCATTTTGGCACAGACCTTTCGCATGTGCAAATGTTCAGTCAAAATTTGATGAACGGTAAATCTGTTCAAATTTAATTGTTCACTCAACATTCTTAATGTTAAACGACGGTCTGATCTCACAAGAGTGTTCACACGTTCGATGTTTTCATTGGTTTTTGAAGTTGAAGGCCTCCCTGAAAAACTTGAGCTCGGGATAAAGAATGTTCCCCATAGGCCTGTTTTAACTTTTCAAACGTCACACTTGCCGATTCTCCAAGCTTAACACAAAATTTAATGGCACAACGTTGCTCCAAATTCCGCTGTTCCATTTTGCGTGGCGCACAACCAAAAACACAACTTCGCTAATAGCAGTCACAAAAATCACGTAGTTAACGGAAGGAGTTGAAACTCGCACTGAGCTATGGCAGGGTACTGATACACGTGCTCTATCAAGGACAACAGCGCAGTGTTGCCAGATCGCTTGCAGTGTTGTCAGTCTCATTACTTTTCTGCCACACCTCGTATGTCTAATGTGTATAAGCACTCAGATGCTGCAGGGAATAACTTTCTCTTTTCACCTCTTCAAAACAAAAAAGGGAGGAAAGACTACACAATATCAAAGAGTAATACAAAGTCTTAGGATAAACATGTATAATGTAAACATAAACAATTGTCCTGAAGCATGTTTCCTTCTATAAAGGATGACTGGATATCTTGTTTTTTGCAGTATATCAGGCTCAATTTAAGTGTCCTCACATATATTTATGAATCTTTATTCATCCACTATTTGTGACAAAATTAATTTCTCAGACATACGTAAAATGCACTGTGCACATTGCATCATACAGCTTCAAGCTAGCTGTACACTAGGGGACTACCTTAAATCACATCAGCTCTATTAAAGGCAGTTACGATCATACCAATCAGATGCACTGTGATTGTGAAGTTTTGACTTAAAATCTTTTGTCAAGCACATTTATCTCTTTTAAATTATCTAAAATGTTTCCAGAGCAAGATCCAACCTGCAAACGTTGCAATCGAGCTCTAGCCTCACTAGGCCATATGTTTTGGGCCTGCACCAAAATAACATCACTTTAATACACTTCAATATATTGCTGAGAAGAAGACAGAGGTAGAGTTGATTGATGGAAGAAGTAGAAAGATGATAAAGACAGCCATAAAGGAGGCTAAATATTATCTATACTAATAAAAGGCAAAGCCCTCACTGACTCACTCACTCACTCATCACTAATTCTCCAACTTCCCGTGTAGGTAGAAGGCTGAAATTTGGCAGGCTTATTCTTTACAGCTTACTTCATTTCGAAATTCTACACGTAACGGTCATAACGGTCGATAACGGTCAACAACGTCCGCCATGTTGAACTTTCTTATTTATAGCCCTATCTTCACAAAATTTGGTAGGCGGCTTCCCTGCGCTAACCGAAACCAATGTACGTACTTATTTCGGTGGTATGACGCCACTGTCAGCCGCCATATTGAACTTTCCAACATCACTAATTCTCCAACTTCCTGTGTAGGTAGAAGGCTGAAATTTGGCAGGCTCATTCCTTACAGCATACTTACAAAAGTTAAGCAGGTTTCATTTCAAAATTCTATGCGTAACGGTCATAACGGTTGACAACGTTCGCCATATTGAACTTTCTTATTTATGGCCCCATCTTCACGAAATTTGGTAGATGGCTTCCCTGCGCTAACTAAAACCGATGTACGTACTTATTTCAGTGGTATGATGCCACTGTCGGCCGCCATATTGAAGTTTCCAATGTCACTAATTCTCCAACTTCCCGTGTAGGTAGAAGGCTGAAATTTGCCAGGCTCATTCCTTACAGCTTACTTACAAAAGTTAAGCAGGTTTCATTTTGAAATTCAACACGTAACGGTCATAACGGTCAACAACATCCGCCATGTTGAACTTTCTTATTCATGGCCCCATCTTCATGAAATTTGGTAGGCGGCTTCCCTGTGCTAACGGAAACCAATGTACGTACTTATTTCGGTGGTATGACGCCACTGTGAACCGCCATATTAAACTTTCCAACGTCACTAATTCTCCAACTTCCCGTGTAGGTAGAAGGCTGAAATTTGGTGCTGATTTCGGTGGTATGATGCCACTGTCGGCCGCCATATTGAACTTTTCAACGGTCTTTGTTACTTATGGGCCCATCTTCAAGAAATTTGGTACACGGGTTCCCAACGCTAACTGAATCCTACTTACGTACATATATACGTCCATAGCCTGCAGCGCGGTCACCGTGTGAGGCGGCGTTGGGTCCCCCATCCCAACGCCTCCCACGTTGTTGGCTGCCTGCCTATATAAGGCCGTCCGTCGCTAAGGTCTCTACATTCCCTTCCTTGCTTCGCCATGGGATTCACGTCTCCCTGCTGATAACTACAGCCTTTTTATTTAATCCACGGCTTCTCCGCTGTTATATTGTTCATTTATTACGATTATAGTTATTGTTTAGGTATTTTAGACTTACTTTACATTGTTCAGGTACCCATTGCCTTTATCATTCCAACCGTACTGCCATTAACATGTCTATCGAGGTGATCACATCGATCAAAGAACTGTCACTTACCGAGTGGTTTCCATGCCCGGAGATGGCACCTACCTTTTCCATTCTCTTTGTTACATATTGCACGGCCAGATCAGGCTCACTCTTGATATCCGGAGGAACAGTGTGTCTTATGTATTGAATGACTGGGACAGGTTCAAGGTGCGGACTAATGACGATACAGGAGATAATTATACTACACAGGAGCACTATAAGAGTGAAATGCTTAAGCCCTTCACCTATGGTTCTGCATGTGAGTTGATGGCTGCCGCTGAATTGTTTGGTTGTCGCTTTCAAGTGTACCGAAATGGCCAAATATTTTACACCTTTGGACCACCACCAACGCCTCTTAAACATCTTAAATTCACAGGTGACAATTTGAGTAGTGGACACTTTGATGTTTATGAATGTTAAAACTCTCAAAAGCTGGATGCGAAGTTATCAATGAAACCAGTTGTATACTTACAACGCTTGACAGATGCCAAATGTCACTTCAACACAACAAGTCCTACAAATACTAACGTAATTGAAACAAACCATGAAACTCAAACCGATTATGACAGCAGCAATCCAAGCTGTGAGATTTGAGGCAAGATTGCTTTTCACATGGCCAACTGTACGTTGCATGTTCAAAAGTAAGCTCAGCGCACAGCTTGGTCATATTACAACCGGAGAACCGAGCTGACAACGTGGCATACAAAGAGATCCTTAACAAATAATTATTGGTATATTTTCTCTCAGTTTAAAAAGGTTTACTTTTCTTCTTAATAAAAATTTTAAAGCAGTACTTCGCTGCTGCGAAGCACGGGTATTTTGCTAGTTAACTGATATTTTAAGGCCAACAACATTAAAACAATATTATAGTACAGAATAACAAAGTGCATAAGAATAAAAACTACTAAAGGACTGACAAAAAAAAAACATCACTTTGAGCCAAAGTTTGTCTTGCTCAACTGAAAGAATCCTAGCCCACCTCTTTTAAGTCAGTGGGTAGCTGATGTAATATACTATTTAATCTTAGAAAAAATAAAATTCTCACTGAGAGGATTTGTTCAAAACTTTTTTGAAACTAGGATCTAATCAATAACATTTTAGAATAAGCATTTATACAGTATTTAGGAGAAGGATTTATTTCCTTCTTTATTACTCTGAAAGTTTTACTCTGGCCGTTGGCCTTCCTCTCTTTCTCATGGGTGGGGGTTGAATTGAATTTAGTTATGTTAAGTTTGACTTGACTGTATGGAACGATACATGCTTTTAATAAATTCAGTGAAAGATAAAAAAAAAAGAATCTCCAACTAACAAAAATACCTTTATTAAAATTCTGATTTTGTAATTTATATTACAGCTGTTAGAAATACTGCCTAGTTGTTTTAGTATTTTATTTTGCATTTTGTGGTTAGTAATTTGTGTCTGATGTGCTTTTTTTTCTTTTTTCATTGTTAGTTTTACAAGTGTAACACGGTCTATATGATATGAGAGGCTGTGAGCAGGACCTACTTCTGGTTGTGTGGAGTTATCTTATTTTCAGTCTGTGTTAACATGAGATGTTGAAAGATTTACATTTTTATTATAATATCGCCAATACCCAGAGTTGGTAAGAATCTGGTCAGTCTTCTTGCATAAGCATAATAAACCAATCTTTTTGTGACTTTTCACAAGTGTGTAGAAAATCACAGAAGACCAAATTTTTCAGCTAATTCAGGACATAATGATATTCTTATATAATAAATGTGTGTTATTATTAGGAGTTCCAGATATAATCAAAGTGTATAATGCCTCTGAAAAAGGAAACACAAGCAGGACAAGAACTTCACTGCTCTGCCCAGCAGAGGCTCAACCCAAAGCAGCAAGTACTCAAACTTACTGTATATCTGAAGGTTGTGGCCTGCAAAGGCCTAACAATGGGGAGTGTGCTTTAAAATTTATAAAATGCAATTAAGTCTTAAGAATTCACAAATAATACCTTATAGGTGAGAGAAACTGCAAAAGGCATAATGAAATCTATGTCTTTAACAAAAATACAGCACAAAAGCAACAAATGCTCATAATGTTCTATCTATTTATCTTAAGATCGAAAAGGGTGAGCCTAAAGAGGCAATCCGGGGTAGCCAGTCCAAGAACACAATCCAATATGCAGAATTGAAAGACAGAAGTAAATAAATTCAATAACCAGGAAAATCCAAATGAAAAATCAATATTATAATACCCTCCAATCCTATTTCTCTGATAGGTTTGCTTTCTGGCCAACTTGCAAAGCCAGAAAGATGACCCAGCAGCTGTGACATTAGGCTGGACCTGCCTATTGAGCATATGGAATGGCCGAAAATTTAAAAACATAGTATATACTGTAATTAACATAAAATAAGCAAAAATTAATAGAAAAAATACTAAAATATGAGAAATAATAATTCAAAACTGACAAACATGACAATAAAATTGAAAATAAACATCTTACAAGAATAGGAAATTGAGGCTAAATTAATATTGTCACATAACAAGACTAAAACTTTCCTTGGACAGGGCACAAGTCTATCATGAGGTATACTAACACACATCCAAAGTCACTCAAATAAGCTAACTTCAGAAACTGGAGCACCTGTAGAAAGATTCACAACAATCTACACAGACAATAGGAAAAGATTAGGACTTGGCATAAACCATGACTTGACTGGTTCAAACTAAGGATGCTGAGTAAATGAAACCATGATGCAAATCATGTGACACAATATGTGGTTAAGCTTCTTTTAATTTTTAAAGACAAACATGCTTTACTTATAATGGCAAGAAACATTTATTCTTCTTTTGGAGTGCCTCAGATCCACCTGGCAAAAATTTGATTAGTTTATCTCTCATACATGAATTACCATTTATAGCTCTACTTACTCCCTTATAGACATTCTGGACAGTGAGGCTATAAAAGGCTGTCTTTGTTTGTAAGGGTGGCTTACTTAGGACAATTGGTTCTAAGCTTTTGACTGACCATTTAGGGTAGTTTTCTGGAAGGTTTGGCACCCACATCTCTGTAGAATGGTGAGAAAGCTGTAATAGATCAAAGAGATACACACAATTTCAATGTACTCATGAGAACTCCTCACAGAGAAGGCCAGACAAATTACATCTTTTATGATTCTTCAGCAAAGGATGTGTTTAAATATAACGTAACTATTAAATAGTAAACAAAATTGTAACTTTCAAATACATTGAAATAAATATTTTTGTATAATACTGTACATAGTGCACATGCAGAAGTAATACAGGATTACGTAACTGAACAACTCCTAAATAAAATATCCAGTGTTTAATGGGGACTCACCTACATTTTTAAATTGGAATATTGGCTGCTCTACAAAACATGTCATGGTGTTTTCTGAGGAAGGTGTCATCTAAAATAAAAAGTGATTGAATATATGATGGATTGAAGATTTACAGACTCATGTAGCCAAAAAGGCCCCTGTAATCTGTCAAGAGGTTAGTAATAATTGCTTTGCAAGTCTGTGAGTCTTAAGTAGTTATTTCCTTCATAGGTCAATGATTTCTGAATGATGAAAGAGCAATTTCTGTACAACAGCTACTTAGAAACCTTTTTGTAATATCTTAAGTTAAGTCTATGTCATACAGATGCTTTTCTGCTCCACTTCATATTGATTCATGTCATTTAGCACATAGATTCTAGTTTAAATTTGGGCATATTTTGATCAGCTGTCAAAATACATCAGACAGTGACTAAAACAGATATCATATGGATAAGATAAAAATATTCAGGGGATCATTTACTGCACATCAACTCCTCCTACCTTTCTGACATACAGTATGTGTTAATTCATACTTGCTAAGTGAATAATGCCCATCATTTGTAAAACTTGACAACCTATGAGGCCAGACTGAATTACCAGTCAGGGCATATCGCTACACTTGCCAGTTACAGTTAAAAATATATCAGACAGAAGTGCTGATGATGGAATCAGTGTTATATGATAGCTTATCTATTAGCTGCTGTAACAGCAAGAACAAACTTTCAATGTTTAAATTTTTTGATTAGTACCAGTTCTAATGTGGATTTATTTAACTTTAAAGCATTCAGCAATATTCTTTATAAAGTCACAATTAAATCAGAATATTTTGAAAGTTAAAGCTTTTTTCTTAAGTTCTCTCAATGTATATATATATTTGTGTAATGTGCCTTGGCATCACTTCAATAGTTTAAATTAAATGATGTTTGTCATGACAGGCAGTCACAAAAATATTTATAAGCTGGAGACATCCTGCTGAGATGGCAAAAAAAAAAAATAACAGTAAGTGGGAGAAAACAAATATAACAAAATTTGGTTCTGAAAGCCCTCCAACGCCTAATGCTAATCCGAAAAAAAAAGTTATATATCAAACACTTAAAGCTGAGATGACAAAGGCTTACTTAAACCATATGATTATTTCCAGTCAGCATGCGCATGCTGCTGTAATATAAACTAACCATTTATTAGTATAAAGCTACCACAGTACTTAAAAAAATTAACAAAAATCTATACTAATAAAAGGCAAAGCCCTCACTGACTGACTCACTCACTCACTGACTCATCACTAATTCTCCAACTTCCCGTGTAGGTAGAAGGCTGAAATTTGGCAGGCTTATTCCTTACAGCTCACTTACAAAAGTTAAGCAGGTTTCATTTCGAAATTCTACACGTAGCGGTCATAACGGTCGATAACGGTTGACAACGTCCGCCATGTTGAACTTTCTTATTTATGGCACCATCTTCACGAAATTTGGTAGGCGGCTTCCCTGCGCTAACTGAAACCGATATATGTACTTATTTCGATGGTATGACGCCACTGTCGGTCGCCATATTGAACTTTCCAATGTCACTAATTTTCCAACTTCCCGTGTAGGTAGAAGGCTGACCCCATCTTCACGAAATTTGGTAGGTGGCTTCCCTGCGCTAACCAAAACCGATGTATGTACTTATTTCGGTGGTATGACGCCACTGTCGGCCGCCAAATTGAATTTTCCAAACATCACTAATTCTCCAACTTCCCGTGTAGGTAGAAGGCTGAAATTTGGTACTTATTTCTGTGATATGATACCACTGTCGGCCGTCATATCGAACTTTTCAACGGTCTTTGTTACTTATGGGCCCATCTTCAAGAAATTTGGTACGCGGGTTCCCAACGCTAACTGAATCCTACTTACGTACATATATACGTCCATAGCCTGCAGCTCGGTCACCGTGTGAGGCGGCGTTGGGTCCCTCATCCCAACGCCTCCCACGTTGTTGGCTGCCTGCCTATATAAGGCCGTCTGTCGCTCCAGTCTCTACATTCCCTTCCTTGCTTCGCCACGGTATTCACGTCTCCCTGCTGATAACTACAGCCTTTTTATTTAATCCACGGCTTCTCCGCTGTTTTATTGTTCATTTATTACAATTATAGTTATTGTGTAGGTATTTTAGACTTACTTTACATTGTTCAGGTACCCATTTCCTTTATCATTCCAACCGTACCCCCATTAACATGTCTATCGAGGTGATCACCATCGATCAAAGAACTGTCACTTACCAAGTGGTTTCCATGCCTGGAGATGGCACCTGCCTTTTCCTTTCTCTTTGTTACATATTGCACGGCCATATCAGGCTCACTCTTGATATCCGGAGGAACATTGTGTCTTATGTATTGAATGACTGGGACAGGTTCAAGGTGTGTACTGATGACGGTACAGGAGATAATTACACTACACAGGAGCACTAGAAGAGTGAAATGCTTAAGTGTACCGAAATGGCCAAATATTTTACACCTTTGGACAACCGCCAATGCCTCTTAAACATCTTAGCTTCACAGGTGACGATTTCAGTAGTGGACACTTTGATGTTTAGAAATGTTTAAACTCTCAAAAGCTGGATGTGAAGTTATCAATGAAACTGGTTGTATACTTACAACGCTTGACAGATGCCGAATGTCTCTTCAACACAAGTCCTACAAATACTGGCGTAATTGAAACAAACCATGAAACTCAAACCGATTATGACAGCAGCAATCCAAGCTGTGAGATTTGAAACAAGATTACTGTTCACATGGCCAACTGTACATTGCATGCTCAAGAGTAAGCTCAGCACACAGCTACAGCTTGGTCATATTACGACTGGAGGGCCGAACTGACAATGTGGCATACAAAGAGATCCTTAACAAATAATTATTGGTATATTTTCCCTCAGTTTTAAAAAGGTTTAATTGTCTTCTTAATAAAAATTTTAAGGCAGTACTTCGCCACTGCGAAGCGCGGGTATTTTGCTAGTACTTAAATAAAATCAAAGAACAAACAAAAGAAAAATCTGAACATGCACACTATGTAATGTGCCAAAATACAAAATGAGGGGAAATTATCATTTTTAATTGTAAAAATTAGTTTCATAATCATGAGCGCTTTTGCACTTAAGAAAGTACCCGGACTATATAACATCACATCCATGCTAATCACATTATGGGGTAGCGCCCTTATCAGAGCAATAATCTTGTAGCTTTTTTGGTTCACTGAATCGATGTAAAATGCAATGTCAATTAAGACCAACTAAAAATATGACATATGAAAAAAACAAAACATTTTTGCAAAACACACTCATCTATTTATAAGCCTAATCTTTCTACTTATATAATAAAAAGCCTGTATGACCAGTCCCTTGGAGAAATCTGATTTGTCAGTTGCTTTGCTGTGATTTGTCTATTTGACTTTGGTGAGATGACTAAAAGAGAAAGTGTAAGTGTGAGACACACAAGGAGGAGAAACAGCATAGGAGATATGCTGAGAGACTCACCTTCAAAGATGGAAAGTATAAAATCAAACAGGAGGCGACAAAGGCGCCTCAGAAATAATGAAAAGCAGGCTTTTTTGGGAGTGTACTCAAAAGAGGGAGAAGAGACATTTAGACATATACAGAGGAAAGGTGCTGAAGGTACATGTTGGGTAAGAAATAGCATGTATTTTAAAATTATTGTAGGTGCTGTGGTTAGTAATCCTAATCCTAGTCTGATGGTCTCAAAATAAGCAGCATTCACAAGCAGGATAATACTCTAAAAGAAGGTGAAACTTATCAGGAATAGAAAGGGTGTGATAAAATATATAGAAAAAGCAACATCAATAAAAAATTGATTACAAAAAATACATCAAAAAAGCCATAGAGAATTTTCTCAACTTTCAAGATGCTAAGATGAGTACAACAGCTGGATAACCAGAACAGAATACAATCCAAAGAAGTACTTGCTTTTCATATCCATTCCTAATAAAATAAATCAATTTTATTATTTTTTATTTTATAAGTATAATTTTAAATAAAAAAGATAGGCCTTGAAAATTTTTGTTTCTATCTTCTTTCACCACAGGACTCAGCTTTTCTCTACAATATTAGACTATTCGACTAGCCTGTTACTAAATCAAATGTGTAAAATATTTATAGATGTATACAGTATGTTGTCAACAGCTTTTAGCAACAACAGAAAATATATGCAGTTTTTTGCAAAATTAATATGTCATGTCATTATTATAAGTGGATTAAAGTGGTTTAAAATAAACAGATGGACAGCAATGTCAGCTAAAAAAAATGAAAAAAAAAACATAATGAGTAGCCAGTAGTGAATTTGCAGGGCCAGTATGAGATCAGACAACTATTCATTATTGGTTTAATGATGTGAGATGTTACTATGTAGAATATGGTAGAAAATATTCAAATATGAATATAGTATGCTATGCAGTACTTGTTTTTATTTTAACAATTTAAAAACAAATTCAAAAGAAACCATAGTGAATTTAAGTTTTTGGCATCTTAGACTCAGTTTGTTATATTTTTTAATTTTTAGATTTGTTTTCCTCATTCTATCATTATTGTAGCGATGCAATTTTGATTCTTGCTTTGTTTTGGACACCAACATTTTGTTTCATTGTTTGCATCGCCATAGCCATTTTATTTGTTTTTAATGGCTGATATGCCTGTTGCAGATAACATGATGAGTATGTCATGTAATGTATGATGTCGTCTAGCCCCGCCTATATAAGATGGCAGAAATGGCTTCTAGCATCCAATCATGGGGTCGTTTTCTTGAGATAAACAATGAATATTATACTTAATTGGGGTCAATAAAGACAAGGTAGTATGAGAACTTTGCAATATTTATTACTGACTATATTTTTTTCCAGTAGTGGTTTTGGTGATTGGCTTTGACAGCTTCTTTTGGTTTTCTTACTCATGCCTGTATTTATATAATGATTCTGCTATGTTTTTCTGTTGTCCTACTTATTTCCATTACACCAATTCTTTGCCCGGAAATAACAATAGAAACAATCTGAAAGAAGAGAGCATTGGTTGTTTGATATTGTGCAGCATTACCCATTATCATCTATTTAACACTTTGCGTCAGAGGAGGCAAGTTGGTGAGTCAATAACTTGTAGGTGCTAGGTGCTCCCAAATCTTACGAGAAAACTCGTAAATCCGGCCCACCTTAAATCCACTTGCACATCTCCATTCAGCGTCTTTTGTCTTGTAAATGTCTCGATAATCGCAAGCAGCAAGCAGCCTGCTATACCATCCCCCCACTGCCGGAGCAAACAGCAAAAACCTCTCCCAAATGAAGCCCTGTTTATCAGTGAGTGTAGAAGGAAAAATTTTTATATTAGCATAGAGAATAGCAAATTAACATAAAGAGCCATAAAAAGTAATTAAAAGCTTCTAAAACATTAGCTTAAGCATAAATTAGAATGTTAAGAAAATAGGATAGGTCTAAGAAATAGTTAACTAAAAAATCAGTCATATTGCATTATTCTTTAAGCTTACAGCAGAATTTCTAGTGTGAGAAAAGAACAAAAAATGACGTACAGAAACCAGCCAGAACAGGATAAGAGGTTGAGAACACCTGTGTCCAAGGCTAGGAAGCTAAAGGAACGATACCACAGAGAAGATGGCTCTGGAAGGCACGTAACAAAACCAGCTGGATTGGGGAATCAGCAGAAAGGAAACAAAAGGCTTTTGCTGTAAGCAAGGTCACACTGATGTAATACATGAAGAGAAAATCTTAGTAAATTCAGGCATTAGCAAAAAATATTAGAAGAATATATTAAAAATTAACTTTAGTGTAGAAATAAAGACAAATCAAGCACGTCAAGCAATGATTAAATGAAAGCATATACTATATTTCTTTTTAATTAAAGCTTAGCTTTAGGCCACCATTATAGCATAGCTTGAAAGGCTAGAGAAGGAAGTGACACCATGAAAGACCAAATATGGAATAAAGAACATCTGCCCAGTTGAAGAACCAATCAAGAATAAGCAAAACAGAAACTAGAGTGAACAATAGACAGTATAGCCAGGTGCAGAATGAGCTAATTGAACGAGGTCAAAATGATAAGAAATTGTTATATAAATTTCGATTGCTGCAATGTTCAGGGCTCAGCTCAATTTCGCCATATTGGGTTGTGTCCTTGTTGTTTTTTGTGTTGTTTTATTGCAATAAAGCTTTAAAACTCTGTCTGTCTATCCCATGTCCTAATAGCCTTTATTTTTAGGTAAACAGCCTTCTGATGACGAATTTTTCGGCACGACAGATGTCACGTACCTAGGCTAAAAAAATATATTGTTATTTGGAACATATGCATTTCACGTCCACAAAGATCTGTCTAAGTGTAGGATGACAGAAATGTTGAACACATACCTAAAAGACAAACTTTTTCATGTCCAAATATCAAATAAGCACTTTCACAAAAGATACAAGTTTAACAGAACAAATGCACTTTTTTCCAAGACTATAAGCGAAGAAAAAGAAATCAGGTTAGTGTTGCTTGTTGTCCTGACTTCTCGGGTAGTATACTGGTTAGAGCTGCTGACTCCAATTTAGAAGGTTCTGGGTTCGAGTCTTAACAGCTCCCAAAATAAACGTTTTGAGTAGTGAGCTGTTCTTATTGTTACTATTATACAATAAAAGCATACATTTGATTTGAGTCTGTAACAGACGGTGTAAATGTATGATACTTGTAAAGGTTAGCGTTTTTTTATTCAGTTTTATTCTCTCAGTTGCGTTCATGCTCGCCCTGATCTGACACGGCTGTTTTCAAATAAAAACAGCACGGCTTACAGAGCTCGCTAACGTATCGTGCAAACTCATGTTTGTGATTATGTTTTGTGATGGTCTTTACATAAGAAGCATTTATATGTTACTTATATAAAAGTCAGATCGAATGTTACTTATCTTGATGTATTTACTTAAAATTTTTTAAAGTCACAAGTATACTGCAGAGCTTCCTCAGTTTGATCGTCAAGGGCATGCTTACAAATTACACGTGCAATGCCATGAAAAATACCTGCTGACACTGTAGTACGCGAGCAATGGTACGAGAATGCAGTTAGACTTTTTTTGGGCACATACACCATGCTAGTGTTTAGATCTGGACGGTGTAGCATTGGCAAGCTCTGTAAGCCGTGCAGTTTCTTTCAAGGACAGGTGATTGGCAGGATGACACCGGACTTTGTCCTGTATCCAAACGGTGCCATCTTTCGCCTTTACGTCTGGTGCAGCTACGTTGTTCTTAAATGTGAGTTGACATTTCTTGCGGGGAGAGCTTCTGTTCTCTTTCTCCGATCTGAGTTCACCTCTGTTATAGCACGTCTTTATTTGAAAACAGCAGTGTCAGATCAGGGAGAGTGTGAACGTGACTGAGAGAATAAAACTGAATTAAAAAACGCTATCTTTGACAAGCACTATAAATTTATAGCAGCTGTTACAGGCACAAATCAAATGTATGTTTTTATTGTATAATATTAACAATAATAGCAGCTCTCTACTCAAAACGGTAAACTTGAGAAGCTGACAGCATCGAACCCAGAACCACTTGATTGGGAGTCAGCAGTTCTTAGCATTGCAATACGCAAGCTGTCGCATCAACCGCCTACCGTAACCTGCTTTCTTTTTACTTCGGTTATATTCTTGAATAAAAGTGCACTTGTTTTGTTATACTTGTACTTTTTGTGAAAGTGTTTATTTGATATTTGGACTTCAGGCTTCACACCTTATACGCATGTCGTAAAGACGGTCCTTGGGTGTGTGTGGGAACTGTTAACATTTGAATCTGATGGTTGTATATAGCGCGGAACTGACCTCTCTGTACTATGCTGTCCTCTGCATCTCCTGGAGTTCAAAAGAAATACCAACATGCAGCAACAAGATCAGAACAAAAAAACAAACGCGGTCACTAACTTCAACCACATGAAGGTATGCAAATGAATATAAATTTGCATTAGTGCAACAACATTTTCCGAAATGTACAATACAGGTCATAAAATGAATTATTCCAAATGTCATATATACCTAAGTCTCCCTTTTTTGTCAGTGCGGCTTTGACATAATGGATCAGAAGGTGCATACTAATTCAGCATGAGCAGGAGCACTCAAGAATAAAACAAAAATAAAACATCCACAGTCATTCTCAGTCACGCACACCGCTCTCAACCACGTCCACAGTTTTCCCAGTCTCGTTCGCGCACAAGATCTGACACGGTTTTCAAATAAAGAGGGGGTGTAACAAAACAAGTTTGTTTGTTATACCACATCTTTATCTGAAAACGGCGACAGATGTGGGTGGTGTGTGGGAGCTTGAACATGAGTGAGAGAATAAAACTGAAAAAAAAAGCTAACTTTAACTATAAATTTACAGACGCAAATCAAATATATGCTTTTATTGCATGATATTAACAATAGCAGCAGCTCATTACTGAAAATGGTAAATTTGGGAAGCAGCTGATATTGAAACTGCAACCTCTTGACTGGAAGGCAGCAGTTCTTAGCATAGCACCACGCAAGCTGTGTATCAACCGCCTACCGTAACCTGCTTTCTTTTTTCTTCGGATGATCTAACACAGCATAATTCATATTATGCTGGCCATTCTCAAACTAGTTAAGTCTCATTTTAAAATATCTTAAGATAAGCCTGTGGTTATTTGCACCTACAATATTATGAATATTATGCTTCAAGCACTATCTGATTGATTGATAGATAGATAGATACTTTATTAATCCCAAGGGAAAATTCACATACTCCAGCAGCAGCATACTGATAAAAAACAATATTAAATTAAAGAGCGATAAAAATGCAGGTATAACAGACAATAACTTTGTATAATGTTAATGTTTGCCCCCCCCCCCCGGGTGGAATTGAAGAGTCGCATAGTGTGGGGGAGGAACGATCTCCTCAGTCTGTCAGTGGAGCAGGACAGTGACAGCAATCTGGTGCTGAAGCTGCTCCTCTGTCTGGAGATGATACTGTTCAGTGGATGCAATGGATTCTGCATGATTGACAGGAGCCTGCTTAGCGCCCGTCGCTCTGCCATGGATGTCAAACTGTCCAGCTCCGTGCCTACAATAGAGCCTACCTTCCTCACCAGTTTTTCCAGGCGTGAGGCATCCCTCTTCTTTATGCTGCCTCCCCAGCACACCACTGCGTAGAAAGGGGTGCCCACCATGATATGATATGATATGATGATATACAGTAAAGTAAAAAAGACCAAAAAAATCAGTATTCTACTTTATTTGAGAAAATAAACAGTAAATTGAAAAAGATGCAAGGTCATGACATAGTATTTACTCATTTTTTGTTGCAGTTTACATGATCTTCTAGGGCTATTCTTGTAATTACTGTGTAATGGAATATTATTTTAGACTAATTACAGTCATATTAAAAAGTCTGGAAACCCCTCTTAATTCTTTGGATTTTTGTTTATCATTGGCTGAGCTTTCAAAGTAGCAACTTCCTTTTAATATATGACATGCCTTATGGAAACAGTAGTATTTCAGCAGTGACATTTAAGTTTATTGGATTAACAGAAAATATGCAATATGCATCATAACAAAATTAGACAGGTGCATAAATTTGGCCGCCCTGACAGAGATATTATATCAATGCTTATTTGAGCCTCCTTTTGAAAATATAACAGCCTCTAGACACCTCCTATAGCCTTTGATGAGTGTCTGGATTCTGGATGGAAGTATTTTTGACCATTTTTCCATACAAAATCTCTCCAGTTCAGTTAAATTTGATGGCTGCCGAGCATGGACAGCCTGCTTCAAATCATCCTATAGATTTTCGATGATATTCAAGTCAGGGGACTGTGACGGCCATTCCAGAACATGAATGCCTTTGTAGATTTTGAAATGTGTTTTGGGTCATTTTCTTGTTGGAATATCCAACCCCTGTGTAACTTCAACTTTGTGACCGATGCTTGAACATTATCCTGAAAAATTTGTTGATATTAGGTTGATATTGGGTTGAATTCATCCAACCCTCAACTTTAACAAGGGCCCCAGTCCCTGAACTAGCCACACAGCCCTACAGCATGATGAAACCTCCACCAAATTTGACAGTAGTTAGCAGTTGTTTTTTTTGGAATGCGGTGTTCTTCTTCTGCCATGCAAGAGCTTTTTGTTATGACCAAATAACTCAATTTTTGTCAAATCAGTCCAAATCACTTTATTCCAAAATTAACCTGCTTGTCTAAATGAGCGTTTGCATACAACAAGCGACTGTGTTTGTGGCTTTAGTGCAGAAAGGGCTTCTTTCTCATCACCCTGCCATGCAGATATTCTTTGTGCAAATTGCACTGAATTTTAGAAAGATATACAGATACATCATCTGCAACAAGATGTTCTTGCAGGTCTTTGGAGGTGATCTGTGGGTTGTCTGTAACCATATGCCGCTCCTATATTTTTCTTGGCCTGCCAGACCTGGGTTTAACAGCAACTGTGTCTGTGGCCTTCTATTTCCTGCTTACATTCCTTACAGTTCAAACTAACAGTAAACCTCTGAGATAGCTTTTTGTAGACGTCCCCTAAACCATGATACTGAACAATCTTTGTTCTTAGATCTTTTGAGAGTTGCTTTGAGGATCCTATGCTGTCACTCTTCAGAGAAGAGTCAAAGGGAAGCACAACTTGCAATTGACCACCTTAAATACCTTTTCTCATGATTGGACACATCAACAAGATATCAGATATTGCCAGCTAGTCTGATTGTTTTGAAAGATTAACATTTCAAACACTCCTATTACATGAATGTCTCAAGCATGGTTTCTAAAAGACTGCTGTCTATTAATGAAATTAGCCCATTCTTCTTTTGATGGAATGTATTGTTTTTTCTGTTGTCATTCTACGTCATCAGAAAATTCTACCTGTCTAATTTACTTCTTAACAAAAATCTACAATTATTGTGTAATTCCTAATGGATGAGTATCAGTCCTTTACATTTTGTCATCTTTGTAAATAGTCTATGAAAACACTCACTTCGCAAGAAAAATGCAATCAACCAAGCTAGCCTCTTCTCTATTATTACCTGCAGCTCATTTAAACGGTAAAGAACAGTATACTATTTGAGGAGCGAATCAGAGTCTAACGCATTAAACTAACATTAAAGAAAAATAGCATAGAAATCAAGAAATCAACAACTTCACTTAACATTAGGACTGCGAAAAAATCTTTGACGCACTTACACAAGTCATAACGTTTGACAGTACAGACAAAGAATGAAGGCAACACATCTAATCAAGCAAAATATTCCATTATAATAAATAATCTGGTTTCTAATTAAGAAATGTGTTACAATTAAATATCACAGCCACAGAAGCTCTAAGTTTCATGGCACTGCTACATACAAATCTTTGTTACATACCTTTAAATTTGTTTTATCTTTTGGTGGATTTTAGGAGGCCCAGGCCCCTCATGGACCCTGTGATCATCAGAGGTGACTGTGTGCAGAGGGTGCAGACCTATAAATATCTGGGAGTTCAGCTGGATGACAAATTGGACTGGACTGCCAATACTGATGCTCTATGTAAGAAAGGTCAGAGCAGACTATACTTTCTGAGAAGGTTGGCATCCTTCAACATCTGCAGTAAGATGCTGCAGATGTTCTACCAGACGGTTGTGGCGAGTGCCCTCTTCTACGCGGTGGTGTGCTGGGGAGGCAGCATAAAGATGAAAGACACCTCACGCCTGGACAAACTTGTTAAGAAGGCAGGCTCTATTGTAGGAGTAAAGTTGGACAGTTTAACATCTGTGGCAGAGTGACGGGCATTAAGCAAACTCCTGTCAATCATGAAGAATCCACTGCATCCACTGAACAGTGTCATCTCCAGGCAGAGGAGTAGCTTCAGTGACAGACTTTTGTCACTGTCCTGCTCCACTGACAGACTGAGGAGATCGTTCCTCCCCCACACTATGCGACTCTTCAATTCCACCCGGGGGAGTAAATGCTAACTTTTTTCATTTTTATTACTATTTAATTTAATATTGTTTCTTTGTATCAGTATACTGCTGCTGGATTATGTGAATTTCCCCTTGGGATTAATAAAGTATCTATCTATCTATCTATCTATCTATCTATCTATCTATCTATCTATCTATCTATCTACTAGTTTGATGTGAATTAAACGTGTCTCTTGATTTCATAATCTCTTGAAGGTATTTGTTTTTTTTTCAATTTGTGGAAATGATTTGCTGCTCTAAATTGTGTTAGTTCAATTTTCATAGTGACAGATTAACTTCTTTTTAATCTTTTATACATTCATCTTGTTGTAATAGTAAATGCCAAATAAAGCCAAAACCTGGAAAGAGTTGAACAGGCATTGATGACTTGCCCTTTCTTCAGATTGGCCAGCCCAGCACTGACTAAATTGTAGAATTGCCAGTAGGGAGGAGGCGGCTTGTTGGCCGAGATCTCCAGGGGCCTCACGTATAAACAGTGTGTACGCACAAAAATGTTGCGCACTCCCATTTCCATGCTCAGATCACGATGTATAAAACCTAAACTTGGCATAAAGCCACGCACATTTTCACAGTAGCTCAAACCCTGGTGTGTTCAAATTCTCTGCTCGGTTATGCAAACTGGTGGCACCCAGAGTCAAAGCACTGCTTTTATTCCAGTGTGGTTTCCCTTTCTTTTTTAGATCCAAATCCCCGATGCGGCATTATCATATACACTAAAATTAACCGCATAGTGTTTATTAGTTTAAGGCATCTGATTGTAATTAACCTGTAACAATATAATGGTCCATGAAATGGCCAAACTATTCCAAATACCATAGCTGCTTTAGTGTTGTTACTCTCACTGCAGCTTCTTCTTCTTGTTTCAGCTGCTCCCATTAGGGGTTGCCATAATGGATCTTTTTCTATATTACTCTCACTGCAACATTCGGAGTATTTATATCACTGTATCTGAGTGTGGAATCACAGCTCTACAGCAGCTGATTGGAAAGAGAATTATCGGTATAGCATCAAGCACACACTGCCTCAGCCATGCTGTCTGTTGAACTGCTCTCATACGGAAAAAGCTTCAGAGCCTTTCCTGTACTGACCTCGCCGTTCAGAAACAGTTTCATCCCAAGAACTATAAACACAATCAATCAGTCCATCAAGTGCTCCTTGTAAAACTGTTTGTACTTATTAGTGCAATGCGATACAGTTATAATATTGCACAACCTAAGCCACTTTATAAAATGCGTATTTACATACAGTATGATGACAATATCATTTTTAAGATGAAATGCAGCAAAATATGTTTATTACATTATACAGATAAAATGTTAACGTCATTTAAATAATCTATATTGTTAATAATTAAACATGTGAGGACACGGTGGCGCACTGCTAACAAGGAGCTGGCGCCCAGTTCACGGATTGTTCCTGCCTCGTGCTGTATTCTTGCTGGAGCTGGTGCGACACTGGAAGGATAGGTGGATAGAATAATTAAACATGTACTACAAAGATATTTCAATGTTCCTTAAAAGTTTTGAGGGATCTGCGTTCTAAGCTTACAGATGGCTTGATATCTATTACAGAGCTGATTGTGTGGAGATTGGGTACTTGAAGAAAGAAAAGGAAGAACAGGAATTGGGGATTAGTATGTTTGAAAGAGATAGTACTGCTGCAATAAATTATTTCATCGAAGGTCGCACACTGCGCAGCAAGCATCTTGCGTGAGGCAGGAACAATCTCTGGACAGAGCGCCAGCTCATCACTATTACTGCGCCACCGTGTTCCCATGTTTAATAAAATGCTTTAATTCCTATCATCATGAAAGTGATATCAAGTATACATCTCAGTATTTAAATTATTTAGAGAGAATGTAATGGATTCTGTGTCCTGTTGGAAGAAAAGAAAGCCCATTTAAGAAGCACATAGTGATTCATACATTAAGCACATAGAAGAACACATACAAAACAAAGCATTTAACATGCTACTTTAGTTACGATGGTATTTGAGAAACTAGTAAATTAAATAATTTTAAGAAGAAGTTTATGATATTCTATTTTAATGACAAAATAAACTACGTGATTAAAATGGAAATTTCAAGAATAAAGTTGACATTTTGAGCTTTTTTTTCCCATTGTGTCCCTATTTTTTTTTTCATTTCTCTGTACCCTAATAAGCTTCCATATGACTCTCAGATGGTGGGCTATGACTCACTTTTTCATGGCGACTTTGATATCTGACAATTTTTTTATTTCGGGCACTGTGCAACTTTGTGAATTTGAACTTTCAAGTTTCTACAACATTCTGTGTTACTCGATCAAGTTCCTTTTGTTGTTTATACCACTGTTTAAACCAACAAATAGTAAGTTTCTCTTTGCCTCCACTTGGTATTCGCTGAAATTCTTCTATTTTCCCCCATGCGTTTGCCATTGTCTTTTCACAGAACACTGAGCTTAAGGGCTATTTATATTGATTTGCATATTCAAAGAGGTGTAATTCTAGGAGGAGGAGTTGGGGAGTGGCAGCAGGTGCGTGCACGTGCGTTACTTTTCAAGCTGACCAGGCTTTATAGAGCAGAAGAACATGGAAGTTGGCAAATGCACAGATTTATGCATCTGGATTTTTTTGTGTGTACGCACATTTCCGGTTTTGTCCATACATGTTTTAGTGTGAAATCTATGCACGGCGTTATGCATGAGGCCCCAGGTCTCTGAACAAGTCTGTATCCTAATATGTGATAGTTCTGTATTTAATGAGTTGTATTCCTGAGGTGGCAGTGATAGATTAGCCAACTAGATCTGTGAAGAGGATTTTTTTAAACCAATTACATGCGCAACCTATGTGGAAAGGGGACTCTCACTCTCTTTTTTTTCGCCATATAAGGGTCTTGTTTCTTGAGAGTTTTTTCTTTTCTTCTTAGACAGTCAAAGCCTTTATTAAAAACAGGGTATGTTAAAGCCCATTGCAGTACTCCTTTGTGTGATTTTGGGCTATACAAGAAATAAATTGTTAATGTTATATTACAGCCTAATGATTACGCATAACGTGGCTTGTTTTGGCACTGCTTTAAGACTATGCAAATAGTCTCATACAAAGAGAATTAGCTTACAGGGACCAGGAGGATTTTTTGCCTATGATGATGAGTGGCTTATGATCCAATTTAGGTTCCCTGTTGCCATTCCTTTGAAAATTTCTGCTGGATTGGAAAAACAGACTGCTTGAAACAGGCTATACCTGTTTTTATTTAGGTTTTAACAACAGTTATTTTTTTAAGTGTAATATATATATATATACTGTGACAGATTAGGGCTGCTTCGCTCCCTTGAAACCCTGTCCAAGACTCCAGACACCAGATAAAAGTCCAAATGATGACTTTATTTAATTGCCACAGTGCACAAAGCACCCTCTCCTCCACTATACTCATAAATCACAATAATAAATACAATAATCCAATCCTCCAACTCCCAGACGTGTTGCCACCCTTCCACCCAGCTTAGCTCGCTGTCTGGGAGCTCCCACAGTCCTTTTATCCTCCCTGACCCGGAAGTGTTCCCAATCCCCAGTCCACGTGATTATTTATCACTTCTGGGTCAGGTACAAGTCCTTCTTCTCACCCTGGAAGCACGTCGCTCTTCCTATGATGCACTTCCGGGTTATAGGGCATGAATGAGTCTTCGGTCCTCCCTGCAGCTCCATCTTGCGGCCCCTGTGGTATCCAGCAGGGTCGTGTATAAAAAGTACATACTCCATGACTCCCAGCTGGTCTTCGGGGCACCTCCATACTGCAGGGAGGGCTCCATCTGGCAGCCTGGGGTATTGGCCGGGATGACAAACCGGCCAAAAACCACAGTACTTCTCCCCCAGCGGAAAACCAGGGTTTTGCGCGTCTCGTCCCACGAGGGACATCTTCCCCCAAGGTTATGCAAAGATCGGGTCCCAGCGATGCAGCTGACACTCCCGTGCAAACCTAGGAGGAACAGTGTAAGAATAAATATTTCGATCCTCTGCCCTCCTAGGACAACCTCTCCACTTGTGGCCCGGTCTGCGGCATTCATAGCACAGCCGCAGTCCCCTTGGTAGTCTCTCTCGGCGGGACTTGAAGAAGCCTGAGTACTTCTGGCTCCGCCCCTTTCTCCTCTGAGGAGAATTCCCCGGCCGCCTTTATATTTTTATGGCCCTTTTCCGTCTTGTCGGGAGACCCCTGTTTTATTTTAGAGATCTCCTGTTTCATCTGGGGCTTTTCCACAGTCTGAGTCTCTCTATGAGATAAAGAGAGACCCTTTACTGTCTGCACCCCTTTTGTTTTATAAATGACCGGCGGCGTCGTCTTTAGGGCCGCCTCACTCCTGGAGTCAGCACTGTCCAGCTGCCCCAGATTGATCTGCCCTTCCCCCGACCACTTGGTTAACAATCCGACCTCTCTTGTAGGGCACGCGGTGTATTGGCACCCGCTATTCATTAAAAGCGGGCCCGGATTACACTGTGTCCCTATTACTTTATATACGGTACAGGTCTCGCTTACCTGCACCGCCGCATCATGAATTACGGGAGGCTCTCCACCAAATCACCGCATGTAGGCTCTCACCTTCTCCAATGGCGCTTTGGCTGCTGCTCCCAACTCCCTGACGATCTTCTCTATGTTCGTCAGGACCTGTAAGAAACTTAGTACGAGCTCGATCAGCCTTTCGAGTTCCCGCAAGTCAACTTCATTATTTACTTTGGCCGGCAGTAGACTCACTTCCTCGTTTGCCTTACCTGCCGGCCAGGAGCCAATGAGCACGCCTGCTTCTGGCACGTGCTCTGATGGGTCTCGCGGAGGCTGCTGGGATTTGGAGTTTCTTTTGGTTGAGGGCCAGGTTAGCTCTTTCGGCGGACTGCAGTCTGTCTTACTTAATTTATCAACATCCCGATCAGACATTTCCCGACCCTCCTTACCTTTTTTCGGGGTGAGCGGTGCTTCGCTCGCCTCTCCCTTCCCCTGCGGAAAGTCCAAGTCCATCTCTTCGGGTTTGAAGGCGCAAACAGCGGGACGCGGACCTCCTCCTTCCCAAAAAGCACCTGGTTCGCTGACGTGTCCCTCGCTGCCCGCTGACATGTGGAAGACTTCTCCCATGTGCTCTGGCTCGGACAGGAGCGTGCCATCGTATTCGTAGTCGGACAGAATTCTTTCTCCTGCTGAGCCTCCAGGTGATCATCTCCGAGGTACATGCACGGGAAAAAGTGTGTTATTATAAACGGGTTGTCAATAACGTTCCCGGCATGTACCTCAGAGTGATCGTTGGTCCCTGGAGATTTCTCCGGACTTGTAAGGCCGCTCCGCGACTCCTCCCGAGCGTCGGCCATTGCAAACATGGCTCTCCTGCTGGCGTTGTCGCTCTGCTTGCCCTTCTTCTTCCCCATTCCGGACTTGGAAACTTCTGGTTCTGGCGATGTTGTGGTGAGTCCTAACGCCGTTGTTTTCTCGGGGTTTTCTGCCCACAGAAAATTTGTAAACAGGTCCTCTGCAATAGATGCTAGAAAATCCTGCCGACTACGCCGCCGTGACAGATTAGGGCTGCTTCGCTCCCTTGAACCCCTGTCCAAGACTCCAGACACCAAATAAAAGTCCAAATGATGACTTTATTTAATTGCCATAGAGCACAAAGCACCCTCTCCTCCACTATAGTCATAAATCACAATAATAAATACAGTAATCCAATCCTCCAATTCCCAGACGCGTTGCCACCCTTCCACCCAACTCAGCTCGCCGTCTGGGAGCTCCCACAGTCCTTTTATCCTCCCTGACCCGGAAGTGTTCCCAATCCCCAGTCCACATGATTCTTTATTACTTCCGGGTCAGGCACAAGTCCTTCTTCTCAACCCGGAAGCACATCGCTCTTCCTATGACGCACTTCTGGGTTATAGGGCACGAATGAGTCTTCGGTCCTCCCTGCAGCTCCCTCTTGCGGCCCCTGTGGTATCCAGCAGGGTCGTGTATAAAAACTACATAGTCCATGACTTCCTGCTGGTCTTCGGGGCACCTCCATATTGCAGGGAGGGCTCCATCTGGCGGCCTGGGGGTATTGGCCGGGATGACAAGCTGGCCAAAGACCACTATATATATATATATTATATATATATATATATATATATATAGGAACATTCCAAAAGTTTCTGCACTTTTGTAAACTCTATTTGTTAAGAATTTCAAAAACAGATTAAATCACTTTTCTACATAGTCACCTTCCTTTGCGTTGCAATTTTCCCAGCGTCATACCAACTTTTTAATGCCATTAGCAAAAATGTTTTTGGTTGAGCGCGTAGCCAATGATGCACTACTGCTTTCACATCATGGTTCTGTCTTTATTCCTCGTGTTCGTGGTCGTGGCTGTAGCTGGATGTCTGGAGCGCTCTGCATCCATCACATTAGTATGGCCATTTTCAAACATTTAAATCCACTCATAGACGAGTCTACGAGAGAGAACTTCATCCGCATACTGAGCACACAAAAATCGTATGACAGAACGTTATTCCTCTTTGGTACAATTTAGGTTTTGTAGCCAACTTCACCACTGGGTGACAACTCTTACACTAAACTGCAAGGGCAGCTGGCTTGCCAGACAGAACTAGTCACATGACACTCTCAGAAATGACCAATTACTACTCCTCCTACCTTCACCATTCTCAACGAAAATATAAAAGTGTGGAAACTTTTATGAATGACCCGTGTGTGTGTGTATATACTGTATAAATATATATGTATATATATATAGTAAATGCCACATGGGCTGGGCAGGGATCCTGGTCAGGAAAGGGGATGGTTCCTTACCCAGACGGGAGACTCCTAATAGGCAGACAAGCATCCCAGCTGGGGAGGAAAGAAAGAGCAGACCCAGAAGAATGGATTGGAAAGGATGGATGGACAGCCCATTGGAAAGAAAAGATATTGCTGAGTGTTTATTATTCCCCCAGCACGCTCGATGGCAATAGCACCGGATATAGACACCCAGTGGAAAACTGAAGTCAATGGGTTCCGCAAGAGGGTGCTGCAGGGAGACAAGCTCCTTGCTGTAATGGACTTTGGTATGACATGGAAGTACTTCCATCAGGCTGGAGCCCTGGCACCGGAAGTACTCCCAGGTCGTTAATAAAAGGAACCATACTCCCTTAGCCAGGCGAGTCGGAGCTGGGAGGAAGAGATGCAATACACTACTGGTGGAGAGATAAACTGTGGAGGTAAATTGAATTGTTAAGAGAGAAAACCTGTGTTTTTGTGCTTTTGCAAGTTTGTAGAGGATTTTGGTGAATAAATCTGCTTTTATTTGAACCCAGGACTGTGCTTGTGTGTTCATGTTGGGGTTTGGGCTCGCTGACACCCTGGTTTCCATCAAAATATATCCCATTACTATGTTGGTTTTCTTAGGTTTGCATCCTCATCCCAAAGATATAAAGGTTAAATTGATTGGTAAATGTAAGGTAGCCAAATGCAAGAGATTGTGAACATGTCCCACCATGGTATGGTGCTTCATACAAGGACAGTTCCTGCTGCAAACTAGGAAAAGTGGATAAGGAAATAAGATACATACTGTATATATAGACAGAGTATATGTGAGTCACATCTGCAGATATTGGCTAATAATAGTTAATAAGATGACATGTTGTTCATGTAATATTATTACTCTTAGGCATAAAATAGCATTTCCATCTTAGAACATACACATTCAGAGTTATATCATGGACATGGAAAAAATAGTATTATACAAAAAACCATTACTATGTCTCCTTTTGCAGTCTGTCCTGTTTCAAGGTTTCTGAAGTATTTAAACAGCTTCAAAATCCCATACGAGAGGTTTTTTTATATAATACCTAGAAGACATAATAGGACTCAGTAGAATTCTCACATAATCTGTTGTTTATTTCAGAAGAGTTCCTACATGGGTTTCTTATGCCACCACAATCCCTTCAGGGATATCTTAGGAAATGAAGGATTATTTTAGTCATTTTAAAAAATCTCTAAGCACGAGCTTCTTTGATCAATAAGTGAAAAATGTAGGATTTGGGTAAAAAAAAAGTCATTAAATTGAATAAGCATCTTTTTTGTGTAAAGGAAATCTTTTTATCTTGAATCAAATAACAGGTCAAATCAGCAGCATAAAACCTGTCAGCCCACACAGAATTCTGGTATGGATCACCCACATAAAGATTTATTTTTTCACCAGACGCAGCTTGAAACAATCAATAAAATTGTGTACACTTTCGTGCCATCACATTAGACTTACACACAGATAGTCAAGGTTATTTTTCTCTGAACTCAATTTCTTTTTAATTTTAACTCTATCCAAGTTTACTTTGCATGCAATTTACTTAGTATTTCAAATTGAATATTTTCAAAAGTTGGTGAATGAAAAAGGGTTTCATAGGTTCTTCAGTGCCTGTGATAATAAAGGACCTTTAGTTTGATTTTTAATTACAATAAGATTCTGATGTCATTAAAACAGATCTGCTCTGGGAACATTTGCTTTTTTTTGCTTTGTAAAATTAATAAACATTTTGTTTTAAAATGCCTTTCTGTGGACACAGATCACTAATCATACGGGTTGTGTTCTATTTTTAAAACATGGAAGTAAAAGTTGCCATAACAGAAAACTACCAGACATGCATTTAAAATAGCATTGTATTCTAATTAGTACTCTTTCATAACTTCTTATGCATACCAGTTGAACCGTGATTGATGTACAAGTTGGCCTATTCTGTATTTGTTAATGCTTTCAAATAGTGCTTTAAAAAACGTAGGCTTATACAGTACACTTAAACTTAATATTATATTTTATCCTGTTTAACAGCATTCCACTGCATAGTTAAATTATACCGTGTTAATTCAAAACATGGATTTTGTATTGATGAATCAGAAATGATAAACAAAACAGGCAGTTAATGTTATTAAACTAATTAGCACATACTTTAGCATAGATCACTACTTCAAGCTTAAAATGTCCATTAACACTAGGATTATAACCCATGCTGAAGACACGTTGTAGTGTGAAAGCACCTGACCAGGCTGGAAAAGACTGAACCCTGACTGGGGTCAAGCCACCTAAGCACATTACACAGCTCATGTTAATGATGGTGAAATGCTGTGTGGGAATATGTGCATGAGATCAATTGCCTCACAGAGGCAAACAACCTGAATCTGGTGATGTGTTGCACACAAAGAATAATTTCACTGTACTCTGTACATCTTACATGTATTACTTTTTTTACTGTTTAACTTCTGTTTCTACATTTATTATGCACTTTTATGAAAATAAAAAAAAAATTCCTGGCTGCTTACATAGCAGAGAGTTTTTGAAAATATATATAAAAAATTGTATTTAACTATAAGGTATTCTTTTAGTTATTGTGTCTTAGTTGCATTCTTAGTTCTTTGGGGTCTATGCAGTAGGTTCTAAAGTAAAATGAGTCGTTATCTATTAATCTACTATAGAATAAAATATTAAAGTCTGTGTGTCCAGTCTCTCCGAATAATATGATTTGTCAGTTTGGCTTTGAGGACATAAATGAAACAGGAATTGTAAGTGTGAGACGCAGAAGGAGTAAAGGTGTACAAGGCACACAGAAAGCATTGCCTTCAAGATGGCAAGTATAAAACCAGATAGGAGGCAAGAAAGGTGCCTCAAAAATAATGATAGTCTAAGAGGCAGTCTTTACGGGAACACTCTTGTGAGAGTGAGTGCTGGTGAGAAGACAGTCACACACATAATAATACAGAGGAAAACTACTGAAATTACATGTAGAACAAGGAATAGCAAAAATGGAAAATGAAGCAGCGGGTTTAGGATCTGGGTTGAAACAAATGGGAGTAGTAGCCTAGAATGGAATGTCTATGCTCTTGAAATCTCCCACTTATAGTATGGAATACCCTACCTCCTGGAAAACAATTCTGCCATCATCAAAATTCTGCAGTTTATTGACTTAGAGTGATTTAATATAAAGGTGGAATGACAGGAGGTGCTGTATGGACATTTAGTCAAAAGAGATAAAACATTGTCTTCACTAGTCCAGGAATGAAATGAGACATTTATTTTTTATAGGTTTTCCCTTCCTGGAGTTTTTGTATTCCTTTCCTCTGTTCCTCTAAGCATTGATTTTGGTAAAACGAATATTCGTAAAGAAATGTTTTGGTTTTTGGCAACTTTTCAGTTATTATGTCTAACGTATTTATTTATATTTTCTATTTATTTTGTTTATAATTTATATTATTATTTATATTAGTTTTATTTTTATTTCAGTAGCATTATACTAGCATCTGGTTTTATTTTTATACATGTTAATGGTTTTTACAATGTAATATTTATATGTAAAGCTATGAAATTTTTAGTTTATCCTTATATATAATTTGGTATTATCCGTATGTATGGTGTTCGCGTCAATACCCCGTATGTATGGTGTTCGCGTCAATACCTCGACTCAATACAAGTTAGAACCATGCAATGGGACTCTGCCTCTGTAGTTAGAACATAACGTGGTAAACGTGGATGCAGTATTGCATGATTGGCTAAGAGTGTTCGAATGCTTCAGTGACGCCGCTGGACGGCTAAGTATAGTAAGTCGGTGTTGGTTCGAGCAGATAACATTAAGTTCGGTTGGCTTTTGGAACGTTGGTTTGGTGGGGCGTACTTTCCAGGACTAACATCGTCGACTGACTTAAACCCTTCGACAGCTCCGGAACCGTAAGTAATTTAGAACGTATCGCCATTTGCTTGGTACGTCGAAATCTATCTTTGGCAGTTCGGTTTTGGCATCCGTCCTTCTGACATCTATTGGCAAACTGAGTAATGATGGCTGGGTATTAATAGCGGTCATTGTTTAAATTTTAGCCAATCTCAGATCTAAAATGACCACACCAACATAATTATTACACTGACTCTGATTAGAGTCGTAAAAAACGGTTTGTTTTGAAAATTTGTTTGCCAGAAAAAATCAAATGAGGTGCACCGAAGACCTGAGTTCACGTCTCGCAGCCCCGTTTAAACAGTAAACTCTTCATTATATCGGCCAAAAAGGTCTATTTTAAGCACAAGTCAGTGCCATGATAACAAAATCATTTCAAGGACTTAAAAAACCAAATAATTCTTTGCAGAGAAAGTATGGATTTCACAAATGTAGAATTTGTACTCTTTGATGACAATCTTCTACAAGTATATACATATATTAAGCTATAACAGAATGAATTATTAAACATCAGGAAAAGGATTGAATATAAATCAAGGGTTAACTATATGTACAGCAGCTTAAAGCTTGAGCACATGAGTTCTATGCCTCATCTTGCAGAAGCCACCAACAGAATTTTCCAGGGTTAGAATGAAGTAAATGAGTAACAAACACTCGTCTAGAAAGTGAGGGTAAACTAATGGGAAACCCAAACACTCCTCCTATTAAGCAGTCATAAGATCACTTGAACGATCCTCAAAAACCCTATCTAAGGAAGTGGCATTTAGAATAATGGGAGAATCAAAATGAGTTAGACTTTAGTTAATTGGATAAGGTGATAAAGTTCCACATATTAACAATCAGATGATGTGATATTAGGTGAGGTAATGGTAATAAAAAACTATAAAGGATGATGAATTGCTTAATTGATTGCTCACTCCATGAATTGAGACATTTGTGCAATACTCTGTGCAAATAAAGAAATGTTCTGCATTCTTATCTAGGCTCTGTGACTGCCTTCTTTTGAAACAAGAGGAAAGTTTTTTTTCCACAAGAAAGCACTTTGAGCTACATTTAACATATGAAATATACTTTATATTATTATTACATAGATTTTAGTTTTAGTATACTACTCTGTCTTCAACTAACCTAAAAAACATGCCAAATAGTATTTTAGTGCCTATTCACCTCAAATGAAACATGTTCCAGTAATAAACACCCCATTTATCCCAAATAATTTCCCAATGCCCCAAAAGTATTTTTGTCCATCCTGAGACTCCCAGTTCATCTCTTCATTTTTATCTAGGCCAGCATGTGTCACATAGAATGTTAGTCACCTATGTTCTAAAACAGGGGTTCTCAAACTCAGTCCTGGGGAGACACTGTGGCTGCAGGAAACTTCTGTTTTTAATTGAACTCCTGGGCTAGTTAAGTGAACTGTTATTTTCCAGATTCTGTGTTTTGGGAACAATGTAGAAATTCGAAGACTAAGTTTGGTAAAAAAATATTTTATTTAAATGTATTATGCAGTTACTGTATATGGGAATAATGTATTTTTTCTTTTTAACAATATTTTCATCTTGATTTTCATTCTACTTTTCCAGGTGTTCTAATTTACTAATTAGCGGGTCTGACGTTAAAGTAGCTGCAGACTTTCATGATTCAGTGATGTTTGATTAGGTGTCTGCTCTACTCGTTTTTAATTGTCATTATTAAAATACAATGAAGGGCGGAAACTGCACAGAGAAAGGGCAAAATATAATAAAATCAACAAAAGACAGTTAAGCATTTAAATCTATAGCAAAAATAGAAATATTTCTAGATGTCATACTGTATATATGTAAAGATCATGCTGCTGTGCTTTTCTGAATGTAGAATAAGAGACGAGAAAAAAATACCAGCTAATTAAACGAGATCAGTGCTATCAGTTGTTGGCACTGATTATGATTCTGGTTGAAACAAAAACATGAAGCTGCAGTGGGCTCCCAGGACCAAGTTTGAAACCCCCAGTCTTAAAATATGCTTGGCACACCTATCAAACTTTACCTATATTGTATGCCACAGATGTGGACAATGACAACTGGCATTACCTTTCCAGACCAGGGGCCTCAAGTATGAATGGTGCATACGCACAAAAATGTTGCATACTCCTGTTTCCACGCTCGCATGAAAATGATATCAAGTATACATCTCAGTATATACATTATTCAGAAAGCTGTATTATCATGAATGTAATGAATTCTGTGTCCTGTCGGAGGAAGAGAAAGCCCGTTTAAGAAGCATGTAGTGATTCACACACAGAGAGCATGTAGAAGAACACATACAAAACAAAGCATTTAACGTGCTACTTTAGTTACGATGGGATTTGAGAAACTAGTAAATTAAACAATCTAAAGATGAAGGTTATGATGTTCTACTTTAATGACAAAATAAACTATGTGATTAAAATGGAAATTTCGCGATTAAAGTTGATATTTCTAGCTTTTTTCTCACTGTGTCCCTATTTTGTTTTTCTTTTCTCTGTATTCTAATAAGCTTTCATATGACAGTCAGACGGTGGGCTATGACTCGCCTTTTCACGGTGACTTTGATATCTGACAAACATTTCGGGCACTTTACGACTTTGTGAACTTGAGCTTTCGAGTTTCTCTGACACTCTGTGTCACTCGATCAACTTCTTTTTGCTGTTTATACCACTGTTTAAACCAACAAATAGTAAGTTTTTCCTTGTCTCCACTTGGTATTCACTGAAATTCTTCTATTTTCCCCCGTACCTTTTGCCATTGCCTTTTCACAGAATGCTGAGCTTAAGGTCTATTTATATTGATTTGCATATTCAAAAAGGCATAATTCTTGGAGGAGTTTGGGTGGGGCAGCAAGTGCATGTACGCTGACTGGGTTTATGGAGCAGAAGAACGTGGAAGTTGGCGTTCGCACATTTCCGCTTTAGTCCGTACGCCATGTTTTAGTGTGAATTCTACACACGCCGTTATGCATGAGGCCCCAGGAGCTAATCCATATACTCCTTAGATAGTCAGTTGCTTGTGCACTACGCAAGCTACCCAATGTGCTAGAATTTTTGTCTCTGGTTCAAACCTTTATGGTAATGCTCCTCTTAACTTACTATTACAATAATGTTACTTTGTTCTTCCTGTGATTGGGTTTAGATTTAACTAATAACAACAACATTTATTTATATAGCACATTTTCATACAATAGTGTGGCTCCAAGTGTTTCACAAGATGATAACGAGAATGTTACAAGATAAGAAAAACAAGATTATGCAATAATATTAAAGAATTAAGTAACAACAAAAATGTAAGGTCAGACGTCATGGAGGACAGAAAAAAACTCCAGTTAGGCTGGAGAAAATTACAAAATCTGCAGGGGTTCCAAGGCCACAAGACCACCCAGCACCCATTGGGCATTCTACCGAACATAAATGTTCCAAAATAAAACCTCTTAGTTTTCATGCTTCACATGATAAGAATTTGATGAAGTTGATCTCATGGACAGCTGAGACACCTGCCTTCATTCCAACATCTAAGGGGGTAGTGCATAGTGCCTTGATCAGGTGGTGAGGGCGCAGATCGCAACCCCAAAAGAACCAGAGAAAGCAGAAGAGAATAGAGGCAATTATTACATATTGCGGATCCCTGAAGAATATGATAATTCTATGCCAATACAGTCTATTAGGAATATAACTAAAATGTAGCTATGAAAAACCCATATTAAAATAATGGGTTCTTAGCAGTTTTTTAAAATGATACACAGTATTATCCTAGCAAATTTCTGTAGGTAAAGTATTGCAGAATTTAGGTTCAAAACAGCAAAAGGCTGCCTCACCAAATTTTTTTTAGCTTGTCTCTTGGAATTATAAACAGACCACCTTTTGAAGATCTAAGGTTATAACTTGGAGTGTAGGGGGACAGGCATTCCAAAATATAGGACAGAGCAAGATTATTTAAGGCTACATAAACCATTAGCAGTATTTAGAAGTCAATTCTGTATGACATAGGTAACGTATGTAATGACACTCAGATTTTCTTTTTTCTAGTTAAGATTCTGGTTGCTGTATTCTGCACTAATTGCAACAGATTAATGTCTTTCTTAGGTAGTCATGTTAAGCATACATTACCATAATCTAGTCAACTAAAAACAAAAGTGTGAATTAATTTTTTAAACATTTTATAAAGTTATATGAGGTCTAACATGTGCTATATTCCTAAAGTGAAAAAATGCACTCCTAGTAATCTGGTTAATATACAATTTAAAGTTTAGGTCAGAGTTAATGATATCATGTATAATGCATACAGTATAACCCCAGAATTATTCATTTGCCTGGGCAATGTGTTCTTTCTAGCTTGCACCTAAAGTTATGAATTTGGCCTATTTGCCCTATTTTTGTTGCAAATAAATTTTAAACTCTAAACAACAGAGCACATTAGCATTTTGAGTGTTTTGCTTTTTCTATTTAAACTGCATGATAATAGAATGTTACTGTCTCTGTTTTTTGAGTTTGCCACTTTGCCATTTTCTTTTTTCAATTGTAGCCTTCAATATGAAATGGTTGCGTTGTCATGATGTGCCACACTGTTCTTAGGGGTATTACTCCCAAAAGGCATAATACGCCACGTCCCTAAGACTATGCTTTATAACCCCACAGCACATTCAATCAGAGATTTAGAATTCATACCACAACCAATTTTAATGTTTGAACTCCAGTTGTTAGCATCTTTTGGTTATTAACTCTTTGCTTTACTCTTCCTTACTTTGTATATGCTTTAGTATGTAGGTTTAGAGAATAGTGATTCCCTTGGCTATCGACTTTTAGGAATCTTTCTTTCGACTTTGTTTATAGCTCAGTGCTTTGGTTTTTGGCAACTGTTTCTCTGACTTCTGCCAATAACTACAGTATAACTAAATTTTCCAGTCCAGTTAACCATGTTAACACCATAAGTGGGGAGTTTGCTTTAGTCCAGCAAATTAACCTGGAAAAACATGTATCTAAATTTCCACTTGGAATTAATAATATGTATTTAATCTGATCTAAAGTGGCTGGCATAACACATAAAATCCAATAGTTACCTATCTCATTGCATTACAGTTTATTCTTGGGCTATTGATTGAGCAAACACTATTTTCACAGAGAGCACAACGGCAAGTCCTGCTAATTACCTTCTGCATCAAGGTGAGAAGTGTTCTCCTAAAGTATAGTTAATTTCATCTTGATATATTAAAAAATTAACTTGGTCTTTCTAGTATGGATCAGAAGAATCTTTTATTGATTTTAGAATGACAATTTTGTGATTGTTTTTATTAAGGAATTTAATAAAACGAAGAATATAATTTATTTTACTTCATGTTGCATCTGTGTGGGCTTTATGAGATTTTACTTACCTACAGCAGAATAAACCTTTAATGATCTATCTTACTTCAACTGTGTAATGGCTCTTGTCACACACGTGCGAGTAGGAGGCAGCTAAAGGGCCTGAGTAATTGTAATAAAACATCCGACGAGGGGGCGGTGGAGTGTGCCGACTGTCTTTCTCAGTTCCCTACAGACCTTTCCTGGGAACTTCTGCATGGTTCCGGTGCCTCTGAAGACGTCACTTCCGAAGCCGGCCCCTTTGATGATGTCACTTCTGGTTCCGGCCCCTTTGAAGACATCACTTCCTCTCAAGACCTTTAAAGTCTCCATCTTAGGCTACTATATATAGCCAGTTCTGTTTTGGACTCTGTGATATGCACATCGTGTATTTGATTAAGAATACCCTTTTGCAGCTGGGAAAAGCAATATATGGGTGGCTGCCTCAAACCTTTATAATGTCTTGGACTCGTTTATATGACACTCTGTATAACTTGACCTGACTATAGCCCTGCTTTGACCACATATTTCTGTCATTGTGAGTTGAACTTTTAAAAATCTATAGATCTGTTGCTTCACTGGTTTCTCTAGTAGTGTCACTAGTATGAATAATACCTTTTACATGCCACTAGCCCCTGACTTTGCTCAAAAGCATGGGTGGGGAAACTCTGGCCTCTGGGCCGTATATGACCTGCAAGTTTGATCTGAGCCACCAGGAAATTCATTAATTATTAATATTTTTTCCAAAAAACACAGTTTTCTGAAAAGCACACAAAGCAATTGTTTAACACATAAATCAACATAAAAAATCTATTGCTGCATGCTTTGGCCACCAGTTTGCCTTTTCTTGTGGCTTGAGCTCCTCATAAACGTACATGATGGCTGGCAGGAATGCACAGCATGCCGACTGCCAGGCTGTCTTCACAAGGCGGGGGATGGCAGAGGTCGCACTGCAGTGCAATCTGATTTGTACCTCTTGTCATTGTAAGTGGAAGTCCTCCCAGGCGAATGTTGCCATAGCTGCATCAGCTACACAAACATGTTCAGAACGACATTCAGCTCGGGACCGTTCAAGTGATGTTGGTACCTAACATTCATTTTCGATTACTTGCATCAAATTCAGAGTCTTAAAAGTAAGAGTCCAGTTCGGCGATAATAAAAAATAAGTTGTCTATGGAGTATTTTTCTTTCTTCATTTGCTTCGATCTCTTGACAGATGTTCATGCCATTTTTGCAGTTTTTTTGCAATTTGCTACTCATGCAAGCTTAGGAAATCTCGGTCAAACCAACAAAGCTAACTTTCCATCTAGCAAAGACAGTCTAAAACATAACAGTGGGTTTGGTCACTGTTTACAGTTGATTACTACCCTCAACCCTTCCTTGTTACAAAAGTTGACATGTGCTCTGAAAGAGTTAATGATTAATACAAAAAAAGCAACTTGGAAAAAAATATATAGTCAGATTATCATCACTTATCATCTCTGACACATTATGCCGTCAGTCAAGAAAAGTAGATGCTGAATATTGAGTTTTCAAAGAGAGCTGGACAATTACATTTTTGTTAAAGTACAACGCAAACCGATGTGCCTAGTTTGTGGGGACACACTCTCACTGATGAAAAAGGTCAATCTTGAGCATCATTACAGCTGTAAATATGCTAAACTGGATGAGGTGAAAGAACAAATGTGCTTGGGTGAAGTTAACACTCTTCTGCAGAGTTTAGATGCCCAACAAGCTGCTTTCACAAGACTGCGTTCTGTCAGGGACACTGTCATGCAGGCACGTTTTGTGGAGGAGTGCCTTGTTGCTGTTAGCTCTGGGCAAAATAAAATTGTTCCAAAGTATCAGTTCGTTTCGAAGAACCATCACAAAACATATTATTGATATAGTACAATATATTGAAAACTCAGTGATGAACACTGCAAGAAATTTGCAGTTTTTTTCTCTGGCCTGCAACGAAACAATGGGCACAACAAATACTGCCCAGTTAGCCATTTTATGCAAGGGATTATTGCTGAGTTTGATACGAGGCAGGAATTGCTGGCTTTGCAAGCCATGTATGGCACTAGTAAAGGTGAAGATTTGTTTGTGAAAGTTGTTTTAGCGATTAGCAAAATTGAGCTACCATTTGAAAAATTAAGTGGCATTGCCACAGATGGAGCTCCTGCCAGGGCTGGCCTACAAAAGCAATTGACAGCATTAAAACAGAAATTAGTCATCTCAGTCTCGATCCAAGTGATTTAGTTGTATGCCACTGTATCACTCTTCGAGAAAGCCTGTGTGTACATTCACTGAAGTTCAACAATGTAATGATAACTGTTGTTTCCATCATAAATTTCACCAAAAGCAGAGGTCTAAACAGAGCAGAGCTTTGATTCAGAGAATGGAGATCTGGTCATTCATTGTGAGGTGCGATGGCTAAGTTGCACGGATGTGTTCACATGGTTTTTACAAAGTGAGTGAAGCAGTAAAAGAGTTCATGCAAATGAAGGGAAAGTCTATCTTGGAAATCAGTGATAGAATGCGGTTATGTGATTTGGCCTTCACTGTGGATGTTATAAAGTACCTGTCAGAACTGAACATCAAGCTCCAAGGTCCCAACCAGCTTCTCAGCACTTTGTTTTCAATGTGACATCATTTATACTGAAATTAAGGCTGTGGCAAGTGCAACTGAAAAAGGGTAACACTGTGCATTTCCTACTCTGTAAGAACAAAAGGCTGCTATGACATCTGAATAAGTTGGTGAGTGTGCCAGACTCCTTCAGGAAATTGGTAAGAGGTTTCAGGACATAAATAGTAAATAAAAGGAACTATACATATTTGCTATGTCATTTAATGTGGAACCAGCTGAAGCACCTGACAACATGCAACATGAAATCACTGAGCTGCAAAGCAACAATGAGCTCAAAGCTAGGTACAACAACCTCCCTCTGCTTGAGTTCTATAAACTATGTATACATCCTGAGGATTTTCCCATTTTGAGGAGACATGCTGTGAAATTTGCATCTCTGTTTGTGACAACCTACTCATTTGGTCAGTTCTTTTCAAAACTGATTCTTGCAAAGTCTTAATTTTGCTCAAGACTGACTGACCAAAACCTGGCAAACCAGCTGTGAGTAGCATCATCACTGTTGCCATCTGACATCAGATGCCTCACCAAAGAGAAGCAGTTCCAGCCGTTGTATTAGAGTGGTTAGTGTGATATGTGTTCAGTAATTTAGTATGGCCCTTGAAGGATGTTATAAAAATGAAATGGCCTTTGGTAGGAAAAAGGCTCCCCACCCCTGCCCTAAAGTGTTCTTCCTCTCATCTGTTAACTTTTGCAGTTCCCTAAATTTCCATCTTATTCTGCAGGGTTATTCCCACTGCTGTGAAAGAAAATGTACACAAATTCCGCACAAGTTACAGCTGTCAGCTACTTATGAATGCTACACAAACAATGCAATTGGACTTTGACTAGTCATTGTCATAACTGGTCTGTGAAGCAGGATAGATTTTTAAACATGTAATTGCATCCCAAGAGCATCCAGGCCCAGAACAAGTACTGATGTGCTTGTAACAGTGCAACTCCAATGTTTATTGTGGTGCTTGGCTGATCGCACATTCATGTGCAAATGCAAGTGGATCAATCATGTGCCTCATTCACACCTCAGAATGGGCAGAGTGTCACGACTGCACACAATTAGGCCATTTAAAGAGAGCTGGTACAGAAGGTAAAAGGAGATGGAGGTCAGAAGAAAAAAGCATAAGAAGAATGGATTTTAAAGAAGAAAGATAGAGAAGGAGCTAGAGGTAGAATTGGGAGAGTCAGTGTTAAAGAAGGATAGAGACAGGTAGAGGAGTTTGGGGCTGAAGAAGGAGCATGACTATTGAACTACACTAGGAAGGAGAAGCGGCCCATTATGTGGTGTCACCTGCGGACAGCCCCGAGGCTGGCAGCAGGAGACTGGTGCGTGGCTCTGTGCGATGCCACATGGATGTCACAGGCTTGGCAAAAATTAAAGGTTGACTACACCTATTGGCAGGCGTTTCCTCTTACTGCATGATCCAGACAGGATAAGTGGAGGAGATGCCAGGCTTTAGAGGGAAGCATTGGGGTCATGTTTTTAAAACAAAAGGAGTGTCTCTGGAATTTTAACTTCCTTTTATTATTTATCTCTGCTGTTATAACCTCCATAGATTTCACCGGATTTTATGGATTATTTATTTATTGCTTAGAATAAGATTTTGTTACACTGCATTTTAATTTGGACGCGGTTTGGATTTTCATTGATTTTAAAAAAAACCTTTTGACACCGTTTTCACATACCCCTTGCTACATGCATGTGTCCTAATTTGTCCAGCTCGCCTCGGTTCATGACTATTGAGGGCTCAGGTTCAAGAGGCTCCTGGACGCAACAGGAAGCATGGAGACAACCTAGACTATCACACTCATGCTCAGTGAATATGTGACTTTGAAAAGATAAAAATTGTCAATATAAAATATGTGAGAAGTGAAGAGTAAATATAAAGTAAATACAAAAGAAAAACCTTACAGATGCACATTATCCAACAGACATAGCACAGTAGCACATTCAGTTTAATATGAAATCGGTACTCTTTTGTTTGTCTACGGACCAGTTAAAGCCTTCTGCTCTCAGCAAACAGCCTACTTATTGGTACGATATTGCAGCTTCCAGTACCCAGACTCACATCTAGTATTAACCTACAATCACATTTTTTGAAATCTAGTCATCATAGTTTTAAATAGGAAATCCACAGCTGTAAACCCTGCAGGATCACCCGAGAAGCTTTAATATATCGAGACAAACACAGCTCTAACATGTTCTTGTAAGGACTGTTGTTCTATTCAGTAACAAGCCTAATTGTGTTTTCTTTTATGCTGGTGACTTCTCAAATTCAATTACCTTTGAAAGCATTTGTAATTTTTCTACTTCTGCATAGTGCCAATTTTATTATTTAGCTTTGTTCCATTTAAAACTGCTTTTTTAAAGCTTGGCAAGGGATGCAGTGGACTTGCTGCCACTTCTTTGACATTTATATTAAAAACATGCAATAATTTGTTTCTTATGCTTGTGTGGAAGCAAAGAGTGCAACTACTGCTTGACAAACAAAGAACTGGAAATATCTTCAAAAATTAAATATATACTTAAAAATAATACATTTTTGCATTCCTCTGTTAATGGGTACAGTTATGATCGTAAAACTCAGACTGACAGAAAATTTATTCTGTCAGTATCTGAAAATGCAAAGCAGATCTCCACCAAAGTTAATTACATCTACAATGATTGTAGGTCTGGTGCGTGAAAAATTGTAATACTAATATTTCACTGCCTCCCTGCTGCTTTTAAACATCTGTGCACACTGATACAGAAAAAAAAACAAAGCAGATGGGATACTGAAAGACATCATTGTTTCTGTGCAACACAACACTGATGGTAATAAAACATCTGGACCTTACTGTACTCCTTACAGTGAACTGTTTTTCTTTTGTATCTATAGTAAGTTACTTTAAAATTGAATTGATGTGCCAGTAAATAGAAGTACAGAATTACATAAGGTATACAAATTTAGCCATGTATTTTTCTTTGTAGGAAACATCTTGCAGTTTTACTTCAAAAATCAGACAGAATGTTTGAGAATTCAGTGCATGTGATGGGACACCATCTCTTCTTATTGATTGTTACAACAATTATGAAATATGATATAAATGTCTCATATACATAAGTTTAATATAATTGACAATTTTATACATAAAATCTGATTGGCTACAAAAGGAATTGGCATAGCCAAGTTTAGGCCAATTGGGCCTAGATCCATGAATTTGGTTCAGTCTTTGAAAATGGGGGATAGTGGTAGGCGCAGCCCGTTTCTTGTTATTTATGACATGACTTACCAAAATATTGTATGCTCAACGGCTTTGCCTAACAAAATCAAATAAACAAATGCAGACAAATAAAAATGGAAGTATAATGGAAATATATAAAAATAAATAACTCCACCACCACCATCTAACTCAAAAAAGATGCTATGGAATAGAGTGTACATTTTCTGTGAGTAAATGAAAAGAAAGATAAGTCCAGCTACAAACCCCCATAGGATCCAGTGTACAAGGAAACAGAGAAACCATGTCAAACACCAGCTACTTAGGCACAAATGAACTGCATCGGTTCTTACCACCTGTCAATTTTAGGTCCAGATGGCTAAAGGTCGAAAGAAGTGTTATATTTTAGCCAGGTTCCTACTCTGGCTGCGGTTCAGATCCTTGTCACAGGTCCTTTTTTTCCTTTGTTTATTATGTTAATGATACTTTTGTTAATTATCTGCTTTTCTTTGCCTGCGTTATGTTCCATGTAATTTGTTGATGGTTCCCTAGGAGGCAGGGCCACCTGCCAATCAACACCAGGGCCTGTCCTCCATCCTATAAAATCTAAAGGATCTCCCACAGTTCCTGGCAGTTCATTTCAAAAATGCTAGGTAGTAGTGGGTTACTGTGATCTTCATTGTTTATTGTGATTTTTGGATTTTGATTTTGTTCCGGTTTTGACTTTGTTTTAGCTTTCTGAATTTGTACTTTGGTTGTATTGGCCTCTCTTATTGTTTTGGGCAAATCCTATTTGCTTCAATGTTATTGAAGAGCTTTTCTTTATGAAGAATACATTTTTTATTTTATAAAGATTCTTTGTGGTCCTTTTTGTTTCTATCCAGGATTTTTGACTGGATTCTCCTCTCTAGTGGGTATTTTTGGAAGTTCTTTTGGGACTTATGTACTTTGGGACTCCCAGTCATAACACTTCCAAGCATAAAGGTCAGCATACAAGATTTCCAATTGGAGGTTTGAGGTAGCTTTGCAGAAGTCACAGCTAAGGACAATACATCCTTTAGAATAGACTTAGAGGTAAAGAAGAAAAGATGAAACAAAAGAAATATGGGAGATAAAAAGCAATATAAATGGATATAATGATAGCTAGGAAAGTTAGAAATTATAGACCAGAATGTAAATACAGGGTACACAGCAAAAAATATATGTAAAAATGTACCCAGGGTTTGTATAGGACACAGGATCAGTTAAAAGCTCCAGAACAAACAAATTATTTCACAAATCCTTAAAAAGACAAATTCCATCTCCATCTGACAGAATTATATATCAGATGCCAAGATAACAGTTTAATAGCGAGCATGGCATCTCCATAGCCCCTGAAAAGCCCTTCACTGTGCTTTTAAGCTTGCAAAAGTCAGTCAACATTATATCAGTTGGATATATATGATGGAGGTGGAAATACATCGGTATCAGTTTCCTATAACCAATGTACAGGATATCTAACAGACTTTTCAGCAGCTGACAACCCCTATCACTTGTAAGTCCCAAGGTTTGGCAGCTCACTGATAGTAGAGACATTAATGGCAGGAATACAGCAAATTGAGAAACACAGACTTTTGTAAAACATTCAGATGTTGGTGAATGCAGCTGAAGAAATGCTAAATTTTGGTTTTTGTGATTGGAAACACATGCAACTGTTTTTGCACAGAACATGAACAAATAAAAAATACAAAGTATAGCAGCCTGTACTTACAGCAGTTATGCAATACCAGGTAACAGTATTAAATCAACTAAACATGAACAAAATTAATTCCTGCATGAATGAAAGGCACAAATTATTTTTCATGGATATTATTTTATGGATACACAAAAATAATGATGGAGCAAATAATACTGAGAGTTTTCTTAAAATGTTTAAATTGCTCTCTAAGTATGATTGAGAAATTAAATATATGTTAGACTATGTGTAAGAATGCTGAAATGATCTAGCATAAGCCACAGTAACATTACTGAGTAAAAATTCTTATTTAAAGATAAGGCAAAATGAGAGACAGCTGCAGTTTGTGTGTCACTTGCACAATGATTTTTTCAAAGAAAGAACTGTGTGCCTTCTGTACTAATCAGACATGTCAACTGAAAGTGTAGTTTTCTTAATAATCAAAAATTTAAAGCAGTTTGACATGCATGTAGTGTACCAGGTTATGTTTTCATTGTGTTTTAGCAATGTCTGGATATAAAGGAAGTAAGTAAAGCATTCACAAATTAAAGTGTCCTAGTATCACTTGAATCCACCGCTATTGTCATCATTTATTCTCATTTTGTGCTGGCAGTTTCAAAGCAGTCTGCAGATGCCTTTTAAACATAAATAATTGATGACAACTTGGAGGGGTCATATTTTATAGGGATTCAAAAACAAGCACAGACTGACCACAATATATTGAACTTAAGAGGGAAATTGGTACACAGCAGAGTTCAACATCAGGAAATATTCATATTTTTCTCAGTGCCGCATATAAAATATCTGAGGGAAATTATTGAGGGTGAGGATGCAGACCACTGTTGAGACACAGTTACTTCTCCAAAAAAATCCTAACACAATGTTTTTTTTTGTTGTCTTCTATTACTAAACTGTTTGATTTGTCCACGTTTACAAGGGTCTGCAGAATGGTAAAATATCAGTAATATGGCATATTGATTTATTGAAAGCCTTAAAGAGAGTCTGGCCAAGCTACAGGCAGACATTTTTTTAATCAGGTGCTTTTGTTGATGAATCAATTAACAGCGAATACCAAAACTGAAAACTGGGATGTTTGGTTCTCCTCAAAATGAAAACCACCCTGTCTTTACCTGTCATAATTCTGAAAACCTCATGGAGAAGCTCAACTGGAGTATATTGCGGTAATGAGTTGCATTACTTTATGATATCAGATTTCTGACTGCCAACAAAACAAGCTTAAAATCAGGTTTCAAGAATGCTATAACTTCATCAAAATAGCCACATTCTGTCAAAACTAGTCACTGCTGACAGTTTTCATACAGCACTGTATGCAACTTGTTTGGAATTAAAAAACCAACAGAAGTTGAGCTGTCAATGTTTTTTCAGCAATTTCGGTGCAGAGAAACCAGGGGAGAAATATTTTGTACATTAACAGAAACATTTGACAAATGTTTGATAGCAACTGTATTCATCAGGTGTGAATTCACATGAATTTTTCTCTTGATGATTTGCTAAGCTAAAAGACTCACTTCTAGTGTGAATGATATTAAGACAACCAAGAGAACCTCCATGCGTACTTCTTGTCTAAATTCACAGTGCCTGTTGTTGTCTGAAAAGAACAAAATGATCAACATTTTCAAAGACCAACCTCAATGTCTCTGTCTGTAAGACAATCATCATCAGTCTGTGTGGTAAGTAGAAAGTTTAACATTCTATTCTTAAGGTTAATATACTGATATAATGATGTAAACAAGAATACAATATACAACAATTATGCCATCTGAGAGATTGTTGGATGACCCTGACCAGCAGATAAATAATTTAGGTTTACCATTAAACAAATAAGAACTGAACAAGTGTTACTGCTACTACCAATTACCTATTTATACTTTTTTATTTTTTGCTGAGTGCAGAGTTGATTTGTCTGTCTCTCTCCAATGGGTCAGTTGAATGAATATATATATATCTCTCTCTATTATAAAAAAAATCCTGTGGGAGGAAATGACTAGGAGACCCACGAGATGAAAGAGAATGGCCATGGAGCATCTCGCGGGGATATAGAACATGAGATTCTTGCAAGACACGCCTTACTTTCAAGCAATATCAGAGCACAGCCAGCAAAAAAAATCAGTAGTGTAAAGGCACGCAGTACACACAGATACATGGGTCTCAGTGCATATAAGGCATATAAAGGACAATACTTTATAAATGAAAGTATTAGTCGACGACTAAAAGATCATATTAGTGCAAACAAAAGGAAATGAATCATCAGGACCAGGTGTAATTGAAAAAATAGCAGGACAAAGCGAGGTCAGAAATAAAAGGCAAAAAGCAGAAAACAAAGTCTTTTCGCATTTGCATCATTCAATGCACAACACGTAGATTTACACAATAATGGACCATACGCTATGAGAATCTGTGGTCCCGCAACAGTTAAAGCAACGACAAGTTTAATTTCAAAAACACAATTCGGTCAGGTGTATTTTTATGATCACGGAGAAGTGATCACAACGCGAGCAGCAGAGACACGAAGTGGCAAAAAGGACAGCAGCTGTACAGGCTTTAAAATGACTGAAGGGCAGCGTGACAGCAGTTGTCCCCCTTAATAACATGTGCAGCGTTATACGTCCTGCAAGAAAGATATTTAACCATGCCCGGGGCCGGAAATAAAGGACAATTATTGTTTTGACAACGTCACGCGAGACAAGGCAGCGAGCCATCATTTAGAACAAGTCCACAGACATCTAACCTAGCAGTTGTTGGATTGCTTTTGGCAGACAAGCATTATGTGCTCCCAACTCTTAAAACAACAGCATGCGACAAGCAGAACAGGCAGATTACAAGCAGCAAAAAGACAGCAGATGATCTGACGGCATATCCTTAGTGTGCGTTTAGCTGCCCCGCCCCTTCACAATGCGAGCAGCATTATACGTCTGGCAAGAAAAATATGTAACTAGGCATGGGGTCGGAAATAAAGGACAAGTATTATTTTTCCAAAAGTTTTTAAAGTAAAAGTGAAAATAATGCATATGTAACAATTCCCATGAAAATAACAATCTCTTTAAATTATATATCTGGTCAACCAAACACGGGAGTGGGCGAGCGAAGCAAGCAGGGGATGGAGCCCCCTAGTATATATATATATAGAGAGAGAGAGAGACAGAGAGAGAGGGAAAGAGTTGAATATATACATATATAATATACTGAGAAAGATGCTCAAGTCCAAATGAAATGTTGGGGTGCTCACTGGGCTACCCTGTTTACTGAAATGATAAAGTTAAACAAAAATAACAGGTGTACGATGGCACTAAAAGGAACATAAAGGCCAAATCAGCCATGGGCTAGAGTTATAAAGCTCTGAAGAGCAGCCTTGTTTCAGTATTGGTCTGGTGGGTTGCTTATACCCAGAATGAGACACCTCCTTCTGGGAGAGCCCTGCTCTTATAGTCCATGATCTGGAACAGGTGAAGTCAGCCCTCAGGCAGCACTTATTGGGTGTCTTCTCAGAACTGTGGGTGGAAAAAGGGACAGGACAAGCTTGGAAGGTGATCCTCGAATACACAAGCGTGACATAACTCTATGTACTGTATATAAAATCCAACATGTCTGTCTGTCTGTCCACTTTTCATGAGAGAACTACGTAACGGATTTAGATCTGGTTTTTTTCTAAAATTTGCTTGAACACTCCGGTTGATTTTGCGACTTCTTTCATCACACTAAGAATCATAGTTCGCTTGCAGTAGCGATATATTCGTGCTAATCCGAGGCACAGGGCTGAGTGGAAGGGGAAGCGTGACATCAGGAGTAGGGAGCTGGGTGGGGCCCTCCTCACTGTCCTGTTTCACTACTAGTTGGACGGAGCCGCCTATATAAATGTATTTATATATATATATATATATATATATATATTGTAGCAACAGATGATGCTGACGTAACCAGGAGGCTCTGTTGTGCCACACCTAAAATTAGACTTTTAATTATAATTTCTTTCATTTTTTGGTATGTGTTTTTTTGGCAATGGGAATGTTTTATTGAAATTAGTTAGGAGGTTTGAGTTGGATTACCACCACTATCTGATGCTACCTGGTGTATGCATCCTGGTTGTTTGCATTAGATGAATGTGCAACACTACCAGTATTAAGAAAGAGGTAAAGAAAAACTGTTTTTGTTGAAAAATCAATGTGTCTGTTTGTCACTATATATATACAGTAGAGTCTCGCTTATCCAACATTCCGTATTATCCAACATCCCACCGCAAAAAAAAACAAACAAAAAAAAAAAAAAAATATGCATCAATCGGCAACAAGAACTGCAAGTTGCGAGCGTGAGCGTAATCTATTTTTTGTTGCTCCCGACTCTGCTGCAGCTAATTACATAATTCGTTCTGGAAATGTGCTTGCAGTCCAAAACACTCGTACAGTACAGTATATCAATGCGAATTTCCACATAAGAAATAATGGAAACTCAGATGATTCATTCCACAACCCAAAACTATTCATATAAAAATGAATAATACAAAATATAAAGTAAAAATACATAAAGCAAATTAACCTGCACTTTACCTTTGAAAAGAATCATGGCTGGTGTGAGTGAGTTTCTAAACTCTTGAGTGATTCCACACAACGGGACGACACGCAGAAGAGCGTCCCAAAGCAGTCGCAATTTCCCAGTGCTGTAGCAGTTCGATGTAAAAGCCAATCCAAAAAGATCGCGGACATTCTATAAGCGCCTGCCATTGATGGGTGATACAAGGAACAAGGGACATTATAAATGCGCTGGGCTCAGTATTACTTTCCCCCCGACCCTGCCTGACTGCTGTGTCTGTGTATAGGAGAATGAAAGATCCCGCTACATTAAATAACCTCGCTGTTGCTGTTTCAAGCTTAATAAAGCTGGTGTTGCTAAATGTGCTGAGACTTAGCTTCGAGTTTTTGGGAGCAAGACGGGGACTCGCACGTCACAGCACAAACACACACACGCAGTCACAATGCTGTAGTAAACAGTATACGCTCGTACGGATGTTGACTATATTAGTAAAGGAGTTAAGACTAGAAACTGCAATTAATTACATTGAGCAACAAGAAGAAGCTACAGGAATCGACATAATGATGCTGCAAAGATGGCGAGACTTCACAGTGAAGAAACGGCACTCGTCAGGAAAGCAGACTACGATCAAAAATGTCTTTAAATCATCACAGGACTGAACTTTTTAAGTACAGTACATACTGTATTTAACATCAGAAAATTCTGTAACTGTAAGTTCATTTTTTCAGTTAATTTATTCTGTTGTTTTGTTGTAAAACATGATTATTAGGTTCATAATGTGTAAAATTATAACATAGTTTGACGTTTAATAGGTTTTTTCTTAACACCTGCCATTATCCAACATTTTTGCTTATCCGATGTTCGGTCGGCCTGTTTATGTCGGATAAGCGAGACTCTACTATATATATATATATATATATATATATATATATATATATATATATA
>JANRMT010062814.1:106449258-106483596 GCA_026402145.1 Polypterus bichir lapradei | reverse complement strand
TATATATATATATATATATATATATATATATATATATATATATATAGTGGATGCTAGAGGGCGCTGTTGCCCTGTGAAACCCAACAGAAAGATGTTCATGACACATGTTTAAAATTCACTAAGCAGAATTTTAACTATTTTCTTCAATATTGTGCCCCAAAGCACCACAATCACCACAATAAACGATAAATCAATAATCACAAATACCATTCTCTAATCCCAGCAGCTCCGTCACACTCCCTCCCAACTCTGGCTCCCTGATGGGTCTCAACCAGTCCTTTATATATTCCTTGACCCGGAAGTGCTCCTCCTCTTCTTCCGGGTCAAATGATGAATCATCAGTCCTTAGGTAGCCCGGAAGTACTGTGGGCTTCCGTCCTCCTGACTCCGAAGCACTTCTGGGTTGTAGGGAAATTATGAGTCTCCAGGTCCTTTATGAGCTCCTCCTGGTGGCACCCACGGCACCCAACAGGGCTGAGAAAACAGACTTCATGTCCCAGGATACCCTGAGGGAATCTGGGGTACAGCTACCATCCAGGGAAGAGCCATTGTCCTGGAAAAGCTGCCTTCCTCCATTCTTCCAGTTCAGGGATGTCCCAGGCGGATTGAGCTGCTGGCCGTCTATCACTATATATATACTGTTTATATATATATATATATATATATATATATATATATATGGTTGAAATAGTTTTTACTGTCAAATAATGCAGAGTACGCGACACGTGTTTCGCCCTAATTCTGGGCTCATCAGGCGTACACACTCACTGCACTTCCTCTCGGGAATCAAACCTCGGGCGTCAGCGTCAGGGGGCGAAGCCTCTCACGTTGCGCCACGGCATGTGGTTCGTTTATTTGATAGTCTGTAGATCAGGGTAATTACATTCAATGCATTCGTAGTCTGAATCACAATCTGATCGTGTGGGTGGTTACCTACCAGGTAATGCTCAGATCAGATTGTGATTGTGAGACAAATAAACGAACCACACGCCGTGGCACAACATGAGAGGCTTCGCCCTCTGTTCGATTCCCGAGAGGGAGTGCAGTGAGTGTGTACGCCTGATGAGCCCAGAATTAGGGCGAAACACGTGTCGCGTACTCTTTGCATTATTTGACAGTAAAAACTATTTCAACCATTCTATGATCTGCTTCTCGCAACTGAAAAGAGGGCACCGTGGTGGACGTTAGCCGACTTGCTGACCAACCACAAGCGTTACCTGGTAGGTAACCACCCACACGATCAGATTGTGATTCAGACTACGAATGCATTGAATATATATTTATATATATATATATATATATGTCAAACTCTTTTGCAGAGTGATTTAAGAACAATAATTTATTTATTTATTAATTTTATTGTAATCATTCCATACAACTCAATCAATTTTTACAAAAAGCAGGATTGAGAACAAGTCAACCCCCACCCCTGAGAGAGAGAGCATGGCCAATGGGGTAAAGCTTAAGGCTTGTAAACATACCTAAATTGATGAGGTTGATAAGCAATAGAAATGAATGGAGAAGATGAAGAAATGCGAAAATAATTGCTTCCTCAGTGCTTTAAAAGCTTATCCTAAAATATTATTGATTAGATCCTGCCATGTTTTGAAGAAAATCTGTACAGATCCTCTGAGTATTTGATTTTTTCCAATTTCAGATAGTATAAAACATTGGTTTCCCACTGACTTAAAAGAGGAGAGTTAGGATTCTTTCAGTTTAGCAAGATAAGTCTGCGTGCCAAAAGTGTAGTGAATGCAATCACAGTTTGTTCTTCTCCACTTTAAACCCATCTGAAAGAACCCCAAACACAACTTTTAATGGGTTAGGAGGGATTGTGACACCAAGGCTGTCTGAAAGGTAATTAAAAATTTTGGTCCAGAATGATGTTAATTTGGTGCAGGACCAAAACATGTGACCCAGTGAGGCTGTGACTTGATTGCAGCATTCGCAGGTTGGATCCTGCCCTGGAAACATTTTGGAGAGTTTTAGGCGAGACAGATGTGCTCGATATATAATTTTGAGTTGAATAATTGTGTGCTTTGCGCATATGGAGCTCGAGTGAATTCTCTGCATTGCTATTTTCCACTCCTTTTCTGATATATTGATTAAGAGATCTTTTTCCCAGTGTCCTCTTGGATCTTTGAAAGGGAGGGATTGTAAAATAATTTTATATATTGCAGAGATGGTGTCTAAGTCCTTGAAATTGAGCAATATTTTTTCCAGCATGGATGAGGGTGCAAGATGAGGAAAATCATGCAGGTTCTGTTTAACAAAGTTCCTAATTTGAAGATAGTGAAAGAAATGTGTAGCTGGAATGTTAAATTTGGAATTTAATTGTTCATAGGATGCAAAGATGTTGTCTATATAAAGATCTCTAAGCAAGTTAATCCCAAATTTTTTCCAGATATTAAAAACTGCATATGTTTGCAAGGGTTGAAAAAAGTGGTTCTCTTGCAGAGGTGCCACAGATAAGAGCTTCTCCATCTTAAAATGCTTTTTACATTGGTTCCATATTCTGAGTGAGTGAAGCACAATTTGGTTATCAGTATATTGCCGATAACTTGCATTTATTGGGGCACAAAGCAGGGAATATAAAGAAGTACTGCAGGATTTTACTTCTATTGCGGACCAGGTCTGTGTATGTTAATCTATTTCTGTCCAGGTTTTTATAGCTTGTATGTTTGCTGCCTTGTAATAAAACTGAAAGTTGGGTAGAGCCATGCCACCTTCTGCCTTAGCTCTTTGTAGGGTTGCTCTTTGGATACGTAGATGTTTTGAGTTCCAAATAAATGAGGTTATTGTTGAATCTAATTGCTTAAAAATGATTTATTGATGTATATTGGAATGTTTTGAAATAATAAAAAAAGCTTAGGAAGAATATTCATCTTAACAATCTTAATTCTTTCAGCTAGAATGAGATGAAGGTTTGACCATCTATGCAACTCTTGCTTAATTTTTTCCATGCAGACGGCAAAATTTTGTTGATAAAGAGCTTTATGTTTACTTGTGATGTTTACCCCTAGGTATTAAAACTGTTCTGCAATGATAAAAGGTGGGGTGTCTAATCTAATATTATATTATTTAAAAGAAATCTATGACAGATGCAAGTAAGAATTTCTTTGTACTATCTTCACATGAGAATAAATCCAAACAGCTGTCACATGATGGAGACAGGGTTTATCCTTATCACAAATACTAATTCACTCAAAAACTTGCTTAACAGCAAGAGAAACATATAGCATAAACCACTTTATTAGCCACATTTATTGAATTGCGAGTCATTAGTTTATGGAGGCACCAAGATTTTGAAAGTGTGAAACAGGGCCGATGACCCATATTGATTCAAGTGGTTTCTATAATTTAATCTCTAATCTGAATAACTCTTTCTATAAAAATTTGTAGATGCCTAATTGGAATGAGATTTGGTGACTGTCAAGGCCACTTTCATTCATTGATTTTTCAATTCAACTTTCAAAAGTGTACATTACTGTCATGAAATGGTGCAACTCAAGAAACAAATGTTTAGACAACATTAACTAAAATGTGTTTTTTTATGTTGTACTAAGAAAACCAATGGATGACAAAATTACACACTCCACACCACCACCAGGCTGCGGTTTTTATTTTTTTTGATATTCAACATACAGTATAGGGTCTATATCCTTGTTCTTCCTTCAGTGTGCATAAGCAGGAATGTGAGACCAGGCAATATTTTTCCAGTACTTCATTGTCAAATATTGTCTTGTTTTATTGCAGACTGGAATGGTACTTGGGTAGCTAATTAGTTGGCAAGCTCTATTTGTGTCAAGATGTAATGATTTGCACACTTAGATACCACTTCTGTTGGTGCCTTTCTTTTATTTAGCTGGAAAAGAATGCCATTTAAAATGAGTGAATCAGAAAAACTAATTTTTATAATTAGCTTGTAATAGCTATTTGAGCTATTTGAATTTGCAGCAGGCCATTTCATAATTGTAAGCTTAACAATGGTTGCAAAAGTGCAAGATTAAATTGCAACAGAGTCAGATTGAAAGCTGGGATTCACCAGCACTAGTGTGGAGAATTACAAAAACTCATATTAAAATATTGGCAAACTTGAAGCCACTTTTAACAGTCCAGGTTTCTCAATTATGCAAATATATGTAAATGGTTAATGGCTAAATATACTGAAACAATCAACAGTTAATTCAAAAAGAAAGGTATGAATATATAATATAATGCTAAATGAGCTAAATCACTAAATTTAAACAAATTCTGCTTCAGAATTAATAAACAATTGAGTTCAAATTAAACCTAAAAATTATGGTACAGTGGAGCCCCGGTTCACGAACGTCTCGATACACGTACAACTCGGTTCACGACCAAAAAGTTTGCCAAACTTTTGCCTCGGTTCACGACCAGACACTCGGTATACGAACAAGCCAGTTTCCCTTTCGGTTTGTGTGCGCCGATGATTTCCGCACGTGTTGCATTGTTCTCGGTCAGAGTGCGTGCCTGCCTGCTGCTGAGAGAGGGGGAGGGTGCGTGCTGCTGAGAGAGAGAGAGAGAGAGCGAGCCTGCACGTGCGTGCCTGCCTGCCTGGCCTGCTGGTTCATATGCGCCGATTACTGTATTTAAGCAGAGCCGCTCCCTGTTCATTGTTCTCAGTCAGACGTGCGTGCTTTACCTGTGATCTCTTTGTGCTCTACAGTATTTCGTGTGCTTTTGCAGTTAACCATAGCTTCTAAGCAAGTGAAAAGTGGTGAAAAGAAAGTTTTGAAGAAAATTGAAATCGAAGTAAAGAAAGAAATTATTGAAAAGTTTGAGCATGGCGTTCGTGTTACTGATCTTGCCACCGAGTACAAGAAGTCAAAATCTATGATTTCGACTATTCTAAAGCAGAAAGAATCTATTAAAGCAGCTGATGTTGCAAAAGGAGTTACAGCGTTAACTAGGCAGAGGCTTCAAGTGCTGGAAGAGGTGGAAAAACTGTTTACCAGTTTACTCATTTACCAATTTGAGAACCCTCGTGCTTTCAAGCAGCACAATGTAAACAAAGCCAGACTGTCAGTGATGTGGAGGGCAAAGACGAAGGGTTGGGCCACAAGGACTTTGTTTTTGGAATGGCTGCATGAGGCTTTCGCTCCCACCAGCTAAACAGCTAAAAACACCAGAAACCCAAGAAATCACACGAGAGGAAACACCTGAAGGAAAATATCCCTCCATCGCAGAGACAGACTCTCCCTCAAAACTGTAACCTCCTCTCCACCCAGTTCCTCCTCACTTCATGCCAGAACTCGACTCATGCAAGGTTAGTTTTCTTGGTGGTTTATGGTTTTTGTATTACGGATTTTTCAAAAGTTAATTTTTCAGTTCGAAGTGTGATTTGTTGCAATGTTACTTTTCTTGGTGGTTTATTAAATTACAGATTTTTCAAATGTTCCTTTTTTTCCCTGTGCTTAAAACTCATTTTTAAAAAAATTGTTTACTGTACTGTACAGTACAGCAATCGGGCTGTAAGGCTACTAGCGTGATCTCCTGCAATGTTACGTTTTTGGTTGCTTGTGGTTGGTTTTTAAATAAATTTCGGATTTGTTCTAATGTTCCTTTTTTTCCGCTGTGCTTAAAACTCATTTTAAAAAAAGTGTTTACAGCGATCGGGCTGTAAGGCTATTAGCATGAACTCCTGCAATGTTACTTTTTTGGTTGCTTGTGGTTGGTTTTTAAATTAAAGTTCGGATTTGTTCAAATGTTCCTCTCTGTTCTGAGATAGAGAGAGAGAGCGAGCAAGCGAGCGCTTGCTGCTGAGAGAGAGGGGGAGGGTGCCTGCTGCTGAGAAAGAGAGAGAGAGAGAGAGAGTGAGCCTGCTCATGTAGCTGAGCAGGGAGCCTGGGTGTTTTGTGTCAGTGTTAATGTTTTTACATTAGTTTACTATTACACTGTGCATTCTATGGTGTAATTAACTATATTTGTGCTTAATCTTTACATATATTTACATATATATTTACATACAGTTCATACGGTCTGGAACGGATTCATTGTATTTACATACAATCCTATGGGGGAAATTGCTTCGGTTCACGACCAACTCGGTTTACGACCAGAGTTTTGGAACGAATTATGGTCGTGAACTGAGGTCCCGCTGTATTGTCTATACACAATGGACAGTCATATTGGCTATTTAATTAAAACCTTTTCTGAGAAAAAATAACCTGCTAATGACCATGACAACATACTAGTTTTAGCCAGAGCCCATTTTGATGTTTTTCAGATTATAATTGGACTGAGAATGTTTTGAGATTTGTTCTCTACAAACAAATATGATAGATTTCATCACTGAATTTATCACTGTATTTCCTCCAACATCGAATTTGAACTCTTCACTGAACAAGCATTTAAACTTGCAGCTAAACACTAAAAAGTTAGCCACGTCTGGAACTGGGGACATACGAGCATATTTGTTAGCTCTTTTAATTGTTTTCAGGAAAATATATAATTTTTCTTTCCATGTGCTCCGGTTCTAGTGCTAACTGTGCTGTGCGCTGATGACTCATTTAAAATTTCATGGAAAGTCCAATGGTGTGCTATTGGCATTGTTTAATCATGGACTCAATTTGTATTAATGTAATTGTGGAATTTTCCATTTTGCCAAATCATTATGAAATTTATTAGCAAAAAGGTGAACAACAGAATTAGAAATGATTTTCATATGTAAAGAAAAAGTACATTAAAGATCTAGAATCAAAGGCAAAAACATTGTTTTCATCTTTCAAGTCTGCTCGATTTTTCTGTAGATTTCTACTACTGTAATTACAAAGGGTAAATATTTAAATTTATGTTCCATTTTCCCTTGTCTCATGCAAAATATTAATGAAAAAATATGTGGTACGTTTCACAAAGATTGAGTGTTTAACCTCAAATTATATCGCCATTTCTTTTTTCTGAAATGGCACATGAGATGTGATTTAATAAATCATGTGAAAACAAGCATGAACCAATTACACAGAACTTTTATATCTTCAATTAATGTTAAAAAGATCTGAACTTTTATTAAGAAAGGTTTACTCAATTTAGATCCAAAATCCAACAGCAATACTTTTATACATCGTCCATATCACACCGAGAGTAGTATTATTGCACTGTTTTAAGGAAAAGCTTGACCTTTTATAGTGTTTACTGAAACATAAGAGAAATTATCAGATAGGAGTGAAGTCTTTAGGCTTTTTCTTTTCTTTATTAGCATCTACCATAAATGAAGTGCATGTCTCAGTAATCTGGTTTTCAGAACCTCCAGTTAAGTGCACAACAAAACACTAGTGAAGCCGATTCCTAATGACAGCTTACCATTTGAGACTATCAAGACAGCCAGGGGCTCCAGTTAGTAATAAATAATTTAGGATTGTATTCTACAGTAGTAGCCAGTGGGATGTGGGTGGAACATTAAAAGTTCTAATATAAATACTTTGTGCTACTCAAGAGGCAATCACGAATAGATTCAAGTTACCTTTATTCTCTGCAAACATAGTACGGGCATCTCAAGTGTCACCTCAAAAACAGTCACCCCCAATAGGACTGTCACTAGATGGACATTTTTGGGCAATGACACTGTTGTTTATGAGTAACCCAGCATGAGTAATATTCCTGATACTTTCAGGCTTGCATGTCTGGAACCATTCCTTTTTACACAATTCCATCGTTTACTGGAAAGATAGTTATATATGGAGGATTTAGGTTAGATTAATAAAGTTGCCTCTACTTAACAATAGCACCACCTATTGCACATTTTAATGTAAATCATAGCTTGAGATCTGGGGTTCTGAGTCAAATGTTGGAGATACTTAGTCTTCAGTCTATAGTGTGCAGTTGCTACCATTAATTGTATCGATTCCAAGTACCAAATCCATGAAGGACAAAGGTGGTTAAATCTTAGTTTAAAATCTCATTTGTTTTAAATTAAATTAGAGCATTACAATAGATTTAAGTTTATTTCTTTCCTGAGCTAATCAAAACTTTTCCATAATTAAAATCAATATGTCCTTTTTTTGTTTTCTTAATAAGTGACATTTACAAGATTTTCAAACAAACAAAATAGATTTGCCCTTTTGCAAAAATGTCACCCAACAATTACTTGCCAGATTGATGCATCTTATTGTTTTCTTCACCCAGAGATATAATTCTCCTATCTTTGTTTTTTTTTATCTTATCTAAACCTCAGACAGTCATGACCGTCTAATTAGATCAGGAATGTTCTTCTGTTTTCATCTTAAGAAAATCTGTATTTTACTAAAATGAAAAATTAATCTAAATTGAATAGAATGGTTTCAGCTATGATCCCTTAATGTTTATATTCCTTTTTAATATTTGTTGCTTGATTTCCAATTAAATGTATTATTTAAATTACTTCAATTAACTCTCTGACATGCTCTAAAATTGCCCATCCAGTAAAAATTACTGCCCAGGACTATTGTTCCAATGTGTTCAACCTCACTTCCAAGTCATAAATCTTACAATAATACTATACTGGAATAAAGTCACAATATACTGTATCCAAGTAGGGCCTTACTTTTCCACATTTAGATTTGTTGCACTTATTTTTGGAGTTCTAACTGTAGCTGTCAATCACTTTCAGTCTAGACATACCACACAATTTTTTTCAAGCTTTTATCACCTAACATAATGTATCATTTTTTACATGCACATTTTTCTGACTATTGCATGTGGTAACATATCATAGTAGGAAAAGTAACCAATGATATAGCAGCCACCTTAGTGTTATGTTTAGCCCAGGAAAAATGAATACAAAATGTTGAATTTTTCCAAAGCAGAAAAAACGTTATTTGTAACAGAAATAGGCATATATCAAAATGTCAACCTACATGGAGTTGGAAAGATATATTTAGCATCCACTGCAGTACAGATGCAGATATAGTACACATTGTTCATGTGATATCTTGCATCACAAATCTTAAATCAGTTTTAAATCAGTCACCAACAGTCTGATGTCACAATCACAACAGTAGAAGCATGTTTCTTTTCACACTTGTAATATTTTTTTCTGTTGCTTGAGTATGAGAAGGTAGAATGTTAGTGCCTATTCACCTGATTGATGTTGTCCTTGTGTGGTTGTGGGCTACCAAAGTGAAAGGACTAGTGACTTTCACATTTCCCGAAACGTGACACAAATGACAGTTGATGCATTTTGACAGTGCGTAGGGGGTAACGTAGTTCTTCACTTACTACCTAATCACCATCATTTTGCCTTTTTGACATGCATCTAATTGCACCACAGTGAACCTTCAGATGAACTGAATTAAAACGGACATGTCACGAAGATTGTACACATACGGTGCCATATGTTTCAGTTTCACTATCAGTGTCAACATCCGATGATCAATTTATATTGTCATCATTATCGCTTGATTCAACTAACGGTTCACTTTCCGTTTGTTCTAAAACTGACTTCACAGATTTTTGTTTACACACTATTGTGCTTTTGTGGGGTGCTCTTCCCGACTCATGGATATTGATGTTACCTTAAAGTGGCAAAATGCATAAAAATATTACAATTACAACTTTTTTTTTTAAAAGCACTCTTTACTGAGTGCAGGAGCAGAGTGCTGTGAACTATTTTTAGTTAAGACAGTATAGATCATCCTAATGACTAAATACATAACTAGTACAAATAAAAATACAGATGTGTTAAAATGGAGAAGTAGAAAGTGATTAAACAAAAATGGAAAACAACAACATTGGTCTTTTAATTAATTAATGAACTATAACCAGTTGACAATGGAGAAAATTAAAATTGTAAAATGGAAAGTCATAAACAATGTGAGACACAGTTTTGGAGAAATCTGCCAATTAGCCACCTATCCCTCCTCCTGGGCATTCTATAGTGTGCTTAGAGTTTAAAGTCTGTGCTTGGCCATCCAATCTGATTACAGAATCTTTCCAATAATTCCAATGCTCCTTTATCTGAGTTAACCTTTCCATATGCAGTACAGTAGCCTGGAATTACAAAATTAACAGACCAAGAAGACAAACAAAATAGTGGAGGGTTATTAACTTTTTATAAATATTGTATGTTATTTCTGTACAAATGACTATCAAACAGAAATGCAAGATGCATAGGTAATCAGCAGTTCTAATTTAAGTATGCATAGACTAATGTGGTAAGTCTTCAGCCTAGATTTAAAAGCTGAGACTGAAGAGACATCACTTATATTAGCAGGCAAATTATTCCACAGCTTCAGGGCCCTGTAACTAGAAGCACAACCTCCAACTGTTATTTTAGTAATCCTTGAAATCATAAGTAGGCCAGCATCTTGAGATCTCAATGTGTACTCTGGTTTGTAAATAATAATAACTTCAGGTAAGTAAGCAAGGCCTTGGCCAGTTAAACTTTGCTGGGAGAGAGAGTAAGGTCTTGAGAATCAGAGTTACTTGCAGGTTCTAGTTTATGTTTGAAGGAATGAATAACCGTTTGGTGATGCCTCGACTAAGGAATAGTCTCAGATTTACAGACATACACTCAGATGTACACAAATCAGATGTTGTATTTAATTTAATATCAGCTTTATTTCCAATTAAGTAAATGTTTAATAAGCAGGAAATACATTGGTGGAGGGGTAGAAGAATAAATGAACAAATTAAGATGATGTCACTGTCTTGAAGTCATGATTTTTTGCAGCATAATGTTATTTTATCCCCTAGATGACAAAAAATATTGTCCTGAGAGTTATTTGGGCTTAACTCTGTAAAGCGGATCATCACACATCAATCCAAGTCTGACTCGGGCTTAACTGTATTAATGAATTTTGAGCATGAGTCACGCTCGGGATTAACACCAAGTGGGTTAATGGTTGTTGAAAATGCAGTGTAGCCATCTTTAGGAAAGTAACTGAATTACGGAAGCAGTTCCTCATTGCATATCCTATACCCACTTAAGAGCCAATCTTAGAAAGTTAATGCTTTAAGTTAAACTCATATTAGTGTTTGCTTAATTTGAATAGAATATAATTTTCCTTCTTAGCTATAGATTATGGTATAGCCTTTTGCCCCTTGTAAATTAACATGAGATAGAACCTTCTTAGATATATCTGTGATAAAGTGTTAATTAAGTCAGTTGTTGTTTAGAATAGGTCCCAGTGCTAGCAGGGACCGAAAGACCCATTGACAGCATAGAAATAGGATAGATATACTGTTTTCTGACCGTTTAGAAATGGCCCAGCTGTATAAGCAAACTTAAAGAAATGAAACAAGATATATAAGCTTTAAACAGAACTTCTCTTAAAAAGAACTTTTCTTTTCTTTGCAATACCAATCTTTTCTCTTTTTTTTGTATGAACTGTTTTATTTCGAATTTTTACTAAAGTTTTTAAAACAAAGATATTTGTCTGTGGAATCATTTTAACACGTCAAGCTTTTGCCAGAATCCCATGAAGCATACTGAAGCTGCAGAACTTTGATAATCTTGGGTAAATGCAGCTACACCCACTGTCCTGTTACATATCCGCCTGAGTACAGTACATTTACAAAAATCATAAGTGAGTCTTTCAGCATTTAAAAATTCCTCAACTCTTAAAAATAAATTAATAAAATAAAAATAAAAAAACAAAAAAAAATATTTGTGAAGTACTTTATTTTGAATAAAAAGGAAAGGGTTTGCTATTTAGAGTATGTGAGAGAAACTAATAACTTTTGTATACAGCTATTTTCTAAAATGAAGAACTTATTTTAAAGTGACAAATTCATTATATGTCCATCCATCCATCTCCCCTCTACATAGATATACACATACACACAGAAACTCAACAGTACCCTATGAATGACACAAACACAGCTGGTTAACCTCTAGCACTTTAAACCAGAATCAGAAAACTTTAATAATCCCGAAGGAAATTACTTATGTTACAACTTAACAACAGACAAGGGACATGTTACACTAAGGGAAAGTATAAAGTAATCATGTAAATATAAATAAAGTATAATAAATGTAAGTATCAAACTAGTGTGCAGAGTGTTGCACCTTAAATTAATATTGCACAATCTGAGAACAAATAAGGTTATTCTCATGTGAAGAGAAAAAAATTTATTGCACAAGAACAGATAGTATGTTGCTCATTTCAAGTACTTGAAAAATGTACCTGGATATCCAATAAAGAAAGAGGATAATAGCTTAAAGAATGGGTGAGTGACCGGAAAAGGAGTTATAGAATCTGATGGCTGTGGGGGGGAAGGATTTTCTGTGACGTTCAGTGGAGCACTTGATGCTAGTCAGTCTACTGCTGAAGACGCTCCTCTGTCCAACCACAACACTATGAAGTGGGTGATTAGCATTTTCAATGATAGACCAAAGCCTTGACAACATTCCCTGATCTGCCACAGTTTCCAAGCTGTCCAGTTTCTCTCCTACCACAGAGGAAGCCTTCTGAATTAGTTTGTTTAGTCTCGTGAGGTCTGCTACTTTCATGCTGCTAACCCAGCATGCAAAAGTGAAGAAAAAGGCACTGGCAACCACACTGTCATAGAACATCCGCAACATAGTGCTTCTGACACTAAAAGATCTGAGCTTGCATAGGAAATACAGTCTACTTTGACCCTTCTTGTACAGGTGCTGGTCATAAAATTAGAATATCATGACAAAGTTGATTTATTTCAGTAATTCCATTCAAAAAGTGAAACTTGTATATTAGATTAATTCATTACACACAAACTGATGTATTTCAAATGTTTATTTCTTTTAATTTTGATGATTATAACTGACAACTAATGAAAGTCCCAAATTCAGTATCTCGGAAAATTAGAATATCAATTAAGACCAATGCAAAAAAAGGATTTTTAGAAATGTTGGCCAACTGAAAGGTATGAACATGAAAAGTATGAGCAAGTACAGCACTCAATATTTAGTTGGGGCTCCTTTGGCCTGTATTACTGCAGCAATGCGGCGTGGCATGGAGTCGATCAGTCTGTGGCACTGCTCAGGTGTTATGAGAGCCCATGTTGCTCTGATAGTGGCCTTCAGCTCTTCTGAATTGTTGGGTCTGGCGTATTGCATCTTCCTCTTCACAATACCCCATAGATTTTCTATGGGGTTAAGGTCAGGCGGGTTTGCTGGCCAATCAAGAACAGGGATACCATGGTCTTTAAACCAGGTACTGGTAGCTTTGGCACTGTGTGCAGGTGCCAGGTCCTGTTGGAAAATGAAATCTGCATCCCCATAAAGTTCGTCAGCAGCAGGAAGCATGAAGTGCTCTAAAACGTTCTGTTAGACGGCTGCTTTGACCTTGGACCTCAGAAAACACAATTGACCAACACCAGCAGATGACATGGCACCCTAAACCATCACTGACTGTGGAAACTTTACACTGGACCTCAAGCAACGTGGATTCTGTGCCTCTCCTCTCTTTCTCCAGACTCTGAGACCTTGATTTCCAAAGGAAATGCAAAATTTACTTTCATCAGAGAACATAACTTTGGACCACTCAGCAGCAGTCCAGTCCTTTTTGTCTTTAGCCCAGGCAAGACGCTTCTGACGCTGCATCTTGTTCAAGAGTGGCTTGACACAAGGAATGCGACAGCTGAAACCCATGTCTTGCATACGTCTGTGCGTGGTGGTTCTTGAAGCACTGACTCCAGCTGCAGTCCACTCTTTGTGAATCTCCCCCACAGTTTTGAATGGGTTTTGTTTCACAATCCTCTCCAGGGTGCGGTTATACCTATTGCTTGTACACTTTTTTCTACCACATCTTGTCCTTCCCTTCGCCTCTTTATTAATGTGCTTGGACACAGAGCTCTGTGAACAGCTAGCCTCTTTATCAATGACCTTTTGTGTCTTGCCCTCCTTGTGCAAGGTGTCAATGGTCGTCTTTTAGACAACTGTCAAGTCAGCAGTCTTCCCCATGATCGTGTAGCCTACAGAACTAGACTGAGAGACCATTTAAAGGCTTTTGCAAGTGTTTTGAGTTAATTAACTGATTAGAGTGTGGCACCAGATGTCTTCAATATTGAACCTTTTCACAATATTCTAATTTTCCGAGATACTGAATTTGGGACTTTCATTAGTTGTCAGTTATAATCATCAAAATTAAAAGAAATAAACATTTGAATTACATCAGTCTGAGTGTAATGAATGAATCTAATATCCAAGTTTCACTTTTTGAATGGAATTACTGAATTAAATCAACTTTGTCATGATATTCTAATTTTATGACCAGCACCTGTATATGGCCAGCGAGTTCCTGGACCAGTCTAGCTTATTGCTCATATGCACCCCTAGATACTTGTACTCCTCAACTATCTCCACCTCCATACCCTTAATAGACAGGGGAGTGGCTGGAGGTCGCGATCTTCTTAAATCAACTACCAGTTCTTTAGTTTTACTGGTGTTGATCTGCAGTTGATTCAGCTCACACCAGTCAACAAAATTGTCCACTACCTTCCTGTATTCCGTCTCTTCTCCATGTCTGATACTACCAACTATTGCAGAGTTATCAGAGAATTTCTGCAGATGCCAGCCCTCTGTGTTGTAACTAAAATCTTTAGTGTACAGGGTGAAAAGGAATGGTGACAGAACTGTCCCTTGTGGAGCACCAGTGCCACACAGCACGGTATCAGACACAGAGCCCTGTAGCTGCACAAACTGTGGCCCTCCCGTCAGATAGTCCATTATCAATGAAACTAAGGGAGCATCCACCTGCATTTCTGATAGCTTAATCCCCAGTCTGGCTGGGTGGATGGTGTTAAAGGCACATGAGAAATCAAAGAACATAATCCTGAGAGTTCCTCCTGGCTTGTCTAGGTGACTGTAGGCATGGTGCAGCAGGTAGGTGATTGCATCTTCGACTCCAATCCTCGCCTGGTAGGCAAATTGGAGAGGGTCCAGTGCTGACTTAACCTGGGGGCAAAGTATTTCCAGGACTAGTCTCTCAAAGACTTTCATGATGTGTGTGGTGAGCGCCACTGGCCTGTAGTCAGAAGGGGCACTAGGATGTGCCTTCTTTGGAACAGGAACCAGACAAGGTGTTTTCCATGGCACTGGCACTTTTTTAACACTCAGGCTTAATTTGAAATTCCTAAGAAGTACACCACAGAGTTGTGAGGTCCAGAATTTAAGCACTCTTGGTCTGATGCCATCAGGGCCTGCCGCCTTGCCAGAACGAAGTCTGTGTAATTCTCTCACGACTTGGTCTTCTGTAAAGGTGTTGGATGGTCTGGTTGTGTCAGTGTTGTGGATAGAACAAAGGGTGGAGTAGGGTTCAGCTGGTAAGGAGGGGGTAGGAGGTAATGATTCACCTCACTCTTTCCCCTGTAATGAGTGGTGGGAGAGGGAAAAGTTGGTGAGGTATTGATTGAGGTATTAAAACCAGTAATTGCCCTCATGCCCTTCCAGACCTCTCTGGTGTTGCTCTGCTGCAGCTTTTGGTCCAGCTTAATCCTATAGCTGTCCCTCCCCTCTTTTATTTTAACAGAAAACTGTTTCTGTACCCTCGTCACTACTTCTTTGTCCTAATTGCTTTCTTCTTTTCATTCAGAAGAGCTTTAATGTCTTTGGTGACCCATGGTTTGTTGTTAGGGAAGCAGCATACAGATTTTAAATGTACAGTGTTGTCTACACAGACATTAACGTATTCTGTGATACAGTCAGTGAGACAATCAGTGTCCTCCAGATGAGGCTCCACACAAGTGCCTTAGGAATAACACAGCCTGTCACTCTCTCAGCACATCAAGAGACTTACTTATTATCCACACGAACAACAAACAATGTTTTAAATACATCTCAGACCTAAATATTACTTTTGGTCTCCAAGAATATATTCAAAAATACAAAGACTCAGCATCCTTGACTATACACCATTTATCAGCCAAGAATGCCTTACTTTATGTACTTTTCCCTACTATTGGGTGGAGTTCACACCTGCAGCCTTAATAAACCTCACAGCACAGAGGTAATAGCAAACCTCCAGCTGTACCAGGTGCTCAAATAAATCTACCTTATTACTTCAATCACTCTAGACATGAAGAGAAAGCATAGAAAGTTAAAAGCAGCATGGTGTTTATTACATGAATAATAATACCAAATAGAACAAAGAATAATAGAAAATGTGGATATATAGTAAAGACAGTAAAGATGACAAGGATGAATGTCCTAGGCGGCTTCTGACCTAGCACTCGTAGTTGTTCATTACATTCTTTTCTGACGATCAGATGGAAATGGCCGTACATTGATGTCGCTCTGTTCTCTTGACGTCGCTGTCTTCTCCTTCTTCCTCAGACGAAGCATATTTATTATAGAATTCTACTGGGAGGTTTTGCAAGATGTGATTATTAGATATTCTGATTGGCTGGCTGTCAATATGATGAATGAATTCACTTGTCCGTTTCTCCAAACAATAAAACTTTTTGATGTTGCTTAGTACCTACTGGCATGTCTTCCTTTCCTAGGCTGTAAACCAATTTAGCTACTTGCTGTGCCAGATGCCCAGGTTATAAACTAATTGATAGCCTTAGGCACCAGCATGTCTTCCTTTCTTTGTTGGAGCAGCTGTTTTAAAAGTGAGGCACAATCAGGAAGAGGATATACTTTGATATGTCCTGTATTAAGTTCATCTGTTGTTGTCTTCAGCAAAATATAATGAAAATACAGAACACAATTTGCAGATTTTGTATCCCACAACACCTAACATGCACATCTTTGAGATGTTGGAGGATATAGGACATTATCTTAAATGGAAATTAGTGTGCTGATCTTACAGTGATGCTTCATTTAATCCCAAACAGTACGCTCATTCTATTTGTTCACGTGTCACATATGCTATACTTATAAATATTGATTGCCTAATAACAATGTGTCAGAATCTTTGAAGACATCACTTTAGCAAATGCTGACATAGGATATGACGTGTTTTATTATTTGTAGATTATTTACAGAGAAATCTACTTTATAAAATCTGTTTATAAAAATAATCATGTCTTCAATTTGTAGTTTAAACTATGTAAAGAAATGAAGACAGTCATTTTCCAAATGAAATCCTTTTGGCAAGTGACTGATACCACTTTGGTTAACTTTGTGTGAGCTCTGAGAAAGAAGAAAGCAGACATATGTCCACAAATTAAAAGTACAAAATATATTTTTTGTCGAAAATTTTTCGAAATTGTAAAGTGAAAATAAGTGGAAATAAAGACTTTGCACTGAAAATATTTTAAAGAAAAATGCTGCAAAATGCATGCTCCATTTTAATTATCATAGAACAGTTATTAATGCACAATGAAAAAAACAAGCCTCTACACATTGGTTATACAGAATCGGTTTAATTACATCAGTGACACGCGCATTAACATAATTACCAGTGACGTTATAACATTCCACTATCGTAAGCTGTTGACCTAGATTGTAAATCTTCTGAAACTGCAGACTCCTAATTAAAAACAAAAAGATATTTTCAATAAAATGTGTATCCTTAATGTGTTAAATATGTAGCACATTTAGTTCACAGGGCTTATAAATTAGATAAATGATATATTTGTGACCTCCAAACAAATATAAAATGGGAATCCACAATGTTCAACAGCACATTTAGTGTAGAAATTATTCTGTTTTAGAACATTGCTGACTCCACTGTTAATCTTACTATTTTCTTGTAATTAAGGAGCCATGCAACAGCGGTTTTTGACTCTTAATATAGTTGTAATCTTTATGGGGCATGCACAGCTTACACTTGTAATTAATTATACAAATTTTCTAAAAAATACAGTACTGCTCATAAAGCTATATGCAGGCTTAAAAATTATTGTAAAAAGGAATAGCATATTTGGTAAATTTATTTTAAAATAAAAGTATTCTATACAGAGCATATGCTATTCAGGAATATAAATAATAAAGATTTAATGATGCCCAAAGCAGGCATGTTAACGTCCCACCATACTGTAGTTTCCTTTGTTAACTTTTATAGAACACAACCAAAAGATTAATTTCATTCATTTTGTGGCTGTTTACATTGTGGTGTGCTTGTGCCTTGTCTTATTAAGCTCTCTTTTACCTTCAGGAGTTATGTTGACAAGCACTACAGCTATGTGAAACTACTGTATATATACCAGGGGTGCCCAATGTGTCGATCGCGATCGACTGGTAGATCGCAAAGGTAGTGCAGGTAGATCGTGTTGCATTCAAAAAAATTTTTTTTAAATGTTAGTCTATCATATATCCTCCCTATAGCATTTGCCACTTGATTGACATACAGGGTGGCCAGTTTGAGATCTCTTTTCTTCTAACACACTAGTCATCCCGCACGTACGATCAAACGTGCAAGCTACTGCAAAACTCTGGCTGTGATCTAGTTAGCCGTCCAATTTATATCGACTAAAGAAGCGATTTAAAAAAAAATTGTTTGGGGAGGGTATTGGCAGGATGTGGAATTGAAAGAGGATTTTTTTCTCACAATGTTACAATTGAAGTGCGTTTGTCTGATCTGTCAATCTATCATTGCTATTCCAAAGAAGGAAAATGTGGAAAAGCACTTTTAAACTGTTCATAAAAACTACAAAACTGACTTCCTTCCGAAAAGCGATCTGAGAAAAAGAAAGGAGAGGGAACTAAAATCGCAGTTAATCGAACAGCCTTCATTTTTCACTTGGCTGAATTCAAAAGCAAAGGCAGACACACTGAAGCATCGTTCCGGGTGAGTCACTTGATCATTAAGCATAAGAAGTTCTTCTAAGATAAAATAGGCCTTCGTTGAGACAGATGGCTAGGGAGAAATTCCTGCTGAGATTTCAAGACCCCTGGCCGGAGAAAAAGGAGTTTCTGCCTGTCATTAAACATGCAGAATACAAGCAAGTTAATAACATGTTGAATGAGCTTAATTTATAGCTGCAAGGAAAAGAGAACTCCATGGTCAATATGATGAGCTCAGTTAATGCTTTCAAACGAAAAATGCAACATCTGTCCTCAAAGCTGCAGCACCGTGATTTGGGGAACATCCAAAACCTCGCGTCAGAACTGGAGACACAATGGAAGGAGTGTGCACAACTTGACAGCATACACTACAGAGCAGATTGAAAACTGATGTTGAGGGTGTTTCACCCACATCAAAAATTGCAACACTGTTTCACCTAAAACACCTCTACAGTGGAGGATGAGATTTTGACACTACAGGATGACATTCAACTGAAGTCTGAGGCTCTTGGACAGTTTTGGAACTTACTCACAGAGGAAAAGTACCCAAACATGAGGAAATGTGCTACCTCCTTGACTGCATTATTCGGCTCTACTTATTTATGCGATGTCAGCCTTATCCCACATGAAGATTATTAAATCCAAATACTGTAGTGACCGTAAACGTATTGAATTTTTATTGTGCCATAAAGGTTATTCAGTTATGCAAGGTATGACAACATATATTTTATGTATAAAGTATACTCAGTATATATATATATATATATATAATTTTTAATGTAGGTAGATCATTTTGACCTGGTCATTTTAAAAGTAGCTCGCAAGCCAAAAAAGTGTGGGCACCCCTAATATATACAGTACACCCCAGCCTCACAAGACTCTTTGATGCTGCCTAGAGTTATTTCTTCCAGCCTTCTGTCCTAAACATCTTTTTCCCATTTTAACCTTCCATAGCGCTACATATGAAAGAGAGCTCATTCTGTTATCCATTAATCAAATTAAGAGTCACTCAAACATAATAGTAAACTGCTCCTTTTATAGAATGACTCACATCTTTAGTGGCAGTATGGCATTTCATAATCATCTACCTAAAGGACTCATCTTTCTCATTACTTCACATTTCTGCTGATGATCACAGCTTATTTGAAACATTTTACAGAGTTCAGCTATAGTAAATAATAATGAATGCAAATCTATGCAATGTTCTTTCTTTTTTATTTTTTGGAAATGTTTTATAGCAGTGGTTCTCAACCTTCTTCCAAAAAAACCCAGTAAAGTAACAGAATATGTGAAGGTCCCCCTTCACAGGCCATGGTATTTTTCTTCTTGTAGTCTGGGTGCTGTATTGAAAATGGTGCTTGTGTTTGGACTTACATCTATTTAAAATATATGTATATATATTATTACATTATTACACTGCCTGTTTCTTAAAGGAATATTATTAAAAGCAAATACATTTTTATTAAGTAATTGTTATTAGTGCCTGCATTTCTTAAACATAATAAAAAATGAGGAAGCATTTCTTAGGAAAAATAATATCCTGTTTTAACAAAATACAGAATTTGTCAATGTAGATATTTTTGATAAAAACAAAAGCTTCTCACTGCTCACTTGGCTTAAGTATTACTTTTTAATTTAAGCATAGACTGTGTGACTGGGCTTGACAAAGTTTAACAAATGATTCAAAATAGTTCAAATGCGGCTATCAGACAGATATTCCAGCACTAGTATGACTTGTCATACAAAAAATACTCCACAGTCCAAGTGTCTTCGTTATTAATGATTTTAGTGAAATTCAAAGCAATAGTCACATAAAAATAAAGAAAAAGCTTGATAATACATGCAAAAAAAGGAAAAGGTGGCAACTTCTGATATTCTTAAATATCTAGTTTACATTTCTTAAGGTTTCTATGCCCAGTACAATGCAGCGGACGGTCAGAAAACCCTTAATGTCTATGACCTTAATGTCATTCTGACCATTCATGTTTCTTTCTAGCTGTCTAACTTTAATCTATGAGCTATTCTACTGTCACACAGAGTTAAGATTATGAACATTCCATTTTCTTTAACTTATAGGGGGTTAAACTGAGCATTCCATTATCTAAGTTAAGCTATATTATATTCAAGTTCAAGCTAAGCAGACTAAGGAAAATTTACCATTAACATTAACTTGAAGGATTTGGGTCTTACAGACTGATTAAGTATTTCTACAAATAAAAACATCAAAAATAATTTTTAAAACACAGAACTAATTTATGCTGATTTTTCTTCATAACCTAATTAGAGTGGCTGCTCCATTATTCTCTGGATTGGAATTGCAGATGTATTCTCTCTCCACACAAAACAAACAATTCACTGGAAATGTCAAAAGAATAATGTAGAGCAAAGGCAGCAGTCACTGCTGAGTTACTGGCTTTAAAAAGCGAGCGCAGTGGCGGCAGCAGTGTGACTGAATTTAAGGTACCATTTCCTTCATGAGACTGTCACAACTTTGGCATTATGCTGCAACAATAAAGTTCTTTATGGTAGTGTGGTATGACACCTTCTTTTCACTTTTGTTGTTGGGTGATTACGAGCAGACCGTTACTATTTTAACTACAGGTTAGTAGCTGAAATGCACAGTGTGCACAGATAAAGGTAAGTAACCACTAAACCCTGAATTGCTGTGCATATGTGGTGAGATCTCCATGCTTCATCATGCTGCATGCTGACACTGATGCGGATGCATTTTAATGCCAGGTGTAAATGTTAAAAAATTATTATTATTATCATTATTAAAAGTAATTCAGCCAAAATATAAAACAAATTTTAAAGGGGGTCTTCGAGAAAACTAAAGGTCATTCTGGGCCATATGTAACATGTTTTGAACATTGATGAAGGGGGGACTCATAAGTAATTTTGTCACCCCTGCTGTCGCTTGATTTTTAATGGTTTAATTATTTTTCTGCTATTTTATAATAATTTTCAATAATCTTGCTGCGCTTCTGGAATTTTACTTGAGCCTCCTAGTGGACTGCAGCACCCAGGTTAGGAACCAATGTTTTATAGGATTCTATTGACTATGGTGGACTTGTGCTTGAAAACACATTGTAGACACAAATCATTACAACTGATTACAATAAAAGCCTTTTTCTTCTAAACTGATTGCCATTTTATAGTGCCACACAGTAGCACTCACTGGTAATCATATGTATCCTTATTACTTTTTGATGTCTGATGAATGAACCTTTTAGAATTTTTTTAATATCACCCACTAAATTTGATTTACTAATAGTGTCTGTAATTAGATCCCAATCATATACATACTTTAAATATGGCCATGAAGCACAAATTTGTGCAATAATAATTAATATGCATGGGCACTAAAATACATAGTGCAGTAAAACATTTCTTAAGAGTTTTATCAAATTTAAAACATCCATCCATATAGCCATTGTGGTCCCAGGAGGACGTGAGGAGGGCTTGTGCCTCCTCCAGACCGCGAGGGGGCATCCGTCCTGGTTCTGTTGGGGACCACGGGTCGAGGGCATGGAAGCCCTACCCTGTAGGGGCCCGTGGTCACCGCCAGGCGGCGCCCCGATGCCGGTTTATCCCATCTGGTCCTCGGCCGGGGCTGGAGCCCGGTCGGGACGCCTTGGAGGACCGGAGGAGGGCGTGTGCCTCCTCCAGACCGAGTGGGGGCGTCCGTCCTGGTTATGCAGGGGGCCTCGGGTACAGGGCTTGGAAGCCCAGCCCTGTAGGGACCCGTGGCCACCGCCAGGCGGCGCCCCAGTGCCTAATTATCCCGGGAGCCCGGCACTTCCGCCACACCAGGAAGTGCCGGGGGGAAGACGACCGGGGATACACGGACGGCTTCCGGGTGCGCGGCCGGCACTTCCGCCACACAGGGGTGTGGCCAACATCAAGTGCCGGGAAGCAGCTGGAGCTCATCCGGGTCCCCATAAAAGGGGCCGCCTCTCTCCAGTCAGGAGGTGGAAGTCGGGAGGAAGCAGACTGAGCTGGAGAGAGAGGACGGGAGGCGGCCAGGAAGGCAAAAGGACTGTGAGCCCTGGACATTGGGGGAATCGGTGCTGGAGGCACTGGGGTTGTGAGTGCATGTGACTGTAAATATTATAGTGTAAATAAACAGTGTGTGGGTGCAAAAATGTTGTCCGTCTGTCTGTGCCGGGGCCAGCGTTCACACCATCTTCTAACCCACTTATCCAATCCAGTGCTAAGGGAGCCTGTACCTACTCTGGTAGCAATCAGCACAAGGTGGGGACTGGCCTTGTTGGGGGCACACATTCATACTGAGTAACATTAGTGCAAACTAAGCTAACATGTTTTGGGATATGGGATAAAGACCAGATTTCACTGTCAAAAAACCCACTTAGAAATGGGAAAAACGTATAAACACCTCACAGGTACCCAAGACATGATTAAAACCAAGTAATCCAGAACTAACCACAGTTCTACTGAGCTTGAAATATGGCAGCCTAATATATACTGTAGTGGTGTGCAGAGTGTTATCTTTGTCAGAAACATTGTTTGTAATGCTGCAGTCAACATTGACAGTTGATTAGCCCATTAAAGTGCTCTTCCTTTCACATAACCACATTAATACATCCAGACAATTTTGAGTTGTCAATCTACTGTGGTAGAAATGTAACATCTTATTAAAAAAGAAACATCCTCTAACAGGATAAATCAGTTATCTGGCAGAAGAAAAGCTGTTTATTGTATATTTTAATTACGTCTCTGCAAAATGCCTCGGAGTGAGCATTCTTCAAAAGCAGTCTGTTACATCATGGTCAGAATGATCAGAGAAACAAAGAATAGACATTAATTTTATAAACTGTTGAATTTACATAGAGGTGTCAATCAATGCATATATTTATTCTGGTTAGTTTGTTGGTTTACATCCAAATGACTTATATAAAATAAAAGTATATTATATTCTGGTTCTTCTTATACTTTTTAGTTGAGCCACCACCCTTGAAATTTCTGTGCATATAACAGTTGTCCATTCTGGTTCTTTACAGGATATCTGCTGATTTCTTAGTCATCTCTTTGTCATCTTTCAGTACATTTTGTTTTTCGCTTGACCTTTGTCTGATTTTTGACATTTATTAACCTTTTATGCTATTTCTTTAAGACGAAAGCTATGTTACCCTAAAACTATTCTTCCACACAACCTATAAATTCACATGAGCAACGAGCACAATTCACAAAGTGGGCACCTCTGATAGCTAAGTGATGAGAGGAGAGGAAGCAATGAGTAATTAAATAATAAAGTCTAATTTCAATCAGGTATATCAGTCATTTCTACTCTGATGCCATCATCGAAGATTCAGAACTTGGTATGGCCTGAACACAGAGATGAGTATTCAGACTTTTAAAGTAACCTTACAATATGTTATTCTGACTACTGTTCATTACTACACACACAGCAAAGTCTATCTCTAAATTCCACTCACAGCTCTGCAAAGCAAAATAGGCTGCACTTATTTAAAATTTGTAAATATATTAGTCATTACGCAGCCTTATTTGCAGTTACTGAGCCAGGATTGAAACCTTTCTCCTGGGGCTGTCAGGCACTGTGCAACAGTGTAACCATTGTCACGTATGGGTATCAGAGGTCAACCTCCAAGTACCTCACTGGACAGAGAGGTGTCGCTGCCGCTAACTGTCTTGTCTTCTTCTTCCTCCACAGTGCAGAAAAAGCACCCAGTGAAGGTAACTGACTCTGCCCCTTTTAGTTCCTCAGCCATAAATGTAACTAACTGAAAGAAGGGGTCACTTCTTATCCAAGCAACCAATGCAAAGTAGCTCCACTCTCAGCTAACGACAGACAAAAGCCATTGACAGAGATTTAGTCATGTTATTTTGGTGGCAGTATTTGCTGCCATATATTTCCTTTGAATGCTGTTGTGTGCTATTTTTATTTAAAACCTTAAGTAAATGGGGGCAACCTGGTTGGTTCCTCAAAATGTACCTGTGTATCAGCCTGTCATTTCCTCAGATGACCATACCACGTATAAAATAATGAAGAACTATATGGCTGAAAAGTTTGGTTTTCTGTCACTAATACACATTTCTCAAGTATTGCAACTGACAATACACTTGGGAAATGTTTGCATTAAGCATCTGTGTTTGAAAAGGTGCCTTTATTGTGCCCGGCACTAAGTTCAATAAAATAGATCATGATATTTACAGATCTAACTCTTCCAAAAAGCTTTTCTTCAGCATAACAAAGACTGACAGTCAAGTAAGATTACAAATAACTTTATATAAAATATTATTTTGTAAGTTTGACACATACCTTTTCTTAAAGCATGGACATGACATTTCATATACAGAATCTTCTCAACTAAAACATTTTAAACACCCCACCTAAAATTGTTTACTTGCTTCATTCAGATTTTATTACTCTCATTTACTGAACATATTTAATATAACACTATCAAATAAATAATCACGTACTGATTATATGTTATTTATGTTTTTAATAAAACCTATTTATGATAGAGATACTGTATCTTCTAGGAGAAAAAGAAAATTGACCAGCCTCTGAGCTCACTGGATTAATTGCATCTCTGTCGTGTATTTTACTTTCTTCAGTTGTGACTTGACACTTATTGAAATGGTAACTGCAGCACTACACAGAACATTTTCAATTTGCTGCTTTCTTTTATTTATGAAAAGTGAATACTCTTTTATAATTACCATACCTGTAAGTGTTATTTGATTTGAGGCCAAGTCAGTGTATCATTGCTTAGCTTAATTGCCTTTTGGTTATTTAGTTCTTGAAATACCATCCATTAATTACCCGAGGGCCAATAATACTCTGTTTTATCCATTAAACAGAAGATGCCATTAACTCAAATCCATTACAACTGGAAGGCAAAGAAAATCTGGAAAACATCCAAGCCATTTAGACAAGGCATTTGCTTAGCCTAGTTTATGTGTCTTTTTTCCACAGTTCAATTTAAAGTCTTTTTATCCACATTGCCCAGAAGATACTGTTATTTCAGTAGATCTGTCAAAGTTCACACATAAAACCCCTGTAGTCATTTTAAATTGACTGTAGCTCATGGCAAAATTAGTTTTTAAAACATCCCCTTCTACAGCTTTCTTTGAGCTAAATGTTCCTGTAGTTTGTTTGTGAGAGTTCAGAAATCATGTGTACTGAATATTTGTACAGTACTTTAACTCTAGTTTTGTTTCTAAATGATTTGGTAACTTGTCAACAGGTGCCTTGCTTGCAATTTTTAGTCAGGGTAAATATTTCATTATGATACAAACCCCCAAACTCCACTATATTCCCAGCCAATGCAATATTGACTCTCTTTTCAACAAAAGAAAAATACCAACGTATTATAACTCAGCTGACAGCAGCACAAAATGCTATTGCTGAGTTTATAAAAAGATTCATCGCTTGAGTAAACTATTTAATTTAATATCACTTTTCTGCATGCTGTTTAATACTTAACAGACCTACCAAAACCTAGTCCCGGACCCTATTTTATATTTTCCCAGCTTGGTTAAATGCATTTTATTAATTTTTTTAAGTATAAAACTCCACAGATAAGCATATATAGGGAAAGCATAGTGACAGGGTCATAATTTTGGTATAAAGGTAAAATTGTGCTAGACACTTCACATTTTTAAATGTTTAGTTAATAAATAGGACGAGTTTTTTTTAGCACTTTTTTCTTTTTTTGTCTTCTTATCTACATTTGTGTTTTGAGTTACTGGCTTCAGACTTACCATCTGGTTATAACCAAAATGAGTGGCTTGGCGTGTGCAAATTCTAAAAATCCAACAATTTTTGAGCACCAGTATTAGCAATGCATTTCTGATACCGTGCAAGAAAATCCCACATATGATTACAGTACAATCCCTCTTAACTGGCCACCTCGGGACTGGACCCTTGGCCGGTTGCTGTTTTGGTTTGTAAATCCGACGCATACCTATTTTCATGTAGAAAATATTTCTAAGGTATGTACTGTACCTCTTCGATGTTCCTGAAGAAACCATATCCACAAGGCTTCATCTACGATTTTGCATATGGGCTTTTTTCTCATACAAAGACTGGACAGTGTGGTGTAGCGGGTCCACAGCTCAAGTCAAAAAGGCCACTTTTTAAATAAATAATCGCCGCACTCGCGGCTTAGCGAGGGGGCATGGTATGTGTGGCCGATCGGTTCTCGGGGAATTTGTGATGCAGGCGATCCTAGCTTAAGTGCACAGGCGAGGAGTTGTCCGCATCCACAATTGTTCTCAGGAACTGCTAATTGCCACATCTGATCCATGTCCCCATGATAAATAGAAGCGCGAATTGGCTAGGGGCAGAACAGGAAAGAACGGGAGATTAATGGAGAAATTATCCAAATGCTTGGCATATAAATCATTGTCTCATGACCCATTTTGGCACAATGTTTGAACTTGGGTCACGCTGAGTCCTGAATCACAATATTATTGAATGGGACATGGTCATGAATGATTTACAGAATGCCTTGCAATGGTTGCTGTGGACAAGGTGAAATTGCAACGATGCAAAATGCAACAATGTGCACAGATTCTCCTAGCTGACATCAATTCCACCACCACCTACTGGGATGATTATCAGCAGAAATTTCCCTTGGGTGATTCTATAAGTGGGATGGATCCACTGGATGATGCTCCGCAGCAAAATTGGATCACAATAAAAAAAATGATCTAAATGATTGTTAGGTTTTATTTTTATATTTTTTATTAGCTTAAATCCTCTTTTCACAGTATGTACTTAAGGCTTGGAATGTGCCACAAATGTCCAAAAGTGAAAATAACTTCTTGAAGTAATTCTGCTGTTTAGCAAATGTAACCATATTTGAAAATGTCTTTCAACTTTTCATGGATATGTGGGTTCTCACTATGTGCTACACAATGTTGCTCTGATAAGCATAGAATAGACTGCCACAAAAGAGCAGCTACATTTTTTCGCTTGCCCTACATGACTGATGGGATTGAAATTGTTTTCCATATACAGTATAACAATTGAATAGTCCTAAGAACAGATAAACTGTCACATGCTGTTGATGATATTATGCCAGTAAATGCAGTTTTATAAATGGATTTGTTTTAATTCCTAAATGTTATATATAAAATTAAAATTTCTGAAATTGATATTTCATTTGATTCATTGGCAAAGTGTGGTAGGCTGAATTTCTAATTTCATTTTATACATAAGTTTTGATTGTTGAATTTATGCACTTGATGAAATCAAAGGCCTAATTTTTACTTTCCCAACTTTCCAGTATTATCGCATGCTTGGCAATATGATTCTGGATCTGTAACAATGAAGAATTTATTTTCACAGCAAGCAAAACTTTGTCTATTAAAAATTCTGCCTCATCAGGTGTCACTTGTTTTCGCAGCACAAATTTTTTTCTGTCATCATGTTCTTGTTTAGATTCTGTTAATCATTTTCTTTTAACTAGCCTTTTGATTGATGTTTAAGTTTTGTGACTGAATCAATATGAGATTTCTGGTTCAAACTGATTGATAGTTAAAGTGTTCTCCCAGAAGCACATGCTGTCCAGCGCTACATGGTAGGTTAATTTTAACAAAACATTCCAACATCAACCATTCTGTTTTAAACCTCAAACACTGTTTTTTCAATGTTGACGCATTGAAAACTTTTCAGCTTTTCACTTGGACATGGATAAAGTGACAAAGAAACAATAGCACAGACAGTTTCATATACCACAACTATGTCTGAAATGCATTTAAATTGGGTCAGTAATTTATTTAGTTTCATTTTTATTTTACTTTTGATAGTTTAATTGTGTTTGAAAGCCAGGTCTTTATGTGAGCAAACATTTCAAATCTATGAGCATTGCTTCTAACATATATGAGCAACTGCTCACACACTCCGCTTAGATGGAACATTGATTATAACCAGTTGTATGCTATTAAAATCCTAAAATTATTATGATTAGTTCTGGAATTTGCTCCTCTCACCTTGAATTATGACATCAAATCTATGCAGACCACTTTCATAAGCACTTCACTTTCATCCCAGTCCAGAAGACGGTGCTTGACAGATCTCTACACAGAGGTACACTCAACAAAAAGTTTGAAAAACTTATCTTCTATTTTCTGTTTGATATTTGGAAAATATCCTGTCCTCTTCTTCAATTAATACTTCTACAAAACAACTGTGGAGTGTTTTTAATGTATATTGTATCACTATATAAAAAATTTGGTATGAAATGGTCCATATAGAACTTCCATATAAATTACACTTTAGTGATGCAGCAGGAAATCAATCAATGGAAGATTTTATAATGCAGTTCAACTGATTGTACTGTACAATAATATTCAATCAATTATATATTAACTTATATTTATTATGTACACAAATAAGTGTAGAGTAAAATGCACAGGAAATTGAATAAAATGAACAACATTAATATTGAATTTGAAACTAAACACATTGGACCAAATAAAATGAACAAGCTGAATAGATACACATGTTAATACAGGTGAGGCTTAATGCAGTTCAAGCTCACTAGGTGTCAAGAAGGAGATCATATTTCGAGAAGAAGACCAGAAAACATTGATGGTTATAAAAAAATTTAGAATTAAAAATTGCAAGTTTGAACTGTTGCGGTGGAGGGGAGGCAAGTAATTGGGAGAGTCCGCTGTGAGTAAGAGGACCTTTGTAACAACTTATTGCTTGTTTGTATCTTCATTGCAGTAGTCAATCCTTAGTTTCATGACTATTGAGAACAGCTTATGCTCCACGGCTACAGGTAATCTGGGGCATGAAAAAATTATTTATCTCCAATTCTATTCTTGCAAAAACGTTGCACATCAATAGGCTTGGTTCCAGGGCTAAATGGAGCAGACTGCAAAAATCCTGGATAAATTAATCAATTTCTATGGCAGTTATAATTGGACGTAGTTACCATAGGTCAAAGAACTTTTCATACATATGGAAATAAGTACTGGGACAAACTGGATTAAAAACAATTTCCTTATTGGTAACTAGACAAACACAATGCAACTGCTTAAAGAACGTTTTTTTGGGAGTGATTGTTGTACATAGACCTCGGCATGGGTGGATTTCTCAGAAACCGCTCATTCTAAAATGTAACCTATCTTTGCTGGGATGTAGTCATCCAGGAGCTCTATGCAATGCAGAAAATGAAATAATTTTCCAACCGAAGTTATACTTTTAAGGTTTAAAAAATTAATTTCAATTTTCCTTAGTTACACGGACAAACACACACAAATACACATACAGACACCATGCTGAATTTAACTTTTGGAGACATTTTGAACATCATAGATTCAGAATCTGTAAACTCTATAGTGAATTTTTGACTCCATCACCAAACTTCCATTTACATGGAAGTAAAAAATAAACATCCATTTTTATGTGCAACCTTAGGGCGGACAGGGCCGGATTAAGACGAAATTGGGCCTGATGCTGCAGTGCAAAAAAGGCCTATTTTTTCTCAGCATTGGTGCATGTACATTTGACACTCACCGTACATGCGCACTCAGACCAACCAAGGAGCCTTAATTGCTTGAGACGCAACCAGCCAGCCTTTATTGAACATGAATAATAATAACGATGTAATATCGTAACAACTCGAAATTAATATCAAACTATGTAACAACAACATTCAATAGCAATTGTCTGAAAAGTGCACTTAATGCAGAAAACCTAACAATGAAATACACAAAATTTCAGAGTAAGAAAAAATTAATTTGCAGAGACATTGGGTCAAAGTGACTCAGTTCAGGCTCTTGAGGGTAAAAATTTGTCCACGATTTAAATTTCATAATAGACCAGAATCCTATCCAGGATTTTAAAAATTCTAAACATCCATGCCGGGCCCATGGGCCAGCTTTTAGTTTTACCTTTACAGATAACCATTTAAATAGCCATCGATTTTTACTGTACAACTAACTTTCAAGGTGAAAAATTTACTACATGGTACTTACCGAACAATAATAAAGTGGCAGGAATCCCCAAGATATTGCAAAAAATGCAGCTAAATTACTAAGTAAACTGTTTAACGTAAAATTGATAGCATTAACTTGAAATCTTCTGTTAACAATAAACACAACGACGTTATAGTTACAGTATGTCACAGCGCAAAGAACAATAGTAACTGTATAATAAGTAATGCTGTGTCTAGGCGTCAGAAAGTCGGACTCCAAATTTCATTCTAAGAATTATTTTGAGTTTAATATAGCAAAGGAAAACTGTTCAGCTTCCGGAAAATTCTCGTCTGTTTTCATCTGGGCCTATTTCAGGAATGGGCCTAATGCTGCAGCATCAATAGCACCCACCTTAATCCGGCCCTGAGGGCGGAGACTGCCACTATACACTACTAGTAAATACTACATTATTCAAACATTATAAACATATCAAAACAAATTATTACTGTGTCAAACACAACGACTGTATGGACACTTGCTTCTACCCAAAAGAAAGAATCTAAATGTGTTTCATAATTATGATCTACTATTTTATAATTCCTTCTTGATATTTATAATGATGACTTACATTGATTGGGTGCAATCATACAATATGAATATGAAAGAGGGAGCTGTGAGGTTTTGTGTTACTAAACTGCATATCTTTGTCTGTGCTGATACACTAGCTACAGTTTGTTACAGACCATCCCAGGATAAATGACAAGAGTGTACCGAGTTTGGAAGAATTTTATACACAATATCAGATACAGTGGGAGCCACGTCAAACAGCCGCCTGGAGCATGACAGGTCCATGACAGGACCATGACAGGACCATGCACGATCCTTGCACGGAATGTGATCCCCCGCGATGACGCAGTTAACGATGCCCCGCCCCACAAACGCCCCCATGCGCTTTCTAAAAAGATGGTTGCAATGCTGTATAATCCCGCCAGATGGAGCATTGACTGCTTCAGTTAACTGCAGTGTCCAGGAAGCCCTATACCGTATCTTTAATATACTGTACAGGCAGTTCTTGTATTGTCAACATACTGTAGTTTCATAAATAGATGACGTGGTAAAAAAAACAACAACAAACCGATTAATAAAACAGATTTGTTAAATTACTCAATACACAACTCATGATGATACGGAAGCGTATTAGGGCCACGGTGAAAAAAAAAATACGGACACAGTGAAGAAAAAAAAATCAAAATGTCGAGATTAAAGTCGACATGTTGACTTTATTCTCGACATTTCCAATTTTATTCTCGCCATTTATGTCGAGATTAAAGTCGACATTTCCACTTTATTCTAGTAGTTTATTTTGTCAGTAGAATGTCGCAAACTAAACTTCATCTTAAAATGAATGTTTAATTTACTAGATTTTCTCAAACCCCCGTCATAAATTAATGTAGCACATTAAATGCTTTTTATTAAGTGTTCCCCGACCTAGTTTTTAATCTCCATGCGCTTCTTAAACTGACTTCCTCTTGCAAACAGACAGCAGACAGCGATCGCCGCACATTGACTTCATGATATTCCTGCTCTATGAACATTCAGAATACTAACATACAGTGCATGATATCTTCTTCACGATGAAATGCATTAAAGCATGTATTAAACACGGGTGGCGGGGGGCACGGTGGCGTGGCTGTAGTGCTGCTCCCTTGCATTATGGGGTCCCCAGGTGTATGTTCAGTGTAGTGAACTTTATGACAGGTGTGACGAGGCTCCAAAAAACTGGATACATGAATGGGTATCGCACAGGTTTAACTTAAATATTGGGCTCGTGATGTGGTGGTCGGAGACACGAACGCAGAATTCAATGGATGTTCTTCTGAGCGGGCTTTCTTTATTGCATGCGCGCTGTCTCTATCTGACGTACTAAACCTCCAGTTCCTATCATTGCTTTTTCTTTCTGCACATAACCAATCACCACACGATAAACGTCTTTGTGAAATTAAAACAAGTTATAAACTTAGACCTCAGAGTTTTCAGAACTTAAAATGTATTAAAGCATGTGGGGGCACGGTGGCGTGGTGGTTGCGCTGCTGCTTCGCAGCAAGGGGGTCCCGGGTGCTCCCTGCCTTGAGTTTGCATGTTTTTTTCTGGTGGGTCTACTCGGCGTGCTTCAGTTTCCTTTCAAAGGCATGTAGGTTGTGGGGCTTTGTTATGTATTATTGACCCTGCTACTTTATGTGTTCCACGTATTCACCCTGTGATGTGTTGGCACCTCATTCAGGATTTACTCCTGCCTCACACAAGATGCTTGCTGGGATGGGCGCAACCCTGAATGGATGGCATAATTAAACATGTATAATGAAGATTTTTTTTTAATTTCTGAAAACTCCATCCCAGCAAGCACCGTGCCCCCCACATGCTTTAATAATTTAAAGTTCTGAAAACTCCGAGGTCTAAGTTTATAACTTGTTTTAATTTCACAAAGACGTTTATCGTGTGGTGATTGGTTATGTGTAGAAAGAAAAAGCAAGGATAGGGACTGGAGGTTTAGTACGTCAGATAGAGACAGCACGCATGCAATAAAGAAAGCCCGCTCAGAAGAACATCCATTGAATTCTGCGTTCGTGTCTCCGACCACCACATCACGAGCCCAATATTTAAGTTAAACCTGTGTAATACCCATTCATGTATCCAGTTTTTTGGAGCCTCGTCACACCTGCCATAAAGTTCACTACACTGAACATACAACTGGGGACCCCTTAATGCAAGGGAGCAGCTCTATAGCCACGCCACCGTGCCCCCCGCCACCCATGTTTAATACATGCTTTAATGCATTTCATCGTGAAGAAGATATCAAGCATTTCTCTTAGTATTCTGAATGTTCTTAGAGCAGGAATATCATGAAGTCAATGTGCGGCGATCGCTGTCTGCGCCTCTCAGTGCAAGAGGAAGTCAGTTTAAGAAGCGCATAGAGATTAACAACTGGGTCGAGGAACACTTAATATAAAGCATTTAATGTGCTACATTAATTAATGACGGGGTTTGAGAAAATCTAGTAAATTAAACATTCATTTTAAGATGAAGTTTAGTTTGCGACATTCTACTGACAAAATAAACTATTAGAATAAAGTGGAAATGTCGACTTTAATCTCGACGTAAATGTCGAGAATAAAGTGGAAATGTCGAGAAAACTAGTTAGTAAAATATTTTTTAAGACATCCTTAATAATCCTTAAAGACAAACGCCCTCTGCCAGACATCTGCCAGATGAAAAAGATGACGTCGCATAGACGTCTCCGCGACGTGTGTGTGCTATCTGGGTTAACAATCCTTAAAGACACGGTACGTCTGTAATCTATCTATACCGATCATTGTAGGTACAGAATACAAATGCAGGGTATGTACAGTATTTTACATTACGGTGTATTTTACCTAGTTCCATTTAATATACTGATAAATTATATTTTGCTGCAAAGCGTCTTTTTGATTAAAAGAGGAGTGACATTGTGAGTTTGTGACACTGACAGTAAGCTGTAATGTTAACTCCAGACTTGGTAAACAGACCATTAAGTTATCTAAAGTTACATCTGACCGGTGCTGGTGCTGCCAGTGATTTTCAAAACGGCCAATAAAAAACTAAACTGGGAAATAATCTGTAAACTACCCCAAACAAATTTTATAAAAATAAATAATAAAGTCACCACTTACCGCGAATAGTCCATTAACACTAGAATTACCAGAGCCTACGAAAAAACTCTTAGATCCGTC
>JANRMT010062814.1:106419027-106444258 GCA_026402145.1 Polypterus bichir lapradei | reverse complement strand
CTCTGGTAATTCTAGTGTTAAGCCGCCATCTTAATCTCTGTAGTGCAGTTTGGTAGCGTCAATTCGGCGGGGGAGGGGGAGGGTTGTTAAAATCACGTGATTGCAATTCAGCGCAGCTAAATTGCTGGCGTGTGTTAACGTGTGCTTGAGAACAAAGCGCCATCTAGTGGTGGAACCAGGTAAATGAATAAATAGGGCATGAATAAGCGTGTTTACTGTGAAATCTTGACACGCCTTCTGTTAGTAGAGGGAGGGGGGGATCACGGCGTGCATAGGGCAGCCGTACGCCATTCGCACGCCATTCACATGGCCGCGGCTATTTGACGTGGCTCCATCTGTATATTCCAGGAAAGATAAGTAAAGTTAAGAAAAGATAGGGAAAAGTAATGTGTGAATTCTCCAAATATGGTTTTACTGGCAACAGTGTCAAGGAATGAGTTCTCTTTCCGTTTTAAATAAATTGGAATAGATTTCTTCCATTTTTCTTTGTGGGACAGATAAGCGGCATGCACAGAGAGCAGGACAGATGAGTCAGTCATGCAAGTAGTTGTAGAAGCCAGCAGGACAGTAAATAAATAAGTAAGAACATTTCACTAGAGAGAGCAAATTAACATGTAAAAAGATTACTCAGCTCTATCACAGTCACACCAGGAAGTGGTTGTGCAAGATTATGTGCTGTCCTAGTTTATTTAACCTCAACACACTGTTTAAAATGCTTGCATGCATAAAAGCTATGGTGTAAGGAACACTGCACAACCAATTAACTAATGTCAGTAGGTCTGTAGATATCTGCCTAAACAGTCCAGTGGCAATCTAATTGGTATGTTTAAATCTTTCCCAAAATCATTATTTTTTTTTTTTAACTTTTCAACTATTTTAATTCATTGATAATTCCATCCATCCATTTTCCAACCTGCTGAATCTGAACATAGGGTCACGGGGGTCTGCTGGAGCCAATCCCAGCCAACACAGGGCACAAGGCAGGAACCAATCCCAGGCAGGGTGCCAACCCACCGCAGGACACACACAAACACACCCAGCATACACTAGGGCCAATGTAGAATCGCCAATCCACCTAACCTGCATGTCTTTGGACTGTGAGAGGAAACCGGAGCACCCGGAGGAAACCCACGCAGACACGGGGAGAACATGCAAACTCCACGCAGGGAGGACCCGGGAAGCGAACCCGGGTCTCCTAACTGCGAGGCAGCAGCACCACCATGCCGCCTCGCATTGATAATTACTTTGTTGAATTATTTACAATGGATGAATATCTTAAATAACACATAAAATCCTGAAGAATATTTTGGTTAACATATTTTTTATACACTCTTTATAAATTATTTAAGTGATATATTTCATACCTTAAGAAGAAAATTATGATTCATAAATATTTTAGTGTTGACTTTCAGATTTAGTTTTACACTTTTATGATGCTCCAGCAATTAACCACATTTAAAAACCATTCATCCCTGCATCGGTCTGTGAACCTTGTTACACCGGGTCATAGGCTATATTTAAAATGTTATACAGTACTTAATAAATAAATGAATACATAAAAGAAAGTTTTAATAAGAGAATAGGCTGCTAGCAAGTGACCTATAAAACAGATTGTTTTCATTGATTACTGTATGTTGACATATTTGTAACTGAACTATGCAAAAATGAAGTGCAGTATCAACCCAAAATAATTATGAAATACAGTATAAGCAGAAACATTAAGGATACAAATATACTGTATATTGTGAGATCCCAGCACCCAATGGGCACTAAACAACCCCAAAGCTGTGTTAAAACAGGTAGGAATTGGTTGTCCGTTGCCAGTTCAACTGCAAGTTTGCAGGCTCACCGCATAACGTACCTGTCATCCGATGGTTGATGCAGGGAACATTTTAAACCGGCCGCTGACCTAACTGTGTGCTCACTTTCTGTCTTTTCTCTGAGGAAGGCATCTGTTCTTTTAATCTGAAGAAGTGAGCTGATGCAGGATGACATCAGCATCATCGCTTGGTTGTGTTTTTTTTTGAGTGCTGAACTGACAGCTCCCATTTGAAAATGCTTACAATTGTTCTTGTCTTCACAACAATAAAGCTGACATTTTTGGAAACCTGGACTCACCTCCTTATCTCTTCAGCAAGTCTGTGGCCCACACATCACAATATATACTGTAGATTTACTGTATATATTTATAGCATAAGGAGAGCAGGAAGCATTGTTTGTGATTGTGGTTATTAGCTACTAGCAAAATACCCACGCTTCACAGCGGAGAAGTAGTGTGTTAAAGAAGTTATGAAAAAGAAAAGGAAACATTTTAAAAATAATGTAACATGATTGTCAATGTAATTGTTTTGTGACTGTTATGAGTGTTGCTGTCATCAAGGATTAGATTATCATTATTTCTTTCAATCAGGTTCGTATTTGGAGGATGTGTTGTGTTCAAGTTATATTATGTGTTTGTCAACCGTTGTAAAGATAACAGGTTTCATTCATCGAAGTATTCACTACCCAAATCGGTACTCGTGAATCTAAGATGTTTAACAGGCATTCCCGGTATTAAATTGTGGATTTGCCTGCGAATATTTAGCAGCAGTGTGTCTATGAACTTAATTTAAACTTAAGCTTTACTCCTTGCTTTCCTATTGATATGTCTACAAAGGCTTGTTCAGATTCAGAGGGTTGTTCCTTTCTTACTGCATCAATAAACAGCTCGTCTTCCTCTTTATCTGAGACATCACACACTGCATGCATGGGTTTACCTTTCCCAGTCCTGCAAACTTTAGCGAAGTGGTTCAATTTACCACATTTTTTACAGTCTTCCTTTAGCTGGACATTGACTTTGTCCACCGTGTGCTTTGTTTCCGCAGTATCTGCACTTATGAATATCCTTGTATGCGTCACATGCTTCATATTCTATTGCTGCCTTCTCAATTGTGTAATGCGTTTTTTGTTCAGCGCTCTTTGGAGGTCTTGCTTTTTGTGTGCGTACTGCGTTCACAGTCAGTTCACGTGAGCCGCTCAGAGTACATGCATCGAAGGTTCTCAGCTGTGGTTGTGCTATCTCGTGCGATCTTGTGATGTTCACGACTTTATTTAATGTTAGCTCAGACCCGGCACTTAAAGGTTTCTCTCGCACTTTCGCTGAGTTTGTGCCAAACACTATTCTATCCCTGACCATCTCATCTTCGTTTGCATAAGCACAGTCCTTCACCATCAATTTTAACTCTGTTACAAAGTGATCAAAAGTCTCGTTTATACCCTGCGTCTTCTCATTAAACTTGTATCTCGCGAATATCTCGTGCGATCTTGCGATGTCCACGTCTTTATTTAATGTTAGCTCAGACCAGGCACTTAAAAGTTTCTCTCTCACTTTTGCTGAGTTTGTGCCAAACACTATTCTATCCCTGACCATCTCATCTTCGTTTGCATAAGCACAGTCCTTCACCAGCAATTTTAACTCCGTTACAAAGTGATCAAAAGTCTCGTTTATACCCTGCGTCCTCTCAGTAAACTTGTATCTTGTGAATATCGTATTCTTCGTAGGCATGACAAATGCCAGCAGCAGCGTGTCTATGAACTTAATTTAAACTTAAGGTTTACACCGTGCTTTGTTTCCACAGTAGCTGCACTTATGAATATGCTTGTATGCGTCACTCGCTTCATATTTTTTTGCTGCCTTCTCAATTGTGTAATGCTGATGGACGGCCTTATATGGGCAGGCACTCAATTACGTGGGAGGCGTGACGATGAGGGACGCAACTCCACCTCACACGGCGACCGAGCTGCAGGCTATGGCCATATATATGTACGTAAGTAGGTTCCAGTTATGACAGTTACGCGTAGAATTTCTAAATGAAACCTGCCTAGCTATTGTAAGTAAGCTGTAAGGAATGAGCCTGTCAAATTTCAGCCTTCTACCTACACGGGAAATTGGAGAATTAGTGATGAGTCAGTGAGTCAGTCAGTCAGTGAGGGCTTTGCCTTTTATTAGTATAGATGTGGAGGATCCTCATATCTACATACTCCACTGAACCTACTCTCAGTTACACAAAGCTTTTACCACAGGGTAATTTCATTTGACTTTTCCAGTGCTTTTAACCCAATCTGGCTCATCTATTGATAAAAAACCTCAAATCTTCAAATCTTAATGCTCCCATAATCTCCTGGATTATGGACTACCTGACCAACAGACAACCGTTTGTGAGGCTTATGGACTGTGTGTCAGAAATGATGGTGTATAATACTGGAGCACCTCAGGTAGCTGCCCTGTATCCCTTCCTGTTTACCCTCTACACAACAGATTTCCAGCACAATACCAGCGCTTGCCATTTACAGAAATTTTCCGATGACTCATCCATCACGGGCTGCATTAGTAATGGAGATAAGTCAGAGTACATGAAAATCTTGTAGGACTTGTCTTGTGGTGAAGGGATAACAACCTCCAACTCAACATTAGCAAGACAAAAGAGCTGGTAGTGGACTGCCAAGAAGCCTCTGAGACCAGTAACCATTCAGAGGGAGGACATGCAAGTAGTGCAGAGCTTCATAAACAACAAACTGGACTGGTCTGACAACAGAATGGAGCTGTACAAGAAGGGTCAGAGCAGACTGTTCTTGCTAAGGAGACACAGTCCATAGTAGCCAGTCTGGTGTTCTATGCTGCAGTCTCCTGGAGAAGCAACCTGAGCACAAAAAAGCACAGTGACTGAACAAACTTATCAAGAAAGCCTGATTATTCAGAAGGTGAATCCTGGATATAATGGAAGCTGTTGTGGAAAAGAGGATGGTTGCAAAATTAGATGCCACCATGAAAAGTCCCCTCCATCCCCTCCAGAGGCGCTCTGTTGGAGCACTTTTAGCCACAGGCTCATTCCACCACAGTGTGCTAAGATGTACCTCTGAGGGTCTTTTCTGCCCACTACTATCAGGTAATTCAATATTTTCACCCGATGTACTTGTTAAGTTTGTTTATTTATTTCCTATGAGTTTGTATCCTTGTTTTTTATGTTTCTGCTGCTATATGCATTTGCATTTCCCCATGGGATTAGTAAAGTTTACCTAATTTAATCTAAACAACCTCTAAATAAACAATAAAACGTGTTCAAAAAATACAAAGACAAATAATGTGTTGTAAAAGGACAGGAACAGATGAAAAAGGTGATGTAAAAAACTTGAAAAAAAGTAAAAACTGCAAGGAGTCTAAAAATTGCAATAAAGAAACATAAATGGAAAGCTGACGATTTGACCATAAAACCAGGGAGGTATTCCTTGAAGCAAGGTTAGGGAGTAAGCTTCATTTAATTAAATAAGCCAGGTTTATTTCAGCTGGTTTCAGTTGTACCAAAGAGGATTAATGGCAAGTCATGCTTGGTAACTGAGGCAAATGAACATCATCTCTAAGCTTCCTCCATACTTTGATAATAATGAAAATTTAGTTTAGTGTTGTTCTTGCAAGCGCATGAATTCCCTTACCAATAAGAAACTTAATCTCGGAGAAAGAATCTGAATTTTTTTAGCATGTCTAACCTTGCTGCACACTTAAATACAGTATTAATTAAAATAATTTGATATTTTGTTGCAAGATAGTAAAATCTTGTAGATGCCCCAGAGGACGGATGGGCGTTCCTTCCAGGATGGATGTAGATTCCTTACCTGGCTGGGATACCATAACACAAATATGGACAAAATGGAGCAATACCCATCTGGGAAGCCTTATCCTGATTGGGATGCCCGAAGGCTACAAGAACCAGCAAGAGAGGACAGCAAGGGCAGTTGATCTCCCATTATACAAGGTGGGAGTGTGTCTCATACAGAGTCCCAGTCTGGACAGCCACAGGGCTGCATGGGAGTTGGAGTCCGAACAGAGGGCACTGCTGGGGGAGAACCCTCCTGGTATTACTTCCAATTGGCCACATCACTTCACCAGAAGTGTTTCCAGGTCCATCTTAGAAGAAGCCATTGCTTGGGGAGTCAGAATCGGGAGGCAGCAGGCGATACTCAGCGTGAGGAGAGAAGTAAAGGAAACGTCTGTGATTGTGGTTATTAGCTGTGTTCAGTCTTTGCCTGTTCTTTGTATTTGAAGAGCTGTTGGAATTAAACACTGGTGTATTATGCACGAGTTGTGTTGGGTCGTTTGTTTCTGGAGTTTGGGAGCTTGTTAGTGCTCCCAGCTGGACACAAGGTATAGCGTTTACTTAAAAATACCAAGTATTAATAATATATATTTAAATTAATAATTTGTCCCCATTGTATTTGCAAACAGAACCAAGTGAAATATGCATACTAGTAAAAAATAGTTTACAAAGGTGTATTTAATGAAGTTAATATCATTACAGGCAGTACCAATTCTAATTCAGTAAACCTCTAAGTTGCACAATGATGTTCACCTTTTCTTGAAAATCGTCCTGATGTAGGAGCTGATGGACTATTACTAACTAGTGTTAGAAGGGGCCTCAAAGTGAAGCTGAATTGATCATCATTTTCCTAGGACCATTCCGGGATTTTCCAAGCTTTGTGACACATAGCTCTATCCTACTGGAAGAGCCCACTGTCATGAATTTGCAGGAGTTCTGCCCCTTGCCACTTCTTTTTCCTGCAATTTGCCCAAGAAATCAGTTGAATGTAACTGGAAATATAAGTGATAGGCTAAGTAGATACTTGTAGCATTGTGCTTCCTGTTTCTTACTTTTTATGGGCTGTCTTTTTCCTTTTTTTAAACTTTGCTTACCTCTTTTGATATTTCATCATGTTCTTTTGTACACCTTTGTACGACTGTGATTTTGTTGTCTTTATTCTAATCTGAACTCCTGTCTGCCTTCGTGGTTATTGTTTGTGCATTTTGGACTTGCATAATAAACTACCATTTACTTTAAACTATGTTGTGCCAGTTGGATAACTGGTGTGCCCTGACCTGCCTTCCACTTTGGCTGTGTGCTGGTCACACATCACAGGATGATACACGGTGGCATTGCTTGGCTTTTCATTCAGAAGAACTATACTATAGTAGCTGCTTCTGTGAACTCATCCGGAAAATTATTCTGACATTTAAAAGCATCAGTTGTTTAAAATCACATTCCACACTTTTGATTGATCACCTGTAACCCATACTGTTGACACCCTACGGATAGTTCAATAAATTAATAGAAGTTTTGTCACATCCAGATATTCCCACTAGTATGACTCAACTGGAACTGAGAGTCCTCTGACTTTCTGATGTAAATAGTATGAGTATTGAGGTTCAAGCAGCAATCATTCTCTTTTTTTATTCTAATACTGTATGAAATACAAAATATAACACAGATTAAGGCTGGGCTGTAAACCACACAAACACACACACACGCACACACATTCCAAAAGTAGGAACAGGGGTTTCTTTTGCATGAGTGATCTGGAGAGAGCTGACGATGCTTACTCATTTTGTATTTATGATCCATATTAGAGCTTTATACAGTATCATCTTATCATTATATTTCAAACAACATTCAACAGGGAAAAAGGTGTGCATTATTCCATTAGGGGGGTATTGATACGAGTGATGTGTAGATCCCTACAGCGTTCTAATATGGCACCTTCCTACTACTCCATTTATAATACATATGTTTTACTTTCTTTTTATAAACAATTAATTGTTAACTTTAGTGAATTGTATACATTTTATTTCCTACAGTTAATGTGAACAACTCACATGCTTTAAACTCTTAAGCTAAAAATAATATAAAGTATAGCTTAAATATTTTATAAAAAGTAATTATGAAGTGCACTTTAGGTTCCAAAAATACAGTTGTTCCAAGGAAGTTAAAAAACTTATAGTATTTTTTTTTATGTTATTTAGTCATTAAAGTAGTTTTGTGCTTTGGGTTCTGTGCAGCCAAAGAAATTAATTTCAAGAGCTTCTTGCTGTTTCTAATTCATTCTTCAAAAATCCTTGTGGTTAATTCAATAACTATGTACAGCTACACAGTAAAAATTAATGATAGAAAATAATGTGAGCAGAAGGTCACATGTAGAAACCAGCAAACATTATATGCATTTTTTATTTTATTGAATTGTGTTTAGTACATGCACAGATATTACAAACTCTATGTTGTTCTGAGACACAGTAATAATAGGTTCAAGAAAAAAATACCTTCACATAAAATCGCTTCAAATAAAACAACGAATGTCAGCAAAATATCCACACTATGAAGGTAGTCCTCTGTAGGAATAGAAGGGTCACTTTGAACGTGGGCGTGAGAGGCTTGCTAATTTGAGAGATTCTTTCAGGAATTAAAAGTATCTGCCTGAGTTTGCTCAATATAATAATTACACCTCCTATTCCCTTTTGGAATTCCCATGGGTAGACACAACTGTTCCACAGGAAAGATTTTACTGTGAGCTGACACCTTTACTTTAGACAAATGTAGTAAGCATGCTGCTGTCCCACTTTACAGCAGGAAGGAAGAAAAGATGAATAGATGGTTGAGATGTAAGAAAATGCTGCAGTAAAGATCAAAGAGATACCACGTTCATTTAGTAATGTCCTTTAAATTCTACTTAATCTGTACCTGATCACAACAGAGTCAAAAGCAGAATTACCAGTAACATTTATTTCTGGCCTTAAAAAGCTTGATTGTAAATCTCTGCCTACTACTAAGTGTGAAAAATTGATAAATACATAACTGTGTGTAGTGGAGTTGAAAGAACATCTTAAAAAAACAATAAGTTTGATGTGATTTAACAAGAAAGTGATTTACTGTGAATGGTACATTTAGTCTCATTAAAATTTTCCAAATGACTTTGCAAGAGTGTTTTTGCTTTGCTTTAATTAGATAGAAAAGAGGAAAACATCTTTTGTAGCAGATGTGTTGTAATCACTTTAAAAGTGTAGAATCTGGAGGAAAAAATGATTGAAACATTTAGAATAGATAGATTTGCTAATGCTAATAATTGCATTTGTCATTGGTAAAGAAGGGGGTCTTATTTTTAGTATTCCTAAAATGGAAATAATTAGAACAAATTGCTGTGTAATATCATTTAAGCGGTAATTTAGATTCAATTATTTATGAATTAATGTGCATGCTACACGCTTGCATAATGTAAATATCACTCTGCAATTTAAGTCATGGTGTATAGGAATTGCACAATTTAACTCATGGCTTATAGGAATTGTTTGCTCAAAAATAATTTGTACTAATGTAACATTTTTAATTAGTCCATATCAGGTAATTTACTGCCCAGAATTTTGCTGGATTCTCTCATTATAATCTAGTAGTTTGAATGCCATGATTGAGGGATTTTACAGGGTTGTCTTCATGTTTGTGAAACCTACCGTCTGTCAGCTAAAGACTCTTTTTAGGAGCTGTGTTTTTGAATAACATCAGTTTAATAATCGAGTCTGTGTCCCACACATTGAAGAAAATGCCACATTTTTGCTAGTATGTTACATAGCATATTTTTTACTATTTAACTACCACTGCTCTTAATAGTTAACTTCTGTTTCTGCACTGGTTAAGGGTATGAATACAGCAACAGAGTCCAGGGTTGAAACGCCACACCAAGTGATGTGTGTGTGTGTAGTATGCACATTCTCTTCTTTCATTTTGTCCCAGTACTCTGGACCACACTAACGATTCTGTAGAAATTTGTTAAGTTGTGTGTGATTCTTCACTGGCCCAGTGGGATGATGCATAGTTGTGGGTGTGAGTTTGTTTCTCTCTTATGCTCAATGCTGTACGGATGGGCTCTGTCCTATTTCTGGTCCGTCTGTAGCAAAAGCAAGGGCTAAAAGCAAAAATCATTGAAGACTAGAATTAACAATGATTTTTTTGATATAACTGCCATCTATCCATACATCTGCGCTCAAACCTACTTATTTCAGAGTTAACTGTATGTTGCATTATTTTTCTTTCTTGACAAAGGTTACAGTAATAACACTTTAATGGTTGTAAACGTTTTATTAATTAGGGCGTGAGAGAGTGATACTTATTTGTGAACAGGTTGGCAAAACACAAGCAGTAAGACTGCATTTATAGTAATTTGTGTTGTGAAGCAATTTTGTGCACAACAGGCACACATGTGGAAAGAGAAGAAACAGAGTGAGGAACCCAAAGACAAATTAGACCAAACATTTTTCTTTGTCAGTCATACTCACCTTTTTTTCCAGGTGTATTTTATTGCTGGGCCTGTGTCTAGTTAACAAGCTAGTGATTAATAATCTCACCTACAGCTCCACAGAATCTGGCCGGACTTCCATTCTACTACTTAATAATCTTGGGACACTTGACAATATATCAAAGGGAAAGGCACCACAACCATTACCGTATGTTCAGTAATTAAATAGCAGTCACTTGATGCTTGTCCAAAATCGTTTGCCTCATTATTTAAACAGGTTCATGCCAATTTTCAAGATACAATTTTTCATGACTTTTCAGCGTCTTTAATGATTTCAGGATTTTTGACATTTGCTATGTTCCTCAAATCTACTTTTGTCTAATGTTTTTGCTTGTGTTTAGCTCCTTCAGATTTTGATGTTTGTATTGACTGCATTCCACACCTGTGCCTCTGCATTTCTTTCTATTTTTGTCGGCTGGATGCTGATATCATTCATTTTAAATCATACCTCTTCAATAATGTTGCCATCTGCTTTTAGATGTCCTACCATCAGCCAAAATCTTTGCATTCATAAAAGGCTGCATTCATAAAAAGTAGTAAGTAATGTTTTTTGAAAACAAAGTGAACATCCATTAGATGGTAGTTTTGAGTACATTATCTCACGACAGAGCCATGGCCTGGTTTAGTACTTCAGAGGTATTGGACTTGTGGGTAAGTGTTTGGTGTTCTGTTTTGTATTTTCATATCTCATTATAGTGATTTAAACATGTGTTCAAGAGAAATCTGCAATATAACTGATCAATTACGAGATAATCTAAAGCTTTTTCCTTTACCCACCAGATGACCTGCCAGAAAAGGAACCTTAGGTCAGCTAACTTGAGACCTTATCTATCATTATACCTTAATCACTAGTCTTAATCACAATTGGAGAAAGACTTTTAGCACACAGGTAAACTGTTGACATAAACCTGTTGAATAATATAATCTTTCATTTATATATTGCTCTCTACTACACTAGTTCTAGCTGCTATTTAGTTGGTTTGTTTGTGCTGTTCTTCAGCCTTCCTTACATTTTTTCAGTGGCAGCTCCTTTTCTAGACAGAAAAATCTATCCTGCTATTCATTGGGTGATTGCCTGATTGATACTCCAATAATATTTTCTGAAGAAGATTTCTAATTCTCTGGAAGAATCCCAACCAATTTTTGAAGCTTTGAAAAGAAAGACAGAAATCATGCAGCAATTACTCAAACTTAAATGGGAAATAATGTACATCTAAATATAATGCATTTCTAAGACTGTAATTATGGACAAGAAGCTGCTTTTGATAAATATCTTTCTAAGTAAAGAAAACTATTTTCCATTATTTTTGTATTATGACCAAACAGAACACATTCTAGGTTCATTGTATTGTCCATGCTTGTTATTAATTTAAAAACAATTTCTGAATAAATGAACCATGCTGATGAAAATAATAATGTTTTTTTAGATTGCAGCTTTTTCTCAAGTAGTCACAAGTATAGTATGAAATATAACATAAATCTCTTTTCACAAAAGAACTACTTAACAGATTTAGATCTGTTTTTTTTTTCTATAATTTGCTTGAACATTCCAGATGATTTTGCTACCTCTCTCATTGCGCAAAGTATCATAGTTTGCTTATATGAGCAATTTATCTGCACACATCTGAGACAGAGGCTGTGGGCCGAGGGGTGGGGGAAGTGTGACATCAGGAGTGGCAAGCCAGGCAGGGCCCTCCTCATTCACACACCAGTCTCTGTTCAAATCGATCTACCTCTTGCTATGTTTTGGAACGTACCTTGCCTCTGCTTGGCTAGCGATACCTGTTTGTTGATTTTTAAAGTTTGTCCTGAGTCACTACTATGCAGGCGGAGCTGCGGGGAACAGCTAGTATGATATAAACATTAGCACAAAATATAATGTTGAAAAATAAACAGACATGAATCATGAAATAAAATAAATATACACACGCATGCATACATACAGAATGAATATATACAGTATATGTTCTTTACTTAAACTAAAAATCAAACAGAATAGAAGCACTCAATGGTGTGGAGGCAGTGATAAATATCCATCCATCCATTATCCAACTCGCTATGTCCTAACTACAGGGTCACTGGGGTCTGCTGGAGCCAATCCCAGCCAACACAGGGCACAAGGCAGGAAAGAAACCCCGGGCAGGGCGCCAGCCCACCGCAGCAGTGATAAATAACAGAAATAAAAAAGGTAGCCAAATGTGGGCTTCACTTCTTAGTTCCTCCAGGAAGGTGAATCGCACAGATGCTCCATCCTGTGTCGTACTCTGCTCACAGAGTGATACCTCCTTTCATCTTTCCTGTGACTTTTAGGCTGGAGACCGCAATGGGCGGAGACAGGTGCCCTCCATGATTTAGAGAGAATAGGATAGGACATGATTAGCAACAGTTCCCCCTCTTGGCCCAGGGTGCTTCCACATATCTTAGGGTATCCCTGGGGGTGATCTACAGACATGCATGTGTGACACTATAAGAGAGAGAGAGACATAGTGGTTTTAAGTCCAACTCTCCCAAATTAGATGCGTTCTGAAAAAGATCATTCCAAAAAAATTCATTTGGATCAAAGACATCTGAAAATGTGTCTACCATATTTAATAACTCTCTATCATCATGAAAAACAACAATTTAAGAAGTGCAGGAAAATGGAACTTCACACTTCCAATTTTAATCCTTAAATTGACTGTAGTGTTGTAAGTGAATGATTTGAACATCCTGACCACAATGCACTTCAATCAGCAATTCTGCTGGGAGACGAAAAAAGATTCTGTAATTTTAGGAACAACCCAGAGTTTTACAAATAGTTACAAGTAAGATCAACAGTTTTAGAAAGAAAATAAATAAAATAAAGTCTATGTCAAAGATAAATTCTATATTTCATACCAATTCAATTCAGTTAAACTTCTAGCATTTAGTAAGATTATTTGCTACTGCATTACTTTATACAGAGTTACTACCCACTAAATTGTAAACAAATAGATATGATTCATCCGGAATTTTACGTCGATAAAGCAGCATTTAAGTCTTTAGAAAATTCAGATCTAAACATGACTTACTTAATAGAGGTCAACCAGATGCTGCTTGAAGGAATCTGAAAAAATGCCATTTGAACATTATTTACTGCTTATGTGAAATATTGGTCATACAACAACTGCAAGAGAGTTTTTCAACAAAATAGATGGAATTGGGTCTAAAGGACAGATAATAGTTTTCATTTTGGAAATGAGACATATAGGGCGGAGTGGTAGCTCTGAGGCTAAGGATCTGTGCTGGTATCCTGAAGGTTGCCGGTTTGAATCCTCGTCACTACCAAAAGAGATCCTACTCTGCTGGGCCCTTGAGCAAGGCCTTAACCTTCAATTGCTTCAGGGACGCTGTACAATGACCCCAAAGGGGTATGTGAAAACTAACAAAGTTCTAATATGAGAAATTGTATAAGGCGATATAAAGAACAAAAAATATATATATATATATAGGATCCTCTCCTGACTTAAGGTTTAAATTTACTAAAGAGACAGGTGCAAGGTCTGACATGGTATTGTAAAGTGCTATTAGCTTGTCACCTAGTTTATTGTTAAAAAAATAAATCATTGTTGATAACAATTGGAATTATGACATTCATTTCAGTTTTCTCAGTTAGTTTTTGTTCTCAAAATAAAATTTCATTTAATCACCTGAAAAACTGATCCTGCCTTCTTGAGAGTTTTCTTGTAAATTATAATACTTTCAGGCCATACTCACTGATTCCTGCAACATTGTTAATCTTCATTTATGTACTAATTTATGGTTTTCTAAGTAACACAAGTTTAATTTTTTCACTTTGATTATCTATTCTCATTTATATTATTAGTTTGCAAACTCAGATCTGAGGTTTTATAATGTCAATAAATCCTAAAATACATTACTGTTTAAGTGTCTCATGGTTTTTGTTCTAAATTAAGCACTTATTGGCAAGGAAAGAAGCAAATCAAAGGTAATCAAATAATGATCTGAAATGGCTCCATTACCGGAAGAGATACTTTCATTCTGAACATTAACACCATGGGTGATAATTACATTTAAAATGTGATTATGAAAGTATGTAGGACCTTTCATTGTAATGTAATTTACAATGTACACTAACTGTACAATGCAGTGTAATTACAGTGTAGCACGGTTTCAATCAATTCCATCTACGAAGCTGATTGCATTCTTAATATAAAAGATTTAAATATAGATCTTTAGAAGTGTATTGCTATATGCTTGATTTCTTTTGCGCCCTTTTTTAAAAATGAAAGATGTTTGTAAAAAGATATTAGTTTCCATCATAACATTATAGACATTCTTTTTAAGGATACTAAACATATATTGGACTGGTTTTATCACTTATTCATTAAGATGCCCTATAATCTGGTGCCATTACAGCATTAAATAAAGGTACCAGATTTGTTGCCTCATGTTGAGATATTCTGATTATTAACCAGTGAAGCACACTGAGAAAGTATATCCTGCCAGATGGGCTTTAAAATGTGCCATCCCCCTTCAGTCCCCCTTTGGCTAATGGTTTATCTTATAGCAGTGTTAATAATAAGGCTAAATTAATTCTTAATAAAGAGCTTAGAGGCCTTTAAGTCTGTAAAGTGCAGCCAACAAAAGTTTGGACCATTAATCTCTTAGTGCTGTGCACTGCTTCTGATAATCACAGCAGTATTGCTTTACCTCTTGATCTGGCAAGAAACCCTAAACTTCAAAGATCTGGCCCGCGTCCATCTTCTTTAGAAGGGAAAAGGTGTTTGCTGATCCAATTCACTTGCATTATCAATTCCATAATGAAGCAATTTCAATTTATAATGTGATGTAAAATCTTGGAATAGGTAGATTATGATTAAAATGTACTTCCATGTCTGAGTATAATTTAAAACATAATTGAGAATGTATATTGGTCTCTGAGACATTTGATCAAATCTGTCTGCGTTAAACAATAAATGGTTCCCGAGAATATTACATTGCGGTTTTTCTTTCCATAATTAACATGTTTACATTGGTTCCTGTAATATTACAAAATCAATTTTATTTTGGCTGCTGCAGCAGGAAGATGTAATGTGTAAGCCCAATGGACTGATTCTTAATTTTATGTTTCTCAGTATTACATTTACTTTCATTTTGCCTGTTGCATTTTAACACTGATTTAAAGCAGCATATACAATACTGAGCATCAGATTCTGTTTATTAAACAGATCTTTCGTTAACTATTGTACAAACATTTTTTAGCTGTAGACGACATGAATCCTAACCATAGCGAGCATATTATTTTGTTGTAGTGACACTTTAAGATCCTTGCTTTATGTTTATGTACATTTGTTTTTGTTCAAATGTGGTTTTAAGGGCTTGAACTTATTTTCTTACATTGATTTAGCTTTGTAGTACAGCTCTTCTTTATCTATCTTAGCAATACTGTAAATTTAGTTATCAAAATTATCATCATATTGCAGGAGTGGGATATTCCTTAACTATCTGTCAGAGCTTCCTGTTATGTTTCATAATGTAGTGTGTTAATGTCTACAGTAGTACCACCACAGTAATAGTTCCTCACTAATCTATCTGTTTGTGTTCTTACAGAGGGCTTCAGATACACTTTTAAAAGAAAAACAGAAGAAGCAAAGCTCATTTTCAGGCTTGGATCACACAGCCTGTCTCCTTCTATCTAAATATTGTATATATAGATAGATTTAATGTATATATATATTTTTTTTTTTTTCATAATTGTACAACTTACCTTCTGAGATCTACTAAACAATTTGTGTTTTCTCAAACCATATGTCATTTTTCTAGTCTGTTTATTATACAATTCCCTGATTTCCTTCTCTTTAAGATCACTACAAATGCAAACTTGAATCCTTGAAAGAAATTGTAGTATACAGCCATGGCTGAGCCTGAATTTATGCCACTAAATTCAGAATATAAAAGATGATATGCTGCTGTTCTATAGCCCTTTTTAAATATTCAGTCTGCAGGTTTTTGAACAGCTTTAGGCAAGAAATATTTGAAAGGAAGGCGTATAACCACAGAGCTGTGGTAATCATTTTTGGGAATACAATCACATATCTGAACTAGAGCATCCTTTTTCTGCTACAAGGCAAATCCTGAGTATTCCATAGATGAAAGAGTTTCTGCTTGCAGTGTAGGGTTTGAATGAAAGATCAAGGTCAAACCTTACCACATGATGAACATATCATACTTTTGGATTTATGACACATTAAATAACAACATACTTTTTTTTTTTTTACTTTAGGACTGAAATTTGGTCAATCTTGATATATTTATAGGCAATATACAAGATGGAATATTCTCATCACAATATAGGCAAGGTTATTAGGAATTACGGCAGGTAAAAAATAAATTAAAGTGCATTTTTTGACATGACTTTGTCTTATGCTCTTTATTTTTGCCAACCAAAATCTCAGTGAATTGCTGTCTAACTTCAGATGATTATTTTTTTATTTACTGAATATTGAAAATGCATCATTTACCACTGTCAATTATCAAAACAGGTTTTTTCCTACATGGAGTAAATTCCATCTTCTTTGCAAGCTGGACAAGAAGGACACAATTATATTGATGTTCTGATTTCAAAGTTGAATTGTGAAGAATTACTTTTATTAACAAACACTCAGAATTATATAAACCAGTCAAGGTCACAGGGGTCTGCTGAAGCCAATCCCAGCCAAACACAGGGCGCAATGCAGGAACAAACCCCGGGCAGGCCACTGCAGAAATAAACCAGTAATTACTTATAAATCTGCTATTGTTGTGGCCTTGGGAGACATCTTAACACTACTTTTATTTCCAAACTACCTCAATTCCACCGTCTCATGTACAGCCTTCTTCTTCAGTGTCACGGCCCCAAAGCACACCATAATTATGCATGAACTAGGGAGACCCTATGTGTTTCTTTAACACAGTTACTATACTGTTCACATATGTCAAATAGACAAATTCACTTATTTGTTATCTTTCAGCACAAGCTTATACTACTCTCTCTACTGAAACTAGAATGCCAGTTTCCAACATGGTACCCCTATTTATTATACAATCTCTGCCCCTTGAAATCCATGGTTACTATTTTACCTACCATATACCACCTCTGGCTTTAGCCTCACCTTCATCGCCTGTGCCCACTCCCACCATATGCTCTGAGCAATGCATAATTTTATACCTGTCAGTGCTTCAGCTATCCTGACTCGTTATGCTCTGGCCTGATTGTTATAATTTTTATTACTTTATATCTTAGAGATTTTAAATTCTTTTTCATCTATAAGACATTGATTTAAATATAGCCTCATATATTTTAATATTCTTACATATTTTGCATGTTTGACTTCTGTTACACTTTATTGCTGCATAATATCTTTAAGTCATAACAATACTGAATCAATTGCTAATGTTATTTCATACATATACATTTTCAAATGTTCCTAATCCAGTTTATGCTTATGTGGGACCAGAACCTAGCCAAGTAGCATTAGGTACAATGCTGAAGACAACCCTGGACCAGGAGCCATTCCTTTATAGGGACTCACTCATGAAAATACTCACACAGGAACAATTTGGAATTAACAATTAACCTATCCTGTGCAACTTTGTGAATGTTGGAGATTAGGAACCACCATACAGACATGAGGAGAATGTGATAAATGCACACCAACAAAATATGGATGTGGGAATTTAACCCAGGATGCTGAATCCATAAGGCAGCTCCACTATGTACTTCATCCTTTTTTTAGGATTTTTTTATTTGGCAAAAACTTTTATCTAAGATGACTTAAAGAAACATTACACATTGTAACATCACAGATTGTGCACGTATGAAACTGGCCAATTGACTTTTTAAGAGTAAGAAGGTATATTTAACTATGAACCCAATTCATTATTAGACTTGACTCAGATGTGAGGCTAGTACTACTAGAATGGGTTAGCAGACTGCAGGGTAGGACAGGAAAGAAGTGTTGGGCAGATTGCAGTGCTGATGTAAAGATGAGAAATTATGCAGTGCAATAAATAGCGACAATATAAGTTAAATTACAGTAAGACTGCTGGAAGCATGTAACTATTCAGGCTGTGAGCCAGGAATGCTAGGAATCTTCTTTGGATGTGATGTCAGTCTGGCAAGATGAAAGGACTTTTTAATCTTATTTTCTCACGAGATAGCATTCTCATGTATAGCAATAGTTCCTGCTGCATTCAAATCCCCTGAGTTTTTTCTGTAGACATACATACTAATTATCCACGTGGAACATAATGGTCTGGTAATAACTGGTAAGATAACCGTTTTGAATGCTGAAGAATGGTGTGAATTGTAGAGGAAGTCCTCATGCATTTGGTGTCTCTAACACAAACTACATGACAAAAACTGTTTTTTCTTTTTTCATTGAGATAACTAAAATTACAATGGAGTTAAAACTTAATTAAATGAGATGAACATAATTTAACCTGCAGCGCACAGTAAAGCATGGACCCATTAGTTAAAATAAGGATTGTAAAAATATTTTTCTCTATTAACTAATTGCAATACTTTAATATAAAAGGGGTTTTCTTCACAGGATGCTCAAATGTTACTTTCCACTAGCTTAACTGGCTTATATAACAATAATCTACTGTGGTTAGTTTATTTTAAAGTTAACATTAACATACAGGTAAAATTCTGTTACAACAAAGTGTCTGGGACCTAAAAAATATTTTGTTGTAATGAAAATGTCATTGTAATGAGATTCTGTATTTGTTGCTATAGTGCTTTCTTTAATTTGCGTCCAGGCGTCTGTAATCATTTCAATTGCTTCTTTCACGTTAATTTTAATTTCCTCCTGTCTACAAGTTATGCTGATGAGAATTTTTCTCAGCATTTCCTTGTGATAATACACTTTAAGGTTGCGAATGATGCCCAAATCCAATGGCTGAAGCACTGCCGTGCAATTGGGTGGGAAGAATTCAACACGAACATTATCTAAATGTGGAAGCATGTTGTGGGCAGCACAGTTATCAATCAGAAGCTGAATAATCCTTTTCTTCTTCATATTGTGAGGTTTCTGAAGTCTTTTGAGGCCTAAATGTGGCAGCATGTTGTGGGCAGCACAGTTATCAATCAGAAGCCAAATAATCCTTTTCTTCTTCTTCATATTGTGAGGTTTCTGAACTCTTTTGGGGCCCCATCCCAAAAACGAGAGGACACGGCAAAGTGCGTCACGTTTGCCTCATCTGTGGAAGATTGTTTGTTCATTGTCGGGGCAGGGCAACAGCAGGTTAACAACGCTACAGCGAAGCACCACAGAAGCAAATCCTAAAAGACCATGGTCACACTATAAGTCCCTCTCTTGCACCCCATAACACGAGGCTGAGCCTCAGTACTTTAGCAAAACCAGTTTTATTCAGCTTGAAACAGAAACAGCACAGTTATTTATTGTAGCGTGATCTGCCACTCTCCTATAAACAGCAGTCAGACAGGCTAGGCTAGGTCAGAGGCCAAGGAATTCTGTTCCTTGCATTTACAATGTTCTTCACATCACCCATCAAGATCTTTTCTGTTTTCTTCGGCGGTGAGCTGCAGAGGCGCTGCTGTTTGCCTGGCAATGGATAAACATTCTTCCACAGATATGGTGATCGCACTTCGGGATGCTCTTTGGAGTACCAAAAGAGTTTAGAAATGTCACAACAGTGACTTTGCTTTATCTTGAATGAGTGGCACACTAATAGAAATGTTTCTTAAACAAGCATCACTGAACCACATAAAAACTGCTTTTTCAATATCTTCAAATGCAGCAGTTTGCATATGTTTGCAACCCAAGATTTTTCTTCATTTTTTGCTCGGTCTGAAAGCTGACAATGTCGAAGGCGAAATTGAGAATTCACTGGCAACGTCTTTTTTCTTTTTACCAGAATTTAGAGCTGCAAAAATTTCAAGTTTTTTTTTCTAATGTGAACTGTTGTCGTTTTTTCGTGTCTGCCATTTCTATAGGAGGGTAACAATGAGTTAAATTACAATGGATGTTTTTCAAATGTTGATGAGCAATAAGCAAAAAGTATCACTGAAAACCACTGAAAACAAAAACAGCAAAAAAACAGTATGAGGAAAGTTTGAAGAAAGAAAAAAAATTACATTATTTCTGTTTGCGGATCATTGTGCTCAACTGAGCTGTGGCCACAGAACTAACTGCTCTGTCTCTGAGTGTATATTTCAAGGTCTTTTGGGCACTCTGTTGTAATGAAAGTATCTGCTGAATGTACTTCATAGTAATGAGATTTCTATAGTGTCTGTCATATGGGGAAACTGTTGGGACCATAAAAATACTTCGTTGTAATGAAAATTCTGTTGTAAAGATATTTTTTGTAACAGAATTTTACCTGTATATGGAACCTGTTGACATAGCAGGATTAAATGTTTTCATTTTATTGATATTATCAGTAACTATATAGATGTCATCTAATATTTTGATATACTATTTTTCCTAGCACATTACAGAACTCTCCAGCCCTGTATGAATGGTGTCACAATTGAAAAATATAGTACAGAGTGAGTCAAAATTATGTTAACATTTGAATGGCGGAAACAATTTATTCGCAAAACATACTTCATATGTGTAAGATGATTTACAGGAATGCCTTAACCTATTCGTCATCATGTTCAACACACAAAAACCAACGAGCAACAGTACCATTTAAAGCCTGGACAAACATTTTGCGGGGAATAGATGATACCACAGTCTGTATTCTGTCCTTCAGGTAATTGATATCACAAACTTTTCTGCTATACATGCACTCCTTCAAATTACCCCATAACCAGAAATCACAGGGTGTCAAATCATGGGACTGTGGAGGTCATGGCAATGGTCCACCACAACCTATCCATCGACCTGGAGAGGTGTAGTTGTGATAAAAATAATCCATTAATGTTAACATAATTTCGACTCACCCTGTATTTTAATGTTTTTTGAGATCATTTTCCTCCACTTTCAAAATTCCCCATAGTTACTAAATAAGTGTACAATCTGAGAGTAATAAAATTACACAAATGTATCTTTTCATCATCTCATCTGTTTATTCCTCTTCTCTACTCACTGTGACCAGTTCATGGTTGAAAGGGCCGAGTATTTTGCTACCTGGAAGCATTTAACATATGGCAGGAACTAACCCTGGGCACAGTACTATACCCTCAGTCCACTTCAAATTTTAAGTATACCTTTTGTGATAAGTAATTGAGCCTTGACACAAAAAGTGGTTTGGGGCAGCCTTCCGTATACTTTTAAAATGGCTGCTAAAGCGAAAAGGTTGCGAAAAAATGGTCTTTACAGACAAGAGTCCAAAACAGAACTGAGGTTTGTTACAGGCATTGTGGGTTTTAAAAATTTAAGGAGGATGTGACATCTTCAGGGGTGGAACCAGAAGTGACGTCTTCAGTTGTGGTACCTGAAGTGACAACCTCAGCGGTGGAACCAGAAGTGGCATCCTCAGGGTTGGAACCCGGAAGTGACATTCAAGGGCCCAGGCTGAATTTTCCACATTTAGTTTGCAGGGAAAAAAGAGAAAGGCTCACTGAACTCTGCCACCCACTGGTCCGAATTACCTTCTTTCAAGCCCTTTAGCTACTTCCCATGTACACGTGTGACACTTGTTAGGATATACTGCATTTGTGTGACAGGTTTCTTTGATTATTCCCTTTGTATCCCTTACGATGAAATCAAGGTGTTGAAGAATAAGAAAAATCATTTGAATTAATGCTGCATTCGAATTAACTCGGAAATCAGATCAGCTGGGAATGATTTCACACCTGAGTTTGTTGAGTTTTACCAAGTTGCATGAAATGAAAACCTTTGTTGCGCTTGCTCCATTGGAATAAAAGTTGATAACAATGCATTAGGCTGTATTTTACATATTCCAACACTGTAGCAACATGTCCACAGTTAGACATTGGACAGCACTGTGTGCACAACTGATTAAATAGATTGCTAATAAACAGTATAACACTTTCATTAAAGTATGCATTTTACATCACTATTTTGGATTGACATCATGATCTGAATTTGGACAAACAAAGAGTGGGTGTTCTAGTTGAAAATTCTAACTAGGAACTTGGAAATTCCGACTTCCCACTTCTAATGGAAAACAGCGTAATATCATTCACATGATGCCCACAGTAAATACTGAAAAAATTCGAATATTGCTAAAGCAGATTTGTTAATGTATGAATGAGTGGCCTTTGATGTGTCTAAAAGTAATAATATCGATATAGGCAAGCAAACCAGTACTTAAATTCCTTTTGCACATTGAAATGGTTAGCACAAGAAGATTAAGAAGCATTGGCTTGTTAAATCGCTCATGGAGTATTGATTGGGTTTACAATGCAAGTTGTTTAATAGATAAACCCTGGACAGAGCACTAGTCCAGCACCTTGCACAAACTCCTAATGAACCAAATTAAAGTCACTAAGCAAGCTAATGTACACATGTTTGGGATATAGTTAGCTCTGCTGCCTCATTTTTCAAGGCTCCTGGGTCTCAACTTGCAGATGCATTGTCAGTGTAGAGTTTGCACATTCTCTCTGTGGGTACTTGTGAATGCACTTATTGCAGTACCTCAAATTGAATTGGATTATGCAGTCAAATAAAATACACTGCACTACAAGCTCCTTCACTGAAACAAGGACAGATAATGTTGCATTAAATTAGAATTCACAGACTGTTTTTTTAACAACTGTAACACTTGTACAGATCTGAACACTTTCCCTATGCATTGATTAGAATGGAAGTGATAATGAAGCAAAGCGTACTAAACATTGCAAAGTTGTATATAATAAAGTGTTTCCTCACTTCAACTTTATTATTAGTAGTTTAGATTAAATACATCACTGCAATATTGTTATTTGCTCAGTTTTTTATGTATAGATAGACAAAGATAGATAGATACTTTATTAATCCCAAGGGGACATTTACAATCCAGACAAACTGTATTTCTAGTGTGAAGGACACAGGTTAAAATTGTCTCCTTCAGAAATAAACAATATAATGATAACAAGGTATTAAAGTGTAATTGCTTCAATGAATATGCAAAATATAACAATGTAGTATACAAATGTATGCAGTCCAAGTCCAAAAATAGTCCAAGCACAAATAGTCAATTTAACGTTGCCTGACAATAAAAATATTAATTCTCCCTCAGCTTTTTCTTAACCTTCTGGCTGTTCTCTATGCTGTGGTTTACTGGGCTGGTAACATCACTTCAAGAGAGGCCCACCGAATAAAAAAGATCATTAAAAGGGCAGGTTCAGTTATAGTATGCATTTTGGACCCCATGGAGGTAGAAATGAAGGGTAGAATTAAAACAAAACTAAGAGCCATTATGAACAATGCTACACACCCTCTCCATGACACACTGAGTATTTTCAGCCAACAAATTATTCAGCAGAAATACAGTATGTCAAAAAGACATTATAGGGATTCCTTTATACCAACAGCAACACACCTGCATAATGCCTCATTGTAACTGTGAATGCCAAGTCAGATGTTTTCTTTCTTTTCAAAATGTCTTTCTTTTTGGTCATTCATTGGTCATAGTGAGTGTATATACAGTATATATTTATTTATCTGCCTATTTAAATATTAATTTATTTAAAGATCTTCTGTAAAAAAAGCCAGATTTCCCCTGGGGACAAAAATAAGTTCTATTTATCTAATTTGTTTGTTTTTTATTCTATCATTTCTCGTGAAGAATTTGAAAAAGCAGGCTACTTTCACATAAACAATATTTTTATTCATAGAAAAAGTAACTGTTTAATATAATATACCATATTGTTACGAATAGACTTCTCTGCATTCAGGTGACACGACTACAAGCATGCGTGACCTTAATTTGTCTTATAGCTCCCTACTTACAGTACAGTAAAAATGAAGATTTTTGTCATTGTCAGCATGCAAAAGGTATACAGCACCTCTTTAGTACCTGTAGGGAATATGAGCAAGCAACTATGTTTCTTCCCTTTGTAATAAACAAAACAGAGTCGTATAAAGGTTTGGGGTTTTCAGCCCCGTATACTGTAACGAAAAGGTCAAGGTCAGTAGTTCAAAATAACTCAAAGACATAGAAGGAGGGGTAGATGGACAATTTATGGGGGCGGACTGGAAATTAAACGGTTGGGTGCTGGGAAATTCGTGGTGCTGGATGGGTAGCTGATGTCATCACCGGGGGACCAGAGGTAAGAAAGTAACCTGGAAGTGCTGCGGCTCTTTGGATCATCCGTGCAGTATTACGGTGGCGGCGCCTCTGTCTTTCTGAAGAAATAAAGAGAGAGAGGTTAGTACGCTGCTGTTGTCCCCTGGCCCGAGTTGTCGCGGTGCGTGTCGGGTCCTTAAACTGCTCCCCATGCGCGCATGAGTGACACCTTCAAGTCTTCCATTACTTTATACTATACAACTTTAGGCCCTCAGTTAAATTTTGTCTAGACATAATCAAATCTTGCAAATGTTGTATTTACTTGTTTTTATACTTTGTATCTATATTGTTTATATATACAGTGGTGTGAAAAACTATTTGCCCCCTTCCTGATTTCTTATTCTTTTGCATGTTTGTCACACAAAATGTTTCTGATCATCAAACACATTTAACCATTAGTCAAATATAACACAAGTAAACACAAAATGCAGTTTTTAAATGATGGTTTTTATTATTTAGGGAGAAAAAAATCCAAACCTACATGGCCCTGTGTGAAAAAGTAATTGCCCCCTTGTTAAAAAATAACCTACAGTAACTGTGGTGTATCACACCTGAGTTCAATTTCCGTAGCCACCCCCAGGCCTGATTACTGCCACACCTGTTTCAATCAAGAAATCACTTAAATAGGAGCTGCCTGACACAGAGAAGTAGACCAAAAGCACCTCAAAAGCTAGACATCATGCCAAGATCCAAAGAAATTCAGGAACAAATGAGAACAGAAGTAATTGAGATCTATCAGTCTGGTAAAGGTTATAAAGCCATTTCTAAAGCTTTGGGACTCCAGCAAACCACAGTGAGAGCCATTATCCACAAATGGCAAAAACATGGAACAGTGGTGAACCTTCCCAGGAGTGGC
>JANRMT010062814.1:106377688-106418627 GCA_026402145.1 Polypterus bichir lapradei | reverse complement strand
TATACACATAAAATCAGTGGAAATAATTTCACTAACCCTATACTTGGCAAAAGAGTCAAAACAATTTCCTAATGAATAATGTATTGTGAAAACATTTATAGAAAACTTTAGGAGAGTTTAAATATGTTCTGTATGAACTTAGGTGTTTTATTTGTTTTGCTTACCAAATACAGTAAGTATACAAGTAAAGCTATGATCAATTTAACTCATCAGTCACAAATTAAGTCGATATATAAAACAATATGTAAAATCTAGTGCAAATCTGTTTTTTTTTCAAGGCACTGTAATATTATATTGCTCTACAAAATTGACACATACAGGTAAATGGAGAATATAGCTAAATGTGTCCAGAAAGCCACATTAATTGAAATTTCTGTTTCATGTAACACAATTAAACATTTTTCTTCTGTGCATTACTGTTTTTTTTTAAGTTTACCTATTTTAAATAACAAAGCAAATAATGTAAGCCCTTTTCTGCAAGATGCTTGATTTTTATTTTATCTGTTGGAGCAGTTTATTTCCCATTTTGTTTATTATACAAATGTCTTCTTTGGGTGTTCTACTATGTGCTGGGCATGTTGCATATTTCATCAAAGGAAGAAAACAGCAGGGCTCAAAATGCTGTTGAGCAGTCAAGATAGGCAGGAATTATGTACAGTATTACTATTATAAGAATGAGGTAAACGTTTCATGAAAATGGACTATTTTACAAAATATATTCTTCAATAAATCCTGTTCATTTTCAAGGTTCTCAAAGTGCTGTCTACTACATTACATACTAACTTATTCCATGTATCTATGCTTCTCAGGGTAAAAAAAAATACATTTGTGACAAATTATTCCCTGAACAGTTTCCATCTGTTCCCACATTTTCTTGTTGAAGAGCTTGTTTTAAAAAACAGCTGGCATATACCCCACAAATTCCCTTCGTGATATTAAACACTTCTATCATGACTCCTCTTAATCTCCGTTTGCTAAAGCAACATCCTATTATCCTTCCTAATCACTTCTGTAAATTGTCTGTTACAACTCATATGCCATTCACATAACATGAGTTTTCAAGGTTCAAATCTCTCTTTTTTATTATAGGTAATATTTTCTGAGGAATAAAACTTTATTTAAAAAATAAACTTCACAAATCAAATATCAGGTCAGAACTACATTTTGCCTTGTTCTACCTGCAACCTGACTTATTTGACTTTAAATAAATGGTGCTTCAAAGAGTAGGGGAGGAATGTACTTTGGTCACACGATTATTGTGTGATGTCATAGGGCACAGTTATGAGGTCCTTGTGGCCATTTTCATTTAAAGTAAAAGCAGATTTGGAATATTGGTAAGATTATTGCATTATTTTGGAAGAAAATTGGGAAAATCTGTGTATGCAGATGAAGAGGCTTTTGTATAAGAGTTAAGATTTTTTTAAATATTACTTTAAAAACATAAAGATGTATTTTTGAGAAAATCATGGTTCAAGAATACTTTACGATCTTTTACAACTTTGAGTTTGGTTTGCATTCTGGTTTTGGTGCACAATTCTAGGCTATCCTGGTATTGACTATTAGCTACATCCTTGATTATGATTAATTTCCTGATGTTTTCTTGACAGTTTTTTTTTTTGTGCTTGCCTACTCTGTGAGTCAACCGAACTATTAGCATTTTTCTGACTGTGTTGCCTGGGTTTCCTGTAGCTGGTATAACATCCTTGAACCCAGGACATTGATAGTAATACACCAAAATCGATTAGGGCAATTGAAAACACATTACAACAAGATGTAGTGCAAAAGTGCTCAGCGCAGCAACCCTACTCTGTAAGTACCATTCACTCGCTCCACCCAGGGCATCATCCCTGACACCATCATTCCAGGGGCAATCGCCAAAACCATTTCTGAGATCAGGAAAAACCTAGTAAGTTTTGCATGCATCCCTCTTTCCTGGACTTTCCTCTGGCAGCCCCAGATCGCATTGCACTCCAGAGTTCCACAGCACATTTAAAGTGCTAGGCACACTTGATGGTATAAGTGTCACTTTCTCACTAAACTCTGAAGTCAGATTCCAGTTGTTTCATACATGGGTGCCTGAAGCCACCCAATAGTTTAGAAAAATGTATACCATCATGCCTATTCCCCATGACCTTACAGGAAACATAGTGCTTATAAAATGATTATCTTTTAACAGCTGCCTGCCTGCATTGTGGCTAACCCTATAACCTTTATCAGGTTTTGGACAACATTTTACTAGCTGTCAGTTCACAAAATCACTAAAGTATGGAGCACACCACGTATGCAGCCTGTTTCATTTTTGTTAACTACATCCTTTTATCCCTTTAAAATTTTAATTGATTAATCACAATCACTGTTTTGTTTAAGAAAGCCTTGAATTATATGTTTGGTTTCTGTGGGTACCTACAGGCAGAAGTATGAAATGGAATGTAATTGGTTCTTCTTTAAAGCTAAGGGACTGGTAGTGTTCAGAGACATCAAGACATGGAAAGACTGGTCAATTATAAACAGAGGGGGAGACATCAAAAATATAAAACAAGTTAATGGAAGTAGTGGGTAAAAAAATGAAAGGATGGGGTCATTATTACTCATCTCAGACTAAGGCACATTATGTTGAACCAATCTTCACACTTCATTGGGATACAATACTTGCTATTTTATAGGTTGTCACGCACGAGCGCATGGGGAGCAGTTTAAGGATTCGGACCACACCGCGACAACCCATGCCGAGGGGCAGAGGCGGCGCACTAACCTTTCTCTTCTTATCTCATCAGCCAGAACGAGAACGCGCTGCCATAAGAGAGCCTGGGGTAAACAAAAAGAAGCCATAATTCCGGGTTCCTGTCGTCCTCCCAGTCCCAAGATGATGACGTCGGTATCCCAACATGCATCTGAGTTCTCCCAGCATCCCCGATTCAATTTCCTGTCCCTCTGTATAAATGTTCCCATATTTTTCTGTAATATTGTCCAGTGTGACCATTTATTTTGTATTGTGGAGACGGTACTCTGTTTAAGTTCCAGTAAACCAGGGTGGAAACCCCAAAAGTTCACTTTGTGTAACTTTATTTCTTTACAAGGTGTTGTCAACACGTATAAACTGTAGAATGTGTAATGTTGCAACGTGAAGCCTATACTGAGCAAAAAGTCATGTTCCAGATGCCTTGCTTTCTGTGACAGTTAATAGTTTTACATGTGATTGATGTTTGAGTTACAATTATTCATTCTATTAAAGTTTCTTTTATTATTTGCACTTATTATGGCTTTTTGGGACAATTTAGTACAATTAGAATGACTGAAACAAGCTTAGGATCTTATTTAGACACTTATAGTATATATGTTTTACAACTTTGTTCATATTAAATCTCCTAATTCATTTCAATACAGTTTATTTCTGTATGGTGCTCTTTACTGAGTTTAGATGCAGAATGTCATGACAAGTTTAGAGGTAGATACAAAATACAAACTTTAAAATAATTAACTACATAATAGGTATACATAAAGACACAGATTTAATTAAACTGTCAGGAAATATAGTAGGGTCCTCCCTGCGTGGAGTTTGAATGTTCTCCCCGTATCTGCGTGGGTTTCCTCCGGGTGCTCCAGTTTCCTCCCGCAGTCCAAAGACATGCAGGTTAGGTGCATTGGCAATCCTAAATTGTCCCTAGTGTGTGCTTGGTGTGTGGGTGTGTGTGTGCCCTATGGTGGGCTAGCGCCCTGCCCAGGGTTTGTTTCCAGTCTTGCGCTCTGTGTTGGCTGGGATTGGCTCCAGCAGCCCCCGTGACCCTGTAGTTAGGATATAGCGAGTTGGAAAATGGATGGATGGAAACATAGTGGTTCAAAACTTATTAACTTAAGGGCCAGCAATATCTTTTCAATAATTAACTACTGAACAATGGCCAGTTCACAATGGAGGAGAGAAAAACAGAAACTCCAGTCATCCTGTTCCTCTGGGCATCTACAGTCAGTTGAACAGACAAAGCTAAAAACAGAGCCAGACACAGTCACAGTCCTAGAGAACTCTCGCCCACTGGTTGCACATTCCCTCTTGACCATTCTACAGCAGAGTCTAGGCTGGGCTGTCTAATCTGACCACCGAATCTTTACAGTCATTGATTTCAAGGTTTCCAGTATCTCAGATGCCATTCAACAAACAGAAAAACAGCTCTGAAACAGAGCAATGACACCAAGTGTCACAGCAGGATACTGAGAAGAGAAAGAAAATAGAGGAGAGTTAGTAACACTTCATAATTCTTGTAGTACTTATATTTTTGTATAGGAGACTAAAAAATAGAGATTCAAGACATAAACTTAGCAGAAACTCTAATCAAAGCATACTACAGTATACTAAGGTAGTGAGTCTTCAGCCTGAATTTAAATGCTGAGAGTGATGGGGCATCTCTTACATTCGCAGGCAAATCATTCCACAGCTTCAGGGCCCTGTAAAAGCTTGACCTCCCAAACTTTTTTTTATTCACCCTTGAACTCTTTAGAAGGCTTCCGATCTTTTTTATTCTTTTTTTGAAGTTTCATTATTTTATTGCAATCATTCCATACAAATCAATCAATTTTTACACAAAGTAAAATTGAGTTAAGAACAAGTCGACCCCCACCCCTGAGAGAGAGAGCAAGGCAAACGACGTAAAATTTAAGGCTTGTAAACATCCCTAAATTAATAAGTTTGATAAGCCAATAGAGATGAATGCAGAAGGCAAAGAAATACAGAAATAATTGCTTCCTTTGTGCTTTAAGAGCTTATTTTGAAATATTACTGATTAGATCCTGCCATATTTTGAAAAAAGTCTGTACAGATCCTCTGAGTATTTGATTTTTTCCAATTTCAAATAGTATAACACATCGGTTTCCCACTGACTTAAAAGTGGAGAGTTTGGGTTCTTTCAGTTTAGCAGAATAAGTCTGCGTGCCAAAAGTGTAGTGAATGCAATTACAATTTGTTTGTCTTTCTCCACTTTAAACCCATCTGGAAGAACCCCAAACACAGCTGTTTATGGGTTAGGAGGGATTGTGAGACCAAAGCTGTCTGAAAGGTAATTAAAAATTTTAGTCCAGAATGATGTTAATTTGGTGCAGGCCCAGAACATGTGACCCAGTGAAGCTGGGACTTGATTGCAGCGTTCGCAGGTTGGATCATGCCCTGGAAACATTTTGGAGAGTTTTAGACGAGACAGATGTGCTCGATATATAATTTTAAGTAACTGTATACTTTGCGCATATGGTGCTCGTGTGAATTCTCTGCATTGCTACTTTCTACTCCTTTTCTGATATATTCATTGAGAGATTTTTTTCCCAGTGTCCTCTTGGATCTTTGAAAGGGAGGGACTGTAAAATGATATTATATATTGCAGAGATGATGTCTGAGTCCTTGAGATTGAGCAATATTTTTTCCAGCATGGATGAGGATGCAAGATGAAGGAAAATCGGGAAGGTTCTGTTTAACAAAGTTCCTAATTTGAAGATAGTGAAAGAAATGTGTAGCTGGAATGTTAAATTTGGAATGTAATTGTTCATAGGATGTAAAGACATTGCCTATATAAAGATCTCTAAGCAAGTTAATCCCACATTTTTTCCAGATATTAAAAACTGCATATGTTCGCGAAGGTTGAAAGAGGTGGTTTTCTTGCAGAGGTGCCACAGATAAAAGCTTCTCCGTCTTAAAATGCTTTCTACCTTGGTTCCATATTCTAAGTGAGTGAAGCACAATTAGTTTATTAGTATATTGCCGATAACTTGTGTTTATTGTGTATGTTCTTCTATTTGTGTCCAGGTTTTTATCGCTTGTATATTTGCTGCCCGGTAATAAAACTGGAAGTTAGGTAGAGCCATGCCACCTTCTGCCTTTTGTCTTTGTAGGGTCGCTCTTTGGATGCGTGGATGTTTTGAGTTCCAAATAAATGAGGTTATTGTTGAATCTAATTGCTTAAAAATGATTTATAGATGTATATTGGAATGTTTTGAAATAAAAAAGGAGCTTAGGAAGAATATTCATCTTAACAGTGTTAATTATTCCAGCTCTAGTGAGATGAAGGGTTGACCATCTGTGCAAGTCTTGCTTAATTTTTTCCATGCAGCTGATAAAATTTTGTTTATAAAGAGCTTTATGTTTACTTGTGATGTTTACCCCTAGGTATTTAAACTGTTCTGCAATGATAAAAGGTAGGGTGTCTAATCTAATATTATATGCTTCAGAATTCACTGGAAAGAGTACACTTTTATTTAGATTAATTCTGAGACCAGAGATCTTTTGAAATTCTGTAAGTGCTGTTAAGACTGCAGGCATAGAATTTTGTGGGTCTGATATATACAGTACCATATCATCTGCATATAATGAAATTTTCTGTTCCAGTTCTCTGATAATCCCCTTTATCTGATCAGTATTTCGACAATCTATTGCCAGTGGTTCAATGGCGATTGCAAACAGTAGCGGTGACAAGGGGCATCCTTGTCTAGTACCACTTTCTAGTTTAAACAAAATACAAACTGAAGCTTCTGGATTGGTATACAGTAATTTGATCCATGCACAAATGTTTGGCCAAACCCAAATTTCTCCAATGTAGTAAAAAGGTATTTCCATTCAATCATGTCAAATGCTTTTTCTGCATCCAATGATAATAATATTTCTGGGGTGTTTGATTTAGTTGGTGAGTAAATTACATTAAACAGGCGTCGAAGATTTAAATATAAGTGTCGGCCCCTGATAAATCCAGTTTGATCTTGTGATATTACCGAGGGGAGCACTTTCTCCATCCTTGTAGCTATGATTTTAGAGAGTATTTTAACGTCATTATTCAGAAGTGAAATTGGTCTGTATGATGCACATTGTAATAAGTCCTTATTTTGTTTTGGAAAAACGGTGATTAGTGCTTGGCGAAAAGTTTGAGGAACAGTTTGGTTGTCTCTGGCTTCTGTATATGTTGCTAATAGGAGGGGAGCTAGCTGAGCGGAGAATTTCTTATAAAATTCTGCAGGGTAGCCTTCAGGGCCTGCTGCTTTCCCGCCTTGAAGTGACTTTATAGCATCTAGTAATTCTGATAATGCCAGAAGTTTATCAAGTTGTTCCACACTAAAAGTGTCTATTTGTGGTATCTATAATGTATCCAGAAATGCATTAGATTGTGTATTGTCTTCTTTAAACTCAGTAGTATATAGGGATTTATAGTAGTCTCTGAAAGAGTGCATTATATTTTTGTGGTCGATGATTTTATCTCCGTTCATGTTGGTGATTACTGAGATTGCATTGCGCACTTCTTGCTTGTGAATTTGTTGAGCTAAAAGCTTATTAGCTTTCTCTCCATGTTCATAGTAATGATGTCTGAATTTATAAATTAGTTGTTCAGTTTCTTTAGTTGTCAAGAGGTTTAGTTCTGAATGCAGAGCCTGCCTTTTCCTATGTAGAGCCTCGCTTGGTAGTCTGGCATGTTCTTCATCTATTCTAGTAATTTCGCTTTTTATCTCTGCTACTTTCTTGGTTTCTAATTTATTTCTGTGGGAAAGATGTGAGATAATCTGCCCTCTTAAGAAGGCCTTAAGAGTTTCCCAAAATATTCCTGCAGAAATCTCTGAGGATGTATTTGTCTCTAGGAAGAAACTGATTTGTTTGGATATAAATTCTGTACAATTCTCGTCTGCTAATAGAATGGAACATTTGGCCAGTCCAGTCTTTTTGCAGCCGGAACTGATCCTTGCTTAGTAAGTGGGTCTCCTGTAAAAATACTATTTTAGCGTTTAGACCTGTTAGGTGAGAGAATACTTTCTTTCTCTTTAATTCGTGATTCAGGCCTTTAAAATTCCAGCTCACAAAGTTAACTGTCCCATCATGGAGACATTGATTCTGAGTTTTTGATGTAATTTTATAGTCTTAACTGGAAGTGAGACAGCTTCGGCCTTAATTTCCTATTTCCCCAAGAGTTATTGCCATGCAGCCTATTATTACGTTGGTAGTTATAATTATAAAGATTAAAAAGATGGATTAGGTATAGATCTAGCCTGCTCTCTTTCTCTCCCCCCCTTAGCCCCCCACCCTCCCTTTTTGCCTCCCCACGTGAGGCTAGAACCCACTTCACACAGTCCCGGTCCTGACAGAGCATGTCCAAAGCAAAACAAGCCCCCACACAGCGGCGTTTTAGGGTTAAAAAATAGAGATATCTATTACCAATATAGTCTAACTACTATATGCATAAAATTTAATTATTAACAAACTGTGCTCTTACAATATATATAATCTTCAGCAATCTTAGTGTATTAAGATAATACACCCAGATAATAAACCCGGGGAATGGTGTTAGAAAGTGGTCCAGAATAAGCATAAGTCTTAATGCAATAATAGCAATAACAATAAACCAAGGGTACGATGTTGAACAGTCTCATTTAGGGTAGAGAGAAAATAATTAGATAATAAAAAAAAAAAAAAAAGTAATTAAGCACAATAAAACATAAACAGATAGCGCCCGAGTAATAATGAGTGATAATGAGAATATATAATGATAAAAACCCATATTTTAAACAAATAGATCAGACAGTAGATTATTAATCCTTGCCATATCATTAACGGCCATGACTCACTATTATGTATGAGAATGGTCCCGGGATCAGCTTTCTTAATTCCTTTTCTGCTTCTTCCTTGCTAGCGAAGACATAGAATTGACCCTGCAATTCCACTTTCAGTTTGGCAGGATACAAGAGGCTGTATTTGATATTGGCTTGCCATAACCGCTGTTTAATGTTGTAGAAGGCTGCGCGTTTAGTAGCTATTGCTGGCGAGAAATCAGGGAAGATACGAATGTGGTTATTTTCATATATAATCTCTTGCTTGTGTCTGAGGAGTGCCATCACCTGTAGCTTAAATGATAATCTTCAAAGTGAATAATAAAAGATCTATGTCTAACAGTATTTGATCCGCTTACGCAATAAACCGCTGCTATCTCAGAATCTGCTTTAAAGTCCTCTCCAATTATTTTAGAAAAAAGTTCAGCTGCGAATTTCACAGGGTTTGGACTTTCATGATTCTCAGGCAGACCTTCAATTCTGACATTATTCCTTCTGCTTCCATCTTCCAAAGCAGCCAGTCTGTCTCCGAGTTTTTTGCATTCGGAGCTGACAGTTGCTGCTTTTTCTACAGCACTGGCAGCTACATTTTCGGCTGTTTCAATCTGAGTCGTGAATGTCTCCTTGACATCCTCCAGTTGATCAGCAAGCGTGCTCAGTTTAACCGAGGTTTCCTGAATGTGCTCTTCAATTTTACCCAGCATATCTTTAAAAGCTTTATTATCCTGCTGCCGCATCTGTCACAGCTCCTGTTGCAGCTCCTGTCGCAGCTTCTCATTTGCCTGTTGCAGCTCCTGTTGCAGCTTCTCATTTGCCTTCTCATTTGCCTTCTCGCTTTTCTTTATCTCTTGCATGAGCTCAGCGAACATCACCTTCAGTTCAGACAGATCAATTCTGCTTTCTTGTACCGTAGGTGAAGCGGCAGGCTCTATTGTAGCCGGTGTCCCCGATGTTCCCGGCTCGCGTGGAGTAATTGAAACCGCGGACTGCAAGGCCTTTTCCAGTTTCAGGTGATCTTCTCCAATTGGCGAGCTATCGAGACCTGCTTCACTTACACTCGTACATTCACTCCCCATTTCGCTCTCAGCCGGTGACGATGTAGCGGACCGTGGTCCAGAGGAGTCTGGGCTTTCGCCCATCTGATCCAGGTCAGTCTCTGAAAGGCCGTATCTTGAACTAGGGCTTGCTGATCTTAGCTTGGTTGCAGCTTTAGTTTTCGGTTCTTTCGGACCGTCTTTCTTGTTGGCCATGTTTATATATGCTTACATATACTGTAGCAGTGCCCCTCGGGTTGGATAAATACAGGATATCTCAGGATAATAAGCAGATAATATGAAAAATAACACCGCTGCTAGCGGAGCTCCACTTCAGACGTCCATCTCTCGCAACGGACGAGACCAAAAAGAGGCTTCCGATCTTAATGCATGCTCTAGTTTGTAAATAATAATAAGTTTAGATAAGTCAGTGCAGTCTTCGCCATTTAAGGCTTTATATGTAAGATGGAATATTTTGAAATCAACCCTAAGCTTAAATGGGAGGCAGTGTAAACACTTAAGGACAGGAGTTATGAGTTTGTACTTTCTAGTTTTTGTAATAATTCTTGTAGCAGGATCTTGACTTAATTGAAAGCTTCACATAGAACAGTTTGAACAGGCTGTGAATAACGCATTACAGTAGTCAATCCCATGAGAAATAATTGCATGAATTAATTTCTCAGTATCATCCATATTTTAAAAAATCCTAGTTTTACAGTATTTTTAGGATGAAAAAACAAGTTTTAGGCTGTTTGGTTATGCATGTTAAAAAAAGGTGTCAAAAATAAAGCCTAAGTTGCATGCTGAATCAATAAAACTAACATAATGGCTAGTAAGAGAATATTGTTGTAGTCTGCATCGTTCACCCCAATAAGTAACATTTTTCAGTATTTTTTGTAGTCAGAGACAAGTACTTCTCATCCATCCACTCCTTTAGTTCATTCACACAATTAATTAGAACACCATCAGAGAAAAATGAGTTGGTTTAAAAGAAACATATAAATGGGTATTGTTTGTATATGTTTTCTAATGATAGTTTACAATAAGAGCATGTCAAGTGATAGCAATAAAAAATTCAAGTACTGAGGCGACACCATATTTAATTTCTGAGTATAAGGATGATGTACTCTAAGCACATTTCTGTATGTAAAGAAATCAGTTTGATAATTATGACTTAATCCATGCAAGGATGGTGCCAAGAACCCAAAATAAATGTAACAACATAATTACTGTTACATTTTCCTTCTTATTACTAGTTTGAACCATACTCCTGTTCACTTGGTATCATGCATCTTAAAGTTGATTGGCCAAATACTATTCAGCTATAGTAGAAAAAGAAGAAGAAAGGAGAGATTGTCCTCTTTTCTTTTTTCTCTGTTTTTGAGCACAGTTGTTTATGCTATGCTCTTGTTTCCTTTGTTTTGACCCGTTACCATTTCATTTTCAAGAGCTAGTTAAATTAGGTAGGTGTCCATACTAACTGCATTTGAGTCAAAGTGAAGCAAGTTCTGGTGAGCTCAACATAGTACAATTTTCATTTTTATTCTTTCAAACTACTGGTAGAGCCTGTTATTTTTTTTTACACCACTTGCTGATTTCATAATTTTGTCTTTGGTCACTGCCACAATCCATATAACACAGTGGCATGTTTAGGCTGGTGAACAATTAACAATTTTTCTAATATGTTATCATCTACACTATTACACAATCTTGTTTGCTCTGAAAATTATGTTCTGATGGTATGGTTCATGATGGCTTTTATATACAAATATTGAGTGACTTAATTTTTATATTGTGCTTCCAGTGGAAAGAATTGGAAACTGGGAATTGAAAATCTCAGTAGGGTGAAAACTAAATCTTGAAAAAAGTGAAGTCACCTCAAATAAAAGCACTTTTATTTCTTGTTTTTTTTAACAATGCTTTAAAGTATAATCTTTATACATTGTATTTAATGTTAATCAACATTCATGTATAAAAGACAGGATATAAAGGGACTATTTAGTTAGAAGTCAACTGTATTTTTTAGAGCAATTGTATTCCCATAGCAGGTATTAAAGGTATACAATTTCAATGCAGCCTTCAAAGCATTGACACTGTAAAGGACCGGGTGTGTTAAATTATCTGAAACATGTGATGCACTAAAGATTATCCATTAATGCATTTCCTTGTAGGGACGAGGGTGCTTGTAAAAGATAAAATCAAATGTTGATTGGGACTGCCTGGCACTGCATCGTGGTTAATGAGATCGATGAAAGCCAGGAAGGTGCAATTCATAATCACAGCAGACTCAGGGAAATGAGAGGGAGCACTGAACTGCTGAATTATTTTTGCTCTCTTGTAGATTAGCAACTTCTGACCCCTTCTGACCAGAAAGCAGCAGATAGAAACAATCTTATCACATGGTTCACTAGCTATGGAAATTCATCAAAGTTCACTCAGTAAAAAGGTGCACACCACAGAGTAGCCACAGAGAATGCCAACCTTTTTACAGAATTCAAAAGAATAAATTCATCAGATCTAAAACCGAAAATATTACTGAGGTGAAGCGAGAAGTAAAGAGAAGAATATTAAATCACTGATATGATGGCAGTTTACAATGCTAGTAATAGTGCTGTGGGTTTAAGTAGCAAGAAATATCATCATGTGACTTGATTTTCATTCATCCAACAACTATTGCAGGGTTCAGTTAGCCTTCAGAACTGACAAAAAGAGGATATTATTGTCATTAATGGAAATGATCCTTTAAAGCTCCTCAGCAGAAGGACTAGCTTTATAAAATGCAGTAGCATATTTAATGCTTATTATGAAGAATGAGTTGATAGTGAGGTGTGAAGACAGAAATAGCAATATGAATGCTGTTACATTTTGAATAGCCATTATATTATTAATATCTGGTGTAGGATTTCGGGGGTTATCAAGTGGCATTGCTCTTCTTACCTTTAATGTAACCATGAAATAGACCACCCCTATTTCCATTTATCCATCCATTTTAAAAATATACACTCACCTAAAGGATTATTAGGAACACCATACTAATACAGTGTTTGACCCCCTTTCGCCTTCAGAACTGCCTTAATTCTATGTGGCATTGATTCAACAAGGTGCTGAAAGCATTCTTTAGAAATGTTGGCCCATATTGATAGGATAGCATCTTGCAGTTGATGGAGATTTGTAGGATGCACATCCAGGGCACGAAGCTCCCGTTCCACCACATCCCAAAGATGCTCTATTGGGTTGAGATCTGGTGACTGTGGGGGCCATTTTAGTACAGTGAACTCATTGTCATGTTCAAGAAACCAATTTGAAATGATTCGAGCTTTGTGACATGGTGCATTATCCTGCTGGAATGAATCTTACCTAATATGTAAGAGAATACAAAGGGATTATGCTGTATAACTCTGCGGGGAATATTTATAAACAGTGCGGGAGAGTTTATAAGGGCTTAAAATATATAAAAATAACCATGCAAACATATGGTTTCTACTTCGCGGATTTTCACCTATCGCGGGGGCGTCTGGAACGCAACCCCCGTGATCGTGGAGGGATTACTGTATATATATAGTGGAACCTCGGTTCACGACCATAATTCGTTCCAGAACTTTGGTCGTAAACCGAGTTGGTCGTGAACTGAAGCAGTTTCCCCATAGGATTGTATGTAAATACAATTAATCCGTTCCAGACCGTACGAACTGTATGTACATATGTAAATATATGTAAAGATTAAGCACAAATATAGTTAATTACACCATAGAATGCACAGTGTAATAGTAAACTAATGTAAAAACATTGAATAACACTGACACAAAACACCCAGGCTCCCTGCTCAGCCTGCTCGCGCTCTCTCTCTCTCTCTCTCTGTAGCACACACACACACCACCAGCCAGATCGCTGTAAACACTTTTTTTAAAATGAGTTTTAAGCACAGCAGAAAAAAAGGAACATTTGAAAAAAGAGAAAAGTAACATTGCAACTAATCGCGCTATGAACAACTCCATCTGTAAACACTATTATGAGTTTTAAGCACAGGGAAAAAAGCGAACATTTGAAAAAAGAGAAAAGTAACATTGCAACAATTCATGCTACGAACTGAAAAATTAACTTTTGAAAAATCCGTAATACAAAAACCACCAAGAAAACTAACCTTGCATGAGTCGAGTTCTGGCATGAAGTGTTTTCCTTCAGGTGTTTTCTCTCTTGTGATTTCTTGGGTTTCTGGTGTTTTTAGCTGTTTAGCTGGTGGGAGCAAAAGCCTCATGCAGCCATTCCAAAAAGAAAGTCCTTGTGACCCAACCCTTTGTGTTTGCCCTCCACATTACTGGCTGTCTGGCTTTGTTTACATTGTGCTGTTTGAAAGCACAAGGGTTCTCAAATTGGTAAATGAGTAAACTGGTAAACAGTTTTTCCTCCTCTTGTAATTTCTTTACTTCGATTTCAATTTTCTTCAAAACTTTCTTCTCACCACTCTTCACTTGCTTAGAAGCCATAGTTAACTGCAAAAGCACACGAAATACTGTAGAACACAAAGAGAGTGCAGGTAACACATGCACGTCTGACTGAGAACAATGAACAGGGCTCTTGCAGGCTCTTGTGGCTCGCTCGCTCGCTCTCTCTCTCTCTCTCTCTCAGCTCAGGCAGGGAAGGGAAACTGGCTTGTTCGTATACCGAGTGTGTGGTTGTGAACCAAGGCAAAAGTTTGGCGAACTTTTTGGTCGTGAACCGAGTTGTACGTGAACCGAGACATTCGTGAACCGAGGTTCCACTGTATATATATGTCCGTGGGTGACAATTTCAGGGCTTTTTGACTTGTAATTCCACTTTGAACCACCAGTTGGAGCTGCCTTATAACACTTATTCTCTCTTTTCTCCTGAAGATCTGTAAACGGAGGCAAAGTTGAGGGCAAATAATATCACTTCCTTTTCAGCACCTTCATAACCAGCACCACCACCTTAAGTCTAATGAATGACTCACATCTTAAAAGATATTTCTTGTATCACATGTTAAATTTGTCTTCATTATTTTGTTTTATAAAATACAGGGTTTGCCTGCAGGTGCCCCAAACCTTTATCTTTGTACTGTGCATTGTTTACAATATATACTGTATATAATATATTATGATGTATCCATATTTATCCATGTTTTACACTTTCAATCTATCTATCAGTTTATTTTATATTTCTTTGTACAATAATACAAGCAAGATGCAACATATCTATTGTGGCGGACAGCTGGGGATCCTATTCAGCTGGGGTGCCTGAAAGGACCGGGAGAGGGACAATACCTATCCTGGGCCATGAGATGGCAGCCGCCCTGGTCTGCAAGGGGGGCCACAGGATCAGAGCTTAGAAGCGCATCCCTGTTGCGGCCAGGTGGAAGTGCTGCCAGAAGGAATTCCAGGAACACCCAGAGTGCTTCTGGGTGCTCATGCAGCACTTCCGCCACACCAGGAAGTGCTGCCGGAAGATTGTCACAGAGCACCTGGAGTAAAAGGGGCAACCTCTCTCCAGTAGATGAGCCGTGGTCGGGAGGAAGAAGACAGAGCTTGGGAGGAGAGGAGTAAAGGCGGAAAAAGTACTGAGAGACTGAAGGAAAGAAGGGACTGAGATTGACTGATTTAAGCATTGTGGTGCTGTATATTATATAGAAAGCAATAAATTTGCGTGTTTTTGGGACATTTAGTGTCTGCCTGTCTGTCTGTGTCCAGGGTGAACATGCAGTAAATAATTTCACAACACTCTGTACACTTGACATCATTACTACTATACTACTACTACTACCACTCTCACTCTCACTCACATGTATGCACACTGGCTAACTGCTCCACCACTGAAACTTCACTCCAAATTTGCCCTCATGACTTTAAACTCAGTAGTTGCTTTGGCCTTAAGTAAGTTTAAATTGCTGTGTGCTAAGATTCATAGATTCTTCTGTGGTCAGGGTAGGGGTTCAAGGCCAGAATTACTTCTACTGACCCAATTTTACTATTTGGTAGACATTAGAGTTCTAGGTCTTTGAAGAAACCAGCACACTCACCATTTCCTGAGATAGTCAATGTGATGGCATGCCTGCCAGTCAAGAATGGTGTCCTTTCCCATTTGTTTTCATTTGTTTTCAGACAAATGAGCAGTAGCCTGCTGTCAGTAATTCCAGCGTAACATTCTAACATAACCACAACTTACTTGGCTAGGGAACCTGTATCGCAACTTTTTAGTTTAGAGACTTTATCGACTCTTATCAGCTCCCCACAGTGTTTTCTTCCGCTGTCATTCCTTTTTGTTTTTTCATGTACTAAGATGGAATAGATACTTTGGAGATGAAATAATAAATGTAACAAATGTTTAAAAGCTATTCATAATGTATGCAAATTTATGAAATTGCATTACATTTAGTAAAAAAAAGAACACATTGTAATTTGTTTGGAAGTGAAAGTTTAAGACTCGAGACTTGCCTGTCTTGACTTTAGACTTGGATCTACTTACTCATTACTTTCAAAACAATGATGTTTTCCCTTTTCAGGTTTGAATTAAATTAGATAAATGGAATGTTCCAGGAAAGGTGGGGTTCCTATAAGATAAATTCTTTTAGATGAGAGAAGAAATAAAGAGATAAAGGTAGAATTTATCCTTAAAGATGTATTAATTGGCACTTAAGACATGGAACATTAAAATAAAATTCATCATCTTAATATTAATATTGCAGTTATTCTCATTACCTTTTTTGGTTTTCTTAATTTTTAACATTCTAATCCTAAACAATGATGGAAAACATGGAACATGGAAAAAACAGATAACTTACCCAAAGAAACAATGACAATAAGTAACACTTTAGGACAGTGGATACATAAAAGAATGGGAAATACCTTGTAAAGGATCATCATAATGATTCTTATTACTATAAGCAATATCAGCAGTTTTACCAACAATAGTAACAGGTGGGGAATGTTAAACTAATGGGTTTTCAGCCTTGAGTTTAATGCTGCTGTAGACAGATGATCCTTTATATTCGTAGGAAGATCATTCCAGATGTTCAGTGTGCTAAAGTTCTAGACGTTCCCTCCTTTAAAAGTTTACTGTTTCCTTAGAATTTTAAGAAGATTTGCATCACTGTGTATGCTGTAGAGTATGGAAATTATTAAGTTTGGGAAACAAATAAGTGACAAAACCTGTCACAACATTCTGTATCAAATGTAGATCCAATGAAGGAACTTTGAAAACTACAGTCAACAGATGTACTTATTAATCTTGTTTATATTTTTTATGGTAGCATTTTAATGTAACTAGAGTAGTAATTTGACGATTTAAACCTCATTTGTATCAAGCAGAGGGTGCTAGCTCCATCAGAATTTAGTTCTTTAACAGGAATCATGTTTACAAAGTGTGCTAGGAGCATTGTATACGTCATCTTAAGACTGATTTTTTTTTTGGTGATTAAATATTTATTGAATATAAAAGACAACAATGAGCAATAGAAAAAATAGTAGTCCCAGGGACCACATTAAATAAAAAGTTAAAGGAAGACAATAATAATGACTTTAAAAACTGTATAAAAACCACTCCATTCTATCCCACCCTAACCACAACCAGAAATGTGTAGTGTTGAAAAAATATAGGTGAAAAGAACATTGCTTGAGGAAAACATAGGAGGGAATCACATTCTAAACATCATAGCCTGTTAAGATACATTTTAAGAAAGAAGAAAAAAGTGATGGCAACCACAGGTGATGAAGAATTTGCACCAGAGCATGCCCATCTGTACCATATGAAGCAGATGACCCCGTTGATCACCGCTGCTGAGAGTTCCAAAAGACTAATGTAAAAGAAACAGAAATATCAGATTTCCAGCAAGAGGTTAGAGACGCCTTTGCAGCTATTGTGCTTAGGCAAAATAGGCTGCTGGACAGAGGAGTGGGCGAGAGACAAGAGGTCCAATAAAAGAACAAAACTGAAAAAGGAAAGGGATATTCATGTAAAAGATAGTTGAGAGAAATTAAGCAATTGACAACCAGAGAGCCTAAACTGGGGGCACTTCCAAAAGAGATGAAAAAATGTACCTGGGATGCTCAACTTGCAGAAGGGTCAACAAGGATAGACCTATACCAAAATAATTTTGGAGAGTAAAATAAGTGCAATGAGCCATCTTAAATGGAATGTTTTGAAGGCTGGGGTTCTTAGACAAATAGAGAATATTAGTAAAAATAGTAAAACTAGATTTCAAGAAAGTGGAGGTGTTCAGGGAAGGTCCCACTGCCAAACAGATGATTGATAAAGGTTGATATGAAGTCTTGCACAAACAAGCATACATAAATATCATGTGTCTCAAGGAAAGGCATGGAGAGTTACAGAAAGTGTAAAGTGGATGGGAGGGAAAAGCTAAAGATAGCTAAACGTTAAACATTTTGAGAACAGACCTTAGTAGTAAGTAAAAGAAAAAATAGAGGAGGATGAAATTCCAAACATGAACCAGAGCTCTGTGTTGTTAAACATGTTGCCAAGAGCTGAAATGGTTATTGGGGCCCAAGAATGAATTGTTGAAGATGGGTGTGTGTGAGTGACACCTTGGACAACAATCTTGAAGTTTTTCAACCCTGCATCATAATAACATCAACTTAGAGGAGACCAAACGTGCCATATTTTAAGCACAAGATTTTAGTTTAAGTGCTGTGAAGAGGAGGAAAAATTGGGATCTATGGGCAGCTATACTAGATTCCATGGCAAACCAGGAAGGAGAATTGAAAGGATGTATCCACCACCTCTAAACTAAGCTCAGAACAAAAGCCCAATGGTAACATTTATTTACTTTGTAAGTTACCTTTGATAAAGGCATCTGCTGAATAAGTAATAACAGTAATAATAACAATTTAAAGTCTCATTAGGAAAATTAGGGTAGAAAAGTTAACAGTGGGCCCTTTTTCATTCCATAAGAATTTAGTGATCAAGGATCTAACTTCCAACCAAAATATAGTGGGGGTGGGGGGTTATCATAGCAGTTATAAAATTAAGGTGGGGGAGTTTATTCATTTAACAGTTGCCAGCTTGGAACGGAAAGACAGGAGATGAAATGACCATGTAGTGAGTGAATCTTGAACACTATTAATTATAGTACAATAATTAGGTATTGCAGCTTTTTGCAGTGTTGAGGTAACGTAAACATCCAAATATTTAAGAGAGCTAGTTGTAGGAATTAATGCAGGGAAGTGTTTAATGGGAAAAGTGGGTATTTTTTTCAGTTAATTTTCTGACAGATTTTTTAAAGGACTCAAGTACCTTAAGCATGTGGAAAGAATTGTAAGAAGCGTTACCAATGTACAATAGGATATCATCAGCATATAATGATATTTTATGAGGTGAACTGTAAGCAGTAATTCAGGTGATTTGTTTAAGGCACGGGTGTTGAACTCCAGGCCTTGAGGGCCACAGCGGCTACAGGTTTTCATTCTAACCCTTTTCCTAATCAGTGACCTGTTTTCACTGCTAATTCACATTTTAATAGCCCTGTTAGAAGGATTCAGTCCTCTGAATTGATTCATTTCCTCATTAAAATGCAGCCAAACAGAAATGAGACGTGAAACGAGCCAACAGATGACTAGCTAAACTGGGGCTTCAAACTCCAACCAGTTTCTTAATGAGAAACCAATTCTTGCTGTTAATTAAACTCGTTATTTAATTCTACGGCTTGTTGTTGCTGTCGTTCTGCCACAGCTGACATTTCCAAAACTGTTGATTTTCTGTTTTTCATAAGAACATTGTCAAAAGTGTTTTGGTGAGTTGAGAGATCAACCTTACTAAGACCTTCATCTTTCTTTATTTTCAGATATTGTTTGATGTGGTGGCTTGTTTTGTGTCTCATTATTGTTTGACTGCTAATTAAGGAAAAAGAAACAACTAAAGGGCCAAGAGTCAAGTTAATTAAAAGATAATAATAATAATAAGATAGTAATTAGCAGCAAAAATTGGTCACTAATTAAGAAGATGATTAGAATGAAAACCTGCAGCCACTACGGCCCTCCAGGACTGGAGTTTGACACCCCTGGTTTAAGGGAACAAAGGGCAGTGGCCAGGGGCTCCAGAGACAAATTAAAAAGAAGAGGAGAGAGAGGGCAACCTTGTGTGGCACGTTTGAAAATATGAAAGAGGTGGTATATTTTTGAATTTGTGATAAGAATGCAATGTCTGAATCACATTAATAAAACTTTCACCAAATCCCACTGATCACATAACTTGTCACTTGAAATTCCAGCATATGTGATTAAAGGTATTTTCGGCATCAAGAGCCAATAAAGCTGTTGGACTAGAAAAAGTTGGGGCTACACCAAGAGTGTGAAAAAGGCAACACGTTATCGTCAGACTGGTGAGAACGAGTGAAGTCTTTCTGGTAAGGAAGGATTAACATGTGAATGCCTGGCTATAACTATTTTGCAAGAATGTGTAGATAGCTGGGATAATGTTTTGGGTCTTTGCCTTGTTTTAAAATCAAAGTAATTAGGGTTGAATTAATTGAAGAGTTCAATTTGGATATGGACATGGAGGAGTTTAACATTTGTAAGTAAGGGGGAATAAGTTGCTTCCAAAATGCCAACATTTTCAATGTGGCACAGCATCATGTTTTGGAGAGCACACTAAATTCGTAAAACCAATGGCCTCTTCCAGCTTGGAAAATTAAATTAGGGAACCTAGTATTACTCCACCCTCAACAAATTGGGAAGATATATGGTTTCAAAAAACAAACAGTATTCTAAAGAGGAAGATTTAGAACTTTCAAGATAAAACACAAGACAAAATAAAGAATAGAACTCAGTTAATAATCTGTTGGGAACTAGTAATGTGAGAGCCTGGTTTATTTTTAATGCTTACAATAGATGCAAATCAATCACAACACTTCAGTATTTAATGCAAGTAATTTACTATGGTATACAATGGATACATAGTGCCATTTGTGAGAACAGTAAATCTTAAATTAAGCTCTATGAAGTAGCCAAGTTTAATTCTGATCTGACCTTGGAAATCGGCAGTTCATAATCAGGATCTACAACAGCAGAGCATGAATCCTGTTGTCTGAGTCACAAATAGCACCTTTCACAGCCAGTCAGATGTATGCAGGGCCATTAATGGAGTTGGAATTTTGTTGTTGAAAAAGTTGTCAAACATAACTGAAGGTTTGGTACTCAACTCTGAGATGTGAAGCAGGGATGTATAAAACTACTAACAAGAGGCACGGAGAAAAAGCTTTGGGAAGAAAAATTTCGATTATAGACACTCTGTGATCAGCCAGTATGGCTAGTTCCAATATTGATTCAGGCAATGTTGCCGCTAGAGAATTTATAATAAAAATACAGTCAGTCCTAGAATGCAATTAAGAATTCCACACAATATAATGAAGAAATGTTTAGCAGAAGGATTAAGTAAATGGAATGAGTCAACAGATTCAGAGACAATACAAATTTGCATTGTGACCTAGCTAAGTGAGGAACATGATGTTAAACTGGGGGCAGAAGTTTATCAAGTGGCAGATTTATGAATACACTAGCTGAAATACCCAGCATTTCTTGGGAGGACAATGAAGTGTTTTTTTTAATTGTTTGAAAAAAACACAACTTTAAAAATAAAAATAAATTAACAAACAATGAAGACTCACTAATGTGCTTGTCTTGCGGTCGGAACCGGCCAGCTCGATTTAATATGAAAAGCAACAGGGGCACGGTGGTGCTCAAACATAAAGAATTCTGGCAGTCACCTCCAGTTCGCCCTCTGGTGGTAGTTCCAAGTGTCAACTGGATGATACAAGACCGCAAGATCACCCCCCACCCTACCCAGAAGGGCGTAGGTTAGGGTTGATTTCACCCTACAGTATTTTTAGTCGACCAATGAGAAACATGTTTACCAAGTTTCATGAAAATCGCTCCAGCCATTTGGAAATGATGCTGGAACATACATACATACATACACACACAAACATTAACTTTTATATATATATAAAAGTTATACTTTTATACTGTGTTTTATATATATATATATATATATATATATATATATATATATATATATATTATAGATTTGTGTCAATGCATATTTCAAGTGGATACTCTTTTAAAGGGAAAAGTATTATGAGAAAGAAAAGACAATTGATAGCTCGGTAGGGGAATGTACAGAAAAAAAAAAAAAATTCTTTTAAGCAAGCTCAACTAATACACAGCAGAAATGGCCAAGCTTATCTGAAATCACTTCCAAAGACTTTTCTTGCAACATGCGCAAAAAACAGTCAATAAATATTGTTTCTGGGAGTCAACCAAGGCTGAAGCCACAAAGGAGTAGCACTAAAGTCTTTGTATGTTGTCAGTTTGGAATTTAGTTTTTGTAACAATATAACATTGGTCTTCTTAAGCCACAGATAATCTAGCATGCCACAAATAATAAAGCACGCAAACTCTTTTAACCTGAGGTCTTGGGCATTCAAAGGCAATAGACATTGAAGTGAAGTATTGGAAAATAATATAGATGAAAAGCTGATTGTAAGGAGCAACAATAAAAAAAAACTGTCATCCTCGCTAGCAATCCTCATTACCTTTCAAAAAACACCAGAAAATGCAGGAATTGGACAAGGCACCAGTGCAGCTTGGAGAAATAAAAGCCCAGCTGATTCCTATACCGAATACAAGTTCAGTAGGCATGGAAGTTGTAAATAGCTTCAGTTGCTAGTTTTGGATCATCATAGATTGTATGACCTGATCTTTTGGAAAGCTTGAGACAGACAGGATATAATAAAATGGTTATAGATCAGCTCCATCAGATTGCTTTATTGCCAGAATAAATGTCTTTCTAGCTTAAACAGTGGCAGGACTGAAATCAGGATAAAAGTATAACTAGTGGCTTTTATAAGACAGACTAATTGCTTTCCTCACTGCTCTCACACGTTCTTCTATAAGACCAATAATATGGATATTATTTCTAAAGGTTCCGATCTTCCAGCTCGATCACTTTAATGGAGGGGATTGTAACTCCAGTAATTGTATTTTGGCATTGTGAGAAGTTTATTTATCAAGGTGCCAAGTTGCTTAAAAATCCTTTTTGCTCATCTTTAACCTCATTCACATCCCAGTGAATTGAGGCAAGGTTTTCACTAAAATCTCTCTTGCAAAAACTTCTTCAAGTCTGAGCACATGGATTGTTTTAAGCATGGCATGTCAAACCAGAAGCCACATAAAGCAGAAATAAACTGTGGGACACAACATATTGGATAGCACTGATAAGGCACATTTAAAAACCTTAAATAAATATTTGTCACAGTACTTGTTTGGAAAATTGAAAACTCTGTACTCAAAAAGCATTGTAATAAAAAGAAGTTCAAAAATATAATAGTTGTTTCCTGTTTGCTTTAAAGAGAAGATCATAGTATTAAATAGTCAGAGATCTCAGGTTTTGAAGGGGACAGAATTCAATGCAAAATTATACTTTTAAGAGCAGTGGAGAAGCGTTTAGGAAAACTGCTCTGAGTACTTCGTATACACTTGTTGATCAAAATGCACAGCAATAGGACAGAGGCAGAAAAAAATGGTCTGGCTATAGGTTTTACAATTTAAGATAACAGGCTAATCATTTAATATTATGAAAAGGCTAATCGTGAAAGTAAAGCACAAAAACAGATCTGTAAAATACTTCAGATATGCATAGCGTGTCTGTAATAACTTCATGCCAAAATTAGTGCGGGTAAAACAAAACGAAACAAAAACGTTTTTTTTTTTATAATCGAATGTTAGCTCTTCAAGTAAAACCTTTTTAAATAAATTCAAATTATCTTCAAATAGCAATGTTCAAATAGGTAGCCCTAGTGCCCATTTACAGTATACCATACCATTTTCTAAGCCTGTCTAATCCTGAGTAGGGTTGCAAGTGTCCAGAGCCTATTCCAGCAAGCATAGGGTGCAATGTAGGAGCAATCCCTGGATAGGGCACCAGTACATCACAAGGCAATTCATTCAAAAACATGCACAAACACATTCACACACACTAGGGCCAATTTAGCATCACCAATCCACCTAAACACCCACTACTATTAATTTATATTTCATAAAATCCATCCCAATTAAAGTAGCAAATTAAATCTTTTGTATTCTATGTTAGATTAAAAGGAGCACACTTCTATTGTACATATACTGACTAAAACAGAGAGACATTTAAATTTTAATCAGGAGGATCAGGAGACTAAGATGTTAATAGCTAAAAATCAGACAGCATTATCAACAAACCCAAATGGAAACAAGAAAATCAAAAAGTGCTCTGTGTTACAAACTTGACCAAGAGCCATAGCAAGGTTTGGGGCAGCCATCCCTATATTGTTTCCTGGCTGCAAAATTGAAAAAAATGATAGCACAAAAGTACACGAATCTGTGTCCAAAATAGTACTGAAGGGATAGGGGAAAACTGGCGGCTTTTAAAAGCCAATATAGGAAGTGACATCGGGGGGTCAGAACCGGAAGGGTCTTCCTCCATAGGCTTGGGCCCGGAAATGACATCAGAGGGGCCTGACCCGGAAGGGTCTTCATCAATAAGCACGGACCCAAAAGTGACATCAAAGGGGTTGGAAGAAGGCTTGACATCATCAGGACCATGTGGGATTTCCCGTGAACGGTCTGTAGAAAAATGAGAAAAAGAGTTAATGCACTGTGCTACATCCTGGTCTGGCTCAGAATTACCCTCTTTCAAGCCCTTTAGCTGCCTCCTATGCACACGTGTGACAATTGAAAAAAAGGCATGAACCAGACAGAAAATAAACAAAATTGTACTTGAATTTTTTTACGGGAAGAGTTGAATAGCAAACTTGAACATCAATGGTGATCTTTTAAACAGTCGCACTACTAATGTCAGATGTTGCGACCTGTGCCACCATGCTTCCACGTCTTAGCAGCAGGCTCACAAAATGGCAACGCTAACGGTGTAAATATAAATTTCCAAAACCTTAAATAAATTTTTTTCACAGTACTTTGGAAAATTGAAAACTCCGTACTCAAAAACACATAGATAGGTTGAAAATTGAATTTTAAAACTTATATGAGAACTAATATTAATTAAAAACAACATATCATAACAATATGAAAGTGTGTTTATATTCACAAAACATAACAATGTATTGAAATTGTAATAGTTACATAATTTATTAAGTTAATTTTATCATAGTAACACATCAGACATAACCCCATCACACATAATTATGTTCACATTTCTAAACCAACGTGATATTTCAAAACATAACTATTGTAAACCTCATAACAATTCATTATTCAAATTTTATTTCTACTGTGTGTTTATGCTTTGTAATGAGTATTGTACAATAGTACACCATTGTTGCTACAGTACAGTAATCCCTCCTCTATCGCGGGGGTTGTGTTCCAGACCCCCCCGCGATAGGTGAAAATCCGCGAAGTAGAAACCATATGTTTGTATGGTTATTTTTTATATATTTTAAGCCCTTATAAACTCCCCCACACTGTTTATAAATATTTCCCGCAGAGTTACACAGCATAATCCCTTTGTATTCTCTTAGATATTAGGTAAGATTCATTGAAATTATGTATATAAACACACTGTTTATATACAGTAAAACCTAAATATTATTTTAAAGATATTGAGTGTCTCCGATATCACATATGTTACAGCCATTACGATAGACAGGCCACCAGCAATAAATACATACAATGCAAGAAAAATAGTATACAGTAAATGTGTGTACAGTGACACTAAACGTACGTACATGTACTAAGCACTGTAAGAAGAAAATTAATTATGGTTACTCACCAACAATGACACGATGACTTGTCCGATAACAATGAGTTTAATTTTACTGCACAACAAAGGAGAGCGTTACAGCCCTTGTAAAGGAGCCACTTCAGGCGATTGTGTAGTTCCGTTGTTCTTCTTCTGGCAGTCTTCAATCCAAATCCCTAAAGCAGATTCCATCCAGACTACTGCCTTATTACATCCACTTACAACTCGTTTTGCACCATGGTTAAAAGGACACTGCGGGCGTAGATCTTATATTCCTTTCCTACTTTTTAAATAAAAAGAATCGTAGCCTTCAACAAATCCAAAACGTTTACTTTTTCGGCAATCGTTAACATCTTCTCCTTGCACTTGGGCACGGCCCCTGAAGCAGTAGCAGATTGTTTTGGAGCCATAATGAAGGGCTTGACTATGCACAAAGATAAACACAAAAGAGCACAACTCTTTACACATCAAAACACGTTGATGCTGAATGAGCGAGATGAGACTTCCTGGTTAACACTGCATTCAGCACGCAGGAACTCAACTGCCTGCTCTGATTGGTTAGCTTCTCAGCCATCCGCCAATAGCGTCCCTTGTATGAAATCAACTGGGCAAACCAACTGAGGAAGCATGTACAGGAAATAAAAAGACACATTGTCCGCAGAACCCGCGAAAAATCCGTGTTATATATTTAGTTATGCTTTCATATAAAATCCGCGATAGAGTGAAGCCGCGAAAGTCGAAGCGCGATATAGTGAGGGATTACTGTATATCATACGTACAGTCACCAGGCATGTAATGTCACAATGACGATTTTTTTTAACTGCCTCTGCCATGCGATTTCACTGTTTGAACTTTGTTCACAGGGAGATTCAAAATCCCTCATAAAAATGAAAATCTCAAGCAAGTAAATAAAGGTTTGTTCAAATTAAGTTTTTGATTTGACTTTGATATAAGTTTAGATATAAATGGAATGAAAAAAATGTAATTTTGTGAAAGTACATACTGCTTTGTCTAGTGTTTAGGGAATCAGTGTCTCTAACATTTAAAAGTAATGTCTGATTTAAGATGGTTCAATATGTAGACTGATCTTTTAAGTCACAACAGTATCTCTGAAGTTCACATATCGTTCCTTCAATGTAAATTTTTTTAATATATTTGATAAATAAATCTATCAATATTGTAGGTGGCATTTGTCAGGCTCTACCTGATACAGGACTCGCAAACAACAAATGTTTGCCAAGCAAGAGACATTCTGAAAAGTCTGACATCCCACTGTAGACACTTAACAGTAAGCTGGACCTGAAATTGAGACACACTGGTCAAAATGCTCAGTTACAGGATACAGAAGTTCCAGAATGACCGGTAGAAACTGTTTTTTTCTGGCCTGTTCTCTTGTTGATCATTCTCATTGATGAGTTATCAAAGCTTAGCTGAGTCCATAGTTAAGAAGTGGATTTTTGTTGCTTCTGGGTGATAATGTTGTTCTTTTGGTCTCAATTGACTGTAACCTCTAGCACACACTGGAATAGCTCAAGGCAAGTTGTGCATCCGCTGAAGTGGGAATTAATATCCCCTAAGGTAGCCTGTTTTCTACATGTGAGGTTTATTTCTGTGACCTTTAATGTCATGCTTTCTAACAAAAGTCAGAACATTAACTTTAAAACTGATTTTTCTAAAATGATGCAATTTGATTAATGTAGGCATCCGATTATGTAATACATAGATATAACTACTACAAACTATACCATCTGAGTTACATGAGTTGTCATGACTTATCTATTAATTGAGAAATCACTGATAATAGAGAGGAATAATGTTTGTTACCTCCCTTTAAAAATACTGTCATGATTTATTTTTACAATTAAAAACATGAAAAAATATACACAGACACTTGTTTTATTTAAAGGTTTGTTGGCGGCAGTCAACAAACAAGAAGGCAGTTGCTGAAGCCCACCCAGATCATTAAAACAGTTGGCAAGGAGAATGTGGTGGACTAAAATAAAAGAAAGCTAGCACAGTTGATTCATTAAAACTGAAAAAAGTCATAATATAAAAGGAACATTATGGAGATATACATGCCGAATTGCAGTAGACCCCCGTATCTCAGTTCAGCAGGCTATTTGCATAATTAAGTGCAAAGTGCACACATTTCTATTTAAATCTTCCACAGGTTCTGCATGAGGACTTCGCTGCAGGAACCAACAGTCACCTCTGCCTCAATGTTTTAGCAAACCAAAATGAAGAGCATAAATTGTATCTCATACACAATACAGGAACATAAAGGATGATTTTCATTTAAGTGGGTAATTATAAAAAAGGAAGCAATTCTTTTTGTTATTGTCTCTATTAACTGCATAATTATCCAAAAACAGCCATGCTTCTTATAACAGTATAACAAAATAAGAAATGTCATCTTCCAGAAAACTTGTCTACAGGTTGGATAATTTACAGAAGTTCACAATAGTTACAGTGAAGCTCCTTTCACTACTTGTTCATATCCTTTAGGGTTTTGTGCTTTTCCACTATATGGTGTTTTCACTAACTAGGAGAGGATACACCCAGGATACCCTGTTAAGACTCCAAATATATAGTGCATGTACAGTATGTGGGAGTACGTCTTCCATGATTACATTAGACAGAAAATGAAGAAATGATTTTCAAATCATTGGATTAGACATTAGAAAACTGATTTGATTGTTCTCTGTGCGGAGGAAACCACAGATTGTGCCAGTTATATAATTACACTACATTTGGAACAGATGGTATAGAAATACTCTGGGAGAGCTGAATCACACAGCTGGCATTATGTATAGATTTTATAATATCCAAAATCTGCCTGGAATCAATACAGATCATCTACATATAAAAGTCTGATACAGAGGGCATTCTCTGCTGCAAATGTATGGTATGCTGCTCCAGGTATTTGAGGTGTTGTGTACAATCAATTTACTAAAGCCAGATTTTCCATTTAGTTGTGTGTTAATCATCAGAATCAATATTTTAAATAACTGTAAAATGGTACTTACTGTAAGTATTTGTATATTTTAGGACATTTAAAAATCTATTGATGTTCTGAATCCACTTTTACTTTACAGGATCATAGAAAGCTACAGCCAATGCTGGCAGCATCAGTGAATAGTCAGAGACCAACCCTGGTACACCAGAGCCCACTGATGCACATACTTAGTCACGCCTTTTTAAGGATTACAGTAGACGGCATTTTCAGGAGGCCTGTTCTCTTTTGTCTGCCTGCTAGGAGGCAGCACCCACTTTCAGACTGAGAAATGTGAGATCATGTTACCCTTTTAATAATGTGGACAGACAGGAGAAAGCCCGTTTAAGGGCTCCATTGGACTCAAGGATGCAAGGGCAAGAAGAGATAACTGTGGAGTTCTATTATTCTGATGTCCTGATAACCAAATCAGACTGAACCTGACTCCAAACCTTATTCATTGGTTTGGCCCAAGAGAGACTCTGCGGTGACATTTAAAGCCACCTTACAGCCAGAGACTAATAGTCAGCAAAGAAAGGAGCAAACACTCGCATTTTAGGATAGTTGCAATTTTGTTTTGCCCTTTCTAGAGTTTTCATGAGGCTTTAAAAATGAGTTCTACACTTTTTCTGGGGTTTTCTGATTTTGACAATTTCTTATGTTTGACTTATTACTTGAAAGTTTATAATTTTTCAGCATTATTTTTATTTTTTTTTTACACCAGCCACTGCCATTTTGTGGGTTTTGTGTTGCTCATTATCATGGTCATACAAAAAGCATCCTACAATACACCAGGATGGTGAGATGATGTCATCATCAGGGTACTAAATGTGTTTAAGAAGAGTCTGAAAAGTCTTGTTCTGTGAATGGGTCTAATTTAATGGCTTTGATAGGTTCTTGGTACCAATGTAATATAAACAGCTTGCAACTTATTCCAAGATCTTCACTTGTGGTGATCAGTTTTGTAACCTTGTCCTGTAATGCTTGCCCCAAAACATTCCTCCTGACTGATATTTACTCAGTTATGTCAAAGTCTTTTGTAAGTTGCTTCGGATAAAGGTGTCCGGTAAGCAAATAAGCGTAAAGGTAGATATAAGCTCTGAGATGATGTAATGCATATACTGTAATTGTTATAACATATCTTAGTATAGTTCAGTGTTAATAATCTTTGTGCTAGCAATTCAATTAAAAGGTAGTCTATTCAATTTTCCAAGACTTCGGCATAATTCTTTATATGAATTCCAGCCACAACATTTGTGGACCATATTGAAGTTTATTCAAAGAACAAGCATGTCTCTTTCAATGGAACTCTCCTGGGCATGTCAAGTGAACTTGTTCAACATCACTGTGTAAAGTCGTGATAGGATTTAATATCGCACTGTGATGCAGCTGTTTTAATAATGAAAACAGGCTGGCAACAGGGAGCCTATAGGAATGCTAACCCTATCCATTATGTTTAATTAATTTGCATTGTTTGTTCAGCAGGGCTTAACATAAAAAAACTGTTTTTAGCAGTAAAAGCTTTTAGCAAACAAACAGTCCTGAGAGACCTACACTCCAGTAAACTCACAGCTGTTCAGAGTGAATAAATCTTTCAAACTTCCTTATGTTATAAGTAGTCTGTGTTCATTTATTCATTCAACCATTTTTTAGATTCATTTTTGTCTTTAGTAGATAATGAAATAAATGTAAAGATTTGAGCTTAAAAAATACTTTAACAGCCACGATTGGCATTTTGGCACTTTTTTAATGGATTAATTTAATGCAGTTCATTTGAGTGAGTGAATCCAATTATTCCATTCATTTGATTCACCTTTTCATTTGAGATAAACAGTCCTACTGGTTCTCTAAAACAAGTCAGACATTTAAATAGTTTGGCTAATAAACGAAACCTAAAGAACTGCTAATTCATTTGAGCAAGAAACAATTGACTGGATCCGATGAATAATATTTTTTTCTTTCATACGTTTAGAATTATTAATGCATCTTTTGCTAACAGAAAAACATTGTGCTTCAATGTTTTTTTAACTGTCATTAGTAACACGCGATATTAAGTTTTGGGATGCAAGATTATGGACCTTTTGCAGTACTGAGCAGTGTTAAATCAAATTCAGATTCATATTTCAGAACAAAGGCTGATGGAAAAATATATGCATTTGTGCTTGGAAAATAAGCAGCCATTACAGTTCTAATATTTATCATCATGCATGTTCACTTTTTTCTTTTGATCATGTCTGAATAACTAATTAGTAACTGCTATTTAAGAGAAGGTGATAGCAAAACCTGACCTGAGAAGAGTCTGAGAGGACAGAGAAGGATTGTAGCACAGGAACAAGCCGATTAAGTGGATATGCTGAGCTTTGACAGCGTGGGTCTGTGACAGTAGTATTCTTGATAAAATATTTTGAAGCACATTACTCTGCATTCTTTTAAGTACATAATAAATGGGAAGTCCCATGTTCCCTGATCTCTTTCCCTACCTCCAGGCGTTTATCCTCCACAACATTAAAAAAGTAATAAATGTCATGCCCAAATTGTGAATTTACTTTATTGAATGAACAAAAGTGAGTAAGTAAAAAAATCTTTCTGAGATTTCTTTCTGTTTTATATAAGCAATAATGTCATATTGCTTTATAAATAGCATTTATCATTACAACTTTTCAGCCTTTCAATTATTTTCTTAGACAATTCCTCCTCATTAATGTTTGGTTTCCTCAATATATTTCTATATATATAAAATCCAATATCTGTCTGTCTGTGTGTCCGCTTTTCATGAGAGAACTGCTTAACGGATTTAGATTGGGTTTTTTCTAAATTTGCTTGAACATTCTGGTTGATTTTGTGACTTCCCTCATTGTGCTAAGCTTAATAGTTCGCTTGTGGTACTGATTATTTGCACAAATCTGAGAGAGAGAGACGCAGTGGGCCGAGGGGAGGGGTGCTAGGCCCTCCTCACTCACTCACCAGCCTTGGGGTGTGTACCTTACCTCGACTTAGCTAGTGAACAAGAGAACTACTTAATGATTTAGATCGGGTTTATTTCTATAATTATCTTGAACATTCTGGTTCTCTCATCGCGCTAAGAATCATAGTTCCCTTGCAGGAGTGGTATATTCGTGCTAATCCAAGACAGAGGCTGGGGGGGGGGGAGCGTGACATCAAGAGTGAGGAGCCTGGCAGGGCCCTCCTCACTATCCTTTTTCACTAATACACGGGCAGAGCCGTGGGGCACGGCTAGTATCAGGTAAAACTCTAAACTGTTATTAAACAGATACATTCTCAGAAAACATCAATCTGAACTACATGCAGATTTTTTAATAACACATTCAATACAATAATTTTCAATACTATTTACAACTGCGTTCATTGAGGGTTTCCAAGTAGTTCAAATTAGTTCAAATGCAGTTGTCAGAAAGGCATTCCAAAAATTGTATGACTCGTACAAAAAACACACAGTTGAAGTGTCTTAGTTTAAAAGATTTTAGTGAAAGTCAAAGTAAATGGTTCTCACAAAATAAGGAAAAAGGTTGATAATACACACAAAAAAAGGGAAAAGGGAAACGTCTTGTCTATGGTATTCTGCTTGAGGTTTATGTATCTGGGTTATATTTCTTCCAGTTTCTATATAATATCTCATTCACCACACATAATGGTCAGAAAACTATATGCCTTTAATGCCTATCTGACAAACCGGTCATGTTTCTCTCTAGATGTCTAACTTCAAACTAATCTAATACAGTTGTTATACAGAGCTAACATTGAGAACATACCATTACATTTAACTTCCAGGGAGTGGAAAAGAATCTTCCATTATCTGTGTTAAACTACATTATATTCAAGTTCAAAGTAAGCAAATACTAAGGTAAATTTACCATTAACATTAACTTAAAAGATTTGGCTGATATACCATTTACACACTTTCTAATCCCAATGCATACTTTGGAGGCCAGTGTTTCAGTGCATGTATTTCAATTGTTCTCTTGTTAATCACAGTAAGCTTTGGATTAAACACTCATGCATACATTATCTCATAGCTCTCTATTCCATCTTGTGGAAGGAAAAACTTGCAAAGCAAGTTAAGAAAAACATAACACCAGTATGGCACACTCTTTGGCTCAACTTCTTACCTCAAGTGCTCACTTAACCGGCACTGTAGCATGTTTGGATGTAAAACCCTTCTTGATAATATGCTGAGCATGGTTTTCACTTTCTTCTTTGATACCTGCAATGCACTTTTAGGGATAAAAACTATTATTTCAGCATTTAATGATTAATTATGTGCTTTCTTCTCAGAATGTCACTGTTGTCAAGTCATAGCAATTATCTCCTGTTTAGTATGAGCATCCAAAATATCAGCGATTACTCAGCCCAGCTCAACTCTCATTGTATGGTTTTTCTCACTCAAGGTAAATTTGCTTGTCTCCTTTTCATGGAGTACAGTAATTGAGATGCTGAAAGGACCATGCTTGAACATGTGTGGATCTATATGATAGACTTCATGCAGCACCTATACAGTAGAGTTAATGTCCATGCCGTTACTTCTGAGTCATCCTGTACATCACATTGGTCTTCTGTAACATAAATCTCTGTAATTTATATTTTTGTATTGTCAGTGTCATAGAAGTTCACAATAATCCAGAATAATTCTTTTCATTAGTATGTAGTCATATATAAACCATGATTTGTTTGCAGTGGGTGTGCACATATTTAAGTTCAGTTTCTTGCAGGCACTCCTGAAGAGAAATATGAATTTCTTTTACAAGAGTTCTGTCTACTCATTTTTGAAATTCCAGCCTAAACAATCTGTAAATAATACAAGTAATTAACCTTGTCCTGACAACACTATATACTTTTATATACACACATACATATCTGACAGTACCTAGTATTACTGATATACAGTGTCTATATTTTATATATTGTTTTGAAACTTAGACCATGTGTATTCATCATGCTAACAATAGTTAGAGCTTCTCTGCAAGTCATTTCATTTATGTATTTTTCCACTGTAAATTTAAGCTTCTAAGTATTCATTTCTAAAAAAAAACAAAAATAATTTATTTTATTTACAGTTTGTATTCTAATATGCTTTCAACTTTCTGTGCAAAAATAATATAATTTTTATTTATGGCATGAAGAATGATGATTAAAATTAAATGCAGTCAAGCATAGATAAAAAATGAATAGAAAAAGAAACTTTGTACTTAGCAGTAGTCAGTTTGGCTGTGTTTATTTTAAACGTATCCATCTGTTACGCATAAATAGAAGGTCTCATCACAAAACGTTAGGCAATCTATAATGAATGTACTGATACTTGAATTTAAATCTGAAAGGACATTTCTTGTCTTATATTGAATGTTACATACATGTTATTATAATGGATCCTGCAGAATATAATGGGCATGAGTCTGTGAAATGTGCACCCTGAGTAAATTTTAAAAGTTGGCACCTATGTCTCAGCTGGAAGTACTGCAGATGTTTAATTAACAATGGTCTTTTACCATGTGTATTAATAGAATGACAATCTAGTGTAATTTTTAATGAACCACTTACTTTCTTCCCCACTCTTTTACATATTACTATATTATTGTATTGATTAGTTTGTATGTTTAATTGAACAGAAGTTACATACAGTAAATAATGTCCATTAAACATTTGCTGTTTTTTTATTTGTAGTAAGTATTAGCTTATCAGTATCCATCAGTTTCTCTTTTGGCTAGAATGAAAGTTTTGTCCAATTAGTGTTTAAAAATTCTGGCAAATGAGCACATCTCACTAATAACAAAAAATAGCACAATGACAACTAATCATTGAATTGTTGGTGGTGAGGGAAAAATCACTTGAAAATAGAAAAACTACAGCCACATGCTCAACCTAATTTTTAAATAGTAAGCTATTTTCTGTCAGCACAGAAATATGAAAAGGAAAGAATGTTAAAACTCAAATTAGGATAATATGTAACATTAAATGAAGAAAATACAGTAGATAAAATTCATTGGGGCTTTCAAACTCAGTTCCAAAAAAGACTGAAGGTTTTGATTCAAAACAATGTCTTAATTAAAAGACAATCTTTACAGCTAATGAAACATGACATTTAATTAGACCAACTGTTATTGCTCTCATTCATTTTTAACTCATAATTTACACTTCTATTCCTCACATTCGTTTTTTTTTTTTTGCTTATTTTTCTTTTCAAACAGTTTCATTATGTTGAACACACACAGGTGCTGGTGGTAACAAGATACATGATAAGTTAATGTTAAACTTGTTATTTATAACACATTTTTTAACAGGCAGCTGCTTAAGAAAGGAACAAGGAGGCTCAAAGTCTTAACAACAAATTAACTAAAATTAAGCTAACAGAATGCAAAGACTGAATTAATCCCTATATAGCAAAACCTAAGCATACTTCTGACAGTATGAGTGTGAGAACAGGTTCAAGCCTAATCGAATTAATGACTGAGAAAACCTGCAGACACTGTGTGATTTCCTGAGTTTGTTCCTGGGCTATTCTGTGCATCACAGGGAACACTCAGTTTCCAAAACACCCAAAATAAATGGGCAGAATTCATTAAACACGAAAATGACTATCATTTTTCCCCTGTACAATATTTTTTTTTAAATTTAACTAGTTTTTTTAAGTTTTAATAGTGTGCAATAGTGTAGATTGTGATTACAGATGACTGAATTTAGTGCTTCCAGATTTTTTTTATATTGAGTTGCCACTTCCAAATTCCCTATCCAAATATTAATATATGTTTTGCACCCATTTTTACTAATACATTTAAACACAGAATAAGTGAAATCTTCCCAAATATGCTCTGTTACTGTAGTGCAGGAGACTCTTATCCAGAGAGGGAGGGTCATGATTAAATGTAACCACAACGTAAGACATTCACACTGTGCAGAGGCATCGAAACCAGAGTTAAAGGTGTTTAACCATTATCAGGATATTCTAGAGCTGGATAACAACTCTGCTAAATAAGCAGAAGACTATTTAAGGAGCCCCAATGTGTCACTTTTAAACCAGCCTCAAGCAAGAAGCAAATGGCTATATACAGGGACTTGGTTATTGGAGACACTGACACAGAGGTTTACTGCAGTCTGATACAGTTTTTCTTTTTCCTTTCCTGGTGCATGAGTGGAAGGCCACTCTGGGCATGTGTCTAGGCTCCTGCCCAGAGCTGGACTGGATCTAGTTGTCAGTGTTAGTGTCAGAACAAATTACATAGGTAAGATTAGGCTCCCAGTTCTGTAAGACCAACTTGAAGAGCTCGTTGGTAAACTGAGGAGTAAAACCAAACCAGATGGTCTTCTCTGAAGGTCCGAATGTGTCACACACTAGTCCAGGTAAGATTGAAAAGACCAGAAGGTTTAACATGTGACTCAAATCTTGGTGTAGGATAGATGGGTATATGTTTGTAGGAAATTTGGGGCACTGATATATTAGGAAGATATAAGAGTTGTTTAGTGAATGAACTGGAGAGACAGGAGGATATAACAGATTAGGTTTAAAAGATTTTGTAAGGAAATGAATTGTAATATTCACCTGTATGTTGTGAGATCAGACTCGAAACACTTAAAAAGGTTTGGGGCAGCCACCCGTATATTATACCTGGTTGCAATGGGTTGATTTTTGAGACAAGTGTCTTGGTTGGAGTCCAGACATGAACTGCTGAAGTTTTGGAAAGATGGCGGTTTTAAGTGACTAAACTGGAAGTGACACAGGGGAAGTGACCTTCTCCTGACATCAGTCTAGGCGCCGGAACTAGAAGTGACGTCATCCTAGGTGCTGGACCCGGAAGTGGCATTATCCTGGGTGCTGGAACTGGAACTGGCGTCATCCTGGGCGCCAGAGCCGGAAGTGACGTCTTCAGTGTTGAGTCAGATAGTTTTTCCCACAGCTGGTCTGTATAGGCAACAGAAGAAAGTTTAGTGCAACCTGCCACCCCCTGGCTTGGTGTGGAATTACCTTTGCTTGGTCTATACAATGTCCTCCTACTCACACATGTGTGACAATGTATATAATGCAAAGTTAACTCACTCAGTTAGAAACAAAAATACTATTTCCCATTTAGTTAAAATGCTGACATTTGTTAGGATTGTACATCTAGGGCAGTAGGTGTGCACTAAGAAAGGACATTTCAATACATCAACATTTAGAGGTAAACCACCTCACAATAGAAAAAATTATTACATCAAAGTCTCAAAAATGCTTTGACTAATTTGATTAAAATTTGCTAAGCCAGGGATTTATTTTATTTGTTAGTAAGTTTTTTTATTTGTTGATATTTCTTTATATTTTGCTAATGTACATGTTTTGTGCTGTGTTGAGAAAGGGCTTAGTATATTATGGGTGAAAAGCTGACTGAAGAATGTGTGGTGTCCTGGACAGGAAATAAGAGACATGATCACATTTGGCATCTACAGTGATGTGTGAAATGGAAGGAGACAGGTTGGCAAAGCTCAAAGTTTGGCAAGTGTGCTTTATATCTTGAGTGCCAGTGCCAGGTGCTGAGGCTGTGAGCATAGGTATTGCTTCGCTAGAAGTAAAAAGGGAATGAGAGAGACATAGTTGCAGAAATAGTGTCTCTAGATTCAAGGAAAGCAAGGAACAATAGCATCAACTTAGCGGGCTCCTCACTAGCCACTCCATTAATATGTAGGGGATGACAAAAAAGCAGCTTGGAGATTGACGCAGCACATAGTACACACTTTGGACACATTTTCCATCTGCTTTGGCCCTTTGCCTGCTCATACAGGCAGTCCTCTCTCTAACTTACTCCACTTGGCTCTACGAGAGACGCTGGTGAACATGCATCTGAGCAGATGGACTCCCAACATGTCTCCTGTCTGCTAAAGTGCTGTCTGAGTGCTGTGTCTGCAAAATGGCAATCACAGAGATACTTTTATATCGGCTTTTCCAGGTAATTCCACTGTCCTCAGTCAGGTCTTGACCACCTGAGGAGTGTGTTTCTCTCATGTCAAGACCCAGGGGCACTTGTGTAGAGTATAAATATCAAGTTGTTGATGGTTATGAACAATTGAAAATATTAGTTATGGAGTTTTACCACAAGTTTTAATGTATGACCATTTAAGAGTTGTTAACTCTTTTAGTTAAATCAGGCTTCAGCAGTGTATTCAAAGTCAACAGTTGTTTCAACTGTTTTTTTACTTTGACACGCCTTTGTCTCATACTCAATGCTAGTTTTCATCTATACTAATAAAAGGCAAAGCCCTCACTGACTGACTGACTGACTCACTCACTCATCACTAATTCTCCAACTTCCCGTGTAGGTAGAAGGCTGAAATTTGGCAGGCTTATTCCTCACTTACAAAAGTTAAACAGGTTTCATTTCAAAATTCTACGCGTAATGGTCATAACTGGAAGCTGTTTTTCTCCATTTACTGTAATGGAGATGAGCTCGAACGCCGTGGGGGCGGAGTTTCGTGTGACATCATCACGCTTCCCACGTAATCACGCAGTACGTAGAAAACCAGGAAGAGCTCCAAAAAGCGCTGAAAAAAACATGCATTATATAATTGAGAAGGCAGCGAAACAATAAGAAGCGAGCGAGTGACATATACAACCATATTCATGAGTGCTGCTACTACGGAAACAAAGCACGGTGTAAACCTAAACTTTAAATTAAGTTCATAGACAGGCTGCCGCTGGCGTTTGTAATTTAGTGCCTGCCCATATAAGGCCATCCGTCAGCGGCAATCCAATAGAAACACTGCCGCTAAATATTCACGGGTGAAGGACTGTGCTTATGCAGAGGAAGATGAGATGGTCAGGGTGGTGTTTGGCACAAACTCAGCGAAACTGCGAGAGAAAGTTTTAAGTGCCGGGACTTGGGTAACATTAAATACAGCCGTGCACATAGCACGACATGGCACCAGCACAGGTGGGAAACTTTGATGCATGTACACCGAACGGCTCACGTGAACTAACGCAGAGCACAGACAAAAAGCAACAGTTCCAAAGAGCGCTGAACAAAAACTGAATTACACAATTGAAAAGGCAGCAAAAAAATATGAAGCGTCTGATACATATAAGCATATTCATAAGTGCAGCTACTGCGGAAATAAAGCACACGGTGGAAAAAGTCAATGTCCCGCTAAAGGAAGACAGTGTAAAAAAAAAAAACCCATGCATGCAGTGTGTCAGGTATCAGATAAAGAAGAAGGCGAGCTGTTTATTGATGCAGTAAGAAACGAATCGATGAATGAAACCTGTTATCTTTACAACGATTGACAAACACGGAATGTAACTTGAACACAACACCTCCTACAAATACGAACATGATTGAAAAAAATAATGATAATCAAATCCTTGATGACAGCAACACTCAATAACACTCACACAACAATTACTGTATATTGACAGTCATGTTACGTTATTTTTAAAATGTTCCCTTTTCTTTTTCATAGCTTCTTTAACACACTACTTCTCCACAGCGATACGTGGGTATATATATATATGTATATATATACCCCGATCTACATACTCGAATAATGGATACTTTATTCGCCATCAATGATTGTTTTGGTAAAGCCATACTCAGTGTATTCATTAGATGAACGGTAAAAAAGTAAGAGCGAGGGGAGGGTGACTTATTGAGGCATGCAGGCAAAACCACAATAGCATGCGGGCTCGATGTACTGTAGTGCGCGTCAACTCGATCTGAATTGCGCGATCACATTCGAAAAAATATATCTTTTCAAGTTCTATTTAGTCCATATGTGTCAAACTCAAGGGCCGCGGGCCACATCCGGCCCGGCGTGTAATTATATCCGGCCCGCAAGATCATTTTATGTACTGTATTATTGTTATTAATGGCCTGGGTATATGAAGCGCTGGTAACACAATAAACTACAGATCCCATAATGCAGCGCTTCAGCTGCCTTGCCGAACACTTACCGCGTTAATCAAGTCTAGCTTATGATGCTGCAAGTTATTGCGAAGCTAGCCCACACGATGCTGAAGAGAAAAGTTGATTCTGAAAATAGAGCCTTTAAAAACCGATGGGAGGCTGATTATATGTTTACTGACATTGCCGGTAAACCTGTGTGTCTCATTTGTGGAGCTAATGTGGCTGTAATTACAGAATTTAATCTAAGACGGCACTATGAGACAAAACATCAGGATAACCTGAAAGACCTGAATGCAATGCAGAAGATACAGAAAGCAGAAGAATTAAAGAAGAATCTGACACTTCAGCGGACGTTTTTACCCGTGCACAATCACAAAGTGATTTCAAATGAAGCTGCTTTTATGGGAGACACAAATGCACCAGGGCAACTTGCCCCACTTTCCCTGTTGCCAAGTAATGTTGAACCAAGTCGGCACAACGGTGTTCCCAAATACGCACTTTGCTGATAAACTGAGCACACTGCGCACTGAGTTTGCACGGCGCTTTGGTGACTTTGAAGAACAAAAAAAGAATTTTGAGTTGTTTCGCAACCCATTTGCCGTCGATGTGGAAACTGCACTTGTGCAGATTCAGATGGAGGTGATTGAGCTGCAGTGTAATGGCACACTGAAGGCAAAGTACGATACTGCAGGGCCCACACAGTTTATTCACTCCATTCCTGCAGAAATGCTCCAGCTTCGTCTACATGCGGCTCGAACCTTGTACATGTTTGGTAGCACGTATCTGTGTGAGAAGCTCTTCTCAGTGATGAAGACTAACAAAACAGCACACAGGAGTCGCCTCACTGATGAGCACCTGCAGTCCATCCTGAGAATCTCCACAACACAGAACCTCACACCAAACATAAACGAACTTGTTGCCAAAAAAAGATGCCAGGCGTCCAGCTCTAAAATGACATATGAGCAAAGACAACTGAATGATTTGATTTGTTATTGCTGAAAGGAACACATTTTATTTATATTTCCAGGTTTTGTTATGCAGCATGTTCATATTTGAATTTGTATAATTTTGACAGGATATATTTTTATGGAGAGCAAAATCTTTTGGGATATTTAAAATCTAAGTTTATTTTTTATATAAAATTACATAAGAGTAAAGAAATTTGAATGTTTGTTCTTTTAACGTTTACTTTATTTCTAACTTGTATAATTTAGACAGGATATATTTTTATGGAGAGCAAAATATTATAAGTTGTTTAAGGTTTGAGTTGATTTATTCAGGAATAATATTCCTGTCTGTTTTTACCATTCCTACCAAAGATATTTCTGTCGACTAAATAAAAATTCCTTCTATTTAAAATTTAAATAGAACTTGAACAAATACGATAGTTCATAATATCCACGCAGACTTGCACGTAAGAGCGGGAGTTATCCGTTTTAACAAGCAGCGTATTGCACTGATACGAAATAGCTGTGTGTGTATATATGTAGATATGTATGTATATGTATATATATGTTTATATATGTGTGTGTGTATGTATATATATATGTATTTGTGTGTATATATGTGTGTGTATGTATGTATGTGTGTATGTATATGTATGTGTATATATGTAGATATATATATGTATGTATATATGTGTGTGTGTATATATATGTGTATATGTATAGATATGTATATATATATGTTTATGTGTGTGTGTGTAAATATATATATATATATAT
>JANRMT010062814.1:106351941-106374379 GCA_026402145.1 Polypterus bichir lapradei | reverse complement strand
GTGTGTGTGTGTAAATATATATATATATGACAGCAACACTCATCATTTACAACAGTGACAAAACAATTACATTGACAATCATGTTACGTTATTTTCAAAATTTTTCATTTTCTTTTTCATTACTTCTTTAACACACTACTTCTCTCCTGCGAAGCGTGGGTATTTTGCTAGTAATTAATAAATTGGCCTCATTTTCGCATTGCCTTCTTTTCAAGTTGCCTTTTAGGAAAGCTTCAAATTCAGGTTGTGCTTGCTCAAGTAGTATTTTGTTAAAGGTTCAGGTTTAAGGTCATTGTTTAAGTTTAAACTATGCCATTATTTTTTTAAATTCCTTTGTTTTGAGTCTACATTATATTTGTGATTCATTGTGTATTTACGATATATGTATTAATTTTATAATTCAATTTTTTAAAATTAGATGTGATTAATTGTGATTAATTACATACATTTATGCATTTAATTAGTTAATTAAAAAATATATAAATATTGTGGGGTACAGCCCAGACACAGACAGGCAGACATGATGTTTTATCACCACACACATTTATTTACACTTTATATACAAGTATAAATGCACAAAGCCCAGTGCCGCAGCACCAATCACCCCTTTAGTCCAGGCCTCACAGTCCAATGCCTTTCTCTCTGGTCCACCTTCACTCCTCTCCTCCAAGACTTCGTCCATCTTCCACCCAACTCCAACCATCGAATGGATGGAGGCAGCCCCTTTTATGCAAGCCCGGATGGGCTCCAGGTGCTTCCCGACACTCCTCCGCGGACACTCCCCTGTGTGGCGGAAGTGCTGGCTGTGCACCTAGAAGCACCCCGGGTGTCCCCAGTCTTCTTCCCCCGAGCACTTTCAGGTGTGGCGGAAGTGCTGAGGTCCAGGGCTCCGAAGGCAGCGGGGCGCCCCCTGGAGGTGACCACGGGCACCTATAGGGTTGATCTTCCAAGCTCCCTACCTGTGGTCCCCAAAGGAACCAGGGCGGTCGCCCTCACATGGTCTGGGGAAGGCGCAAGCCCTCCTCCGGTCCTCCTGGGCGTCCCGGCCGGGTTGCCTCCCCAGCTGTCTCTGACAATATATATATATATACACACACACACACACACACATGCACACACTCAAAATTTTGTATACAGAAAAGCATTTATTTAGTTGCATAATACTTTTGATACATCCAATTAACCAATAACAGTATAAGTGAGGCCCATTGTCTTGCAACATTTTGTGGGTGAAGCCAGGCAATACAAATATTAAAAGAATAAAAGCTAGCTTTCAAATTGCTAATCTACAGGCCAAAAAAAAAAAAGTTAAAAAAATAACAAACCAAAATTTTGTTTCCATACTAAAAGTATAACAAGTTTCACAATTTAATTAGATTTAAGTGTATATTGAGCTCAAGTATTATGTTACAGCAGTAAAAGTGTCCTGGCTAAATTGATACATAATATTTAGAAAAGTAAAACAGAAAAAGGTGGTGTGCCTCCATTTACATAATACAGAGTTTAAATAAGAGCTTGCTTCGAATAGTAGATGAGCTATATATTGGTGAGGATATACCTGTGACTATAAATATAACACCAGGTCATGTCTTTTGGAGAAATTCTCAGATGATTCTGCACTTATGGGGTGTATTGATAAAGTGAAGACATTTATAGGAGTCAGGTGAAGAAATTTAGTTTTTGGTGCAAAGAGAATTGTCCGCACCTTAACATTAGTAAAACAATGGAACTGGTTATTGACTTTCACTACACCAAAAGGCCTCTACACCCTGTCACTTCAAGGAGTGGATGTACAGGTGGTCCACTCCTTCATTTACTTGGGTGTTCACATCAGTGACAGGTTGGACTGGTCTCAGAACACAGAGGAACTGTATAAGAAAGGGCAGGTCAGGCTCTTTTTTTTCCTAAGTGACTGTGTTCCTTTAATGTGGGAAGTGACATCATTCACATCTTCTGTAACTCTGTGATGGCCAGTAAGATTCTTTACACTGTGGTGTGCTGGGCCAGTAACATCACTTCAAAAGTAGCCCACCAAATCAACAAGGTAATTAAAAGGGCAGGCTCAGTTTTAGGACACACAAAGAAATCCGAGTGCCATTATGAACAATATTGCACATCCTTTCTCTGACACAATAACACCGAGGACTTTCAGCCAATGAATTACTCAGCAGAAGTGTGTCAAGAAATGCTACGGGGTATTATGCAATAGGTCTGCATAATGCCCCATTGTGACTGTGACAGCCATGTCATAAGTTTTCTTTTTTAATTTTCTTCTTCATTTACACCAAAGAGTGTGTATAGATTTATTTATATACTTATTTACTCATCTACACTTTTATGCATTTATTTATTTAAAGAGCTTCTGTAAAAAGCTAAGTTTCCCTGTGGGAGCAAATAAAGTTCTATCTATAGACTCAATAAGAAAGTAGCAAGGATAGGGCCCTGACATTGAGAGTGTACCTTAGTATAGACTCCTAACCCCAGTGCAGATAACAATTTCAAAATGCAACATTTAATAAAATCAAAAAAGTAAATTTGTAGGGAATTTTACAGTAATGGGGACTTTATTCCTTCAAATAATAACTAGTGTGAAAGAATGAGTCCCAACACACTAAAAAAGGTTTGGGGCAGCCACCCGTATATTGCCCCTGGCTGCAAAAGGTTTAAAGAAACAATAGGATGTTCTCAGGTTGAGTTCCCAGGTCGAACTGAGCTAGTTTGGCAAGATAGAGATTTTATAGGCTGTGAACCAAAAGTGATGTCATTTGACTGGGACAGGAAGTGATGTCAGTCTGGGCACTGGAACAGGAAGTGATGTCAGTCTGGGCGCTGGAACAGAAAGTGACATTAAATCAGGCAGGTTTTCCCATATTTGGTCTGCATAGATAGCAGAAATTGGTTTAGAGCACCCTAACACTTCCTGGCCCGGCGGGTAATCACCTCCACTTGGTCCATTCAGCTCACTCCTAGTCACAGGAATATGAATTTAGAGGTGTAATCAGTGAATATTTTTAACTTAGTGTGCTAAACTAGCATCAAGGCAAAAAGCGCATAGGTGTTGTCTGTAGGAAAGCACTTGGGTCAACTACTTCCCTCAACCTCAACTGTTCAGTCTATACAATGCACAGTCTGGTGACAGAGAACTTCTGTCTCAGAACAGTATAAGGCAAAGCTTTTTCAAGGAAGCTACTGTAATACTATCAAACAAATTCATAACCGGCATGCTATACTTTGCACTGCATAATATTTATGTACAAAGTAAGATGAAATGATTAATTAGGCATCACTTTAAACTATATAGTTTTCTGTTTATGAGGTTATCATGCTTGATTTGCAAACAAAAGTCTATTAACATCTTAAAGACATTCCATTGCTTCATAAATGACGTCTATTATTTACAGTTTACAGGTAGCTTATTTTGATAATAAAATGTTAAAGTATTCAGAGGTGGTATTTGTGTTATTACAGCCATACCAGCAAGTGACACTATTTTAACACATGTGATTTCTTTCATAGCTAATCATACTTATGGTACTTCCTTTGTGAAAGAATTTTAAAGTGAATACCACTCTGATTTAAAGTGGTGATAACAAAGCAGATTTGCGTGCATTATTTGTATTAATATAAACTAAAACTTACTTCAAATGACAATTCAACATACATATCCTATTAATACATGTGACAGATTTGCTCCCAAGTGAAATAGTGAACAGTTCTAGAGAAAGAGGACTTATTGTTGCACAATGTGAGCTGAATGAATCCTGACAAAAGAGATTTCAGTCAGGAATGAAATACATGTGAGGTAATGCTTAAGGCCACTGGGTCACATAACATCAAAGAAAAGCATACAGAAGATTATAAAGCACTCTTCAAAGACACTTTGAAACCTTACTTATCTCCCCAGGAGTTTGTTTAGAAGCAGCATGTTACTCATGAAATAGAAATAAACCTGACATTGTTAACACCTCAGGTTTTCAATCTATATTTTAAGCAGATGTCCATTTATCTTATTTGTATCCATCTGTATTTTATCACTTGATACTCCTAGTGTTGATAACCTCTACAATCACTTATTTTATTACATGTTATCAGTGTAAGAAGTCCTACTGTCTTTCATTAAAAATATTTTGAGACAAATTCTTAATCAAAAAAGTGTATCATGAATTATTCATCGTCATTTCAATAACGCTCCCAAGCTTACAAGCTCCTGTCTGGCTAGCTTCTCTTTTGGAAGTAGCAGAAAAGCTGTTCCTGTCTAGCTGGTTGTCTTGCTGAGGTGCTGCTCTTTTGTTCCTATCGGCAATCAATTTTCTTACTGAGCAACAGCTGCAGTCTTTTTTTTTATTCCTTTTTTTGTTTTCTGAGGGTGTTAGTTCTATTTTAATGACATCCATCTATTCGCTCTTGCTTTTTATGAGTGTCTGAATGATACTGGTCCAGCCCTGTTGAGACAGTCAATTGTTTTTCTAGCAGCACATCTGACTAAATTGTGGTTTACCACCCGTCTACACAAGCTTGATTAGGATATTTACTAGACAGATAAATATATATACTTTAACTGACTCAAGGAGAAATTTAGCTTATTATAGAAGCTCAAGAAATATTGCCACTAACCTCAAACACTCACAAAAAATACAGAAAAGAAGAAAAACTGACTTTGCTGAAGGTAAGGGAGCAGTTACTATGGGGACATAGCAAAGGCATACTGCCATTAAGTATAAAGGATCCCCAGCAGCCTTTCCTGACACACTTAAGTTGTATAATTGTTTGGCTAAAAGTACTTAATAATATTGTGTCAGAGAGAGGATGTGTAGAATTTATTCATAATGGCCATCCGTTTTGTCTTCATTCTCTCCTCCATTACAACTTTCAGCAGGTCAAGTGTCCCATAACTGAGCTTGCCTTCTTCATCAGCTTGTTGTCATGATGTTACCAGCCTAGCCCACCCCAGAGCAGAAACATTTCAGTGGCAATCACAATGTACATAGATATTAAAGAATATCACTAACTACAATAAAGGAATGCAGTCTACTAAGAACAAACAGTCTGCACTTCCCTTTCTTATACAATTCCACTGTATTACGAGACCAGTTCAGCCAGCCATTGATGTGGACCCCAGGTTACTTCTAGCAGTGTACCACCTTCACATCCACTAGCCTGAATAGTGACCAATCGTAGAGGCTTTTTGATGAGGTGAGAAACAATGTTCTCCATCTGATTCTTAGCCAGCTAACAGCTGCTTCTCCTTTGTCTTGTTTATAAAGCTTTAAGTGTCTTACCAAATAGTTGTTTATTTGTCTCCTAAGCCACTTCCATTATGAATATGTGGGACTGGATTTGTTTTCTCCTCAACTTTATCATAATCTTTAGATTGTGACACCCTTGTTGTCATTTCTGATTCTTAACTAATGCATCCCAAGTTGTGATTCATCCATAATAATATACGGTATGTAAAAGTCCTTTTTAGGTAAATGAACTCTGTTTTATCTTTTGACCACAATTTTTCTTAACTCTTTTATATTTTTCCCTCTGCCTCTTACATATAACTTCAGTCTGAAAGAAAATTTTAAGTTACTATTTCAGTTTGCTTTCTGCTACCTTTTGTTTTGATACGCTTGACTAGTGAAGAAAAAATACAGTTGAAAGTTTATAAGTCTTTTGGCTGCTGCATGTTTTCTTTTAGAAGTACTGGAGTTAAACTGGCCATTGATATATTTTTTGGTTTGTTTGATGATATTATTTATGAATTCTTTGTAAAATGCCTACGCAGGGGCAGACTGGTGGGCGGCAGACTCTGGTCTGGTCAAGGGCCGGCTGTTTCATGAAATAAATTTTTTGTACTGGTTACTGTTTGACATTAAAATTAATTTTCTAAACTACTAAACATTATCTATCCGGTATTGCGATTTATATAGTTCTATATAATATACCGTATTACGTCATCAAGTTGTTTTAGTTGTCAGTACATAAAACGTTGTAGTGAAAAATTTGGTCAAAATTGCCTTTTGGCGATTTCTGTTTTGATACCGCTCTATTTCGGTTAGCATATACATTATTGCAATTTATTTTATCTCATATCTAGTATTTAAATTATTCAGTAGTAGTAATTAGTTTAGATTATGTATTATGAATTTTATTGTTCTCTGGTAGTAGAGCGATAATTAGTGGTTTTCAGCTGTGATTATTAATATGATGAAATAAAGTTATAAAGCACAGGATAGGAATTTTTCATATTAGGACGGAACATTTATAGTTTATCGTTAAGTTAATGGAACATTTCAATCATGTGAGGTTTTCATTATAACCTTGGTTATAATTTATTCCATTGTAAATGAGCAGCTACTAGCCTAGTTGGGTACTGGCACTTGGATATGACATTGACATTTGACATGCACTCTAATAACATGTAAGCCATGTTACTAAATTTTTATTTTCATTAAATTTTATTTCTAAGCATGTCGTCAAATTTTAAGTTGAGTCTAAACAACAGTGTACAGATTATGTTTGGCAACAGTTTAGATAGAGTTCATATCATAGACTCATAGCAAGTAGTGAGCCGCATACTCACCACAAATTTTAAGAAAATTACAATGAATAATGAGCCGAGTGGGTCGACCTCATCACCTCACTCGTTGAAGGATGCCCAGGCCGGTTTTGAGAGCCAGTCCGCTCCTGTACCTATGAGTGACTTATTTGTAAAAATTGTGATTATTAATGATATTGAAATGCTTTTCATGTAAATTTCAATATAGAATCACCGGAGTAATTTGTTATTGTGATTGATTTATGGGTGACTTACAGTTCTAACATCACCCAAGAATAGCCTAGTATAATAGTGCTCTATACATTTATGATCCTGTAGCACAAAGGCTCAAAAAAGGGATGCAGACCTCAAAATAGCCATATAAAGAAAGGCTTTGCCCCAGGAAGCCTATCCCCAACCTCAAAAGGCAAGCTTGGAGCCTGTACCTTGGGCAAATGCTTTTACAGTTCAAAAGTGCTAAACATCTACAGAAATGAGAGAAAAAACTAACATTTGTTTTGAGATCCTATCATATTTAAATAATACAGAAGATTCTGAAAGCAATTGACAGAGAAAAAGCAGGAGCAAAAACAGGTTTGCCAGAAAGGCCAACTTACAGTAAACAAATCTAATAATCTCAAACCAGAAATGGTATCTTAATTCAAGATGTGAGGATCAAAACCAGAGAATACAAAGAAAATCACATAAAGCACAATCAAAACAGTCAGGAACAATGTTCAATGCTAAAGCAGCCTGTTCTGTCACAGGCTGAGACTCTCATAGCACAACCCTTCTCAGTTTGTAGATTTGTCCTGTCTTAGCCAGCTGTGAACCCAAGACTTTTGGATTCTTTAAATATAAGTTTATATATTCCTTTAGATCCATGTCCATGTGTAGCCTGAAACCAGAATGGAGTGCATCCTGGTGATGTCAGGACTGACAAGGCAAAAGCCAAGTTTTAGTCAAAAACCCATGACATCCTCATTCATAAAAAACAAAGAGATGACAAAATAACAAGTTGATCCAATAATAGAATGAGTTAAGAAAGTAGGGAACCTGTATAAATAGAATAAAACAGATTCTTCAAGACTTCAACTTTAAGAGTATTTATTGTCATTTCATCCATATACAGTAGTACAGCATGCAGTGAAACGAAACAACGTTCCTCCAGGACCATGGTGCTACATGGAACATAGGATAATGAAGAATCCACGACACATAACATAAAGACACATAATATACTGTATAACAAGGTGCATGTGAGTCAAATGTGCAAACGTGTGCAACCATTTGCAATATTGCAGAGCAGAACACATATACAGTGATCTCTCGCTATATCGTGCTTCAACTTTCATGGCTTCACTCCATCGCAGATTTTAAATGTAAGCATATCTAAATATATATCACAGATTTTTCGCTGGTTCGCGGATTTCTGCGGACAATGGGTCTTTTAATTTATAGTACATGCTTCCTCAGTTTGTTTGCCCAGTTGATTTCATACAAGGGACGCTATTGGCAGATGGCTTAGAAGCTACCCAATCAGAGCATGTATTACGTATTAACTAAAACTCCTCAATGATATACGATATGCTTCCCGCGCAGTGCTTGATTGTTTGCTTTTCTCTGTCTCTCTCACTCTCTGACATTCTCTGCGCCTGACGGAGCGGGTGTGAGCAGTGGGGCTGTTTGCACAGAGGCTGTTTGCCTAGAGGATACGGACGCTCCTCTAAAAAATGCCGCTTTATCGCGGTGCTTCGGCATACTTAAAAACCCAAAAGCATGTATTGATTTTTTGATTGTTTGCTTTTCTCTCGCGCTCTCTCTCTCTGTGTCTCTCTAACATTCTCTGCTCCTGACACGCATTCTTTGAAGGGGAAGATATGTTTGCATTCTTTTAATTGTGAGAAAAAACTGTCATCTCTGTCTTGTCATGGAGCAAAGTTTAAACTTTTGACTAAAGGGTGTTATTTCATGTCTAGAGGGCTCTAATAATGTTAACAGTGTGGGAGAGTTTATAAGGGCTTAAAATATATAAAAATAACCATACAAACATATGGTTTGTACTTCGCGGATTTTCATCTATCGCGGGGGGTTCTGGAACGCAACCCCCGCGATCGAGGAGGGATTACTGTATCAGATATCAGACCTGTCCATGAGTGTTCAGGAATCTGACTGCTTGGGGGAAAAAACTGTTACACATTCTGGTGGTAAGAGCCCGAATGCTTCAGTACCTTTTTCCCAATGGCAGGAGTGTAAACAGTGAGTGTGAAGGGTGTGTTGAGTCATTCACAATGCTGGTGGCTTTGCGGATGCAGCGTGTGGTGTAAATGTCCATGATGGAAGGAAGAGAGACACCGATGATCTTCACAGCTGTCTTCAATATCTCTTGTAGGGCTTTACGATCCCTGGCTGTGCAATTTCCAAATCAGACAGTGATGCAGTTGCTCAGGATGCTCTCAATGGTTCCTCTGTAGAATGCTGTTAGAGTAGATGGTGGAAGATGGGCTTTCCTTAGCCTATGCAGGAAGTAGAGCCACTGCTGGGCTATCTTGGCTAAAGACCTGGTGTTGTAGGACCAGGTGAGGCCAACTAAGAATTAATTGTAAACATCCTCTACACCAAATAGTAACAAAAAAGTCTTTTCAGCTTTCTACTGAATATTAATTGTCTAAATTTGTGTAGTTACTATGTTGCCAAGGTTGAGATTTCATTGATTTTTTGATTGATTAAATAAGTAAATGAGCTGTGTAACTTGCAATACCACATATTAATTACGTTACACTCGCATTACATATGATCAGAGATGTGCCTGTGTTATACAGTGCATGTGTATGTTTATTGGTGCTGTATCATAAAAGACAACTCAGTGCCTTTATAAGAAGGAATGGCTTCTGTAACTGCATGTTCTGTATGACAGCACATGTGTACTCTATAAAAATTTCAGCTTCTGCAAAATAAAAATCATAAATGAAATGCTCTGTATGTATGTAACACACTGTTGGATAGCCAGAAGAGAAAGAACCTGGCTGTCTGGTCAAAGATTTAACTGTAAGGTAACCAAAGGTGGAACAGCATATGCCCAGAGACATTTCTGAAGAGTCAGTCATTTTCTTACACACTTAGTCCTGAACAGGGTTACTGGAGGTGCTGGAGCCAGTCCCAGCCAGCATAGGGCACAAGGCAGGAACAAACCCTGGACAGTGTGCAAGTCCTTCACAGGGTGAACATATACACACACACCAGGACCAATTTAGCAATTGTCAATCCACCTAGCCTACATGTCTATGCAGACATGGGGAGAACATGCAAACTCCATGCAGGGAGGACACAGGACACAAACCTTGGTCTCCTTACTGTGAGGCAGCCGCTCTGCCAATGCACCAGTTTACCAGACCATTTCTGAACAGATAAGGCAATTTCATTGAAATTGGTTGGTTTTTCTGATAAATGTAAACATCTTGCTGAGGAATTTAATTTTCAGAATCAGAATTCACTTTAATGGCCAGATAAACTAATATGTGCTAGGAATATGTCCTATTAGTACTGGTGTAAAAACACAAAGTACAAAAAATAAATATAAAAAGACAGAATATGATGCAGCATACAAGAACAAAATAAAAAGATAAAATAGGATAAAATAAGAAAAAAAGGTCAGGTAGTCCAATGTGCATGTAAACATAGATACTGAGTAGAAACTCAAACCTGGTTAGTCAGAATAACTGCATGCAGAAAAAAAAAACTTTTTAGGTAACATGTTTTAGCAGCCAAGGGAAATCTTTAGAATATGTGGTGCTCTTTGTGAGTTGGATCAGCAATGACCTTGACGGCACGCTTCTGTATGCTGGACTCATAAGAGACTTGAACGGGTTGTAAGTTACAACCTATGATCTTCTGCAGATTGGCTATAGCCTGAGCAGAAGCAGAAGCAAACCAGTTAGAAATGAGGTCAGAGTGGACTCAACAATGACGATTCCATTCCTAAATTATATGGACTTTAAACTGAATGATGATGGCACATGATGCTATTTTAAGTCCTGCTCTAAACTCTGCAAGGAGAAAATAGTTTAATGTTTGGTAGCTTTAAAATCAGCTTTTAATGACAAAGTAACAAGGTTAATTAAAACACAATATTTTATTTTAGATAACGCAAACCAGTGGGCTGGTTTGCCCCACTGATTATTTACTGGAGTGAGTGTGAGCATGGTGGAGTCTTCCCCAGTGATCCAAGGTATGACTGCAGGAGCGTGAAGGAAGATGGGAGGTACAACTGACCCCAGGCGGTCTGGCATGAGGCAGCCAAGAACGGGGTCAGGTAGTGAGGACGGGGCTGCTGAGTCTCTGCTTGGGTTGGGCTCATCCGGAAGTAGATGGAACATTAAGGATCTGATGGCTGTGTGTTTTATTCTCGTTTAACTCTGATTTTCTCTCACGGATAACCACTGTTTTACTGGATTATTTATTTATTAGAGATTTTGATGCACTGCAGTTTTGGACACTTCCTTTTTGGATTCATTTTAATAAAAGCACCTATTTTTTTTTCACCTACCCCTTGCTTTGGGTGTGCATGTATCCTCATCTGCTTGGCTCATCCCAGTTACGTTACTGATGGTTGTGCGTTCAAGAGGCTTGCAAATGCAGTAGGGAGTGTAGAGCTAACCTGCACAGTCACAACCAGTTTTTTTCAGTTTTTGGTTATTGCAGGTCCCTGTATCCTAGTTTTAAAACTTATTCCTGGGCATTGCCCATGTGGAGGCAGCATATTTTCCCTCTGTACTCCTAGGTTTTTCACTCGGCATTCCACTTTTCCTCACATCATCCCAAAAATGTGGAGGTTTCAATGAACAGAGATTTCAAATTGTTCCAGTGGGATTATGGGTGGGTTTATGAATGAGCCCTGAAATTAATTTGCTCCCCCTAGGATGCTGGAGGAGAAAGTAAGGTGAAATGACACCTTTTATTGGCTAACTAAATAGATTACAAATGCAAGCTTTCGAGGCAGCTAAGGCCCCTTCATCAGACAAGGTATCATTTCACCCTACTTTCTCCTGTATCAATCTATGGCTAACACGGTACAACACTCTACTACCTGATGCTCCTGTGACTCTGAAATGGGTTAGGCAAGTTTGAGAATGCAATGATAGTAGTATTATAGCATTTAAAGAGTATGATGAAATTTTTACTTACATGTACAACCATGCAACATGTCGTAATTGTGCAGTGGCATGATAAACAAGAATATATTAAAAACTGTCAAAGCAAAACAAACTATTTTCTAATTTTAAAATATGTTTGCAGTGCGTGATCATAAAGCTTTGAGTCGGAACCTAAAAGAGGTATTCTGTAGTTTAGATTTTTTAAAATTAGCTCCTATACACTAAAACATGTTAATTACATGTTTCTAGTATTTCTGGTTAAAATAACGGTATAATGTATGTGGTTTTTATATATAGATATTTTGAAATTAGTAGAACTATCAACAAATGGTATATTGTGTATTAAAATTCAGTTTTTAGTACAAGTCACTGCAAACTTCCAATGTCTGACTGAAAGAACGATCATTCTGTTTTAAACTCATGGTAAATTAAATCACAGTTTTCTTTAAAACAGAGGTGATGAATTTTGTATATTGGTATTAAAAAAAAAACATAAAACAAATAGACAAGTGACTTTGACATTTTTAGATAAACTGATTTTTAATTAGGGTTGTGCAGTAGTTAGTGATGCCTCATGGGTTAAGCATCCAGGGTTCACATCCTGGATGTCCCATGTGTGGAGTTTGGATGATTTTCCCATGTCCATATGGATTTCTTCCAGGTGCTCTGGTTTCCTACTACAGTCTAAAGACATGCAGGTGGACTAGGAGGCTCTAATGTGTGTTCACCCTGCAAATGACCGGCACCCTGTCCAGGTGATGCTCCTCCCTTGCTTCTGATGTTTGTTGAGATGGGTACCAGCTGCCCCATGACACAGTTGGATAAGTGGGTTGGGAAAATGGATCAATGGATTAAAGGGGAGAAATGGTGGGGCTGCTGCTTAATAGATCCTACGTTCAAGGCTGAAATCAGGAAAGTACTAGGGCTCCAAAGACTAGTTGGCTTGGCTGCCTCTTTCACTTATCAGCTTGGGCTTCTTTGGCTATATACAACAGAAGCATTAGTTTCAAAAGGTGGGGAAAAGGGTGAGGGGAGCAGGTTTCACCAAGGGAGGGTAGTATTCCATTATATAACTTTTTTGTGTACACAGTTTATGTGGATTTGGGTGTTTTACCCCTTTAATAAATAATTGATCACAAAAAAAAAAATTAAGGATCAAATCATTCAAGGCCAGTCAATCTACATGTGGGGTTTGTATGATGTCATAGTGTTTGAATGGGTCTTCCTCCAGCTACTCTGATTTTGTCCCACAGTCCCAAGGATGTGAATGTTAGGCCTGGTGTGAGTTGCCCCTGAAATGGATTAGTGTCCTTTCTAGAGTAGTCTGCCACCAAAAATGTGTAAACTCATTGAAAACTGAAAGTCAAAATGTTGATATCGTTGCAATGCTTTTCCTGCATATGATAAAAGACAAAATAAAATCAATAAATAATTAAAAGACATATGGAAAAAGTATAGATTCTGCTGACTACTAATAATAAATTCTAAAGTAAGAACTAACAGTAACATAGGAAATTTAAATTGGGTAGTATAAGAGTTTTAAAAACCCACTTTAACGTAACATTTCATGTGCAGCTTGAATTCTAGCTGCGCCTGAAAACTGTAAAGTTACAAGGGAATGCACATATGTATTCCACTAATTATAGACTAATTATCTTTATACATTTCAAACAAAGCTAATTTTAAACTAAAAGAATACTAACTAGAGAACAAAAGCTGAAATGACAGCCAGTATCAATTAGGAGTGCTAGACCTTGCCATCAAATTTTAGACTTTTTCAACAGACAACAGATGTTTTGAATAAAATAAAGTTTCATCCATCCATCTTTTTATTTTCAAACCTGCTTAATTCAGTTTATGGTCAAGGCTGAGTCCCTATGGATTGGGGTGATTTTAAAAACAATTAGAAAAGGCGTGCAGGTTTGGGGCACAAAATTAAGAGATAATTTAGTGTCAAGCCTGATGTAAATTGAGAGATTAACAACATCACAATAAGTATATTTGGGTTGAAAGGAATATACAGTATGACTTTAGAATATTGTCCAGGAGTGTTTTAAGAGCCTTAGTTTTGATTTGATTTTGATGTTTTTTAAGCACAGCCCAGTGACATAATTCCTAATGAGCCATTCACACTTGTGTGTGTGTGCAATCACCCACGTTGGGTAATGGAGGAGAGGTGCGGGTAATTAAATAGTGTCAGCAGCGTAATAAAAGATGGATTAGTGCTAGAGCGAGAGTTTAAGTTCAGGTCAAGAACAGAAAGCACAGATTAAGGAAAAGTTGGTGGAATGTAAGACAGACAACATCAGCTTAATTGAACAGTATAAAGAAGCAGGACTGATGGCCACTGAGGACGTTTCCAGAGGATAGCGGCATCAATTAATTGGCAAGAGGCCGAGGGAGAGCTGCATTGATAGGCTAAGGTGGCAGCTCAGGGTTTGCAGTGACTGACTGAGGCAGAAGATTGTTATGTAACAGGGTATGGAAGAAGGTTTGTGGTTACCAGCAGAGGTGGCACACTGGGATACCTCAGAACAAGTGAGGGGAATTCATCCCTAAATTCTGATGGGAGAAAAAAGATGAATACATTAGGGATGATTTTGACTTTTAAATGTATTTATTTGATTTTATATTATCGTGGATATTTTTGCACACTCAAAGACTCTGGTTTTGAAAGGCACAGTTTTAAAAATAATTATTTATTGATTTAATTTATTTATTTAATTTACCCCCTCCGCGTCCCCAGTTCGCCTTCAGCCCCTGGTGATGTAGTAGTGGTAGGTGATTCTATTGTTAGAAACCCCAATATCGCATGCCCTAATGGAAAATTGTTTGTTTCTTGTTTTCCCGGTGCTCGTGTCCGAGATGTGATGAGACATGCGCCGGCAATCCACGAGAAGCAGAAGAACAGGGCAGTTGGAGCAACTGTTCTGCATGCCGGCATAAACGATATAAGGCACCGACAATCGGAAATCCTCAAGGCTGACTTTGCAGCATTAATTAAAGACACGAAGGAGAGGACCCCATCGGCAAAGATCTTGATTTCGGGTCCACTACCCAAACGATCAAACGAGTACTACAGTCGTCTGCTAGGATTAAACAACTGGCTGCAGGGCTTCTGCAAGAATCAAGACATCGGGTTCATCAACCACTGGGACCTCTTTTGGGAAAGACCGCGTTTCTTCAAGCGAGATGGCCTGCATCCGAACAGTTTTGGCGTCCGGGTCCTCTCCGAAAACATATCTAAGGTAATTCATTTATCTTAACTATCTATCTCTGCTCTTAACCCCTTCCGAAATGCTACTGTTGCGCTAGGACATGATAATTGTTTAATAAAATCTTCCGTAAAAGTGCACAACATTAATACTGTAATAATCAATCTCAATGCACGTAGAAAATCTAGGCAATACAGCATAAACACCAATAATTTAATTAAAATTACTACTTTAGATGAACAATGTATTAAAACTATAAAAACAGATTATAGATTAAACAAAAAAACTCACAGAGCGGCGCTAATAAAAATAACTTCGTTCCTGTTCCAAATATCAATAACGAACATAGTATTCATCTCTGCCCCTCCGAAACATTAAATGTGGCACTATTAAATGTTAGAGCTTTAACTAACAAGATGTTTTTTATCAACGATCTTATTAGTGATAAAAAAATAGATTTTATTGCACTAAGTGAAACGTGGCTTAGCTCAGATGGCGCAGCTGTTTTAATCGAATCTGCGCCTGGTTTTACTCATGCAGATCGCCATGAAATAAGAGGCGGTGGCATGGCAAACATTTACTCGAGCCGGTTAAAGTGTAAAGATGTCAGTTTTGGTAAATTCAAGTCCTTTGAGTATCTCGCGTTGTTATCCATGGAGATTCTCACGTTCTAGTATAATCTGTGTATAGACCTCCAAAATTCAATGCGTCTTTTTTTGAGGAATTCTCTGACTTAATGTCAATTTTAATTACGAACTATGACACACTCTTAATAGTCGGCGACTTTAATTTTCATATAGATAATCAGTGTGACCAAAAAGTTAAAATTTATGAACCTCCTGGGGCCTCATGTATAAATGGTGCGTACGCACAGAAATGTTGCGTAAGAACTTTTCCACGTTCAAATCGCGATGTGTAAAACCTACACTTGGCGTAAAGCCACGCACTTTTCCACGGTACCTCATACCTTGTTGTACGCAAGTTCTCCGCTCGGTTTTGCAGACTGGTGGCACCCAGCGTCAAAGCAGTGCTACTGTTCCTGTGTAGTTACACCTTATTTTCCTGACGCGGCTTTATAAATACACTGAAACTAACCGCATATTGTGTATTAGTGTAATGCATCTGATTGTAATTAACTTGCAACAATATAATGGTCCAGGGAATAGCCATAGTATTCCAAATACCATAACTGCTTTAGCGTTATTACTCTCACTGCACCTTCTTCTTCTTCTTCTTCTTCTTCTTCTTCTTCTTCTTCTTCTTCTTTCAGCTGCTCCCGTTGGGAGTTGCCACAGCGGATCATCTTTTTCCATATTACTCTCACTGCACCACTCGGAGTATTTATATTACTGTATCTGAGTATGAATCACAGCAGCAGCTGATTGGAAAGCGAATTATCGGTATACAGCTTCAAGCACATGCTACCTCAGCCACGGCAAAACGTTTCAAAGCCTTTCCTGTACGGACCTCGCGGTTCAGAAACAGTTTCATCCCAAGAACTTTAAACACACTTAATCAATTGCTCCTTGTAGAACTGTTTGTACTTATAAGTACAATTACCTCACTGTAAACTTGCACTACAGTTATAATATTGCACAACCTGAGCCACTTTATAAAGCGCGTATTTACATATGATGACGATATCATTTTTAAGATGAAATGCACCAAAATAAGTTTATTATACAGATAAAACTTTAGCTTCATTTAAATAATCTATATTCTTTACTGGGGCTGTCGTGAAGGATAGAATAATTAAACATGTACTACGAAGATACTTCAATGTTCTTTAAACGTTTTGAAGAATTGGCGCTCTAAGCTTACAGATGGCTTAACGTCTATTACAGAGCTGATTGTGTGGCGATCGGTTACTTGGAGAAAGAAAAGCAAGGACTGCAGGGGCAGCTACGTCAATATATATTGAATATAAAACAGAAAGAGAAAATAATGACACAGCTAAAAACATAGTGGCAAATTTCGACAAAAGTTAAACGCTTGTGTCATGAGCACGAGGCGGCTATGCAGTGTCCGCAACGGACGTGGCCATCCACCGTGCATAAGATACCGTATTAACATTGGCGGGTGAAGGGGCCACCGATTCTTCCTCTGCCCAGGGCCGCCACAAGCCTAGAGCCGCCCCTGAGTACTGCTGCAATAAATTATTTCATATCGAAGGTCGCACACAATCACTGCGCCGTGAAACCCATGTTTAATAATGTGCTTTAACTCCTACCATCATGAAAATATCACGTATACATCTTAGTATTTTAGTTATTCAGAGAGCTGTAATATCACAAATGTAATGGATTCTGTGTCCAGTTGGAGGAAGAGAGCCGGTTTAAGAAGCAAGTAGTGATTCACACACATAGAGCACATAGAAGATCACATACAAAACAAAGCATTTAATGTGCTCCTTTAATTACAATGTAATTTGAGAAACTGTTTAATTAAACGATTTTTAGATGACTTTTATGATGTTCTAGTTTAATGACAAAATAAACTACATGATTAAAGTGAAAATTTCGAGATTGAAGTTGACATTTCGTGCTTTTTCCCCACTGTGTGCCTTTTTTTTCTCTGTACCCTAATAAGCTTTCATATGACACTCAGACAGTGGGCAATGACTCGCCTTTTCACAGCGACTTTGATATGTGACTTCTTTTTTATTTCTGGCATTGTGCAACTTTGTGAACATGAGCTTTCAAGTTTCTCCAACACGATATGTCACTCAATCAACTTCCTTTTGTTGATTATACCACAGTTTAATTAAACAAATAGTATTTTTTCCTTTGCCTCCACTTGGTATTTGCTGAAATTCTTATATTTTCCCCTGTGCTTTTCCCATTGTCTTTTCACAGAAGGCTGAGCTTAAGGGCGATTTATATTGATTTGCATATTCAAAGAGGCATAATTCTGGGAGGAGTTGTGGCGTTACATAAAGCGCGTGCACGAGCGTTACTTTTTACGCTGACTGGGATTTATTTAGCGGAAGAACGTGGAAGTTGGAGTACGCACAGATTCCTGCATCTGGATTTTTCTGTGTGTAAGCACATTTCGGCTTTTGTGCTTACGCCATGTTATAGTGCGAATTCTACACATGGCATTATACATGAGGCCCCTGGACTCTTTTGATTTGAGACAGCTCGTTAATCAGCCTACACATAAAGCAGGTCATAAGTTAGACTTAGATTACTAAAGGACTAAAAGTTAATATAAAGCAGGTCATTAATACGGGTCTATCAGACCATTTTCTTCTACTTTTTAATATAGAAATAATGATAGAAAACACTCATGAGAAGCACATTGTTAAAACACTTCTTTGACTCATCAGCAGCTTTAAAACTTACAAACATTCTAAGCAATCGGTCCGTTTATAGTGCCAACTATAATAGCGAGGATAATGTAAATAGTAAGATGGAAAGATTTAATACTAAAGTGAGAGCTGCTGTTGACATGGTTGCATCTGAAAAGACAGTTAAAAAATCTTCTAGCATTATTATACCATGGAAGACCCAAAGAGTGTCTGATTTAAAGAGAACATGCCGTAGAGCTGAGTGTAAATGGAGGAAGACTAAACTAACTATCCACTATGAAATATTAAAAGTTAAAATAACAGAATACAATAACACAGTCCGTCTTGAGAGGCGCTGCTGTTTCTCTAAGATTATAAATACTGTAATAATGCTAGTAATCTTATTCTCTATGATTGATCGTCTGCTAAACCCAGGTAACTCAAAGGAATGCCTCCTAAGTACTTCCAGTAAAACCTGTGAGGCTATTGCTTTATTTTTCAATCAAAAAATTATTGATATTAGAAATAACATAGCATATCTCCCCAACACTAAGGATCCTCCTAAACCCCAGCATTCCGTTATAAACAAATTAAACTCTTCACTAGGATAGATTTACCTGATTTACATAAAATAATTTCTCAGCTGAAACCCTCCACCTGCGTCCTTGACCCAATACCAACAAATTTTTTCAAAGAAGTATCGGGCGTGCTAATTGATAATGTTCTTGACATAGTAAATTCGTCATTAGATACGGGGGTCTTCCCAGACTGTCTTAAGACTGCTGTAGTTAAACCCCTACTTAAGAAACATAATCTTGACCCCTTGGCTCTTGAAAATTTAAGACCCATCTCTAACCTGCCTTAAGTAAAATTCTGGAGAAGGCAGTCATTATGCAGTTAAATGACCACCTAAATAAACATGCTATTCTTGATACATTTCAGTTGGGTTTTAGAACAAATCACAGCACAGAAACTGCACTCGTTAAAGTAGTAAATGATTTGCGGGTAAATGCAGACAGAGGCCATTTATCTGTTCTCATCCTCATAGATCTGAGTGCCGCATTTGACACCATTGATCATAATATTCTTAGAAATTGTCTTAGTCAATGAGTGGGCCTCTCTGGCAGTGTCTTAAATTGGTTTGAATCCTACCTGGCAGGGAGAGAATTCTTTGTTAGTTGTGGTAATTACAACTCAAAAACACATGATATTCAATATGGTGTTCCACAAAGCTCTATCCTGGGTCCGCTACTCTTCTCAATCTACATGCTTCCATTAGGTCAGATTATCTCAGGGCACAACGTGAGCTACCACAGCTATGCTGATGACACACAGCTGTATTTATCAATAGCACCTGATGACCCTGATTCTCTTGATTCACTAACACAATGTCTGACTTGTATCTCAGAATGGATGAATAGTAACTTTCTCAAGTTAAATAAAGAAAAAACTGAAATCTTAGTGATTGGCAATAATGGATACAATGAGGCTATTAGAAATAAACTGGATACATTAGGATTAAAAGTCAAGACGGAGGTAAAAATCTTAGGGGTAACTGTTGACTGTAATCGAAATTTTAAATTGCATATTAATCAGATCACCAGGACAGCATTTTTTCATTTAAGAAACATAGCAAAAGTTAGACCTCTTATATCATTAAAAGATGCTGAAAAATTAGTTCACGCGTTTGTTTTCAGTCGATGTAACGCACTCCTCTCAGGACTACCCAAAAAAGACATAAATCATTTGCAACTAGTGCAGAATGCAGCTGCTAGAATCCTAACTAGAAAAAGAAAATCTGAGCACATCTCTCCAGTTTTGATGTCACTACACTGGTTACCTGTGTCATTCAGGATTGACTTTAAAATTCTGCTTATGGTTTATAAAGCCATAAATAATCTCGCCCCATCTTATATATCGGAATTTCTGACACCTTATATTCCAAATCGTAACCTCAGATCCTCAAATGAGTGTCCCCTTAGAATTCCAAGAACAAAACTTAAAAGACGTGGTGAGGCGGCCTTCTGCTGTTATGCACCTAAAATCTGGAATAGCCTGCCAATAGGAATTCGCCAGGCTAATACAGTGGAGCACTTTAAAAAAAACTGCTGAAAACATATTAGTTTACCATGGCCTTCTCATAACTTCCCTGTAATTAAAATCCTGATACTCTGTATATCCAACTCATTATAATAACTATTCATGGTGGCTCTAAAATCTGTACTAACCCCTACTCTCTCTTCTGTTTCCTTTTCTGGTGTTCTTTTGGTGGTGGCTTGCGCCACCACCATCTACTCAAAGCACCATGATGTTCCAACAATGATGGATGGATTATAAGCCAGAAGTCTGTATGACCATCAACATCAAGTGACTCAGTGAGAACCCTAACTACAAAGAGGACTATTTCATTTATGTTAGGTAGAATGCCCAGAGGGGACTGGGCGGTCCCGTGGCCTGGAACCCCTGCAGATTTTATTTTTTTTTCTCCAGCCGTCTGGAGTTTTTTTTTTGTTTTTTCTGTCCACCCTGGCCATCGGACCTTACTCCTTTTCTATGTTAACTAATGTTGTCTTATTTTAATTTCTTATTTTGTCTTTTATTTTTCTTTTCTTCATTATGTAAAGCACTTTGAGCTACTTTTTGTATGAAAATATGCTATATAAATAAATGTTGTTGTTGCATTGCTGGGGCTTTAATTCTCGGTTTTAAAATAGATTTCTGCTTCACTTTTGTAAAGGAAGTCTTGCTTGATGTCTCATTTGCCCTGGTTCATCTCTGTATATAACTACTGTTGTCCTGGAACTGATGGTGGTGCCCTTGGCAGCAGGCACCGGGGAATCACAAATAAATGACAGAAAATTTCAAGAAAGGATGTTATAGTAATGAGTGAACTAACAAATCCACCAATTTTCTGACCCTGCTTATTTCGAAACAGTTTTGCACAGTGTGGAGCCCATCAAGACAGAATTAAATGCAAGGCACAAACCAACTTTCATTGGAAATCGCATTTTTGACATGAAAATACTAGTGAGCCACACGGAAGAGACAGAGACACTGTCAGAAGGGTCAGCAATAGCTATGCAGAGGTTGTTTGTGTGAGTGTAACTGAGAGAGTGAGATGATTAAGCACTTAAAGAGCAGAACAGATGAGCCCTGGTCCTCTTGTTAAACCAATTGGCTTTGGTACATGGCCGCTAGCATTCTCAGGAGTAATCCTGGCTTGAATTGACTTTCACAGTTTGGGAAAGAAAGCGTAGACAATGTTGCCTCTAACCACACTTGAGCAAACTGAGGCAGAGCTGTCAGTCCAGGCAGGGTATATGACAGGGAAAATATTAATGGAGCTGCAACGAAAGAGCTGTGGAAAATTAGAACAGTGCTGGAGGGTGGCCAAGTAAGGAGAGAGCGAGGGATAGTCATTGTGTTTCACAGTGTAATAGGCAATGATGATAAAGTGTCAATCAAATAATACCATTTCAAAACAAAAACTCACGAATATCTCTCAACATATCACAACTACCAAAGCACAGTATTAAAAGATATGTCAACATTAACATCAAATACTCAATACCAAAAGCAGAAAAGCAAATCAATATTCATGATTTTCCAATATATTTTTCATTGGGCAAAGTACTAAACTACACAGGACATAAATAATAGACATGATTCATACTAATGATAGCAATTACTCTGAATTTACACATCTTTTAAATTACATCACAAAAAGTCAACTAATGGGTGTTTGAAAGGGCTGAATCTACTGAGATGTTGGATGAGACCAGAGTACAAAAGAAAATGCAGTGGCTGTACCAGAACTCAAACTTACACCTCTGGACCTGGGGCTTCATTCTAACTGGAGGAGATCTTTTGTTTAATTCTAAAATATGGCAGCAAAACTGCCTAACTGACTGATCAGAACACATCCAGACAGCAACCCTGTGATCTTAAATCACTGCCTGTTGTTTATCCCACCTGTTACTATTCTGTAGCAGTTACACAGAATCTGTTATGGGGTGCCTTTTAAATTTAGTCTTGATGCAAATTCTGTCAACGCACTATGTAGAAAACCAGGAAGAGCTCCAAAATACGCTGAAGAAAACATGCATTATATAATTGAGAAGGCAGCGAAACAATAAGAAGCGAGCGAGTGACATATACTACCATATTCATCATTGCAGCTACTTCGCAAACAAAGCAAGGTATAAACCTAGACTTTAAATTAAGTTAATAGACAGGCTGCCGCTGGCGTTTTCCATGC
>JANRMT010062814.1:106317004-106338607 GCA_026402145.1 Polypterus bichir lapradei | reverse complement strand
ATATATATATATAAATGAATTAAAGTTTTATATTTTCATTAACAATTAGAATTTGTATGATTTTTTAAAGGTATTTTTCTTTGTATTATTTTGATTATGTATTGATTCTGAAAGAGCAAGCACAATTAAGAATTCTATGAACTGTTTACAAATTTTAAAAAACAGTTGAACCATGAATTCAACAGGAGTATAAAGTGGCAGTACAGTTTATATTTATTTTAGTAAGACCTTCTGTAACAACTACTGTACTAATTGTGGATAAAAATAACCTCTTGATATTGAACTTTTCACTGGTACATTTACCTTATGTGGTAGTTTGGATGGACAGAATTCTGCTTGGATTGTACAATGACTCCATATATGTCACTTCACATTTTTCTGTACCTCAGCTGAGAAGAAAAGACATTAGATTTCAAAAATGTATACCTGTCAAAAAACATGTGGTGTTGACATTTTGGTTGTCTTGACTTTAACACTGTATCTAGAATAAGCAAACCATCTGTAAGGCAGTGCATTTGGGAATTGTGTTGTTGTCTCTGATCAGCCCTACAGGAGACATATGTTAGTCTCCCAAAAGGTAAGTGATTCAGTGAAATTGTGTGTAGTTTTAAAAAGATCATAGGTATATTCTCAATGCAACTGAAAGGACCACAAATCCCCATCACTGCCCCCAAAAGAATTTGAATTGGTTTAATTATAACTGAAAGGGATTTCTCCTAATTTTACTCAAGGCTATGACTGATCATCTACTATACCCGTAAGTTTATCATTTGAAAGTAAATGAAGGTTGACATATGTGACCTAGCAAAAAAAAGCTTGTTATGCTTGACAGCAAGCATCATTTATTAATATTTATTCACATAAATAATGTGAAAGGTTGTGATAACTTGTGCCCATCTTGAACTTCCCTGCTTCTACTATACTTTGGACTTCTTCCAATTCCAAAAGCACAAATAATTAAAGGCAGAGAAAAACCTTTAGTGCTTATACTAGCAGCATTGCCTAAAGTTGTACTGCCACCTCGATGAACTAAGCACAAATAATTATGCAAATTTGTAATTTTAAAAATCATTTATAACTATAACCATTCTGCTTAGTCAACATCCAACTTCATTTACATCTTTTGGCTCTCCATGCTCATTTTGCTTTGAAGTCAAACTATTACCAAATTAACAAGGTTGTTTTTTTTCTGAGCTATCCATTCATCCATTTGTGTTTTTCTATATTAAACAAAGTACTTTGGTAACTTGCTACAGTGATTGACTATTAACAATGAGAACACCCTGTGTCCAAACTGAAAATTGCAGGAACTGCAGGACAGCACTGATGGCTTGCTCACCAGCCATGTGACACCCCACCCAACCTGGCAAGAATATCATCAATCAGTGATAGTTAGGGGAATGTTTGGTGGACCTGAAAATTCTACAGATTACCTCAACATTGCCTTGTTTACTATATAAGTGGTCAGCCATAAATTATGATTAATGTAAAAGGCTAAGCCTAATAGCAAGAATTAATCCTATTGATAAGGAGCTGTTGGCTTTTTTTATTATTAGACCGCCAACTCTTTAATATGTATATTCTGTGTTGGATCAATAATCCTTATGAAACAAAACAAACAAGAACATGCCTCCAAAACTAATTTAGAATTTAGTTCAAATAGAACATTTTTATTCAGCTAATAAAAAAAATCCAAACTGGTAGCTCACCAGCAATAACCCACCCTTTTTCTCTTTCCTATTATTTCACCAGTAACTCTTTGTTAGAGTGTTGTCCTACCCCAACTCCCGACTTCTTTTTAAACTGAACTGGGGAGTACTTCAGCACATTAAGACACATAGACAGGAAGCATGTCTTTGTCAGATGGAACTCCGACCTGTAAAGAGAGCCTTCTCCCAGCAGCTTTCTCCATCGGTATAAAAGGATGCCTACAGGGCTGCCTTTATAGATCTGTAACTCCCATGCTGCCCTGAGGGTGTCCCAATAGGGGCTATGCCAAAAGGGATGCTGCCACCAAATGTACTGGGGGAACAGGTGACCCCAGGAGGCAGTCTCTTTTTCTAATTCCATTACACAAGCTTTTTAATTGGGAAAGGGAGTAGCAGCCGTCCCAGTAAAAATGCCCATCCACCCTCACCATCCATCCATGGTGGCTTCCAAGTTGGGTAGGTGTGCACCAACTACCCTGTCTGGGATGCCTGTCTGTCCCTGCTTTCCAGCCACTGTAGCCTCCTGACTGCGTAAATAAACACTATCCATCCCTGGGATACCAGTCCATTTATCTAATTTATTACTACATATTAATATACTAGCAGAATACCCGCGCTTCGCAGCGGAGAAGTATTGTGTTAAAGAAGGTATGAAAAAGAAAAGGAAAAATTTTAAAAATAACGTAACATGATTGTTAATGTAATTGTTTTGTCATTGATATGAGTGTTGTTCTCACATATATATATATATATATATATATCACACACACAAATTATATATATGTGTGTGTGTATATACTGTTTTATATATATATAAAATGTAGATAGGTGTGTGTGTATATATATATATACACATACATACAAACATACACACAGGTATATATATGTGTATATATATGTATGTGTCTATATGTGTGTGTATAGCTTTGGTCACTGAGTGCAAGGGAAAAATAATAAAATATAGTCTATTAGTTATTAAACAGTAAAACATTAACGTTTTAAGAAGTACAGGTACATTGAGCACTACTCGAGTGGTTGCGGGTAAACTACATTTTAAAAGACGGTATAACAGAACAGGTAAGTAGTACTAACAGCAGCTAAAATGTATATGGATCATCTCTCGGTAGTTGATCCCTTTTGAAAGGCGCTACATGACGGCTGTGGTATAGAAATTACATTTTCTATGTGAACGTTCAAATTTCTGCCTCTGGTAATGTGCCTTAACGGTATTACCAGTAATTAAAGAAAAATTGTTTTGTGTCCTCTGCAGTGTTAAGAGAGAAAGGCTTTGGTTTGGGATAAAATGAAAAAAGGTGTAAAGAAAGGAAAGTTGCATTTTTCTTTTATATAGTATAGAGAGATGTGTTCGGTGACGTTATGATCGCCTTTTGGGGACAGTCGCGGTGGGTCTTGTGTAGACTGGTGAGACGTCTCTGCCATTAATCGGCTGTGATGGCACTGTCAGTCCTTCACTTGTGTGCGTGTCTTCATAATCCGAGCTGAGGACCTCATAATCGTATACGTGCAAAAGAAAGTGTGAATCGCCTTAATATTATTTTGCCGTGGTGTAGAAAAGAGGTCCCGTGTTTGCACTTGTCTGGGCTATAGCTCAGGGGGAGGATGAAAAAAATTAAAAGTGCTCACTTTGATTTAAGGCAGAAGCGCAGTCAGCGTCTCAAATCCCGGCATAGCTATGCGCGCGCGCCGGCTGCTCAACTTTTGCTGGGAAGGAGACCCCAGTTTTTGTATACACGTTCCACAAATGAGACACACGGGTTTACCGGCAATGTCAGTAAACATATACTCAGCCTCCCATCGGTTTTTAAAGGCTCTATGTTCAGAATCACCTTTTCTCTTTGGCATCGTGTGGGCTAGCTTGGCAATAACTTGTAGCATCATAAGCTAGACTTGATTAACGTGGTAAGTGTTCGACAAGGCAGCTGAAGCGCTGGATTATGGGATCTGTAGTTTATTGTGTTACCAGCGCTTCATATCCCCGGGCCATTAATAACAATAATACAGTATATAAAATGATCTCGCGGGCCGGATATAATTGTACGCCGGGCCGGATGTGGCCCGTGGGCCTTGAGTTTGACTCATATGGACTAAATAGAACTTGAAAAGAAATATTTTTTGGAATGTGATCGCGCAAGTCAGATCTAGTTGATGCGCTCTACAGTACATCGAGTCCGCGTGCTATTGTGGTTTTGCTTGTGTGCTTCAGTAAGTTACCGTCCCCTCGCTCTTACTTTTTTACCGTTCATCTAATGAATACACTGAGTATGGCTTTACCAAAACAATCATTGATCGCGAATAAAGTATCCATTATTCATGAAGCTTCAATAGGTGAATAGGTGATCTGTCTTTCTGCGTTAACCGCATGCGTTTTCATACGTCTCAAACTAAGGGGATGCGAGGTTAAAATAAATCGAGAAGCGCGCGTATATACTTAGTGAATCCCCTCTCGGGAATTGAACCTCGGACGTGGGCGCTACAGGCGAATGCTCAACTATCGCGTCACGGCGTGTGGTTTATCTATTTGAGCGTAGCAGTGTAATTCGGTTTTTGTTCAGCACTCTTTGGAACTGTTGCTTTTTGTCTGCGCACTGCGTCAGTTCACGTGAGCCACTGAATATGGTTTTATATGTCACTTGCTCGCTTCTAATTGTTTCGCTGCCTTCTTAATTATATAATGCATGTTTTCTAAAGCGCGTTTTGTAGCTCTTCCTGGCTTTCTACGTAATGCGTGATTACGTGAGAGGCGTGATGATGTCATACGAAACTCCGCCCCTCCAGCTGAACTCCATTACAGTAAATGGAGAAAAACAGCTTCTAGTTATGACCATTATGCGTAGAATTTCGAAATGAAACCTGCCCAACTTTTGTAAGTAAGCTGTAAGGAATGAGCCTGCCAAATTTCAGCCTTCTACCCACACGGGAAGTTGGAGAATTAGTGATGAGTCAGTCAGTCAGTCAGTGAGGGCTTTGCCTTTTATTAGTATAGATAACGTCCATTCCTTCCATCCATTTTTCAAACCCTCTTATTCACAGAAGGGTCACTACATAAAGAAATGTGCACTATAATGCTTAAACACATTACACTGACCTTGTTTATTTGTTGCACTCTCTGTGTTCATTTAAACTTAGGAAAATTCTTAGGAAGAAAGACAGAGAAAAATAAAGAACCCTTCCTTAGAGATGCAAAATTCAAAACAGAAAGTTAATTTCATAGGAAAGTTCACTCTGGGTAACAGAGCAGTGAGTGGATTTCAGTTTTCTCTTCTCATCTATTGATTCTGAATTGGCTGGCTCTGGGTTGGACTTATAACCAGATGTGGGAAATTGTCAATTGCTAAATCTACTTTTGGGCACAACAAAAGAATCCAATCAGTACAACAACATTTTAAAGGTTCAGTACAATAATGAAAATATCTATTTTCGCAGCTACTTTCTGAGACATGTGATGCTGTGTTTATTGGAGTTATATTACTTGGAAGGCTAGGGTTGGCTGATGATTTGCTACACAGTTTGGTCTCTCCAGATGATTCAAGCAAAATTATCTTTTTTTTTTGCTGTAAAACTTCTTAGACATGAGGACAAAAAAATCATGCTTAAGAGCCTTCTTTTCAACCCAGAATAACCCCAAGGAGGTTAGAGTACCAACAAAAAGAAATATTAATAAATAATTGCAGGAAGGGTAAAACAAGGAAGATACACTGAGAAAAACAACAAATATCTACAGCCAGATTGGCCCTAATTATGCATTATATTCCCTTATTTATCTTAGATTTGGCTTGTCCACTTACTCATACTTCTGTACTGTGGCTGAAGCACCACTTACATTATTTGCCTTTCATCTTACTTTGGCAACAGTTTTGCTATCCAGGTCTCATCAATCAAGGTCTTCCTAACACAAGCTCTATAAGCCACTCTTGGTAATGCCACTTTAAAACAATTAGCTTGGGTCTCTTATGGCATTAGGGGTAGCCTTCCATCTGCTCCAAGCACACAAGGATAAACCTGGTGTCCCTATATCTTGAGTATTTTCATTTGGATTAAATGGCCAAGACTACCAGGCAGCTGGGCAGTTGTCTGTATTGTTTACATGACAGAACGTTCTTATATGTATTCTTCTGAGGTAATGCGCCCTTTAATGCCTAGGGTGTGTTCCAATCTCTGATATTTTGCTTCTAATCACCCTCTTTCTTTAGTCAATGAACTAGGTACCCGGCTGATTGTTGGGACAGCAACATTACATGCAGGTTGCTTTTTCTAGGATTCTACTGAATCCTGTCCCTGCCTTGTGCCATGTGTCTGAGCCTATAATCCTCATGGCCTAATATCTTCTTACAATATAATAATGGCAATACTTTTTAACTAAGAAGTAACAGGGATGTGTACAACTGCAATTACAGGAAATTATTAAATTCAAAGTAATCGTTAATTTAAATTTTAATTGAGTTGACAGCGTTCAAAGCAAGTGTCAGTTCCAACTGTGAAGACAGCCATTGCTAAAATTGCAAAATAAGAAAAAGAGGTTTGCCTGAACCAGGAACCACCACTAGTCTTAATGTACTGTGAAATGAAGGCATTGAACAAATAAACAATTGAAGATATGGATACTGCATGGCTGTTAAGCTGTTCCTGAATTGATTGTCCAGTGAGGTGCCTATCACAAAAGCTGTTGACTGTCAGAAACGTATCATCTTTTTTTTTTATTGAAATTATTAAAAGCAAGATTCAACATTCCATACAAACAAGTCAAACTTAACAAAACTGAACTCTTATTTATTTATTTTACACAGTATAAAGACAATACAATTGCACACAATCAAGTCGAACTTTCACAACAAACGAGTTCATAGTCAAACTAGAAAGAAAAAAAAAAACACCAGAAAGCAATAAAAATGTGTCTTTTGATTCTGTTGTGGATTTGGGCCTGACAGACCTTTTCCTGATAAACTTTCCACCAGATTCCAATTTACTTTTCATGGTGTAGAAAACTGTACTCACTGAAACCTTGGGTTTCTTTGCAATTTCTCTAAAGGAAAGACATCCACTTTTTCAGATTATAGTGGTCTGTTTATCTTCCTTTATCAATTGCCTTTCTCTCAGCATTATAAAATAAATATAAAGTGCAATATTGTCCAAATAATGCTTCAGGGGGTGGAGCAACACAGTTCCAATGCTGCTTTCATAAAGACAGAGGGCTTGTAAGTAATCAACAAATGCTGGGATACCTGTAGAAATTGTTTACATTCACTTTCAAGGCTGAATTAACTTCCATTATTGTAGAAAAAACGTACTCTGTTAACTCATTACTTCTTTGCTGAAACCTACATTTTTTGTATAAAAATTACATTATTTTTCAGTTTCAGGCAACCTAAATTTTTTTTTTAACCTCTGACATATTACTTATCTTTATACCATTTCAGGTTATTCACTGGACTTGAACTGCTTATATTTCAATAAAAGTGGAAAAAATGTTGTGTTCTAAAACATTTGACTGCTACAGTGGAGTACAAATTGATAGAAATAATAATTAAGCATCAACAAAGCATTTGAGTTTAATAATTCTGAGAAAACTAGCCAGGCAGATCTTTTGTTGGCAAGCAGATTCAGTGATTGTGCAGCCTATTCAGCAGTGAAAAAGAAGATTCATGACAAAACAATAAGGTTTTTCACAGACAATTGCCATATATTTAGTAATGTTAGATAAAAACACTTAGGAAAACCATTGTGTTACAGGCACACTTTAAAAGTGCAAAACGTCAAAACAAGAAAACTGCGGCCATCCCATGCAGGTTTGATTCCCACTATTTGCCTGATGGTGTAGTACTAGGGTGTTGTAGCCATTGTGAATGTAGTAAGAAGTCAAGCAAAATGAGACCTTTTATTGGCTAACTAAAAAGATTACAATATGCAAGCTTTTGAGGTAACTCGGGTCCTTTCCTCAGGCAAGATGTAATACAGAAACTGGATAATACTACACAAATAGTCAGTATTGACGGATAGAAAAAGAAATATACTACTCAGTACCATAAATAATGATGTTATATTGAAGTTTGAAACCTAATCAGAACTGAATCTGCTAGAAATCCCAAAGTGAATCTGTACAACAATGATGACACATTATTTTTGTTTGATTACATCCTATGAATGTACTGTATGTACTTTCCAATAAAAATTAATTGACTCTCCAGCTATTACATGCTTTTTGTATTAAGAAGCTCCCCCGTGGTCCCTATTGTGCATTATAATCTGTCTTTTTGTGCACTGCTTTGGTTTTCAGATACCAAATTTTGATTCATGTTGTCATTAAAGACTTTACCAACCATGACAACATTTCCTTATAGTTCCCAGCAGTCCTTATTGGTGGCATTTCATAATATATAACATTTTATAAAGAAATTGCATTTGGTAGACCTTATCAAAAACAATGTTAGCAGATTTAGCTGCTTTGGTAATAGAGATAATTTGTACATTTTTGAGAAACATAAGACTGAGTTACTGTTTTTTCCAGCATTTTTGTTCATTACATTGTGTGAAATAAATTTCCTGATGTGTTTCATTAACACTAGCTTCACATTTCTGAACTTCTCTTTGACAATAATTGCATAATGAAGTGGTTTTCCAAATAATAATTTTTTCTTATCTTATGTGATTTTCTACTTTGATGCTCTGATTCCGAACAGTTAATGTCTGTTATAGGAATACATTCATTTCTTGAAACCTGTCTATTATTTATAGACTGAGACCAACTTTACTGGCTGCTCCACAGTACCTAATTGCAAGTCGGTCTACAATTTGCCAAGTCATGGACCTAATGCTCAAAAGTATACCATTAAGACATTGTCCTAAGTTTAATTTATCCCATACATATTAAGAATGAACTGCTCATCTATGCAGAATCTCAGTTGGATTGACATCTAGTCACTGGGGAGGCTACTAGATTAACTTCAAATCAGTGCAATGTTCCTGGAACTGTTCTAGAACATTTCTATCCTTGTTGCATGGAAAAGGCTGTTAAAGGACAAATAGCAAGAAAACACATGTTCAATAATGAGATAGGAAAGATGTCCCAAGGAGTAGAATGATATAATAGGAAATAAACAAAAGTTATTTCTGCATGTGTTAAGAGTCAAAGTGGTTGTGTTTATAACCCTTTTTTACTTTTTCAGAGTGACATTGACCATTCTTATATTTACATATATCATGATGAATACAGTATAAGTCAAAGGAGTTTATGCTTAAAATTTATAATGCACTGGTAAGGCCTCACCTGATGTTCTGTGTACAGTTTTGGTCACTGGTTACAAAAAAGACATGGCAGTACTAGAGAGAGTTCAGAGGAGAGCAACTAGGCTGATTGTGGGACACAGCGTTGTGAACTATGAGGAAAGATTAAAGGAGTGGAACCTTTTCAGTTTAAGCAAACAGTGGAGTAACAGGTGACAAGATAAACTTCACGCAAACATTGCAAAGTTTTTCTTCCTGTAGTCAACCATGGATGCATGTAATACATTATCAACTAATGTGATGGACAATAAGAATTTAGGGACCTTCAAAACTCAACATGATGTTATTTGGGAAAAATTAAGTGCAATGGATCAGTGGAGTCTGTTGGGCTAAATGGCCTGTTCTCAACAAAATGTTTCTAATGTTCTAATTACTTTTGCAGATGCATTCTAATTTCTTCCATTATCTTATAGATACTAATGTTTTGCAATAGGGGCCATACTGACTAATTGAAACTTAAACAGGTAAATTATATTTTTGAATAAATAGCAACATATCTAATGCTCATCCGACACAAGAAGATCAAGATTGGACTGAAGTCTGAAAACTTCTTATCTATGTCAGCAATCTTGCAGTGGAGAAACTTGAGGAATCCTATTGTGAATTTCAGGGACTGTTTAAGGAGCACAAAAATAATCTGTTCTCATTACTAGAGTCTCTCGTTGTAGAGGAGTAAGTAAATACCAAAACCAAATCCACAGAGTTAAAACTGCACATAATCATGATGATGAATGTGAAAGTGTGTCTTTGTATGAGTAAAATAAGCTGATACCCATTTTCCAGGGTGGACTTTATGATCAGAGAATTGTAAATTTACTTGTAACACTCTGATCAAATTAAGAATTTAGCACGAGAAATCAAACAACTTCAAAGGATGTAATAATTACCATTGAACACAGAAAAGCACATTATGCTTTAACCATAATCCAAATAAATATTAATATCCCTAAATATTAACATACCATTAATCCTAAATATCTATTATATTGAACATGTTAACTGTATTGGTGACTCTAAGTTGGCTCTATACATCTGAGTGTGGGTTTCCCAGTGTGCTCTGTAATGGCCTGGTGTCCCATTCTGGGCTGGTTCTTTAAAAATGTTGTGTATTGCACAGTGCAAAATGTATGGTTTCACTAAGCGTTTAAGGTACTTAATTAAAAAGTTAATTTGTGTTTCATGAAAATCAGTCCAGATTGTGAAAATTTAGATATAAAAATGCAATAGAGAGAGAGAGAGGTTGGGATAGGTTTGGTTTTAAATCTTTATGTCAACATTTTGCTTTCATTTTCATCCATATTTTTGCCACACGCCTTTTTGTGCTTTTTACCTTCCACGTTTTTTGTCTTACCATTTTTTTCTACCAGTTTAACCTTATTAACTTACTCAGTTTTGCTCAGCTTCTGGATAGACTCACACCTGCATTTTAATAAGAGCAAAAAAGGGGCTATCAACCTTATTTTGAGGTCTCTTTGCGACCTGATTAGTGGTGAGTGCTGAAGAGTGAGGATCTGTTATGGTAAGTGTAAAATTATGGAAAGGTGAGGATCTGTTATGGTAAGTGTAAAATTAATATCACCACTCAGCTCACATCAGAGGTCTTGAAGTTGTGACTCAGAACTGTGGCTCTTAACTTCAATTTAAATAAGGGCTATATAATAGTATTACTAATATAATTATATTATTACTGTTATTAATTAGATATAGTCATGTTCATAGCACTTATGGCAACTGTCTATGCACACCAGAGTTTTCTTTTGTGCAGTTCATTTTTTTGGAATGCTTGAATAGACAGATAGTTGTATAGAAAGACAGTACTTTATTTGTCCCCAGAGGGAATTTAAGATATCACATTCTGTAAAATTTTGAAATTAAGGTACATGGGGACCTGGAGTCTATCCTAACTGCAGTGGATGCAATGCAGGATATAAAAGGACACGGTGCCAGTCCATCACATGGTTCACACATTCCCACACCCACACTGGGGCCAATTAGGGATTTTCAGGTAATCTAATCTGCATTTCTTTGTGGTGACAGGATGAAAACCCATGCAGAAATGGGGAGAACATGCAAACCCTACCCAGAAAATCCAAGCTGGGTGTTCAAGCCTAGGAAACTGGGTTTGCAAAGAGGCATATCTCTTTACAATGTAAACAGTTCATAAGCCAAGATAAGAGAGTTGGAAACACATCCTACATCCCAAAGTTACGTAGGTAGGTTTGAATGATGTATGTGTAAATGAGTGTGCCCCATGGTACCCTGCCTCTAATGACTCCATCTCCTTATCATCCTGACCTGGATTAAGTGAGTTGGATGGATAGATGGATGAAATATATCGAATATACCATATATTACATTCATATGCACTAGATTTCTAAGAATTTTACTTTTCATAAGGAAAAATAAGGTGTCTATCAGACTACATTTTGTTAGGTTCAAGTACTGTATCTCTGATGGAGATGTGATAAACACTGGAACACCAAAAGAAAGTCTTGTCTTTTCTGTTTACCTTGTACACCTCAGACTATGAATATATCACCAGGTCACGTCAGCTTCAGAAATTTTCCAATGATTCTTCACTATTGGGATGTGTTTACAAGAGACATGAGACAGAGTATAGGAGTCAAGTGAAGAACTTTGTTTGTTGGTACAAAGAGATTTGTCTGCAGCTTCACATCACCAAAACCAATTAATTGGTAAATGACTTACACTGCACCAAACAGCCTCTGAACCTGGTCACTACTCAGGTGATAGATACAGAGAGGATACACTGCTGAAGATATTTGGTGACCCACATCAATGACAGTCTGGACTAGTCTACTAGCACAGAGGAATCCTATAAGAAAGAGTATAATTGACTCTTTTTTAGAACATTGCATTATTTTAATATGGGTACTGGCATCCCATACATATTTCACAGAGCTGTTTTCCATGCTGTAGTGTACTGGGACTGTAACATCATGTCCAGAGATGCCCATTGAAACCACAAGATGATTAAGAAGAAAACTTAGTTATGGTATGCATTCTCAGCCTGCTGGGGTAGTAATAAAAGAGAGAATGAAGACAAAATTGATTGTCATTATGAACAATACTGCACATCCTCTTTCTGATTGACTACGTTTAGTCAACTAATTATTCAAGGAAAAAAAATGAGTCAGGAAACATCACTGTGGCTCCTTCATACATACAGAAAAGTTCACTTGTGATTGCTCTCTTATCATTGTTATTTTTATTATTGTTGAAGATTTTTCATTGTTAGATAACACACTAATAAATTAAAAACTGTAAAAGTCTGCAGGTCTTTTAATCAAAAATAATGAATCAGTAATTTAGTTGTCTCATGTGATGGTTTACTTAACTGTGTACTCCATTTACCATCTTCTATATGCAGTCTTTACACATTGGGAATTTAAATGTTAATGTTTTTTGGGGAGATAAAGAGGGCTGTAAATTTTTAATTTTAAGAACAGAACATTCTGCATGTCAGCCTGCTTCAGGAGACCCATTCTAATCTTCAGAATTGGGTGGTGTGGTTGCCAGCGTGGGGGCATCAGGCTTTTTCTTAGGCCATGGATCCAATCTTAGTTCTAGATTGGCCATACTAATTTCAAAGTCAATGCAATTACATATCACTGATGCTACTGTGGTGGTGGCTGGGCACTTTTTAGTGGTTTGGGTCAAAGATGGGGACCAGGATCTTGTATTCATAAATGTCTATCCTGCTACCAACAGTGAGGAAAGGAGTTGTTTCTTTGAGTCTGTAAGGTTGGTAGTGGATTATTTTGTTAATGGAAAGGTTCTGATGGTGGAAGGCAATTTTAATTCTACAGTCAGTTATGAGTTAGGCCGTAATGGCTCAGAACCTCTTCCTGGCTCTGTCCAATTGTTATGAGCTCTATAAAACTGGGTTGATTCAGTTGATGTTTGGTGCAATAAGTTCTCATCGTCTTGACAGGTCATGGCTACATCTCTATGGCATGATTAGATCAGTTTTATTATCTAAGTCACAATCTAAATACTGTCACTGCCGCTTATATCTCTCCTGTTGGTTTTCCTGACCATTCTTTGGTGGTGATGAAAGTCGTCATTCCAAAACAACTTTCTTTCAAGTCTTCCTGGTACATCAACATTTCTGTGTTAGAAGAGGCCCATTTCACTATGTTTTGAATATTTTAGGAAGCATTGGACTGTTACCAAACCTAAATTCACTTCAATTAAACAGTGGTGGAATGTTTTTAAAGCTCAACAGACTGTAACATTTTCTGCAAGAATTTAGCTTAAAAGGAAAATACAAACAAAGAAACAGTTAACCAATCATTTCATACAGTATGCCACAAAACATGCATAAGAAAAATATCAATTAAAATAGGTATTTTTAAAAAAACTGTTTAAAAACATTTAAATACATATTCTGTCTTTGAAGAAAATAAACAGTTTTGAAAACCTCTGTTTTTGAAGAATATTAGCCATCTTTTAAACAAATCCTCTGGGTAGTACAGTAAATGGCTGAATAAATAAATCAATCAGAGTGAAGAGGAAAACAGTGAAGCATGGAAACAAAACACTTAAATGTAGGCCAGGTTTTTTCAGCTCCTTGTGAAATAATGATTTTGGTGGCAACAAAACTGAAAAGCTGTTGAATGTTATGTCAAATTAAAATCAAAGTCTAGTTTCCACTAATAGGCCTCAATTCTTTTCACTGATATTGCACTGTGTACAGTGATGTTCAGCTGGCAAGAGTTTGCCAAAGGCGTAAGTTACCAGGGATGACAGGCACAGAGCTACACGGGGGTAAGTGATAAAGAGATAAAACCCTATGTGGCAATTGCAGAACATTTTTTATGCAAGTATGGGTAGGTGGGGACTACCAGGGTAACCGATTTTATTAGTGTAGACGTTGCTCTAGAAGGGCATTCCCCAGAAATCTTTCCTGATAGACATCATTACAACCCTAAAATTAAGCCTTTTCTGTTCATCATTAACTCTAGACTGCCAACATTCTGCAATAGTCTACCTGAATTAGAAATGCCTTGGAAGACTGGCAGAAGCTCAGTAAAATTATTCCTCAAGTCTGGCAAGTGTCTGCAAATGGGTCAGGCTAAGAGATTCGTTTTGCTAAAGTAAAATAACTAATTATAACTTTTTTTTCCTTTTTTAATTAATTTTCAAAGGTGCAGTTATCTGCATGGTAGGTATGAGAAGTTCTCAAAAGGGGAACATCTGGAAGCGACATGGAGGCATACTGTGGGAAGAAGCATCACTGGTGGTTTCAGTTCGGTTCAGGGTATCAGTTTGAGTCTACATGTGTTGTGGAAGGTACTGGCATGAAAAAGTGCACATAAGTTGGTAGTGAAAAAGAGGAGGCATAACATTTAAGGTCCAAGAGAGGTTCACAAAGTACCTGAAAGTGAGAATGTGTCCACATGTGCATGTTGCCAGCTATGCACGCATGATAGGAAGACGGAAATATACGGGGCATTTGCCTGAGGGAATGGAGATGTTTTTTGAGATTTTAATTATACAGTGTTTGCCTACAAGTCCCCCAACACTTTTTACTGTTTCTGCTTGTTACTCTGGTGTAGGATTTACAACAAGTGCAAAATGACCAAGAAACAAGCTATAGCAACAATTATGCATGCCATGGCCTCAGAACTCCAAGCTGTCAAGGTTCGGGGGGGGACAACGGACTCAGCTCACTGAGGCGGAGGGTATGTAACTGAGCACATATTGCTCTCCAGCAGGAGCAACAGTGAGACCATCCCAGGTGCTCTTCCACCTGCACCCTCATGATGATATTGAGGTTCACCTCCTAGTGTTTGAGTGAACTGCTACCCATTAATACTTGGACTGTACAGAGTGTGCGCACATACTGGCGCTGTTCTTGAAGGGGCCAGCTCAGTGGGTCTACTATGACCTTGACGATTAGGTTGTAGTAGATTATGCTCAGCTCATAGAAGAGGTGCTACTGAGGTATGGTATCCGCATGGACCAGCAGGCGAGGGAACGTATGGAGTGAAAATTTGAATTTGAATAAATTGTGGGGCAGAGTCAGGTGTTGGCTGAAGCCGGAGGTCAACGGTTAAAAGAAGTTGACCAAAATGGTGGCCTGTGACTACATTGTGAACGCCCTCCAAGATTTCCTTGGCTGGTCGTTCCGGAGACAGGAGTACAAGACCATGGATGCCCTCAAGTGACACCATGCAGTCTCACAAGCTGAGCTATCGCAATGGTCCACTGATTGCCAAAAGTTCAGAAAAGGATGTGGCGCCTCTTCCGCACCTACCTGTCATGAGATGGAACTCACTGTCAGACCCAAGGAGAAGTATGTGACTCCTCCCCTCTGCTTCAAATGTGGGGAGCTGGGCCATACCATCCCAAACTGTACTTGGGCATAAGGAGAAAGGTACAGTTTCACCACCAACCCCTTTCCCTTCCTTACACTGAGTTTGTGTTACTAAATGGGCATAAGATCATAGCACCTATAGATTTTAGCAGTATCATTTCTATTGTTGCAGGCCATTACATGCTTCTGAGACAATGGGAATCCAGAATGACCATTCTAGCCTGTATTTATGCGGAAACTCATCACCTATTTGACAGTAACTTCTTTTGAGAAACAGATTAATTCTGTAGTCAAGAGTTGCTTTTCCCAGCTTCGTCTATTAGGTTTTATCTTCTAGGGATCTTGAGAAACCTACTAATGCTTTTATCTTTTCTCACCTGGATTACTGCAACTCGCTGTATTCTGGGATTAGCAAATCTCTGATACGCAGGTTACAGTTTGTCCAGAATGCTGCCGCTTGCTTTCTGGTTGGGGCAAGAAAGTCTGACTCTGTTTCTCCAATGCTAGCTTCTTTACACTGGCTGCCTGTCAGTTTTCGAATTGATTTTAAAATCTTGTTGCTAGTTTTTAAATCTTTACATGGGCTTGCTCCTGCCTATTTATCCGAATCCCTCGTACCAAGTGTAAAACTAAGGGGGACAGGGCTTTTGCAGCTGCTAATCCTCGACTGTGGAACTCTTTACATAAAGGAGTCGTCTTCAATTGAACTGTTCAAAACAAGATTAAAGACTCATTTCTATTCACTTGCTTTCCATCACCTTCAGTAATACTGATGGTTTCCTCATTGTGATTATGTAACATTACTTCTATTTATTATTTATTTTATTTATGTTCATTTATTTTATTTCTATTTATGTTAATTCTAGGGGCGGCACGATGGCGCAATGGGTAGCGCTGCTGGCTTGCAGTTAGGAGACCCAGGTTCGCTTCCCGGGTCCTCCTTGCGTGTGGAATTTGCATGTTCTCCCTGTGTCTTCGTGAGTTTCCTCCGGGTGCTCCAGTTTCCTCCCACAATCCAAAGACATGCAGGTTAGGTGCATTGGCAATTCTAAATTGTCCCTAGTGTGTGTGTGTGTGTATGTATGCTCTGTGGTGGGCTGGCGTGCTGCCCGGGGTTTGTTTCCTGCCTTGCGCCCTTTGCTGGCTGGGATTGGCTCCAGCAGACCCCCGTGACCCTGTGTTAGGATATAGCAGGTTGGATAATGGATGGATGGATGTTAATTGTATGTTTTCTTTAATTCTGTTATTGTAAAGCACTTTGGCCACAGCATTCCTATGTTGTTTTAAATGTGCTATATAAATAAATTTGACATTGACCTATCAGGGGAAAACCCGTAACATCATGGTGGCTGTCATGCATAATCCACCTTATTCAGTGATAATCTGGTGGAACTGTTCACATAGTAAAAGCGGAAAAGCACATACCACCTCGCACTGGGGGTTATAGATTGTGATAATTTGTCTCAAACTGTCTCCACACCTAACTGTCAGCTGGCCACAGAACAAGGTCACTTGGCTACCCAGTTTAACGTAACCGACGTAATGCTGCCGCGTACAGCCATATCTACGGACCCATTCTGGGGATTACATTTTCAGTGTGAGCAGACAATGGCTTCTTTCAAAAGAGAACAATGGAGCAATGATTCCTTCAAGTTTTCCATGAATGCAGTTGTTCTGATACATGGACAGCATCCAAATTATCTGTTCCTACTGGGTCCGCATTTTGCGCTTGGTAATAAACTAATTATATCATGTAACAGACAGAGCATGACAGTGAGGTGAGGTCATTGTTGCTGGCCCCACAAACTTATCGTCAGAAAGTCTGCGGACTAGCACATGCCCATCTCTTAGTGACAACATTTTTATTTCCTTTTTAACTATTATACAGTATATATATATGTTCTTAGGTCTTATGATTAATATTGTATGTATTATTCTTAAAGAACTTCTTTCAGAAATATTGTTTTTCTAAATTCTTTACACATCCATGTGTATAGAGGGTCCACAGCTCAGATCAAAGGCCACTTTTTAAATAAATAATTGCCACTCTCGCGGCTTATAGAGGGGGCGTGGTGGTGTGGCAGGAGTGGTTCTCGGGTGTTTCACGAAGCGGGCGGTCCTCGATTTGGGCACAGGTGAGGAATCATCCGTATCTGTAATTGTTGCCGGGAGCCGCTGATTGCTACACCTGATCCACATCCCTGTAATAAACAGAAGTGCGAGATGGCTAGGGGGGAAGAAAAAAGAAAGGGAGAGAACAGGAAAGAGAAAGGGAGGTTAATAGAGAAGGAAGCAGGAAGGAGAAAGCCGGTGTGGAAGAGCGAGAATGAGAGCAGGCACGAGAGAGTTTAATGCAGCTGATAGGAGAGCCCCGAGTGAGGTGTTTGGCCAGCACCCAAGAGCTGACGGTAGTGGTTGCTACTGTTGAGTGCTTGTTTGGAGCAGTAGTGACCGGGAGAAATTTGGTTCATCGCCTCAGTGAAGGAAGTGGAGTCGAGGAGGCTTTGGGCATGTTGAGCCCCAGCGTGAGCATCCTGGCTGCTGGGGAAGGAAACCCAAGTCTCTGTCCGGCTGGAGCCTGACGTAGCTGGGGATCAGAGGGCTACCGGACCAGTAAAGAGGGGGCTGCATTTTACTCCCCTGTTACGGGGCCCGTAGGGGAGAAGCAGGGGAGCCGCCAGTAGAAGAACACACCTGGCTTTGTTTTAAAAGACTGCTTCCAGCCATTGTTTTAACCTCGGATTTTAAAAGGATTTTTTTTCTATTGTGTTTTTTAACCCCCACGATTCACAGCTTTTTATGGATTATTTATTTATTAACTTTGAGAGACACTGCACTTATTTATTTGAACACTGTTTTGAGTTTTGTTGTTTTAATAAAAGCATTTTTGCACTTTTTGCACCATCCTCTTACTTCTTTGTTGTGCCTCACTGTCCAGCTCATCGGTAACATTACCAACGGTGTGGGGTTCAAGGGTTCCCAGAAGGAAGATGGGAGCATGGAGTGAACCCGCATTGTCACAATCAACCATAGAAACTCATTTCCTGTCATACTGTCTCTAATTCTCTTTCACTGTTCCCTTACTATCCCTTCACATAAATCTTTATCCCAGCGTATTTAAGACATTTCCAGATATATTGAAAAGTTGTAATTGAAAGAAATTATTACACATTTTTGTCAAACATTTAAATATATATCATCATCACAATTCTTCTGAACTAATCACTATATATTATAATTAAAAAATAGTGAGAGGAGTATCATAGATAGACTCACAGAAGATAAATCATCTAAATGGAGACAAAATTGAAAAGACAGATTTGTACAGCTGGGTGGAATTAATTGTAAATTGGTTCCAAAGAATTAAATATCTTAGGTTATTAATTACAAGGAATAATAATATAAGAGGAAATCAATTGACCATATACCAAACAGTCATACCAAACAGACTGGTAGTGACCTACGAGGCAGAAACACTGACAAAGACCATTGCCAATGAACATCTCCTAAAAGGATGGAATAGGAAGATACTTAAGAGAATTTTTGGCCCCATCAATAATGGAGGACTCTGGAGAGCCGGAATGAATTGTGAGCTTCAGGACTTAGACAATGAAGGAGAAAAGTGTAGAAGTCAGTCAGTCATTATCCAACCCGCTATATCCTAACACAGGGTCACGGTGTAAGAAGCAACAGACTTAAGTGGCTGGGATGATCAAAATGCCCAAACACAGGGTGGCAAAGAAAGAATTTACTGGAAAATTAAAAGTTAACTGTCAGATGTGTGGACCCAGGAAAGGATGGATGTAAGAAAATTGGGAATTAAAAGGCAGATAACCTGAGTTTACAGGGAAGACCAAGGTGGAGCTGTTCAGAATACCAGTAATCTTCATGGGCAATAGAGTTGAAGAATGTACAACACACTCATAACCACACTGTGCCATTTAGAAACAGCAGTTACCTAACACACACATTTGGGTTGAAAAAAATCCACACATGGGGAGAACATGCAAACTCTACACAGACAATGCCTAGGTGTGGGATTTGAACCCAGGACACTGGAACAGAGAAACAGCCATTCTAGTCACTGCTTGTCTAGAAAAATATGTGAACATTTGATCTTGGCTTATACTGTATGTGGCTCTCTGTAACAGCCCATTCACTATGATAGAAAATCTTCAAATAAACTGCACACATACCTTCCAAGTATATTAGTGCCCCTTAAAATTCAGCCTGTTGTAAATTGCTCCTTAATGCCTAATAAATCTTTGCCTCTGTATCCTGCACCAAGATCTGAGTAGTGTGTTTGATCTCCTGATAGGGCTAATGTGCAGCAAAGGCAGAATTCCTAAGAAGACCATTTTTTCATTTCTACCCTGAGAGAATTTCATTTAGCTGTTTGCATTTTTCTTGTAGAACTGGCACCTTATCTTAACCTGCTGTTGTCCATTTTCTACAATGTGAAAAATGGCAAAGGGACAGGGAGGGCAGCTACTTGTGCACTTGGCAGCTAAAACACTGTACAAAGCCCCTGATTTCTACTGTGAACCAGCATACAATTCCCTCTAATAATGGAGTCTACTGTATATTAGTGACTTTTTTCTAGCGCTGGATTTTGATCCTTCTAATTTGCTCTTGCAACATATGCCAGTTATGGGGAGAAGCCTACTGTCTTGCAGTGTGTCATTAGTCTGATTCATTGTTATGTATTATTTAATGACTTCATTGATGTGTATAATGGCCAATTTGGTATCTGTAAGAATATAACTGGATATTATAAATAGAATTTGCTTAAACATGAGAGGCAACTTGTTAAAAAAACAATACCAGGCAGATTTGATTTACTTTTTCAAATTGTAACTTTTCCTTTTCATTTCCTTATTATAAATGGTATGCTTGAGGTACACTTTCATGTTGAGTGTTAAAATCGCAAAAGAAAGTTAATTTCTGTCTCAGCTGTTTAAAAATATATAAAATTTATAATATTTATAAAATAATTTATAAAGATATAACAGTACTATAAGAATAACTTCACCAGTGCTTGATAACATTAACTCTGATAATTTTGATTTTGAATAGTACACAATATGTGGTTGCTTTGAGGAATCCTTCCACAAATCTAAGTATTTAAAAAAGCTGACATTGCAAAGGTCTCTATGTAACATTTATTCTCTTTAGAGAACCTTACTACTATTATTTTTTCTTTTTTTGGAATATTTAAGGAATATAGTAGTTTTCACTCCCCTTGCTTTTCATGATGTGTTGTACCAAAAGCAGATTGAACTGCCATATGACTATGGTTTCAGATGAATACTGACACTGGTTTAAGGTTTTGCAAGCCTGTAGTTCATCTTATGCTTCTTGATATTGTGGATTGAACTTTCAGTTATGCATTCCTTCACTTAGTGCCTCATCTTTAAAGTTGTAGCTCTAGCATAGACAAACCTTTTTACATGTTCCTAGGCCTGTGGCATTAACCATGAATGAATGGCTCACCATGTGCTTATCTGTTACAGACTTATTTTACTATTTTGTTATACACTCTTAAACCACTGTCTTTGCATGCAGAATATATTTTCTACAATTCAAATCACAAAAATCTCGTACACCATCAGTTAACCAGTGCCCTGAAAATGCAGAAAGACACAAGCTTTGCTCTTCTGTGTAGCAACAGCAGAAATAACAGATGCTAACAGTACTACACAGCATATGTATGGCAAAAAAACTAAGTTGTCACAGCAAAATGATAATGGTTATATAAAAAATTTACATACATACACGACAAAAAAAAACAGCCAAAGTGATAGTCAGAGCACTACAGAACATCATGCTTTAACTTCAGTTTGGCTCAGGGCCGTTTCTTGGAATAGGTAAGGTAGGTGACGGCTTGGGGCTCCATGGACGTGGGGGAATTCGAAAATCACACGGAAAAGAATGGCAAATATGGTGGAAGTAGTGATGAGTTTTGAGTGAATTACAATGGTGCAATAGTCTTTTAAGTGTCTTTGGGGCACGGAGCACAGTAAACTATGCTGGACTGATTACTGTGGCTGAAAATGTGCTGTGAGCTGTGAGGCAGTGGGGCAAAGAACAGCACCACTGTGCCTCAAACAACAAAAGGCACAAAACAGAACAATAACTACAAACAAAGTACACGAAATGGCCAGAAACTAGCAAAAACTTTCAAAATTTATATATATATATATATTGTCACGCATGCGCGACTAGGAAGCCGCGGAGGGACCTTAAAACACC
>JANRMT010062814.1:106290708-106307004 GCA_026402145.1 Polypterus bichir lapradei | reverse complement strand
GAAGCAGCGAAAAATCCGCGTTATATATTTAGTTATGCTTTCATATAAAATCCGCGATAGAGTGAAACCGCGAAAGTCGAAGCGCGATATAGCGAGGGATTACTGTATATATTGTCACGCTTGGGTCACAGATTTGCACAGAGATACAGGAGGTTGTAGAAAGCAGGAATTTTATTCAAACACTGCAAACAAACATTTGTTTCCTTTTCAAAAGCTTAAACGTGCTCCATGACAAGTCAGAGATGACAGTTCCACTAGGAGCAGATAATGTCAGAGAGAGAGAGAGATAAAAGCAAAACAATCAATTCCAAAACCGACAGGCGCTGTGCTGCACAAGGCTTTTAAGTAAATGGAGTACCACGCGAGGGCTTTATTACACGTTATAGCGTAAGTGAGAAGGGAAGGAGCAATGTAAAGGTAGACTCTGTTTCAGGGGTTTTCCCAGGGGCGACTGTGTCCTCTTGGGGTGCGATCACCCCTCCAGCTTACAATTTTGCTCACAGAACCTCCATCTTTGAGGCACAAACACATACAGACCTTGCCACAAAGCTGTCACGTGGAACTCGCCCATTCCGTTGTTTGAAGCTGAGGCTCTGGGAATATATTTTTTGTTTCAGATCCATCTGCACATTTTTCTTCCATCTAGAAGACAAAAACACCTTGTAAATAGTAATAAATCTTTTGATATAATTATTTCACACACTCGCATGTTTTCTGACTTGGGGGATCATTTTAACTCCAGCTGTACATAGCTAATTATGCATGTACAATTAGCCATGTGGTTCTGCACTGTGAATACCAATGGAGTCAATGATTAAAAAAAAGAAACCTTACAGCCATCTTATTAGGGAGCTGAGTATCAATAAAGGTGGATAGCAATTGTTGTGAGTGCCACAACAGACATGGTTACACTAGTTAAAGCATTGTGTAAATATAAAAAATAAGACATTAATAAAAGTAAACTTTCTTAAAATAAGGCTAAATTTAAAAAAGAAAAAAGGGACTACAAAAATGTAATCCAAGACTTAAGAAAACATAAAGTCAGCAAAAATACATGTATAAAACATACATATTAAATTTTTATTTCATTTCATTGTTATGTTCATTCTCCATGTAAACCATGATTTGGGACTTGTTATTTCACTTTAATGTCATGTTTTGAAAATACAGAAGTACCATTTTTTTTTCTAATGGGGCACCTTCATTTATGTCATAACACAAAGGCTGGTTGTTTAACTGCACAGTATCCGAAGTAACAGTGTCACTGTATTTAAATTGGTTCCACGTGTCTTCCTGTGGTCCAGGATTGCAGATATTCTCTTGAACATTATTGTAAATGCCTTAGTATCTTTTGATTATTAACTTTTTGGCTAAAAATCTTTGATTTTGATTTTAGTTTGTTTTACTTTAGGTGCTTGATCATTTGTCTTTTTGTTAAACAGCCCCTTTGGCTTTGTTGTTAGATGATGGTTCATCTCCTGGTCCATTCTGCTGTCAAACTGCTTAACAGTTTTCCTTCTTCTGGCATTGCAAAGAAGTGGACAAAATGCAAGATCCAAACCAGGTAGGTCAAAAACAAAGAATCCATATTTGACTAAATCATTGGAGAAACTCAAAATTTCCATAAAACAAAGATAAAAAAACCAAGTAACACACTAAGATAAAAAAACCCAGTAACACACTAAGAAAATAACCAGAAAAAGTACAATTCTATAAAGTGGTAACAAAAGAAACACATGAAAGAGCTTGAGCAGCCTATTATCCTAAACTCCAGTCCACCATGTGCTGCATAATTGGCAGTGCCATGCAACAGACCCAGATAAGATTGCCTTGAGGCAGAGGAAGGTGAAAGGAAGGGTTAAGGTGCAGAGCATAGAGAGAAAAGCTGCTGGTGTTGTTGATTGGATGAGGGTTTAAATACAGTATATGACACTGACAATGGTAGAACACAACAATATGGTGCAGGATAATATTAGTCTTTATCTAAATTTAGAAAAGCTGAAACCAAAACAGCCAACAACCATTTGTGTCAAGAGATATAGCACTAAACAAAAATTAGATCCTGAATCAAAGCAATGGCCAATTATATGAAAGGCTCATGATTATACAAACCTAAATATCTGCTTCTAATCAACAAGTCACATGTTAGAGAAAGGAGCTGGTTTCTAAATATTACACATGAGATGATGGCAATGTGAAATGTGACTAACAGTCTTGTTGAATTTAGGTAATGAGTATTCCTTCTCTATAGAAGTCTGTTCTTCTGATACATTTACCCTGCTTTTTAAAGAAATGCTAGTGAATGCAAAGCTGAAAAGTTAGAACTCAGAAATCAGCTCAAAAAGAAAAACTGTGTGGAGTGTAGATTACTAAAATAGCTGCTAGTAAATATCAGCTGAAATCAAAACTTTCTCTGCCGGGGAGCCACTGAAGGCAGTAATTAGCTCAAGATAAGTTTTCTTCTACATGTCACATTTCAGTATATCATTAGTTTGGAAACACTTGATTCAGATCAAGACCAAATACAGGAACAAAACAACTGTTATGTGTATACTGTAAAAAGTAAAATGGCACAAAAAGTGCCACAACCTCCCCATCAACAAAAACAGTTTTCTTATAGAAAGATGAGAACTGAGAAGAGCACAATTTTTGTACTGAAAGCAAAAATCTATGCCTTGTTGGAGCTCATTTTATACGACTTGATTGTTCTGTCAGCCCACTGTAAGGCTGTCATTGCCCCGTGCTCTCTTACAAATGACCCTTGGATTAGTTTTCAGATATATGTTATTGCAGAGGGCTACTGCCAGAATGAGGATGTGGGAGCTGCAAGTTGCTTTAATTGAATAAAAATCCAAATATTTAATATAGCTGGCTTTAGAAAAAAGAGGCAGTTTTAGAAATTTGTGGTCATACACAAACTGGGAAAACTGGAGTAAAAAAGAACAACTAAGGGTGTAAATCAAGTGAATGATTGCATAAAAACTAGGCAAAAGGCAAAAAAAAAAATATTGCAGAAAAAAGCAATGGTCAAAATCGCAACTGACACAGATTTGTAAGAATCTAAGGATATGCCTTTCAAAAGTCAGTTTGTAAATTTTATTATGAGTAAATGGACTTTAGATGGCAGCCTAATAATTGCTGATGCCACGAGTGGCTTAGGATAAGTAACATCGGCACAAAGTTTATACACTATGTCAGTGTGTCAACAAGGCAAATATGTAATGAAAGTAAGGGTACAAAAAGTATAGGCTAATAGAAACATTGTATTCTGTTCAACAATGAAAAACATTTGGGAGTTGGTCTCGTCCGTTACGGGAGATGGACGTCTGAAGCGAAGCTCCGTTAGCAGCGTCTTTTTTTTTTCACTTATTTCTTATTATATTGAGGTATCCTGTATTTACCCGACCTGAGGAGTTTCTACTACAGTATATAAACATGAGTAACAAGAAAGGGGGTCAGAAAGAACCGGAAAGGAAACTTAAAGCTACATCCAAGTCTAGACAGACATCAAGCCCAAGTGCAAGGTACAGCCACTCAGAGACTGACCTGGAACAGGTAGGCGTATGCACAGACTTCCCAGGACTCCGATCCACTGCATCATCTCAAGTCAAGAGTGAAAATGGGAGCGAAGGTGCAAGTGATGCAGGTCACGATAGCTCGCTGATTCCAGAAGATCACTTCAAACTAGAAATGGCCTCGCAGTCCGTGCTTTCATCTACTCCTCGCGAGCCCAAAGCATCAGCTCTAACCAGGGTTGCCACTTCACCCGCGCAGCATGAAAGCCAAAACGATTTGTCCGAACTGAAGGAAATGATCACAACATTGGCCACAGCCATAAGTGAGCTTAAGAAAGACATTCAGAAAAATATGAAGAAAGAAAGAAATTACTTGCTTAAGACAAACGAGAACCTGTTGCCGGAGCTGCAGCAGGATAATAAAGACCTGGAAATGCGTCTATATAATCATTTTGATGCAACCTTTAAAAGGTATGCTGGGGAAAATTGAGGAACACATTCAAGAAAATACGTCTAAACTGAGAAAACTTGCCGATCAGCTGGATGACATTAAGCAGACATTCATGGCTCGAATTGAAACAGCGGAACAATTGGCATGTAACGCCAATGGAAAAGCTACAGCTGCAAATTCCGAATGCAAAAAACTTGGAGACAGACTTGCGGCTTTGGAAGATGGATGCAGAAAGAATACTATTAGAATCGAAGGTCTACCTGAGAATCGTAAAAGTCCAAACCCAGTGAAATTTGAACTATTCTCAAAAATAATTGGAGAGGACTTTAAATCAGATACCGAGATAGCAGCAGCTTATCGCATACGTGGATCAAATACCTTTAAAACTAGGTCTTTTATTGTCCGCTTTGAGAGATTACTATGTAAGCTTAATGTGATGGCACTTCTCAGACACAAGCAAGAGATTATATCTGAAAATAACCACATTCGTATTTTCCCTGACTTCTTACCCTCAACAGCTGCTAAACGTGCAGCCTTCTACAACATTAAACAGCGGTTACGGAAAGCCAATATCAAATACAGCCTCTTGTAACCTGCCAAACTAGAAGTGGATATTCAAGGCCAACACTACATCTTCTCCAGCAAGGAGGAAGCAGAAAAGGAATTAAGGAAGCTGATCCCAACACTCTTTTGAAACACAATAGTGAGTTGCATCCTGTCATGGCATGGCAAGGCGATATCACCTGCTGTCTGATCCACTTGTAATGATATGGGTATTATAATTATACATCCTTATCTCTGCTCGGACGCTTTTTGTTTATGTTTTAATTACAGTTATAGATGTGTGTGTGTGGAAGAAATGAAAGTAGGGTTTTTTTTTTTTTTTTTTTACTACCCTAAAGGAGACTGTTTAAAATCATACCCTAGGTTTACTGTTATTGTTATAATTGCATTAGGATTTACTATGCTTATCCTGGACCACTTTTTAACACCATTCCCTGGGTTTATTATTTTATTATCTTAATACTTTACGATTACTGAAGATTATATTTTAAGCTTATAGTCTGTTAATGATTATACACTCACCTAAAGGATTATTAGGAACACCTGTTCAATTTCTCATTAATGCAATTATCTAATCAACCAATCACATGGCAGTTGCTTCAATGCATTTAGGGGTGTGGTCCTGGTCAAGACAATCTCCTGAACTCCAAACTGAATGTCAGAATGGGAAAGAAAGGTGATTTAAGCAATTTTGAGTGTGGCATGATTGTTGGTGCCAGACAGGCCGGTCGGAGTATTTCACAATCTGCTCAGTTACTGGGATTTTCACGCACAACCATTTCTAGGGTTTACAAAGAATGGTGTGAAAAGGGAAAAACATCCAGTATGCGGCAGTCCTGTGGGCGAAAATGCCTTGTTGATGCTAGAGGTCAGAGGAGAATGGGCCGACTGATTCAAGCTGATAGAAGAGCAACTTTGACTGAAATAACCACTCGTTACAACCGAGGTATGCAGCAAAGCATTTGTGAAGCCACAACACGCACAACCTTGAGGCGGATGGGCTACAACAGCAGAAGACCCCACCGGGTACCACTTATCTCCACTACAAATAGGAAAAAGAGGCTACAATTTGCACAAGCTCACCAAAATTGGACAGTTAAAGAATGGAAAAATGTTGCCTGGTCTGATGAGTCTCGATTTCTGTTGAGACATTCAAATGGTAGAGTCAGAATTTGGCGTAAACAGAATGAGAACATGGATCCATCATGCCTTGTTACCACTGTGCAGGCTGGTGGTGGTGGTGTAATGGTGTTTTCTTGGCACACTTTAGGCCCCTTAGTGCCAATTGGGCATCGTTTAAATGCCACGGGCTACCTGAGCATTGTTTCTGATCATGTCCATCCCTTCATGACCACCATGTACCCATCCTCTGATGGCTACTTCCAGCAGGATAATGCACCATGTCACAAAGCTCGAATCATTTCAAATTGGTTTCTTGAACATGACAATGAGTTCACTGTACTAAAATGGCCCCCACAGTCACCAGATCTCAACCCAATAGAGCATCTTTGGGATGTGGTGGAAAGGGAGCTTCGTGCCCTGGATGTGCATCCCACAAATCTCCATCAACTGAAAGATGCTATCCTATCAATATGGGCCAACATTTCTAAAGAATGCTTTCAGCACCTTGTTGAATCAATGCCATGTAGAATTAAGGCAGTTCTGAAGGTGAAAGGGGGTCAAACACCGTATTAGTATGGTGTTCCTAATAATCCTTTAGGTGAGTGTATTTTAGGCATACACCGTGTTTCCAAGAAAGTAAGACCTAGCAGTAATTTCTGATGTACTGCTAATATAAGCCCTCCCCCGAAAATAAGACCTACCGCTAATCCGCCATTTTTGCATCTGTCCTGAGAGCTGCCGTATTTATCCTGAAAGCTGCCCTGGTTACACTTGACATTGAAATAAACAAACCATTCAAGGACCATTTGCGAACAGAAGTCAATGATTACATTGAAAACAGAATGGACAGAAATCAGCGGGGGAACTTTGTGAAGCTTAACCTGCAAGAGGTGGTGACTTGGGTGAAGAATTCATGGGATAAAATCACTGAAAGCTGTGTTGCCAATGCACTACGAGCAGGTTACCTGGACAAGAAGTGTTCATTTAAGGAGAGCAGTATTGCTGCACATGAGAGATTGGGGCCATTAACTCTAAAGGAATTAGAGTCAAAAGAAATCCAGGAAGGAATTGGAGGTTCAGATATGGAGAGTTATGATGATATTCTAGAAGAAGATGACATGATTGTATTTGAATAAATGTAGAAGCAGTTAACATACGGTAGTTTGTATAACATGAATACATGTTGATTGTTAAACCAGAGTTAACATAGGAGGGGGTGCCCAAGGGAGTCCGTGATACCGGTGGCACTGCGCTGGCCAGGGCTTTTGGGGCACATGTTTTTCCTGCTGCGGTGGGTGAGTGTGGAACAGCTTTCAACCTCGTTTTTTGCTTCTTCTCGTTCTTTATGGTCGGTGTGCGGCTGTGGGCTTTTGTTTCCTGTTGGGGAGGGGTGCTGCATTTCACCTTTTTTTATGCGAGAAAAATCTTTTCTCATTTGGAAATGGGTGAGGTGTGGCGTTTTTCCCCGGCGGGTGGCAGGGGTTCGCGGCTGCGCACTGGCCGCAGGGATTGAGAACGGCAGGAGACGGGGTTGAAACTTGGGGCACTACCTCAGAGTAAATTGTTCTGTGCTTGCCTGCCGTGGCAGGGGAGGTCTGTGCTCCGGGGGCTCCGTCCAGCGCGGCACTATTGTGGATTCTTTTGGGTACCACCTCGTACAGTGGTTTGTAGAACATGAATACTGTATATGTTGATTTGATTTTTGAACAGGCGTTAACGTACCAGTAGTTTGCACCATATAATTGTTGAACAGGAATAAATGTACTTTACTGTTTTGAACTTCAATAAAAATAAGACCTACCCAAAAATAAGCTCTAGTTCATTTTTTGGACCTAAAATTAATATAAGACACTGTCTTATTTTTGGGGAAACATGGTAGTATTTAGACTTTATCAGCAATAGATATCTCTATTTTTTAATCCTCAAACGCCACTGCTGGGGGGCTTGTTTTGTTTTGGACATGCTCTGTCTCTAGGTATGTCAGAGGACCGGGACTTTGTGAAGTGGGGTCCAGCCTCACATGGAGAGGCATAAGGGGGGGGGGGAGAGAAAGAGAGCAGGCTATATCTAATCTATCCTTTTAATCCTTATAATTATAACTACCAACTTAACAATAGACTGCATGGCAATAACACGTAGGGAAACTGGAAATTAAGGTTAAAGCTGTCTCACTTCCAGTTAAGACTATAAAATGACATCAAAAATTCAGAATCAATGTCTCCCAGATGGGACAGTTAACTTTGTGAGCTGGAATATTAAAGGCCTGAATAACGAATTAAAGAGAAAGAAAGTATTCTCTCACCTAACAGGCTTAAACACTAAAATGGTATTTTTACAGGAGACCCACTTACTAAGCAAGGATTAGTTCCAGCTGCAAAAAGACTGGACTGGCCAAATATTCCATTCCAGCTTTACAAAGAAAACTAGAGGTATGGTAATTCTCATACATAGAACAGTCTCATTTGTAGCATCAGATGTAGTATCTGATCCTGAAGGAAGATATGTGATTGTCATGGGCCACTTATTTAACTGTAAAATGATTTTGATAAATGTTTATGCATTCAGTGTCGATGATAAGGAATTTATGCAAAATGCATTTGCATCCATTCCCAATGCGAATGTTCATAAACTTATAATGGCTGGGAACTTTAATTGTGTTTTAAATCCACTCTTAGATAGGACTTCTGTCACAGGGGGGATGACATCTAACACTGCAAAGACAATTACACAGTTTGTAACTGACCACAACTTATCAGACCCCTGGAGGTTTCTAAGCCCAAACTCAATAACATATTTGTTCTACTCACCAGTGCATCATTGCTACTCAAGTACTGATTATTTCTTTATAGATAATAATTTCTTGCCTACGATTAAATCTTGCAAGTACGACACTATTGTTATTTCCGACTATGCACCTCTGATCTTGGAGCTAAAATCATTATGCCCCACACAGTCACCTTGCAGATGGTGTCTTAACCCACTTCTATTAGCAGACGAGAACTGTACAGAATTTATATCCAAACAAATCAGTTTCTTCCTAGATAGAAATACATCCTCAGAGGTTTCTGCAGGAATGCTTTGGGAAACTCTAAAGGCCTTCTTAAGAGGACAGATTATTTCATATCTTTCCCACAGGAATAAATTAGAAACCAAGAAAGTGTCAGAGCTAAGAAGCGAAATTACTAGAATAGATGAAGAACATGCCAGGCGTCTAAGTGAGGCTCTTCATAGGAAAAGGCAGGCTCTGCATGCAGAACTCAACCTCTTGACAACTAAAGAAACTGAACAACTTATTTATAAATCGAGACATCATTACTACAAACACGGAGAGAAAGTTAATAATATTTTAGCTCAACAAATCCACAAGCAAGAAGTTCGCAATGCAATCCCAGTAATCACCAACACAAATGGAGATGAAATCATTGACCATAAAAATATAATGCACACATTTAGAGACTACTATAAATCCTTATATTTTACTGAGTTTAAAGAAGACAACACACAATCTAATGCATTTTTGGATACATTACAGATACTACATATAGATACTTTTAGTGCTGAAGAACTGGATAAACCTCTGACGCTATCAGAATAACTAGATGCTATAAAGTCACTTGCCCTGCGGTGGGCTGGCGCCTTGCCCAGGGTTTGTTTCCTGCCCTGCGCCCTGTGTTGAGTGGGATTGGCTCCAGCAGACCCCCGTGACCCTGTAGTTAGGATATACAGTGATCCCTCGCTGTATCGCGCTTCGACTTTCGCGGCTTCACTCCATTGTGGATTTTATATGTAAGCATATCTAAATATATACCACGGATTTTTCGCTGGTTCGTGGATTTCTGCGGACAATGGGTCTTTTAATTTCTGGTACATGCTTCCTCAGTTGGTTTGCCCAGTTGATTTCATACAAGGGACGCTATTGGCGGATGGCAGAGGAGCTACCCAATCAGAGCACGTATTACGTATTAAATAAAACTCCTCAATGATATATGATATACTTCCCGTGCGGTGCTTTGCATACTTAAAAGCTCTAACAGCACGTATTGATTTTTGATTGTTTGCTTTTCTCTGTCTCTCTCACTCTCTCTGACATTCTCTGCTTCTGACGCGCACTCCTTTGAAGAGAACAATATGTTTGCATTCTTTTAATTGTGAGACGGAACTGTCATCTCTGTCTTGTCATGGAAAACAGTTTAAACTTTTGAAAAAGAGACAAATGTTTGTTTGCAGTGTTTTAAAGTCCCTGTCTCTACAACCTCCTGTGTTTCTGTGCAAATCTGTGAAACAAGCATGTCAATATAAAAATAACAATATAAACGTATGGTTTTTACTTCGTGGATTTTCACCTTTCGCGGTGGGGTTCTGGAACGCAACCCCCGCGATCGAGGAGGGATTACTGTAGTGGGTTGGATAATGGATGGATATAAAGTCACTTCAAGGCAGGAAATCAGTAGGCCCTGATGGCTACCCTGTAGAATTTTATAAGAAATTCTCCACTCAGCTAGCTCCTCTCTTATTAGCAACATTTACAGAAGCTAGAGACAATCACATTCTACCTCAAACTTTTCATCAAGCATTAATCACCGTCTATCCTAAACAAAATAAGGACTTGTTACAATGTGCATCATACAGAGCAATTCACTTCTGAATAATGATGTTAAGATACTCTCAAAAATCATAGCTAGAAGGATGGAGAAAGTGCTGCCTTCGGTAATATCACAAGATCAAACTGGATTTATTAAAGGCCGACACTTCCAATCTTCGACGCCTGTTTAATGTAATATATTCACCAGCAAAGTCAAACACCCCAGAGATATTATTATCATTGGATGCAGAAAAAGCATCTGACATGATTGAATGGAACTACCTTTTCACTAAATTAGAGAAATTTGGGTTTGGCCCGAACATCTGTGCATGGATCAAATTACTGTATACCAATCCCGAAGCTTCAGTTTGTATTAACAGCATTTGTTCAGACTACTTTAAACTAGAACGTGGTACTAGACAAGGATGCCCCTTTTCACCACTGCTGTTTGCAATCACCGTTGAACCACTGGCAGTTCACTGTAGAAAATGAACATCAGATAAAGAGGATTATCAGAGAAGGACTGAAACAGAAAATGTCTCTATATGCAGATGATATGGTACTGTATATCAAGACCCAGAGAATTCTCAAGCATATAATATTAGATTGGACACCCTACCTTTTATCATTGCAGATCAGTTTAAATACCTAGGGGAAAATATCACAAGTAAACATAAAGCTCATTATCAACAAAAGTTTGCCGTCTGTATGGAAAAAATTAAGCAAGACTTGCATAGATGGTCAACCCATCATCTCACTCTAGCTGGAAGAATTAACATTGTTAAGATGAATATCCTTCCTAAGAGTCTTTTTTTTATTTCAAAACATTCCAATATAAATTTTTAAGCCATTAGATTCAACCATAACCTCATTTATTTGGAACTCAAAGCATCCACATATCCAAAGAGTGACCCTTCAAAGACCTAAGGTAGAAGGTGGCATGGCTCTACCCAACTTTCAGTTTTATTATTGGGCAGCAAACATAAAAGCTATAAAAACCTGGACACAAATAGATGAACATACACAGGATTGGTCCGCAATAGAAGTAAAATCCTGCAGTACTTCTTTATATTCTCTGCTTTGCGCCCCAATAAATGCAAGTTATCGCCAATATACTAATAACCCAATTGTGCTTCGCTCACTCAGAACATGGAACCAATGTAGAAAGCATTTCAAGATGGAGAATCTTTTATCTGTGGCACCTCTGCAAGAGAACCACCTCTTTCAACCCTTGCAAACATATGCAGTTTTTAATATCTGAAAAAGATTTGGGATTAAATTGCTTAAGAGATCTTTATATAGACAACATCTTTGCATCCAATGAACAATTACATTCCAGATTTAATTTTCCAGCTACACATTTCTTTCACTATCTTCAAATTAGGAACTTTGTTAAATAGAACCTGCCCGATTCTCCACATCTCACACCTCCTCTATGCTGGAAAAAATATTGCTCAATTCCGAGAACTTAGACACCGTTTCTGCAATATATAAAATTATTTTACAGTCCCTCCCTTTCAAAGATCCAAGAGGACAATGAGAAAAAGATCTCTTAATCAATATATCAGATATGCACAAAGCATACAATTATTCAACTCAAAATTATATATCGAGCACATCTGTCTCGCTTAAAACTGTCCAAAATGTTTCCAAGGCAAGATCCAACCTGCAAACATTGCGATCAAGTCCCAGCCTCACAGTGTAACAAGTTTTGGGCCCGTACCAAATTATCATCATTTTGGACCAAAATGTTTAAGTGTCTTTCAGACAGCTTTGGTGTCACAGTCTCTCCTAACCCATTAACAGTTATGTTTGGTGTTCTTCCAGATGGGTTTAAAGTGGAGAAGGACAAACAAACTGTGATTGCATTCACTACACTTTTGGCACGCAGACTGATTTTGCTAAACTGGAAGAATCGTAACTCACCTCTTTTAAGTCAGTGGGAAACCGATGTTTTATACTTTTTGAAATTCGAAAAAATAAAATTCTCAGTTAGAGGATCTGTACAGAACTTTTTCAAAACCTGGCAGGATCTAATCAATAATATTTTAGAATATGAAGCAGTAATTCTCTCCACATTTCTTTATCTTCTCCATTCATCTCTATTGCCCTATTAAACTCATCAATTTAGGTATGCTTACAAGCTTTAAGTATTACTCCGTTAGCCATGGTCTCTTTCACAGGGGTGGGGTTCAATTTGTTTTCAATCCTATTTTTTGTAAAAACTGATCTATTTGTATGAATGATTACAATACAATTAATTAAAATTAAAAACAAGAAAGAAAAACATTTGTGACGACATGAAAGATCATGATATTTAACTGTAAATAAGACTCTTTATAGACACCATTTCAGTGTCTGCTGGCAGATGGCAGAAGTTGTTAAAAGAAGCTGGCTATTGTTTACCAGCATGTTCCACTTCACTGGTAACTGCGTCTACAAAGAGATATGTATTCTCGATGTACTGATGATTTCTGGGAGATGCATACATAAAACAATAGGCAAAGTTCCAAACCAGGGGCCTCATGCATAACGCCGTGTGTAGAACTCACACTATAACATGACGTAAGCACAAAAGCCGAAATGTGCTTACGCACAGAAAAATCCAGATTCATAAATCTGTGCGTTCGCTAACTTCCGCTACATAAATCCCGGTCAGAGTGAAAAGTAACGCTCGTGCACGTGCCTGCTGTCACGCCCCAACTCCTCCCAGAATTACGCCTTTTTGAATATGCAAATCAATATAAATAGCCCTTAAGCTCAGTTTTCTGTGAAAAGACAATGGGAAAAGCAAGAGGGAAAATGGAAGAATTTCAGTGAATACCAAGTGGAGGCAAGGAAAAACGTACTATTTGTCAGTTTAAACAGTGGTATAAACAACAAAAGGAAGCTGATCGATGGACATAGCGTGTCAGAGAAACTCGAAAGCTCAAGTTCACAAAGTCGCACAGTGCCCGAAATAAAAAAGAAGTCAGATAACAAAGTCGCCGTGAAAAGGCAAATCGTAGCCTACCATCCGAGTGTCATATGGAAGCTTATTAGGGTACAGAGAAAAAAAAAGGCACAAAGTGGGGAAATAGCACGAAATGTCAACTTCAGTCTCGAAATTTCCACTTTAATCACATAGTTTATTTTGTCATTAAAGTAGAACATCATAAACTTTATCTTAAAATCGTTTAATTAACCAGTTTCTCAAATCACATCTTAATTAAAATAGCATGTTAAATGCTTTGTTTTGTATGTGTTCTTCTATGTGGTCTATGTGTGTGAATAAGTACATGCTTCTTAAACCGGCTTTCTCTTCCTCCGACAGGACACATAATCCATTACATTCATGATATTACAGCTCTCTGGATAACTAAAATACTGAGATGTATATGTGATATTATTTTCATGGTGATAGGAGTTAAAGCACGTTATTAAACATGTGAACACGGTGGCGCAGTGATTGTGCGCGACCTTCGATGAAATAATTTATTGCAGCAGTACTCAGTGCTCCTTCGCCCACCAATGTCAATATGGTATATTATGCACGGCGGATGGCCATGTCCGTTGCAGACACTGCATGGCCGCCTCGTGCTCATGACACAAGTGTTTAACTTTTGCCGAAATTTGCCGCTGCGTTTTTAGCTGTGTCGTTATATTCTCTTTCTGTTTTATATTCAATATATATTGGCGTGGCGGCCCCTGGGATTTGGCGGCCCTGTGTAGGTGCACAGTTTGCACATGCCTTAGGCCGTCCCTGCAGTACTGTCTCTTTCAAACGTACTAACCTCCAATTCCTGTCCTTCCTTTTCTTTCTCCAAGTAACCAATCGCCACACAATCAGTTCTGTAATAGACGTTAAGCCATCTGTAAACTTATAACGCCGATTCTTCAAAACGTTTAAAGAACATTAAAATATCTTTAATTATTGACAACTAGCAAAATACCCGCGCTCCGCAGCGGCAAAGTACTGCATTAAAATTTTTATTAAGAAGAAAATTAAACCTTTTTAAACTGAGGGAAAATATGCTAATAATTATTTGTTAATAATTAATAAATCTTTGTATACCACATTGTGAGTTCGGCCCTCCGGTTGTAATATGACCAAGCTGTGCGCTGAGTTTACTCTTGATCATGCAACTTACAGTTGGCTATGTGAACAGTAATCTTGTTACTAAAAATCTAACAGCTTGGATTGCTGCTGTCATAATCGGTTTGAGTTTCATGGTTTGTTTCAATTACGACAGTATTTGCAGGACTTGTGTTGAAGTGACATTCGGCATCTGTCAAGCGTTGTAAGCATACAACCGGTGTCATCGATAACTTCACATCCAGCTTTTGAGAGTTTAAACATTCATAATCATCAAAGTGTCCACTACTGAAATCGTCACCTGTGAATCTAAGATGTTTAAGAGGCATTGGCGGTTGTCGAAAGGTGTAAAATATTTGGCCATTTCGGTACACTTGAAAACGACAACCGAACAATTCAGCGGCAGCCATCAACTCACATGCAGAACCATAGGTGAAGGGCTTAAGCATTTCACTCTTATAGTACTCCTGTGTAGTATAATTATCTCCTGTACCATCATCAGTCCACACCTTGATCCTGTCCTAGTCATTCAATACATAAGACACAATGTTCCTCCGGATATCAAGAGTGAGCCTGATATGGCTGTGCAATATGTAACAAAGAGAATGGAAAAGGTAGGTGCCATCTCCGGGTATGGAAACCACTCGGTAAGTGACAGTTCTTTGATCGATGGTGATCACCTCAATAGACATGGTAATGGGGGTACGGTTGGAATGATAAAGGAAATGGGTACCTGAGCAATGTAAAGTAAGTCTAAAATACCTACACAATAACTATAATCGTAATAAATGAACAATAAAACAGCGGAGAAGCCGTGGATTAAATAAAAAGGCTGTAGTTATCAGTAGGGAGACGTGAATCCCGTGGCGAAGCAAGGAAGGGAATGTAGAGACTGGAGTGACGGACGGCCTTAAATAGGCAGGCAGCCAACAACGTGGGAGGCGTTGGGATGGGGGACCCAACGCCGCCTCACACAGTGACCGAGCAGCAGGCTATGGACGTATATATGTACGTAAGTAGGATTCAGTTAGCGTTGGGAACCTGTGTACCAAATTTCTTGAAGATGGGCCCATAAGTAACAAAGACTGTTGAAAAGTTCAATATGGCGGCCGACAGTGGCATCATACCACCGAAATAAGTACGTACATTGGTTTCGGTTAGCGCAGGGAAGCCGCCTACCAAATTTCATGAAGATGGGGCCATAAATAAGAAAGTTCAACATGGCAGACGTTGTCAACCATTATGACCGTTACGCGTAGAATTTCGAAACGAAACCTGCTCAACTTTTGTAAGTAAGCTGTAAGGAATGAGCCTGCCAAATTTCAGCCTTCTACCTACACATGAAGTTGGAGAATTAGTGACATTGGAAAGTTCAATATGGCGGCGGACAGTGGCATCATACCACTGAAATAAGTACGTACATCGGTTTTGGTTAGCGCAGGGAAACCACCTACCAAATTTCGTGAAGATGGGGCCATAAATAAAAAAGTTCAACATGGCGGATGTTGTTGACCGTTATGACCATTACGCGTAGAATTTCGAAATGAAACCTGCTTAACTTTTGTAAGTAAACTGTAAGGAATGAGCCTGCCAAATTTCAGCCTTCTACCTACACATGAAGTTGGAGAATTAGTGACATTGGAAAGTTCAATATGGCGGCGGACAGTGGCATCATACCACTGAAATAAGTACGTACATCGGTTTTGGTTAGCGCAGGGAAACCACCTACCAAATTTCGTGAAGATGGGGCCATAAATAAGAAAGTTCAACATGGCGGATGTTGTTGACCGTTATGACCATTACGCGTAGAATTTCGAAATGAAACCTGCTTAACTTTTGTAAGTAAGCTGTAAGGAATGAGCCTGCCAAATTTCAGCCTTCTACCTACACAGGAAGTTGGAGAATTAGTGACGTTGGAAAGTTCAATATGGCGGCTGACAGTAGCGTCATACCACCGAAATAAGTACGTACATTGGTTTCGGTTAGC
>JANRMT010062814.1:106154105-106290308 GCA_026402145.1 Polypterus bichir lapradei | reverse complement strand
GTTGGAGAATTAGTGACGTTGGAAAGTTCAATATGGCGGCTGACAGTAGCGTCATACCACCGAAATAAGTACGTACATTGGTTTCGGTTAGCTCAGGGAAGCCGCCTACCAAATTTCGTGAAGATGGGGCCATAAATAAGAAAGTTCAACATGGCGGACGTTGTTGACCATTATGACCATTACGCGTAGAATTTCAAAATGAAACCTGCTTAACTTTTGTAAGTAAGCTGTAAGGAATGAGCCTGCCAAGTTTCAGCCTTCTACCTACACGGGAAGTTGGAGAATTAGTGACGTTGGAAAGTTCAATATGGCGGCCGACAGTGGCGTCATACCAACGAAATAAGTACGTACATCGGTTTCCGTTAGCGCAGGGAAGCTGCCTACCAAATTTCGTGAAGATGGGGTCAGCCTTCTACCTACACGGGAAGTTGGAGAATTAGTGACGTTGGAAATTCAATATGGCGGCCGACAGTGGCGTCATACCACCGAAATAAGTACGTACATCGGTTTCGGTTAGCGCAGGGAAGCTGCCTACCAAAGTTCGTGAAGATGGGGCCATAAATAAGAAAGTTCAACATGGCGGACATTATCGACCGTTATGACCGTTACGTGTAGAATTTCGACATGAAACCTGTTTAACTTTTGTAAGTAAGCTGTAAGGAATAAGCCTGCCAAATTTCAGCCTTCTACCTACATGGGAGGTTGGGAGAATTAGTGATGAGTGAGTGAGTGAATGAGTGAGTGAGTCAGTGAGGGTTTTGCCTTTTATTAGTATAGATATAGATTATTTAATTGAAGTTAAAGTTTTATCTGTATAATATAATAAACATATTTTGCTGCATTTCATCTTAAAAATGATATCATCATCATATGTAAATACACGCTTTATAAAGTTGCTCAGGTTGTGCAATATTATAACTGTATCAGAAGTTTATAGTGAGGTAATTGTACTTATAAGTATAAACAGTTCTACAAGGAGTAGTTGATGGACTGATTGAGTGTGTTTAGAGCTCTTGGGATGAAACTCTTTCTGAACCGCGAGGTCCATACAGGAAAGGTTTGAAGCGTTTGCCATGTGAGAAGCAGTTCAAATAGGCAGCATGTACTTGATGCTGTATACCGATAATTCTTTTTCCGATCAGCTGCTCCGAGTGGTGCAGTGAGAGTAATATGGAAAAAGATGATCTGCTGTGGCAACCACTAACGGGAGCAGCTGAAAGAAGAAGACGGTACAGTGAGAGTAACAACGTTAAAGCAGTTATGGTATTTGGAATAGTTTGACCATTCTGTGGACCATTATATTGTTACTGGTTAATTACAATCAGATGCATTAAACTAATAAACAATATGCGGTAAATTTCAGTGTATTTATAAAGCCGCGTCAGGGACGTGGATCTGAAAAAGAAAGATAAACCACACAGGAACAGTAGCACTGCTTTGACGCTGGGTGCTGCCAGTCTGCAAAACTGAGCGGAGAACTTGCGTACGACAGGGCATGAGGTACCGTGAAAATGTGCGTGGCTTTATGCCAAGTTTAGGTTTTATACATCGCAATTTGAACATGGAAACATTCTTACACAACATTTCTGTGCGTACACACTGTTTATACATGAGGCCCCAGGAGTCAAAGGCTATTCTTTTGCCAGAATTAAACAGAGATTCGTTAACTGAGAAATTCATAAGAAAATTTTGTAGCACAGCTATTCAAACATTTATCCTACAAGCTCAAATGTTTGACATGAGGGCTTTATACCATTGCCTAATTGCCATCGCAAACAAGAGGAATTCTCTGAGGGCTTACAATGGCAGTGGCTGATAACACTTAACTTAAAATGGCAATGCTCACAGAAAAACAAAATTCACATGATGATAAAAAGCAAATAAATGAAAAACTTTGTTGGTATTCATTACACACAAAAATGAATGTCAGATTCTGAATCTCACCTCCTCCAAAACAATACATAACTTGCCAGGATTTCAGCTGGAAAATGCAAAATAATATTTTCAAGTTTATAAATCATAACACTCAACAACTGCAGAATGTTCATGTCAGCACCAGATTTGCATTGTCAAAGTTTTTGTCTTTGCTAAGCATTATGCGAAGTTAGGTTTACTTTTTTATTGATTCCTGCATGTGTATAAAAATATAACAGATTTTTTTTTTTTAACATTATCATATAAGGAATTTTGACAAAGAAATTTATTTATAATTTGTAGTATCATAAATACTAATCAATCATTAATTGTCATCCACGTGCATGTTGTCATTTTATGGCCATAATCCACACTAAATTAAGACCCCAAATCTTACCATGTAAGGATGTGCGGGCACATGGCCCAGGATCTGCCACCACACTTGCCCAGTGTCACAAAAACCACAATGAGACATAAAGAAGTTTTGGGGCAGCCACCCATATAATATGTCCTGGCTGCAAAAATGAAAACAGAAAAAATGAAAAATTGAAAACAGAATTACAGATCTTTCCAGATCAGAGTCCAAATTGAACTGCCGGTACAGAGACAAGATGGCCACTTTAAAGGCCAGTGTAGGAAGTGATGTCATCATAGGTGGGGCTGGAAGTAACGTCCTCATAGGCGGGGCCAGAAGTGACCTCATCATGGTTGGGACCAGAAAGTAACATCCTCATAGGTGGGACTGGAAGTAAAATCATCAGAGGCAGGACTGGACGTGGAGTCATCAGAGGCGGGACCAGAAGTGGCATTATCAGAGGCACTGGAACTGGAAGTGATGTCATCATAGGCGCCAGAACCCTGCGGGATTTCCCGAGAAAGGTCTGCAAGGGATTGAGAAAGACAGTTTTTGCGCATCCTGCCATCCCCTGGCCAGACATGGAATTGCCATTATTCAGGCCCTTTAGTTGACTCCTACTCGCACGTGTGTGACACCAGGATCTCCCAAAATGTCAATAGTGAAAAAAAGAAAGTAAAAAAAAAAAATCAAGAAAGTATACATTAAGGTACTTTTAACAGAAGTTAACAAAAGAAAAGAAAAATTAATCTCTAGCATGAGTAATTGCAAAGTAATTGCTTAGAAAGAGGTGATGAATGTGGTTAATTCAGCTGTCTTCTATAGAGTGAACTGTTCAAGAAATAAAACAGAAATGGTCTGATTTGAAATTAGATGCAAAAATCTCATAGCTGCTTCAGATGGGCATCCATTATTGGAGAGACGTCATTAGTGGGTATTGCTCCCGGAGGAGATAGTGACTTGCCTCCGACTATGGAGCGGTCATCAATTGTGAATTTTTTCATTCTGTAATAATAATGAGCTCAAAAATTAATTTATTCATTATTGTATTTATTCTTAAGATGAACAGGGAGATTCCTCTTGCCATGCGGAGACTTCATGTAAGATGCCCAACATCACACATGCTCAGGAACCTGCATGCCAGATATGCAAGCAGAGAAGCGAACCAGTTCTCACACAAGAAGTTATCAAGAATCAAAAACATAACCAAGCAGTCAAAGGACTGTACTCCTCCACTCTTAAAGACAGTCAAACCAGTTTAAAAAAAACAAGCTATAGCCTGAGTGAGTTATGGAAAGTGTTACAAAATGGTGACAAATGCTAAGTACTGTAATTTACCAAATACTCAGTTAATTTGTGTTTTCAGCATTTTAATACAATAAGACATCTTTACCTCAGAGTCATAGTATTATTCGGTGATGTGTCATAATTGCTGCAGCACTAGGGTTTTTATCAGCTGGCTCTTCAAACATTGGTTGTGGGTCAGGTTCATTCGGCATATTAGGCAGTGGACATCCCTTTTTCATTTCTATACTGTGTAAAACACAGCAGGCTAATATTATTTTGCATACCTTTTCAGGTGAATATAAAAGAGTACTGCTCTTTGTATCCAAGCACTGCCACCGTGCCTTCACAATTCCATTGGTGCACTTGATAACAGCCCATGCTATTGCATATGCATTATTATAAACTCACTCCTGTGGCATCTATAGGTTGTTAAGAGGTCTCATAAACTATGTCTTCAACGGGTAACCCCTGTCCCCTATGGATATATTCAGTTAGCCTATTTATACCTCTCAAATAGATACAATTTAATTTATAGGAGAAACTTGTACTCTTAAAAGCCAGCCGTCTTGCACAGCTCCTTGGTGCACAGACACATGCCATTGGAACTGTGCTGCAGAATAAAACTAATGTGCATACCGCTGGGCCATCGGGCATAGACGTTGAGCAACACACACTTTGCATCACATATAAGATGCACTTTGAATGGAAGTATTTTCTATTCATATATACAAACAGTTCATTGGATGGAGCTTTGATGTGTACATGTGTGTATTCTGTCACATCAATGGCCCTGGGCAGGTTGGCCAGCTCATAAAACCCTCGACTAAATTCCACTTGCCTTTCCCAACCATATGAGAACTGGATATAATCCAGCATCAGTGTTAATACTCCAGGTAGCATATTGCTCATAGATGGCTGAGACCTGTATAGCCAGACCTGAAAAGAAAGAAAAAAAAATGACAGCCAGAAAAATTAACAGATTATTGAGTAAGTTGCTCAATGTTAAAGCTTGCTATCACTGTGAGGTATATGAGTTCACACAATGAACTGCAAGCATCTGCAGTTGATCCTGCATGGCTAACGTGCCAGCTGTCTGAAAGTGGGTTTTCTCTGTACTCTAGCCAACCCTAGAAAATGAAAGTGCAGCCCAATTGGTCACAGTGTATATAAGAGTTTCATTGTACTTTGTACATGTGACAATTAGGCTGAACTGACTACATTACATTTTTGTCAAGGCCTTAGATTTTTGAAAGTGCCAACACCGCTACCACCCCGCAACTCCATGTCATTATTCAGTTTACAACACCAGTCAACACTAAACTGTATGACCTTTCTGTGGTGTGTGTGTCATGTGGACACACAATAAAAATACTGAGGAAGTGAAAAAAATGACAGATTATACAACAGAGCGAAACGCCGATGAAACAAAATGAATGCAATAAACCAATTATAAGTTTTTATAGCACGCTCAGTCACTCTGTCTGAGAATATGGTGGAAAGAGAACGACTAAGGACGGCAATTCTTACTTGCTACAAATAATCAATACACTGTTTACTGCTTCCTGTCAATAGATATTTATCCAAGCCCATACTATGATAAGATAATTCTAAGTTGTGACTTGTAGCAGTTTTTTACGGCAACTTTGAATGATTTTTAGTCGACTTTATAGCACCATCAAACACTGCTGCTAGTGTCCATAACTGAAACAGCTGGAACGCCAACAGTTTTTCAGATTTGTCTATGATCTTTATCAAGCATTGTTAAACACTATGAGTGATTATAGTGTGAACATTTAATTTTTGTGAAAATTGTCTGGCTGTCTGCAGAAATCTGTGAAACAGAGCCATTCATAGGCAGCAATACAGTGGTGTGAAAAACTATTTGCCCCCTTCCTGATTTCTTATTCTTTTGCATGTTTGTCACACAAAATGTTTCTGATCATCAAACACATTTAACCATTAGTCAAATATAACACAAGTAAACACAAAATGCAGTTTTTAAATGATGGTTTTTATTATTTAGGGAGAAAAAAAAATCCAAACCTACATGGCCCTGTGTGAAAAAGTAATTGCCCCCTGAACCTAATAACTGGTTGGGCCACCCTTAGCAGCAATAACTGCAATCAAGCGTTTGCGATAACTTGCAATGAGTCTTTTACAGCGCTCTGGAGGAATTTTGGCCCACTCATCTTTGCAGAATTGTTGTAATTCAGCTTTATTTGAGGGTTTTCTAGCATGAACCGCCTTTTTAAGGTCATGCCATAGCATCTCAATTGGATTCAGGTCAGAACTTTGACTAGGCCACTCCAAAGTCTTCATTTTGTTTTTCTTCAGCCATTTAGAGGTGGATTTGCTGGTGTGTTTTGGGTCATTGTCCTGTTGCAGCACCCAAGATCGCTTCAGCTTGAGTTGACGAACAGATGGCCGGACATTCTCTTCAGGATTTTTTGGTAGACAGTAGAATTCATGGTTCCATCTATCACAGCAAGCCTTCCAGGTCCTGAAGCAGCAAAACAACCCCAGACCATCACACTACTACCACCACCATATTTTACTGTTGGTATGATGTTCTTTTTCTGAAATGCTGTGTTCCTTTTACGCCAGATGTAACGGGACATTTGCCTTCCAAAAAGTTCAACTTTTGTCTCATCAGTCCACAAGGTATTTTCCCAAAAGTCTTGGCAATCGTTGAGATGTTTCTTAGCAAAATTGAGACGAGCCCTAATGTTCTTTTTGCTTAACAGTGGTTTGCGTCTTGGAAATCTGCCATGCAGGCCGTTTTTGCCCAGTCTCTTTCTTATGGTGGAGTCGTGAACACTGACCTTAATTGAGGCAAGTGAGGCCTGCAGTTCTTTAGACGTTGTCCTGGGGTCTTTTGTGACCTCTCGAATGAGTCGTCTCTGCGCTCTTGGGGTAATTTTGGTCGGCCGGCCACTCCTGGGAAGGTTCACCACTTTTCCATGTTTTTGCCATTTGTGGATAATGGCTCTCACTGTGGTTCGCTGGAGTCCCAAAGCTTTAGAAATGGCTTTATAACCTTTACCAGACTGATAGATCTCAATTACTTCTGTTCTCATTTGTTCCTGAATTTCTTTGGATCTTGGCATGATGTCTAGCTTTTAAGGTGCTTTTGGTCTACTTCTCTGTCTCAGGCAGCTCCTATTTAAGTGATTTCTTGATTAAAACAGGCGTGGCAGTAATCAGGCCTGGGGGTGGCTACGGAAATTGAACTCAGGTGTGATACACCACAGTTAGGTTATTTTTTAACAAGGGGGCAATTACTTTTTCACACAGGGCCATGTAGGTTTGGATTTTTTTTTCTCCCTAAATAATAAAAACCATCATTTAAAAACTGCATTTTGTGTTTACTTGTGTTATATTTGACTAATGGTTAAATGTGTTTGATGATCAGAAACATTTTGTGTGACAAACATGCAAAAGAATAAGAAATCAGGAAGGGGGCAAATAGTTTTTCACACCACTGTATATAGTTATGTTAATAATAAATTGAGCCAGTGAAAAGAGGCAGCAATTAACACTTAAGTGCAATTGTAATGAGGGGTCTTTTGTGTAAAAAAACAAAGAAATGGAGGAATGTAATTTTAAGGTTAAAACAATATGTGCATTCTTAGTGCAGCTATTTAGGAAAAGTTAAAAAGGGACAGCTGTATGACACATAAATAGATAAAATAATTAAAAATTTAAAAACAACATGACAATTGGTATGGGAAACTCCGCTTCTAGTATTAATTCATCTATCTGCTGGGTTTAGCCAGCATACTTACATCAGCTGGTCTTAGTCTTCACCTTGTTTTGTTATGGTCTAGAAGCTGATGATATCTAAGAGTGTTAACAAAAAAACATGTATAGAGGTGAAGGGTGAAATGGCAATTGTTTGACTTGCAGGCCATACAAGTTTGATCTTTACACTTTTAAATATTATTGGCAGCCTCTCTAGACATCAAAATGCCCCAAGATAGCAGTATCTACCCTTTTTAGTTTCTTGCCTCCTTGTTTTAAGGGAGGTACAGAATTTAATGCTATGGTCAGTTTTCTTCATGCAATAATTGTTTTCTCTTAAAATAACCTCTTAAATAATCTTGCCCCTTCATAAATTTTGGAATGTTTGTCTCCCTGAACTCCAAGTTGTAACATTAGATCTTCAGTGATGGTCTGCTTAAAATTCCAAGAGCCAAGCTTAAAAGAAATGGTAAGGCGGCCTTTCACTGTTATGCACCAAAAATCTGGAAAACTTTACCAATAGAAATACACTGTAGATCATTTTAAAAAACTGCTAAAAACAATTTTTTTTAATTTGGCTTTTACATAGCTACATTGTAATTGTACTCTATAGTCACTAGGCTATATAGGCATAGAATTATCATACTGTTGGGAATTTTTACTAATCTCTAGTCTAATCTTTTCCAGTTCTTCTGTCGTGGTGTTTTGCATTACCACCACCTCACCGAGGTGCAGCCACCTATGATGCTGGAATTAGGGTGAGTCCCCAGGCTGTCCATGAGACTGACTGCACTGAATCCTCTCAGACGAAGTCTGGAAACAATGAGAAATTAATTAAGACCATTTATGTTAGATAGAATAGCTAGGCTGGGCGGTCTTTTGGCCTTGGAACTCCTGTCCATCTGACCTTATCACTGGACTCATCTTTAGAGACTTACTTGATACTGTAGATAAAGACACTACCCTTCTACTAATCATATGTTATATAAAGATGTATGGTTTTCTTTACTTTTCTTTGTTACTTATTCATTAATATTCTTACCTAATCTTACTTTTTTCTTTTTTTGTAACTTTCTCTTTGATGTTGTATAAAGCACTTTGAGGTATATTTTTTGAATCATAATGTTCTATATAGTGTAAATAAACATTGTTGTTATACTGTAAGAGCAAGTAGAGTGATATGCTCCTCATTAAAAGTTAATGCTGCTTGCAGACATCTATAGCTCTTTAACAACATGTTGAACTTTGTTTCTTGCAATTAGGCTTTTCTTCTCATGGTGTCTTTCATGCTTTCTGTGCTAGTGACCTTTCAATTGCTTTATGACTAAGGTTTATGGTTCCTCTTAATATTTAGTTCCAACCAGTTGGTGTACTTGCTTTTTGTCCATTTTCCCCTAGATCTGTGTGATTGGTATTCATAATCTACATGAAGTAGCACTGCTGTTTACTTACGTTGTCCATCACATAAGGAGAAGTCCGGGGCTCTGAGGCCCAGACAACATTTTCTTGGGATTACTTTAGACAGTATGTCATTATAAAGCATTATTTAACAATGAACAGACTTAGTGAAGACAATTTGTCATCACACAAAACAATGCAAACAAGTATTAGCATACCTTTTTTGTGATGTTTATGAAATGAAAGACCTGAGGAATGACACTTACTGGTTTCATTTGTGTTGATCATATTTCAAAATGGAAATACACATCACATAAGAGTACTTTGAAGTTGTTGTTTTTTTTGTGTGTGTGTGTTAAAAGATATTTGTTTAATGAACAATTTCACTCAAAATCATAATTTCAAAGGAAACAAGTCATTATGTATCCAACTGTGTATGGATTCTGCAGGACTGCTGAGGCTGCAATGGGATGTGGGTTGGCACATACTAAATGTATGAACTCAGTGCCCAAAAAAGAAAATTGCACGATTGACATTTTGCAAAGAATGCAACTTTCTAATACTATACGGCAATCTCTGCCATAAATCTTTTATTTGCTTCCCCATGAAAAATAATATCCGGTAATTTCTGTTTCAATAAATCTAAACAATATTTTGGATCATTTGTCTTGCTGCCAACACACATTTGGCAACAAAATTCTGTTATCCATCTCCACAACTCCAGTAAAAATGGTGTTATCTCAAGCCAGATTGACATAGATTAAATCAATATTTTTTTTCCTAGACTTCAAATATTTGATTGATTTTTCCCTTGTGCAGACATATTCTAAAATTGTGGAGATCCAGTTGGATGAAGTAAATTGAGGGTAAAAAGGTATTACACATAAACAGAAGACAATATCTACATTTATGTTATTTAAAAAAGAGAGAATTACTGTATGTGAAGGCAAAAATATATATTTTATGATCAACCCAGGTCTTAATTTTCTGCATCCTTAAATTTGTGATTTCTTTTTCAGTATTTTTATGCAGGTACTTAAATTTCTTCTTTTGTGCAATGCCCTTCTAACGCTAGAAGGATAAGCAATCTGCAAGGAATTGAATCTTAACGAAAAGAGAAGGACAGTATCATGGTGGCTGCAGGCAACACTTGAAAGTGCTTGAGGTGACTCAGACCCAGAAATTGATCATTTATGCATGACAGGGTTGAGCAAGAATTCCCAGAAAGTAAACTTTGTAGTGTAGAGAATACATATGGAAATTCTAGTGAAGCTTCTGACTTGATTATATTGTTGAGGTTTTTGTCCTGTTTACCAAAGTTACTTCTGACAATTTAAAAGTCCATGCACTACGTTCATCCTCTTAAAACTAGTGTATCACTTACATATTGAAAGGAATTAAAAAGACTAAAACTAGGCTTTAAGTAAAAAAGACAAAAAGGACAAGAAGAGAATAAATTAAAGGAAAGGAGGCGTATTCTTTACTTAGGCTTATGGAAGCTTATGATATTGACCATAAGCCTCCAGAAAGTAAATGTAAATATTAATAGTTAAGGAAAAGGCTGGAGTATTTTCAAAAGGCTTATGAAAATGACAGTAAAGAAAAGTATGTAGATTTTGATGCCAAGGGAGCCCAGAAAAAACACTGCCATGGATTCCTCCAGAAACAGGCAAATCTGCCTAATATGTAAATTAAAAACACATTAACAGTAATAAATGTTCCCTTAAACAGTTGTAATTGTTCCCTTAAATAAGTACACATACCCCCATAAGTAAAGCACCTTTTACATCTGTTTTGTGTTATTTTCTTTTTTCATAAACCTTATCAGTTGCTAACCAGAACTTTGTAGATTAAGCAATAACAGTGCAATTCTGTTAATTTATTGTAACAAGGTTTGAATGAGGCTGTACTTCTTCAGAATTGTTTTATTCATTTCACTGTTTTTTGGTTAGAAATTATCCTTTAGGGGTTATGATGTAAGTAGAAATTCACTTTTATTAAGCAATTAAGCTATTTTACTGTTAACTGAAACAATCAAGATCTTCAAGGATTAAGGTCATATGATAGAAGACAAAACAATCTGCCCTGGGGATGAGGGGGCAGAGCTGTTGGCAATGAACTGCAAAAGAATTGTTTGAAAAAGAAACGAAGATCTGATGGAATAATTCAGAAAACAGCTAAGCTGCAGATTCACGTCAGTTGCAAACAGGCACCTGCCATTAGGAATGCTAAAGTACATGCTAAAGAGCAGATACTGAAAATGTTATCAGGGTTAAATGAAGGAAATAAAAATAGAATTTATTTCTCCCACATACTTCCTTTCATGAAGTATAAAGCTTTTTCAGTAGAGAAAATGCAATCATGTGTGTAATTCTGTAACAAAGATAGAACTAGGAAGGGGATCAATAAATAATTTAATGTGATGTTATGAGCATCATTAATTAACAGATGTTCACTGTTCATAGTAGGAATAATTTATCTGACATGTAATGAAAGGATATACACTAAGATGGCTTACAGAATCAGGTTCTGTCTTGCTGTCTTTTAAAGACACTGGAGAAAGAGTGTATCCTGTTTTGGAAGAGAATTTGATGGGAAGATGAGGAAACAGTACAGGTACAGGCAAAATCATAGTTGAACGACAATCAAAAGGAGACAGAGCAATAAAATGACAAAACATAAAGACACGAAACAAAAATAAGACACAAAACAAAAATTCCTGATATAAAAGTCTCCTCAAAAATGACTTTTAGCTTCTGCTAATTTACAGAGAGGATGCAAAATAAAGGAACAAATGCAAAGCTATGTGTTGCCATTATTTAAAGTCAGAAAATGATGATGATGTGTCACATAACCAGTGACAGGCATTGTAACAATAAACCCCACTGTTGCACCAATAAAAATTGGTAAAAAATGGCTGCAGCCATTAGAACCAAAGATCTTAAGATGGCACTAAAATAACACCACAACAATATATTAATTATAACAAAAGTACAGCACAAAAAGTCTACATCATAAAAAATGCAAAAATAATCATATCATAACTTTTTCCTTTTTTTTTTTTTTGACTTTTCAAAGTTTCTGTTCAATATTTCCTATACAGAAGCTTCTATTCAATATCATATTGAAGACAAAAAAATATGCCTCATAATGATGCAGCATTTCTATACAAACTTCAGGTTCCCCAGATTCAATTTATTTTTAGGTTTTTTCCAGTTGCTGTGCAGACTTTTGAATTTTTTTGTTACAGACTTGGAATTATTCTGTTGTTATTGTGTTTCCTCAATTGCATTTCTTTATGAGATTGTGATTTAGAACTGTGAATGTTCTGACCAATTTTTGGAACTTTTTGAACGTAGGCGCTACCATTGTGTACAAGGATTCCCCTGGGAACAAGGTAACAACCAGAAGTCGTATCGTGTCATATCAATGAGCTGATGCCCTCTAAGATCTCGTGCATCCAAGATTTTGGATTGAGCTGAAAAATGTATATATTGGGTTTGGAAATCTTTTTGGTTCCCTGGCTTTCTTGTACTTGTTCATCTCTTGGGACCTCATTTATAAAGCTTGTGTATGCACAAAATAGAACTGGAAATGTACATAGTACTATTGCACTTGATGTACAGACTTTAAGAATTTTTTTTTGTTCCCATTAGTTTATACTTCCTGTTGTCACTTCTCATTGAAATGGCCAACAGATTGTGAATATCTCAGCTGCTGAGCTGAAAGTTTATAACTGACCAACAAATTGCCACATACACTTTTCGTAAGGCGTGGTCAAAATATTTAGATCACCTCAGTTTTTCAGGTTTTACTTCAGATTTAATTGGTTTAAATGCAATGAATGACCTAAAATGGTAAAAAGGTAAGCAGAAAACTGGCAGAGTTTTAAATTTAAAGTTCAGGTTAGCAAAAGCTCAAAAAGGAAATTTCAGAATACAGGTAAAATTCAGTTACAACAAATATCTTTACAACGAAATTTTCATTACAATGAAGTATTTTTATGGTCCCGACAGTTTCCCCATATGATACGAGTCTATAGAAATCTCGTTACTATGAAGTACATTCAGCAGATACTTTCATTACAACGAAATGCCCAAAAGACCTTGAAATGCTTGAATGAATCATTCACACAGTAGTTAGTTCTGTGGTCGCAGGTCAGTTGTGCACAACAATTTCCAAACAGAAACATTGTAAAAAAATTTTCTTTCTTCGAACTTTCCTCGTACTGTTTTTTTTTTTTTTTTGCTGTTTTTGTTTTTGGTGGTTTTCAGTGATATCTTTTGCTTATTGCTCATCAACGTTTGAAAAACATCCATTGGAATTGAACTCATTGCTACAGAAACAGCATACACGAAAAAACAATAACAGTTTATATTAGAAAAAAAAAAAAACTTTGCGGCAAAAAAAAAAAGACATTGCCAGTGAATTTGGAATTTTGCCATCGACACTGTCAACTTTCTTGAAAGACTGAGCAAAAAAAGAAGAAAAATCTTGGGTTGCAAATGTATGCGAACTGCTGCATTTGAAGATGTCAAAAAAGCCATTTTTATGTGGATAAGTGATGCTTTTGCAAGAAACATTCCTATTAATGCGGCACTCATTCAAGAAAATGTGAGGTTTCTAAACTCTCTTGGGACCTCCCCCGACTGGATGACACGCTGAAGAGCGTCCCGAAGTGCGATCACCACATCTGTGGGAGACTATTTATCTGTTGCCGGGGCAACAGCAGGCTCAAACAGCTCTGCTGTGGCTCAGCACTGAAGCAAACAGAAAAGATCTCAATGGGTGATGCAAGGGACATTGTAAATTCATGTAACAGTATTACTTGGCCGCTAACCTGGTCACAACCCTGTCTGACTGCTGTGTCTGTGTATAGGAGAGCTGTAGATCCCGCTACAATAAATAACCTTGCTGTTCCTGTTTCAAGCTAAATAAAGCTGGTTTTGCTAATGTACTGAGACTCAGCCTTGTGTTTTGGGGTGTAAGACAGGGACACCGCTGTGAGCCTGCTGTTGCCCTGCCCTGGCAACGGACAAACAATCTTACAGAGATGTGGCAATTGCGCTTCGGGACACACTTCAGCGTGACGTTCCCATTGGGTGGGGAGTGGGGGGGGGTTCCCAAAAGAGTTCAGAAACCTTACAATATGAAGAAGAAGAAGAAAAGGATGGTTCAGCTTCTGATTGATAACTGTGCTGCACACATGCTTCTGCATTTAGATAATGTTCGCGTTGAATTCCTCCCACCCAATTGCACAGCAGTGCTTCAGCCACTGGATTTGGGCATCTTTCGCACCCTGAAAGTGTATTATCGCTGGGAAATGCTGAGAAAAATTCTCATCAGCATAACTTGCAGACAGGAGGAGATTCAAATTAACACGAAAGAAGCTTTTGAAATGATTGCAAATGCCTGAATGCAAGTTAAAGAAAGCACTATAGTGACAAATACAGAATCTCATTAAAACATAATTTTCATTACAACGAAATATTTTTTAAGTTACTGGCAGTTCGTTGTAACGGAATTTTACCTGTATTACAAATAGGCCTTCTTAAGGGAACAACTAATAGATTGTAACCTAAAGATGTTCTGCAGCAATTAAAATAAATGTAGCCTTGCAAGTTGAAGCAATTTGCACAGGTGTCCCATATTCTGCTGATTACTTAAAAACACTCTTTCTGTCTAAAAGCAGAGTTGGAACAGACTGTGTTACTACACCCTTTAAAGTACTACATGGCCAATACTGCACTGTAGGAAGTTGTACATTCCAGTGGTAATGGCAAGAAAATGGCAGTTAACAAATGAAATGAGTCAGAGCATTATTACCCTTAGAAGTGTAGACGTTTCATTTAAGGAAATTGCAAAAACAACATATCAAAGTGTTAAAGTGTCAATGTCAGTGTCCTACACAATCCAAAGGCAACTGGAAAAAACTCTAATAGGAAGAGATCTAGCAGACCCAAAGTCACAACCCAATCAGAAGACAAGTTACTGAGGGTTACCAGCTTGCATGATAAGCGCCTCACAGCACAATAACTTCAAGCACAGCTTAACAATGGTTGAAAAAAGCAAATCTCAGTTTCTGCTATAAAGAGGAGAGTTTGTACTGCAGGTTTGACACCAACTGTCAAACATGGAGGAGGAAGTGTGATGGTCTGGGGTTCTTTTGCTGGAGGCAGAGTTGGTGTCTTACACAGAGTGACTGGCATTCTGAATCAAAAGAGTTACCACAGTTTGGCTGTTATATCAGTAAAAAGTGCCTACATTGATGACTCACAAATTCATATAAAAGTTTGTACACTTAATGATTCCTTGACTTATTTTGTTTACTTGCCATTGTTTATTTGTTTTATATCTTGATTTCATGGAACATTAAGACATTAAACTGCAAGCATTTCCATAAAAACTGAAAAAACTGAGGTGTTATAAAACTTTTGACCTGCAGTATACATATATAACAAGTTACCAACATAAAAAGGCAATTTGCAGCAGTGTTCGATTTTCATAATAATAATAATAATAATAATAATAATAATAAAGAGCAGTTTAGTGAACTCATAACACAATAAGCGCGCCTAGACAGATAAGGAAACTGCTTTTGTTAACCATAAGCAGTTATATTCGGTTACCATACAACTTATCTGTGATAACAAGATGAGACAATTGTCAGGACTGCTTTAGCATAATGCTGCATAAAAGGGCATCTCCAATTACAGATACCATTCACAGATCAAAATCAGAGAGCGTAAATGTGTGCTTACATGTCCTCCTTCAATTACACGCATACTCTGTTGGTGACTAGCAATCAGTTTCATTGGTAGAGATCTGACCTTGTCTTTTTTATTTTTAATTTATTTCAGGCATGGTGCAGCTGGAATTCACATCATTTATAGCAGAAGTAACACATTGCCATTTATCATATTTGAGCTTGTTGCTCACACCCGCATTTAGGCCATCAAATAAGGGTCTTTGTGACTTAAAGATGAAAACTTTCATCTCACACTACTGGATGCATCATGGGCCTGAAGCATCGTGATTGCATATGTATGAGGTTAATTAGCAAGATCCATATAAGGTTGTTTCAGGGTGACAACCATTTGGGGTTTGAATCACGTTCATGAACACACATTTACAAGATGATAGTGATTTATAAAGGGAAAACTGCATGGAAATGTGCATACACCAGGTTTTATAAATCCGATTTTTTTTTGGCCTTTACATATTTTCACACTCAAAAATCACACAACGATTTATAAATGAGGTGCCTGGTCCTGAACTTTGTTGAGATTTTTTCAGAAATACAGCATACATGTTAGATTGGAATTCGACTCCAACTCTTAGCCTAGATTTCACTGATGGTAGATGAAGTCCTGTTTACCGTGTGTAAACCTGACTGTCTTTTGGTGAACAACATAAAATTTTTACAAAACCGACATCTTTCTTAAATCTGGGATTTACAGACACAATGGACAGTAATGACCTTACACATGTCACTTTAACTGAGATAGGTACATATGAACATTGTGGATTACTTTGTAAAGTTTAAAGCGTTTACAGTTGTCACTAATTATGTTTAAGAGGCTGGAATAATAGCTGTATTTTGAAGTGTCTTATCTGAAGAATTAATGGATAAACTTACATGCAGCAGCCTTGTTTATAGGTTAAATGGCTTTATTGAAATGTCATTATAATTAGGCAACTTTTTGAAGGCAAGATGTCTTGAGTAGTGAAGAACTAGTTATTTCTTTTATCCAAGAGCCTTTGCAAATGAGTCAGCCTAGTTAACTTACAAAGATAGGCAGAAGCACATTTACCAAGTTGTATGCCTGCCTATATTGTGATCACAAGAGACATTTCAAAATTTAGTTTCAGCCACAAATATAATATAAAGTCTGTTTCATTACAATTGATCTATTATAGGGTTCAGTTTAGCCTATAGAAAATAAAAAGTTCATAAATAATGTTTGTTCTACAACTCAATAACTAATACAAATAAAATTGTCAGTTTCTTTGAATTTAAGATGTCCAAAATGCCCAAAAATGTTTTAAAGCCATTTTAAGTCAAAAGCATTGTTAAAGCATTCTGATGCCTCCTTTCTATTTGAATTTGAATACATTAATTAATCCCATTTTTTTCTTCATATGACCTATTGCCTTGTGCTTTTAATTATTTCATACCAAACATATTCTTCCAACAAAATGTCTCCTACTTGTACTTTTCTTATCCTTCATTCTGAGACTAATCTTCAGTTACCTCCAGTTTCACAAGTGAACACAATGTGTCTTACAATTGATGGTAAACTTTGAAGTGTTTGGGTACCTATGACAAGTTTGAGAGCATAAGATATAAAATATCCTTTGTTATTATATTGTTATCCCCCACAGTCTCTTATAGCACTCATACCTTGTTGTCATAGCCAAGGAAGACCCAGAATGTGAGATAATCACATATATAGATGCAGCATAGTTTAGATGTTGAAAGGTGACAGTTTAACTGACATGCATTGTCCAGAGTCAAGGAACTGTATCATTTATATAGTGTAAGTCAACCCTTTTTGCCCTCAAAAATGAACCTGAATTAAGTATTTACGCCAAAGATCCTTGCTCCAGTTTAAATCAATGAATAAAGACATAATTAAGGTGATAAGGAGAGTTTATTCCAGGACATTCCTCACATATACACAACAGTTCTTCAGGACCACCTTAATAAGCAGACGTTTGTTGCATTTGGTCAGTAACAACAAACATTGTTAAAGATTGTTTAAGACTAACCAATGACCAATCAGTCACTATTAGCACTGCTGTAATGTGTTTGGCTAGCCCTACATGTTTAGATAAGTGATTAGAAATGTTTATACTATTACATCATGAACAGAATGCAGTGTCTTATTTAGATAACAATTACATCAAAAGCAGTATGCAGCCCCAATTAATGGGGAGTACACTATCCATTCTCTCAGGAGGATCTCTCCGTCATTCATTCACTGGTAAAAATGATCATTAGTTAAGATCTTGGTTACAATTCCATGTTTGCTAGCAGAAGCAGAAAAGTTGCTGATATTTTGGTTGGGATTGTCAAAGCTGAAGTCCCTAATACATTCATTTGCATATCATTCTGCTGGATCTGAGAAACAGCTTACCAAACCTTTATATACACTTCATGTTGACCACACGCTGCCTGTTTACCCTCAGTCTTGTGCCATTTTAGCTGGCTCTGATGCTTCAGACAGAGGAACAACAAACACCTGTATCTGTATGTTCAGGCACTTCATCATTGTTCTTGCAGTCTGCTTTCCTTAATAAGGAAATAAACTGTCCAATGGCCCCTCATGGTTTATTCAAATGCCTTTGCTCTATCTTTTTTGTTCTTTTAACATCTCCAGAATTTACAGACATTTAATTTATGTAATATATTACATAATGAAATACTGTACCTCTTTGAACAGGATATAATAGTACATTGAGTATAAAATAGCGATGGAAACAAACTATAAAAATCTAATTATCTTTTAAGCAGGTAATACCAAAATGAAATTCCCTTGCGTTACTGTCTTAAAAATGCATAGGAAAACAAAATCGATGTTATTCACATGTTAATGTTGAGCCCCTCCTAGGTTGTGCCGGGCATAGACATGTGCTAAATTTGCTATGCATAAATCTGTTTCTGCCTGCACCAAATCTTCAAAGCCATATTTCTTCCCCAACATGGAAAATGCATCATCAGTGTATTTAAAGCCCATTTTTCTCTTCTAATTCAGTGGTACATATTAACAGTTTTTGTGGTGAGTAACAGGAGCTCACAGAACAAAAAGTACCTTGATGTATGTTTTGATGGCATTTCTCACAACATTGACTGCATTTAACCTCATCAGTTCTTTTATCCAAATGGAGTCCAAAAGGGCTCTCTTAAAATGACATATCCAAAATTTGATTTCAGATCACATTGTCAGAAGTATTTTGAATAATCTGGTTCTTCTATTGCTGCCGAAGGTAAGTATGAACAGTTTAAAGGGCATAGTGCTTGAGTAGAGTCTCACTGATTGTTCTTCGCTGTAAGACACGCCACTTTGTAGTAAGGCCTCAAGTTGTGGTTTTTGGGCAGGTATAAGAACCAAATTTGTTAAAACACCTGGGACCTCATGCATAACGCCGTGAGTAGAATTCACACTAAAGCATGGCGTACGGACAAAAGCGGAAATGTGTGTATGCACAAAAAAATCCAGATGCATAAATCAAAAGCACGGGGGAAAATAGAAGAATTTCAGAGAATACCAAGTGGGGGCAAGGAAAAACGTACTATTTGTTAGTTTAAACAGTGGTATAAACAACAAAAGGAAGTTGACCGAGTGACATAGAGTGTTGGAGAAACTTGAAAGCTCAAGTTCACAAAGTCGCACAGTGCCCGAAATAAAAAAATAAGTTGTCAGATATCAAAGTCGCCGTGAAAAGTCGAGTCGTAGCCCACCATCTGAGTGTCATATGAAAGCTTATTAGGGTACAGAGAAAAGAAAAAAAAAATAGGGACGCAGTGAGGAAAAAGCTCGAAATGTCAACTTTAATCTCGAAATTTCCACTTTAATCACATAGTTTATTTTGTCATTAAAGTAGAAAATCATAAACTTCATCTGTAAATCGTTTAATTTACTAGTTTCTCAAATCCTATCGTAACTAAAGTAGCACATTAAATGTGTTCTTCTATGTGCTCTATGTGTGTGAATCAATACGTGCTTCATAAACTGGCTGTCTCTTTCTCTGACAGGACACAGAATCCATTACATTCGTGATATTACAGCTCTCTGAATAATTAAAATACTGAGATGTATACTTGATATCATTTTCATGCTTATAGGAGTTAAAGCATGTTATTAAACATGGGAACACGGTGACGCAGTGATAGTGACAAGCTGGCACCTCGTCCAGAGATTGTTCCTGCCTCTCGCAAGATGCTTGCTGCATCGTGCGCAACCTTTGATGAAATAATTTATTGCAGCAGTATTGTCTCTTTCAAACGTACTAACCTCCAATTCCTGTCCTTCCTTTTTTTTCTCCAAGTAACCAATCACCACAAAATCACCTGTATAATAGATGTTAAGCCATCTGTAAGCTTAGAACGCCGTTTCTTCAAAACTTTTAAGGAACATTGAAATATCTTCGTAGTATATGTGTAATTATTCTATCCATTTATCCTTCCAGTGTCGGGCCAGTCCCACCAAGAATACAGCGCGAGGCAGGAACAATCCCTGAGCTAGCTAGCGCTGCGACACCGTGTCCTCACATGTTCAATTATTAACAATACAGATTATTTAAATGATGTTAACATTTTCTCTGTATAATGTAATAAACATATTTTGCTGCATTTCATCTTAAAAATGATATCGTCATCATATGTAAATATGCGCTTTATAAAGTGGCTCAGGTTGTGCAATATTATAATTGTAGTGCAATTTTACAGTGAGGTGATGTACTTATAAGTACAAACAGTTCTACAAGGAGCACTTGATGGACTGATTGAATGCATTTATAGTTCTTGTGATGAAACTATTTCTGAACCGCGAGGTCTGTAGAGGAAAGGCTCTGAAGCATTTGTCGTATGAGAGCAGTTCAAATAGTGCATGGCTGAGGCAGCATGTGCTTGATGCTGTATACCAATAATTTTCAGCTGTAGAGCTGTGATTCCACACTCAGATACAGTGGGATAAATACTCTGAGTGGTGACACTTTTGTGGAATGTCCTTGTTATCATCACATAGGATTTCTACCCATGAAAGCACTGATTTCTCCCCAGGTCAAGGAAACCCATATTTTATTTAATCCTTAAGGCATTTTTTTTTCTTTAAGATTATAGCATCATTTAGTGGACAGAAAACTTTAGTTTAAACTAAAGTATTTATCATAGAGTTAAACCCATAAATATCAAAGACAAATTGCTAACTAAGCTAGTGTTTAAACTAGCATGATGGGTACACATGACCTTGATGAGGCGTAATTGAGATGTGAAATGTGTTCTAAGACTGTGGAGTAATTAACAAATGGTAGTCATTAATATAGGTATGTGCAGTATGTACAGTATATTTAATTAATAAGGAATTGTTATTACTAAAGCTATTTTAATAATATTACTGATGAAAAATTCAACACAGAAAAGAAAGCAATTTTGATAAATTATCTACGATGCACTTCTTATTTCCATGGCTCCTATATGCACCCCTTGGGGGGAGGCACACCACACAGGTAAAGAACTGCTGGTTTAAGAGAAGAAGGACCATTAGCAGATGCAAAGTATATGTTATAATGAGTTATCGCGTTAATACAGACTATGTTTCTCATGTACACATCCACTGAAGGCATATTTAAAAGGGAAAATTCTATACTTTGCAAGACTGCTTGTAAATTTGACTTTTCATAACTACTCCTTGTATTTTCATTATTGTTTCTTGTATTATTAGAATTATTTCGTCAGTTTTAATTCTTTTAGCTAGACAGGCATGAAATACTTGGTACACATTATTTATCCCAGAGGAGAAATTGTCTTTTTGCATGACCTTTGGGGGTCAGAGCTCAGGGTCAGCCATTGTGCAATAACCCTGGAGCAATTTTCAGGTTAAGGGCCTGGCTCAAGGGCCCAACGGAGTAGGATCCCTTCTAACAGTAATGAGATTTGAACCAGCAACCTTGCAAATACCAGTGTAGGTCCTTAGCTTTAGAGTCACCACTCCATCATAAATAGTAGAATTTTTCAACTTCTGTTTCCTGCAACATTATTTCATATTAGGCGCAAAGTATGTCTCTACTGGAAAGTAACACATCAATTTACTAGTATGAGTGAACTTTAGATTTTTGTAATTTACAATGTATTCAAATAATTAATTGGAAATGTATTGTAAGCACAATGACAATCAAAAGATGAGACCATTGGTCTCTATTCAGCTAACTAAAAATTCATCAATTCAAGATTTCAAGGTTATTATAGTGATGCACTAGTGTGCATTTTTCAGGGTCAATAAATTCTTTACTAGCCTTCTTTGTAAATGGGGTGCTTGTATTTATGAACATGTCAAACCATTTATTCACATTCTAAATTATACTTGGAATTGTAATTCCTGCTTTTGGATTAGCTTATGAAACATGCCTCATAATTGTTGCTTAAAATTATAGGGTGCACTTATCTTTTTTTCTCAAACATTAGTGGATGCAAAATGGCATATTATACTTTTTTGGTGATAAATATATGAAGTATAGTTTTTCAAATTTTCAGACTATAAAAACAAAGGATAATATCATGCGAAAATATAGATTTACGGCATTGAAATGTTTCATTTCACCAAAGTGTTAAGTTTTGCTGTTTATTTATATTTACAATTTCCTTTAACTTCCATATCAGTAATACTGAGAACATTCACAAGAGGTTTTTTTTTTGCTTATTATACTGTATGTCTGTAAATTACTGTTCTACAAGTTACAAGTTTAGATGTCTGTTGATGGTTTTTTGTATTGCCAGAATTACTCTTCAATTCTCAAGTTGATCCAAGCACCTGTAAAAATGCAACTGTTCTTCCTGAAAGAAGTATGAAAGTAAAGAAAGGCTGAAAATAGGGAAGGTGCAGAAAGTCCTTCATGGCCTCACACTCTTCATTACAGGGACCAGAATGTTTAGCATCTGCTGAGTAGTATACATTTTGTTGTCCTCAGGATGTCAGCAGTCCCCAATTCATCTTAGCTACAGCCAGCTAGCATGTGGAGAAATCTTATCTATCTGTCCTTACCGGTGAACAGAAATGTTATATAGCTGACTCTGTAGGTTTCCATGGTTCTATGATTTGGTTCTTTTACAATGGTGCTACTTCTGCCAGGTAACATCAGCATTTGTAAGTAGGATGTACTGTTAACTAGTTATTTTTTTATTCTTCAATAAATATTTAAACAGTAAGGAACTTTCTTTTTGTTTGTCTTTAGAATTAGAAGCTAATGGTTTCTCTCTACTCCATTCTTGACATGTTTGAAAATTAGAACTTTAAAAAGCGTTAGGCCCATTATTGGCTTACACAGAACAGAAAACTGCCATGTTAGTTTGGGGTTAGGCTGCTAGGGGGTAAGGCCTATTCGTGGTTTGAGATGTTTAAAAAGAACTGAAGTGGTTTTGTTAGTTTTGAGTCCTGCACTTATTTTGTTAGGGAAAAAATCATTACAAAAATTAGTTATTTTTAAGAAGACAGGGACACAGGTGGAAAATCGTTAAGGACAGAGTTTGCACAAACGTTAGAAAGTTTTTCTTCACACAGAGAACCATAGTGACATAGAATAAATTACCACATAGTGTGATAGGGAGTAAGACATGAGGGACCTTCAAAACATGACTTGAAATTGTTTTGGAGAAATTAGATGAACAGGAGTGATGTGCCTTGTTGGACTGAATAACCCATTTTCATCAAAACTGTTCTAATGCAAAGTAGTTGTTGGCATGGGAATCTTTAAAATTTCTTTTCCATTGTCTTTTTAAAGGTTTCTTCCTGCTGTCACCCAGTTATGCACAGAACCAACTATAGTTCCAATCACATCAGTAAAAATGATGCACTGTGCCACAAAGTATTAAGTCAGGTATTGTTCAGTGGCAAACAGGAACTGTATAAATTTGATACAATTTTTGCCAAAGATCATGTTAAATTGGCAAATATCCTGAGAAATACAATACACTTTAATTGGTCACTTGTTGCTTTTACATTTGTGGTGAATGGCAGTGCATGATAAGTGACAGCTTAGGCCTGAGGTACCATATTAATGACTATTGTGCACTAAAAACTTTTAAACATCCATTGCAGAAGTAAACACTAGCTGGTTTCCTATTTTACTAAGGACAATGGAAAATATCCATCCATCCATTATCCTACCCGCTATATCCTAACTACAGGGTCATAGGGGTCTCCTGGAGCCAATCCCAGCCAGGGTGCCAGCCCACTGCAAGGCACACACGCACATCAAGCACACACTAGGGACAATTTAGGATCGCCAGTGCACCTAACCTGCATGTCTTTGGACTGTAGGAGGAAACCGGAGCACCCGGAGGAAACCCACTCAGACACGGGGAGAACATGCAAACTCCACGCACCCCTTTTTGAGGTGGATGATGCCATTTTCAGCATCCTCACTAATAAACAACTTTCCAGTCAAAAGAACACATTTGTTGTAAAAGTGGTGTGTCATATTCTTTTAGGGCCAAACTGCCTAAAACAGCAAGCTGTAGATTCAAAATAATATTTGACGTGTTCAGTGACGAAAAAAGTTTTTAAAGTTTTGATTTATTTTAATCATGTATTCTACTAGTCAGCAACCTTCTCCCATCTGCAGCACTTAAAATTACATCCTACGAAACAAAGGATTAAGTTAGGTCTCATGAGACCCTTGGGAATGCAGGTGTCTAGGACACAACCTTTCAGAAGCTATGTGCATTTTTATAGCAGGGAATCTTTGTGTTGAAATTTCTTTTTTATTATGACTGTTGTGCATTACTTTGTTTTTACAGCACGCACTCCACTGAATTTGAATCATTTGCACTAACAGTGCCTTTTCCTTCCAGTTTTACTTAACTGAAAATGCATGTTTCCAGGATTTGTCCTGCCATTTGATTTAATTTCTTGTAATTTGAATGCAAAGTATGGAGCTATGAATAGCAGTTATTTAAGAAAACGTTATAAACCCTATTGGTATGTTTTTATATATCATTGTTCACATGTAAGAGGATTAATAAATAGGCCAATAGTTCACAGATGATCATTCCTAGTGCTTTATAGGAAAGATGTCAAATCTTTCTAGCATAACAAAAGCACAATTTACAAAACAATGTGAATACTATGTCTGTTTTTGCAATTATAACATATTTTTCATTGTAATGTTAGTCACCCACACCCAGAAGAGGTAAAAATGACAATAAGGAACCTTTATTAACATAGTAAACTGAAGGGTATGATGAACAAAAGGAGGAAAACAAAGTATACAATTAAAAACTATCAAAATTAAACCACTAACAGTGAAAAAAAGCATAACAACTTTGACAAACAAGTGGGGACCAGAGTCCATCAAGCTTACTTAGTTTACAAATAGATACATTTTTACCAATATGTTAAACTACAAAGCTATTGCATCTCTACCTTTATATTGGGGTGGTTTCCAACCTACAAAGTTTAATGTATCTCTAACTTTTTATGCTAAGAAAAAAGATACCACAGTAGGACACACTTTATATATGTGTAACTACTGTAGATGTCAACTTCATTCTTGTTGGGCTGCAGATGTTGTTATGTGATGAGTTGTCTGTGGCTTTGGTCAGAGTTTAAATAAATAATCTACGACCCATAAAGTGCAGCCTCCAATAGGGCACATGTGTGTCTGTGAGTGTACTTCCAACTGGGAATGGTTGGGGTGCTTGGCTGATTGCGCATACATGTGTAAATGTGAGCATCAGTCGCGTGCCACATTCTTACCTCAGAAGGGAGCAGAGTACTGCACCTGTGAGAAGGTGTTAAAGGAAAAGAGAGACAGCAAGGAGAGAGAGCCCATGCCAAAGAGAACTGAGGCAGTTGGCAGGTGGTGGGCGTGAATATCAAGGCTGCAGGAGCCTGAGGCTGAGGAAGGGGCACTCCTACTCAGCGATCACCTTTGAGTAGGAGCGACCCGGTGTTCTGTGTCTCCCACAGAAGGAGAGGAACTGGCGGCGAGAGACGTTAGCACAGCTCAGTACGGCCCTCCTATAGATACTAAAGGCCTGGCAATGAAGAACCGAACCAGGAATGGATGGTTGACTGCACTTGACAGGAGAATGTCTCCTCTAGTTGGGGAAGCGGAGGAGATGTCGATTTTAGAGGGAAGCATTGGGGCTTGCGAGTTTTTAAAGGCACTCTCCCTTGGATTTTAACCTCATTTTTATGAAAGTATTAATGGCTTTTAACCTCCACATTCACCTTGGTTTTTATAGATTAATTATTATGCATTAGCTGCATGCACTGCACTTTTTATTTGAACATTTGTTTTGGATTTGATTTTAATAAAAGCACTTGAACACTTTTTGCACCTACCCCTTGACTAGATATGTATGTCCTCATTTGCCTGTCTCATCTTGGTTATGCCTATTGACAGCTTTGGGATGGAGAAGCTACCAGAAGCTACATGTTGGTGATAATAAACTTAATAATGCATTTAAGTTGGAAATATACACAGTAAAAAAAAAAATCATAAATATTGCATTGAATTTCACCATGAATTATTTAAATCATTATTTATAAGACCACACAGTAGAAGTGTTATCAACCAATTATTATTGCTTTTGATGTTTTGTTTCATTTTCTTCCTCAACATCCAGACCAAACATTAAAAACAAAGTAGCCCAGGGATACAGAAACTATTCTTTTTGAATAATTTGGTAATTATTACGTTTTTTTTACAACGGCCAAATATTCACAATGCTATTATTAAAAATAACTGTTAAAAGTTGTTGTTGCTTTTTTGTTTATTTTCCTCTTTGATTGTCATTACTACAGCCATTCCATTCCAGCTATAACATTCAGAAATACCAGAATTATTATGCCATTTGTGGCTGTTTAAAAGAATGTTTATCAATGAAAAACTGTGCCCACTGTTGGCATGATAGGCTCTATATTATGGCTGTTTGTTTTTATCTAATGTTCTAGCCAAATGTATTTATAGTAGAAGATGCTAGTGTATGCAAAGTTTTCACTGCTTTGGTAAATTTTGTATAATTTCTGCCACCTAAGTGTTTGTTATTAAATAGTTTTCAGGAAAGATTGTATAAAGTGATTATCTGATGTTTTTCTAGGCTTTATTTTAAGCTCTCTCACTCAGTTTTGCCTGTTAATGGATCTTTACATTACACATTTTTTTGCTGTCCTTTATGAAAATTCAATTATTCTAGCCACCTCTGTCTTTGTTAATAATTATTGCACCGATGCAATATAATATCATTCAGGTATATAGTAGTAGGAAAATTACTTTCAAATTAAGTTTAAAATATTTGCTTTATATTGATTTATTAAAATAAAATATTATTCATTTGAATTGCAACTTTATGTCATTTGTATACACTTTTTACTTCCATAATCACTTATGGTAGTTATTATAATATTGTAGAGTTTTGGCTAATTAAAACATGCACTCAGGATTTTATTATTGGATGCACTCGTGTGAAAAGATGTTTAGAAGATCCTTTTATTTAAATCATTCACTTTTCAGGATGTGGTCTAGATTGAACTGCTATTGTCAAAAATTTGGAACTTAAGTAGGTATGATATGAAAAAAAATTACAGAGCAGAAATGAGCTTTTGTGCTATAAAGAGCAATGTCTAAAACAATCTACTTGATTAGTAAAAGATTACAGCCTATTACATTTTTCATTTACAAAACAGTAAACCAACCGGTAGGCGGCAATGTTTTCTACCAATCACACAGTGTTTTCAAGGGAATGCAGAGTGAAACTGAGGTGGCACCAGCTCAATTCATTAATGTCAAATTAAAAAATATGATAAACTCTACTATCAAAAGACCATGCAACCTTTAAAAACTCTGTTTTTATTATTCCTCATCTGGGAGGATCATGACTAAAAATATATATCTTCTGTAAATGATTTAGCACCATTTTTTTATTTCAGTATGCATGATGAATGCAACATAAGCTATTTGACAATAGATGCTTTGCAAAACACACATTCTTGTTTGGATGTCTGCCATTACATTTTGTTCCATCAAACACTTTGCCTACTAAGGAGATTAAAGCAATAACTGTCCACCAGGCAGAATTGAATATTATTGTTCAAAACTATATTTCTTATTTCAGAAGGTATCCAATTAATTCTTGAAAACAAGGTCTTTTTTTGTATAATTCAGTAACTGTTGTAAACATACAGTTGACAGAATTACACTCCCTTACCTGGCATTGAATGTAGGAAGGAAGACTAACAACTTATTCATTTTATGAAGCACAATGATAATGAAGCACAAAGCATAGAAAAAGAAGAAAAGTTTGAATATTACAATTCAGGGTAGTACATTGAAATTATATGGTGTGATACATATGGCCGGCAGTTTATCCCGGCCAATACCCCTAAGCTGCCTGATGGAGCCCTCCCCGCAACATGGAGGTGCCCCGAATTCCAGCAGGGCATCATGGACCCTGGAGTTCTAATTCACAGCCCTGCTGGATAACGGGGGTGCTGCTAAGGGACACTGCAGGGAGGCTCAGGGACTTGTATTTTTCGTATATCCCGGAAGTACCTCCCAGTCACGGAGACGGAAGGAATGACGTACTTCCGGGCTGAAAAAAAGAAGGAATTTTCATCTGATCCGGAAGTGCTGTGAAATCACATGGACTGAGGGATAGAAGCACTTCTGGGTCATGGACTATAAAAGGACTGCGGGAGATCCTAGCAGGATACCCAAGTTGGGAGGAAGGGTGACTGAGATACAGGGAGTGGAGGATTGTGATTGATGTATTTTGATTATTGATTGTTTATTGAGTATAGTGGAGGTGGAGGTGCTTTGTGCACATTATTGTATTAATAAATTCATCATTTTGGACTTTTACCTGGTGTCTGACGTGTTGTCTGAGGGTTCAGGGGTTGACAGCACCCCCTATCTGTCACAATGGATACAGAGATTAAACAAACAGCTCCACAATATACATGTTACATTGTCAATATTTTGAGTCCACGGGGAGTATAGCAATTCATAGGCCAACATGCCTATAAAAACATTGATTTTAGGTAACGTGTTGGAGTAAAAAAAATAACAGAAAAAGTTTAAAACATAATGAAAAACACTAAAAAACATAAAAATGCACTGCAAATACTATATATGAATTAGTCCTTAATATCAATAAAATAACATGCATACAGAAAAATTCTAAGTATTTCTCATTTTTTAGTGGCTTGCATTTGTTTGTAGACACTTTGTGTAACCCTAATGAATAAATCCCATTGAGTCACTATTTTTTACGAACTCATTTAGTAACTTTTTTCATTAATGAATAAAAACCGCCTGAAGGCTCCTTATTTGAGTGGTGTTGGAAGCATTCCAAACAGGCCCACATCTACGAGAATGCCATATGAATGTCATTTTGTGATGGCAAACGTGTTCTATTTAAGTTGTGACATGACTCCATTGTGTGTTCTGGATAGGTACAGCTCTGTGATTTGCAAATCTCCAAACAATATGTGATTGCAAGCTGCTGTACCAGGAGCCAACAAGCTTTTATTGTTTTTTTGTTTCAGGCAAGAAGTTAGTGATTAATCAATGTTGCGTACAAAAGGAAATTTGAAAATTGCTTCAAGGTCATTGAAATGCTAAAGGCAATAAATTTGTTTTCACTTCTGTGGTGACAAGTGATTGAGAACTTTTATGTCTTTTGACTCAAGAACAATGGAGTAGAAACTCATTAAAAAAAAAAAGATTATTGGCAGTTATTTTAAAGCTACTATTCTAGACCATTCCAAAATAATCTTGGAACCCTTCAACGAATCAACCTTAATTCATCTGTCAGTGGACATTTCACTTTTTATACAGCTACAAAAGAGAATTAAAAGCCTTACATTTAAAATATTAATCAAGTACCATGTTAATTTTGACGTGACTTTATAAAAGTTTAAAAAAAAATCTGTCTAAAACTATTTCCAAATTGAACCGGCAGGGAAGGATAATAGTATAAAAAGTTGTCATTCATTTGAATGTCCAAGTGAAATGCTTTACTAATGCTTGAATTTCTGTTCTTTCAAGCTACAGAAAGGCAACACCTTGATTTCCTGTGGGCCAGCATTTTACCTTCAGAATGCAATTTTTATAGGATTGATGGGATGGATGTGCAGTTTAATTGCTGTATTTTAAGAAGAGTTTTTTCACATTTAGTCTCACAGCAGACCAAGAAATGCCATCTTGGTTTGTAAGTCTCACTTTTTAATTGAGGAAAGACTGTAACAGGATAACCAATTTTCTACTTTGAAAATAAGAAAGGAAGAGATGGAACAAAGATATAAATACTAATAAAAAATATCACTAAACCTTTTCAAAGAACGAAACAGCGAAAACCTGAGGTAAAAATAGAGATGAGTAAACTCGTTAAGTATGGGTGGACCCCGTTCATTTCATCTTTTTCCTAGCTTTGCAGTTCAATTTTAGACCTAATTTTTACATGGAACTAGAGATGTCCACAAAGTGTCACCAAGAATAGCAATAATAGCTCCAGGTCAATCGAATAGAATTTTACTTATGTTCTTTTCCTTGAACAATATATCAGTATTTGTTAGAATCAAACAGTACAGTAATAATGGAAATACAGATATTGCTGTGTGTGTTTCTATATGCACATATTTTAATATATCATTGATATGTTATATAATTCTGCTTCAATTATCTAGCACCCTGGTTTCAAATATTACACCAGGTCATTCATTATCCTTTTGAATCCCCTTGTGTCTGAATGAGTTTTCCTCCAGGTATACCAGTTTTATTTCCACATCCCCAAAGATGTACACATTATTGTAACTAGTGGCTCTAAATTGTCCTGGATGTGATTTTAGGTGTGTGAATGCGTGATTGGGTACTGCACCAGACCAATGCCTTTTCCAGGGCTCTTTTCTGCCTTGTGTCCAATGCCACTGAGATAGTCTCTGGCCCTCAAATGACCCATAACTAAATGAAGTGGTTGTTAAATGTTTCCTTACAACTGTTTATTACAGTTAAAATACTGTTGATCCTATCAAAAATTGACAGAAACAGAAGCTTGAGTCCAAAATTCTTCCATATTGCTGAGATTGGTACATGGAGAGTGAGCTTGGAAAACCTGTGCAGGAATTATATTTTGGCTATGTGTACTTATGATCTAATTGCTATGGTCATGACCAAGATCTCATGACCATATAGGTGAGGATGAAAATGTAGACTGACTGATAAATCAAAAGCTTTGAGCATTTAACTCCTACTTCACCAACAGTCAGGCACATTATTAGTAAAACTGCTGTGACTGCACCAATTAATTGATCAGTTTTATAATCACCTCTTCACTCACTCACAAAAAAAATCCCGAAATCCTCCAGTTGGGGTATTTGTTCATCCATTAACTGAAAAAAAACACACTCTTTTTCTGGGGGAGGATCATGATCTCAGGTTTGAAAGTGCCAATTCTAATCCCAGGTACTAAAAGCAAAAACATCTCCTTAATTAACTATTTTTTCCCCTTAAAAAACAAGGGAAAGAAAAGAATATTCTTCTAGCTGGTGCCAGTGTGGAGAGTTGGAAAAAACAGTGAACTCAGAAATAAATTAAAAGGATGAGGGAGTAAAAAGAATTAAAAGGTTAAAATGAGACTCAGAGAAAAGAAGCACCCCTATTAAGCTTGTTTACCTACAGAATTTTAATGATTTAATCTCTCATTTGATTTCATTGCAAATTAAATGAGTCAAGTGCTACTCCACCTCTAGGTCGTTAGATGGACAATCCTCCTGTGTGAAGTGACACCAGCTCAACGCGTGTGCTCTCTCTGTTCTTTATCGCAGGTTAATGAATCTGCCATAAATGGAGTGCGCATTACAGGCTTTAAAAGCAGAAAATGTCGTCAGTGAGATATTTTGAACATGTTGGTAAAAAAGTGGATTTGTAAGAGTTTTTTTTTTGTATGAATAGATATTTGCATATGTGTGCTAACTTACCAATGTGAGCGACTCACATAACGGAGAGTAGTATGTGGGGAAAGCTAACCTCAAGTAACAAATGAACTCCTAGAATTACTTTTCCACTTGTGAAACGTTTCATGCAAGATGACCTTTACTGGTTAAATGTATCACTAAATGGACATATTGGTGGTTTATGGCTAAACAGCCAGACATGCTTTTGTAGTATAGTATCATGAATACATGACAGCTGTATGTTTAAGCTACGAGAGAAAAACACACCATTAAAGGAGTGTGCAGTTTATTTATGGTTTACAGTTAAAAGTTAAGGAATCTCAAGTTTAACTAAACTGTTCTTAAAACTATAAAAGGACCTTATTTTAGGTTATTTTCCAGTAAAGGTGCATCTGACTAATAAAATTTATTGTATTTGAATATGAAACACAAACTGACTGCATCTCTGAGGGAAAAGGCTTATGTATGTGTTGTTGATCCGGTGATTTGTTAATTGGAAAAAGTAAAAACTGTTTACACTACAAAGAAATATTTTGTGCTTGTAAATGTAAAATTCAATATTGTCTCTTTAAACATTATATTTCCAACGGTTAGTGTTGTTTATTATTAACCTGATTTTGCTGGGTTGAATATGTGTGCTGTTGCACTTGTTTTTGTCCAGTGTTTACCTCAGGTGTATGATTATTCGAATTTCATTTTTTTGCTGTTTATGTGGTACTTTTCAAAAATAGTTAACATTGCAAAAGCATGGCAAATTAGTTAAACATTAAATGATAAAGTAACTTTGGTATAGAAAACATAAATGTTTTGTAAAAGGATAAAACCAGAACAATAGAAATTATATTTTAGTACAATACAGAGCCATTTCAGGTTGTTAGAATAGCTATATTAAAACCTGCTGTGTTACGATGGTTAAAAACAAATTTAGGTATTGCATTTCATGAATACAGTGAACATACATTGTTAAAGAACCAAGTATACATAGTTGTCCATAGATGTGTATTTTGTAAGTGAATGTGTTTACTGGGATACTGTAATGGATTTATTTATTGGGTTTTTTAACCTCCAGAGACACTCATTTTTATCAGATTATTTCTTTATTGTACTAGAGCACTCCACTATTTATTTGGACACTGTTGCTTGGATTGTTTTAATAAAAGCACTGGCAATGTTCTGCCTACCCCTTGCTACATTTGCGTATGGTGTCCTCATTTCCTGAATCAACCCATCAGGTATGTTATCAGGTATGTCGGTAGCGGGTTCAAGAGGCTCCCTAGATCCACTGGGAGTGTGGAGCCAACCCCCACGGTCACATTATCATGCATTGCGTGTATGGTATGTTGCATTCTTTACATAAAATAGAAAAGATACTGTAGACTGGAATAATGGGTAGAGAAAATCATTACTCTTCTATTTTGCAGAAGTTTATCATTATATTAGGGCAGTCTTCACTGTAACCTGGCTGGCAGACTTGCAAGTATTGTATAGAGGTAGCTTGTAAAGGTGGCTTATTTAGCATTTATGTGATATGACATTTATTCAGTCTTCTTACAGAAATGTGAATTAAAAAAAGTAGATAATTTTTAACTTTGCAACTTGTCTTTAGCATTGCACCAAGATTGCTGTAAACCACACTCCACACTCACTTTTCTCTGACTCCCCAGCATCTATGTCAGTATGTGTAAATCAAGAAAATGAATCACAGTGCTTCGTACTGATATGTGGTGTATTGTTGTAAACTGTGTAATACAAAATTTTAAACCTTTAAATGAAATGTTTTAATGGTAACAGAAAAGGTGAAGTTTAGTAACAAATTATAACTATCATATTACTTTTGCATAAACAGCTTTGAAAGCATCCTCTGACCCATTCTCCTTTGCAAAAGCAAGAAGACTCTCAATTCCTTGTTTGCAGTAAAGAACATCCATATCCCGCTGCTGCACAGTGTCAAAGACCACACCAATTTCAGAGATTTGTTCACATGTATTCAACATGAAAACAAACTCAAAATCCTCAATAATCTTTTCAAAAGTCTGCATTGGCCCATCATAGTTGTTCATCACAGTGCTTACTATTCTTGATGTGAAGTTCCACCAAGTTAGGAGCGTTTCTGGGCAACCTTGAACACCCTACAGACTTGACAAAAGACATCTTCTTGGTAGATTTAGAAATATTTGTCAAACCCAGAGAGAGATGCAAAAATGACATTCTGAATTCAGACAACAATTTTGCCCCTTGAGACAACACCACGCTCTGTCTGGGTGCATAGCAGTGTACAGACATTGCATTTGAGGCTATTGCTTTAACTTTAACCTGAAGTCCAGTCAGGGAGGAAGCCATGACAGCAGCTACATTGTAGGTTTGAGCCATCAGTTATTCTTTGTAATTGCAGCCCTGCATGTTTTCATTTAAAACATCAAAAACAGACTGGACATCTCACCCCCCTAAAACATCAAAAAATCCAACAGATTGCTCCTGAATTTGACCTACAGTATCTAGCCCTAACCCTATCCTTAACCCTATCAAACTATGACAGAAGTCATAGTTACATCAATTAGACAGCTAAGAAAGGCCCTGATTTTTTTTCACTGTTTCAGTGTGTTTTATCCCCTAAATGCGAACACCATTATTAATTGTATGCTCTACTCTGACCCTACCAAGATAACTTAACCATGCACATAAACTGACATGTTTGTTGCTTTTCTCATGTCCTTTGTATGCCCTGTCAAAGTTAGCCAGATCCCCAAAACCTAGTTTTGATCAAACAACCTCAGATGGTTTCATTAAGAGGCATAGCTAACAATACATTGAAAAGACTGGTTATTTTTACCTGACTTTTGAGCCAAATCAATCTTTGGTGTTGATAGGCCCTGCTGTTTAATTCTGACTTTCCCCTCATAAGAAAGACTTTGGCTTTGCCAAAATCAGGTCAACAATATTAGTACTGTCTGCCATGTTGCACAGCTAGCTAGCTGGTAATCTCCATAACCTAGTTTGAAATAAATAAAACTTCACTTACCTAAAAATCTCATGGGACAGAACTTGAAATGCTCCGATGCCAAAACACTGTCAATCAAAAAGAGGTTCAGCTATTATGACAGTTCCTCCAATCATCATACAGCAGCCCAGCATCCTGGGCATCTTTTTTGTTTCAAATCTCTGTGCAGATGATTTGCACTTTTTTTCCCATGAAGATAAAAATGCCTTGTAAACAGTAGTACATTTTTCATTATTATTATTTCAAAGGGTTGTGTATGTTTTGGGGTGGGGGGGTAGTGCTTCTTTAAGTCTTGTTTTGGACAATAGATTGAGCATATGGCTAATTATGCATGCAAATTAGCTATACAGCACTACACTGCCAGCGTGCAGGAAAGAGCGTTATATATCTGGTGGCAGTACTCATAGGAGTGTTATATAACTGGAGACAGTACTCATAATATTGTTATTATGGTGAGCTAATGTACCCTTCAAATGAAAATACTACAGGTAGTTTTTTTTGTTTGTTTTTTTGTATACATGCAGGGTGGAAGGCTAAAGTACTGACTGGGTTGTGACATCACAGTATATATACATGAAAGTTCTGTGCATGGCTGCTATACCTCTTTGATGTAATGCGAGCCTTACAAAGCATCATGGGGCACTGGAAGAAAAAATGTTTACCTAAACTGGCTGAAAGGTGAATTTATAGTAAAATACTCAACAAAAAAAACTGCAAAAAACACTCGCCGAATTTTGCTAATCAACACCACTAATGAGTCCGTCTTGAGTGCATGAAACCCACTAATGTGCTCTAAATGATACTTAGAATCTATCTACACTCTTGCTAAGGTTATTTTAACAAAGAGATTTTGAATAAGTATTTAACCACAGATAAATGACATGTATATGTATTTGAATACAGTTTATAGTTTTGCAAAGATGTAAAAATGAAATATGTTATTCAAGCATTTTTATTTTTTATTTACTTTATTAAGTTCCAAGGGGAAGTTGTCTCTTCGCATGACCTTTTGGTGGTCAGAACGCAAGGTCGTGCATTGAACGGCACCCATGGAGAAGCCATCAGGTTAAGGGCCTTGCTCAAGGACCTATGCAGTAGGATCACTTTTGGCAGTAAACGGATGTGATTTAAAGATATTGTGAAATTTAATAGAATATCTTAGTTTTAAAATGTTCCTGTGAATTCTTAAAGATTTTCAAATTCTTAATAGAGCCATGACTTATATTTGGATTCACACATGGATTTACATCTTGAGAAAAAAAAAAGATTAAATTGTTTTGGTTTTCAAAAATTATACAAAAGATTTTGATAAGTTTGTTATTTGCATCCATTCCCGCTGTAAACATTCATAAAATTATAATGGCTGGGGACTTTAATTGTGTTTTAAATCCGAACCTTGATAGGTCTCCTGTCACAGGGGTGATTACATCTAACACTGCAAAGACAATTACCTAGTTTGTAACTGTCCATAACTTATCAGACCCCTGGAGATTTCTAAACCCAAACTCAAGAACATATTCCTTCTGTTCACCAGTATATCATTGCTACTCAAAAATTGATTATTTCTTTGTAGACAGCAATTTCTTGCCTACGATTAAATCTTGCAAGTACGACGCTATTGTTATTTCCGACCATGCCCCTCTGATCTTGGAGCTAAAATTATTATACCCCACATACTCATCTCGCAGGTGGCATCTTAACTCACTTTTATTATCAAATGAGAACTGTGCAGAATTTATATTCAAACAAATCAGTTTTTTTCTAGAGACAAATACATCCTCAGAGGTCTCTGCAGGAATACTCTGGGAAACCCTGAAGGCCTTCTTAAGAGGACAGATTATTTCATATCTTTCCCACAGAAATAAATTGGAAACCAAGAAGGTATCAGAGCGAAATTACTAGAATAGATCAAGAACATGCCAGGTGTCCAAGTGAGGCTCTTCATAGGAAAAGGCAGGCTCTGCATTTAGAACTCAACCTCTTAAAAACTAAAGAAACTGAACAACTCATTTTTAAATGAAGTCATCCTTACTATGAACATGGAGAGAAAGCTAATAAGCTCTTAGTTCAACAAATCCACAAGCAAGAAGTTCACAATGCAATCCTAGCAATCACCAACACAAATGGAGACAAAATCATTGACCATAAAAATATAATGCATACATTTAGAGACTACTACAATTCCTTATATTCTACTGAGTTTAAAGAAGACAAGACACAATCTAATGAAAATAGATACTCTCAGTGCAGAGGAATTGGAAAAACTTTTGGCAGAATTACTAGATGCTATAAAGTCACTTCAGAGTGGGAAAGCAGCAGGCCCTGATGGCTACCCTGTCAAATTTTATAAGAAATTCTCCACTCAGCTAGCTCCAATTTTATTAGCAACATTCACAGAAGCTAGAAACCATAAAATTCTACCTTAAACTTTTCGCCAAGCATTAATCACCGTATTTCCTAAACAAAATAAGGACTTATTACAATGTGCATCATACAGACCAATTTCACTTCTGAATAATGATGTTAAGATACTCTCCAAAATCCTAGCTAGAAGGATGGAATGGAGAAAGTGCTGCCTTCGATAATATCACAAGATCAAACTGAATTTATTAAAGGCCGACACTTAGCTTCCAATCTTGGACACCTGTTTAATGTAATATATTCACCCATAAAGTCAAACACTCTAGAGATATTATTACCATTGGATGCAGAGAAAGCATTTGGTATGATTGAATGGAACTACCTTTTCACTACATTGGAGAAATTTGGGTTTGGCCTGAACATTTGTGCATGGATCAAACTACTGTATACCAATCCAGAAGCTTCAGTTTGTATTAACAACATTAATTTAGACTACTTTAAACTAGAACTTGGTACCAGACAAGAATGACCCTTGTCACCACTACTTTTCGCAATCGCCATTGACCTACTGGCAGTTCACTGTCAAAATGCTTATGAGGTAAAGGGGATTATCAGAGAAGGACTTGAACAGAAAATTTCTCTATATGCAGATGATATCGTACTGTATATATCAGACCCACAAAATACTGTGCCTGCAGTCCTAACAAAATTTCAAAAGATCTCTGATCTCAGAATTAATTTGAATAAAAGTGTGCTCTTTCCAGTGAACTCTCAAGCACACAATATTAGATTGGACACCTTCCCTTTTATCATTGCAGATCAGTTTAAATACCTAGGGGTAAACATCACAAGTAAACTTAAAGCTCTTTATCAACACAATTCCGTCGTCTGTATGGAAAAGATTAAGCAAGACTTGCATAGATGGTCAACCCTTCATCTCACTTTAGCTGGAAGAATTGACATTGTTAAGATGAATATCCTTCTGAAGCTTCTCTTTTTATTTTAAAACATTCCAATATACATCAATAAATTGTTCTTTAAGAAATTAGATTCAACCATAACCTCATTTATTTGGAATTCAAAACATCCATGTATCCAAAGAGCGACCCTACAAACATCTAAGGCAGAAGGTGGCATGGCTCTACCTAACTTTCAATTTTATTACTGGGCAGCAAACATACAAACTATAAAAACCTGGACATGGACACAAATAGATGAACATACACAGGCTTGGTCCACAATAGAAATAAAATCCTGCAATACTTTTTTTATATTCCTTGCTTTGTGCCGCAATAAATGCAAGTTATCGCCAATATACTAACAACCCAATTGTGCTTCACTCAATCAGAATATGGAACCAACTTAGGAAGTATTTTAAGATGCAGAAGCTTTTATCTGTGGCACCTCTGAACGAGAACCACCTGTTTCCACCCTTGCAAACATATGCAGTTTTTAATATTTGGGAAACATTTGGGATTAAATCACTTAGAGATCTGTACATAGACAACGTCTTTGCATCCTGTGAACAATTACATTCCAAATGTAACTTTCCAACAAGACATTTCTTTCACTACCTTCAAATTAGAAACTTTGTTAAATAGAACCTGCCCAATTTTCCTCACCCCCACCTCCCTGTATGCTGGAAAAAATATTGCTGTGTTTTGAGGACTCAGACAGCATTTCTGCAATATATAAAACCATTTCATAGTCCCTTCCTTTCAAAGATCCAAGAGGACAGTGGGAAAAGGATCTCTCACTCAATATCTCGGAAAAGGAGTAGAAGGTAGCAATGCAGAGAATTCACTCGAGCTCCATATGTGAAAAGTATACAACTATTCAACTCAAAATTATATATCAAGCACATTTGTTTCTTTTAAAATTGTTCAAAATGTTTCCAGGGCAAGATCCAACCTGCGAACGCTGCAATCAAGTTCCAGCCTCACTGGGTCACATGTTTTCGGCCTGCACCAAATTAACATCATTCTGGACCAATATTTTTAAATGCCTTTCAGACAGCCTTGGCGTCACAATCCCTCCTAACCCATTAACAGCTGTGTTTGGTGTACTCCCAGATGGGCTTAAAGTGAAGAAGGACAAACAAACCAATAACATTTTAGAATAAGCTTTTAGCAGATTCTCTCCCCATTTCTTTTTCGTCCCCATTTATCTTTATTCACTTATTAATTCATCTATTTACTTATTATTACTAGCTTTAAGGTTTACTCTGCTGGCCTTGCTCTTTTTCTCAGGGGTGGGGGTTGATTTATTTTCAATCCTATTTTTGTAAAAATTGATCTAGTTGTACGGAATGTTGTGTGATTATAATAAAATCAATAAAATAAAAAAAAAATATTTGATAAGTTTAGTTGTAGTATTCGTCTCCTGCACCTATCATTAAAAACCCAACCAAATGTAAAGGTAACTCTTTATTTATGCCTGGATGTATTTATGTTTGGTATGCTGCTATAAACAGTTTTAAACCATTGTACTAACATTGAAATCACTTTCACAGCACATTGGCTCTGCTGTTTTCATGCTTTAGGCAACAAGACTATTAATTTGTACAACAATGCTGTCATCCCCATGCACATTCATGGCTTTCAGTTTTTGCAGTCACCTTTTCTTTCCCCGTTTTCTTTTATTCATTCTTAATCTCCTCATTTATCTCTTTTATTTTCCACAAAGAACACCATTAGCTAAATGGAAAGGGTTTTATGAAAATGAGTGAAAAATTCTCAGACCTTGAGAATACTAGGCTGTATGATGGTCCAAGTAGAAACTATAGAGAATGACCCTCATGACTGTGACTTTGAACTCAATGGAGAAGCGGTTCTCACTTGAAGTTTATTATCAAGACCTCCAGCGAAAGAAAGTCAAGTGAAAGGAGAAATCTTGTCCAGATTTATTACATTGCTTTAGGCAAAATATACCCTATTTTTAAGTAAATCATAATAAATAGAGAAAATACAGATGCAATATAACCCAGACCTGTGGCAACAAAAACTACAAGACAGAAAATGAAGGCCAGAAAACAGAAATATTCTGCATTTACATCACTTAAAATGGTGCATCTAAGTCAAACCTTTCATAAAACATGTATGTTTTACTTAAAATGTAATTTCTAGTAATTATTCCTTTTCATTTTTTTTTCACAAAAAGGAATTTGGAAATGAAATATTTCCCTACATATTGTTAATATTAATAAAGAAGTAATTTTGTTTGGTAACCCAACCCGACCCTCTTTCAGCATGTGTTCTAAATGACTCCATTCATCTCTGAGCTTCTTTGGACAAAAATATATAAAAAATGCAAATTAAACTTCTTAACATTTTTACATCAATGTGTATTAATTCCTATATATATATATATATATATAAAAACATTGGTATACTTTTAATGGAGGCATTTACAGTAACTTTATAAAAAAACTCCCTTTGAAATCCTTTGAATCCTTCAGGCTACAAATTCTGCTATCGTATGTATAACATCAGCATTTCATTTGGGATTCATGAATGTTAAGCTTTTCATTTGAACTGCTTTCTACCATTTATCTAAATGCAGTATAAAGCGGCTTTGTGAAAGTCAGTACATATAAAATGAAATTTTCTTGGTACGTACATGAAGTTTAATCACTCTTCAACAGTGACATGACTAAGACTCTAATATTTCTTGAAGGTATTAATCTCCTTGCTATTTATTTCTGCAACATTGAGGGCTGTATTGTGTATCACTAGGATTGTGCACTTAACTAACTGTCTTTCACATCCAAAGTATGGAAGCAGAAAAGTTTGCCATATGGGGAAATTGGTCCCATGCTGCTTAGTCTCCCTGTTATCTCATATTTATGACAAGTTGTATTTATGGCAATTATTTCTAAATAAAACATACTGCAGTAATTTATTACTAACATGGTTCAAACGGACTCACACCTGCTAACTGACTTTATCTTAGTTGGTTTGAACTTGTAGTAATACATTAATTTATTTGTTTTTTATTGTGTAAATGTTTACTTGGTCCTATATGCATTATGCTGGTGTTATCATGCAATAAATTATTAATGATTAAGATATGACAAATACTAAATGTTGTGTATTTTCTGCAATTACATATGCTTTCATAATAAATGACTAGCACACTTTTGCAGAAGGGTTGAGTTTATGCTGTATTGTAAATTTAAAATGTGTATTTATCATTATTCAATTTTATTTAAAGCAGGACTCTGGTATCATGCTGCCCAACAGTACCAGAGTCCTTGGTTGAAATCCTAGCTCAATTACTATCTGTGCGGATTTTGTAAGTGTGCACTCATCTCTGCATGCATTTTTCATTAGCTTCTCTGTTTTTTTTTTTTCCAACATCACAAGGAAGTGCAGATTTAGTAGATTGACATGAGTGACCAGGGCCAGCTGTAGTTGTTTCGCTGCCCAAGGCGAAGTTGAAAATGTCATGCTCAAACCATGTAGTCCTGAAGGCAAGTGTTATACATGTATTGTGTGAAAGAGCTTGGAGTGTGGGAAGGCTGACCAGATTTTCATTGTTCCAAAATGAGTCACAATTTGTTATTCAAATTGTAAAATAGTATACTGAATCAAAGAATGAGTTGAGTGTCCGCCTTGTCTCAGTGTTGGTATAGTGGAGTTTATGTGAATTGATAAATTGCTTCCCCCTCACACCCTTTGCCTAATTCACCTGTTGCTACAAAGATAGGGTCAAATTCCTCTGGGAAAATAAGAAGGCTAGGAAAATGAATGTATGAATAAATATATAAGACTGTAACAGATCCACCCAAAACTATAGGATCTTCCATTTGTATATTGAGCTTCCCTTTTTTACTTTCTCGAAATTAGATTTCGAGATTTTAATGAATCTTGACATTTTAGACCTCTCTTAGTCTGAAAATACCATTTTTCGAATTATGTCTGTGTGTGTGTGCGCGTGTGTGTGTGTAAACACAATAACTTGAGTACGCTTTCACTTAGGTCAACCAAATTTCGCATACATGTATTAGATACAAAACATAGATTAAACTTAAAAGATTAACTTTTGGGCTAATTCTGCTAACCAGAACTGATAATTTTTATTTATGCAGCTGCATAGTCCAATTTATTCAACTTTACTTTTATAATAATTGTTCAATATATTATTAATTTGATTTGATTTGTTGCTGATGGTTATTTAATGTACACAATATAAAAATATAATCATTGTCTTACGGTTTACTCCTCAAATATCCATCCCCATATCTGAGTATACGAGAAAGTCTAGAGGAGATCACTCCCAATTTTTATTCTTCAATTTGGAGGTTACACTAGGGCAGTGAGGGATGGCCTAGGTGTTAGTAATACAATTATGTGGTTGGAGTAGTCCACTGAGGACTGCAATGTGTGCCACTCATTTCACATCTCTTTCATTCTCTTTAACTCACTGTGTTCATAATACAGTTCATAACCCAACAAAATGGTCTGCAGAGACAGTGACTCACAGAGAATTGTTCCAGTAGTCCCAAAGTCCAGTCCATTCCTGTCCCAAGAAACTAATCAAAATCTGGAACAAATGTCTTCAATACTATCCAAATAACTAACTTTACAAATATTACACAGACGCAGTCACAGAACCACTACACTCTTACCACACCCTGCTATTCATAGCAGAGAGTTACCTGCTTCTGTCATCAATGTAAAAGGCGTTGCATCTTGCTTGCTACCAATTATTCACTTTAATGTTATTTTTTATCATATCTTTGGTAGTGTTTTGTCATGCTTCATTTTATTGTTCACTCTTTGGTGCACATTTTGCCATTTAATTTGTTTTCTTTGTTTAGCAAGGTCAGATCCTTTGATCTCTACCAAGATTTTCAAATTCTAATTTTCAAATGCATTTTCCCTCAGTCCCTCTTCATTTATACATAAACGTGTATTATTTCAGAACACTTCTTTTGTTGTGCTGCTGTTTGTTCTTGTAAGTGTTTTACTTTTCTTTCCATTTACTGTACAGCATAATGTTTTTTCTTATCCTTTCGGTGGTTGTAAAATAGTTAAGTGCACACACTGACCATGCAAAGTCAGGCAGTGAAGCAAGCTCATGTGAGGTCATCACAGTTCCTCCATTTAGCTTTAGTACTCACCATCCAGGCTACCTGAAGAGCCTATCAGGATTTTTGAGGCACATTTTGACAACTGCATTTTGACTTTTTTCACCTTTATATAATTCTGTGCACATTGGTAGTGATAGTATTGTTGTGTCAAATAAAGACTTTTAATTAATTACTTTTTATTGCACTACTTATTTCTTTTTGTTCATGGATTCTCTTTGAAGCAATCTTTCAGTTATTATGTTCTGTGTTTTTTGTACAAGATGGCATCCAAAGTGCCTAAAATTAATTCTATAATAAAGTGTCACATGAAACTTAGCAACAAGAACATGTAATCAAGCAGAGTAGCAGAAATTATTTATTTTTAATGAAAATGCCTGTGGCTTTTATATAAGGGATTTTAATTATAACAAATATACAAAAAAAAAATATATATATATAAATATATATTCAAATATATATATTTGAACTCTCTTGCCTGCTTCACTAAACTTTACAAGACACCTGCATTCCTTCTTTGAGTTACTTAAAGGAAGTTTTAAAGTAAGTTTCTTTGTGACAGCCTGCCATTACAACCACTTCTATACTATCATTTATTTCATACATTACCAATTTGAGCCATTAATACAAAAGTCCAATTTCTTTAAAAAGTAAATAGTACCATTTTTAATGAATTGAAAAGCAGAAAGGATGGGTGCATCCATAATGCTGCACTGCATGGAAGATTAATGACTCATACACAACAGTCGGTGGTGAGATGCGCTCTTTAGAAAATGTTTAATTCATGGGATTATTACTATACAGATGTTTGAATGACTGCATTCATTATTTATTCTTAAGTCTGAGAAGACTAAAATTTCTTGTAAACAAGGTACACGGTAACATGGCAATTAAAAATGGAATCATCTTCGGTGGCTAATTAATTAAGCAACATTTACCTGATTGGAAGTCATTACTGTTTAGGAAATAATTTACCAGACAAGCTGATACTGTAGCTGCTTTCAAATTCTAAATTTTAAAAAATGTATTGGTCTAATGACAAGCACAAATTAATTAAACAAAATAGTATGGGGAAATGATTTCCTGAGTTGGATATGAAAAAATAATAGCTGACATTGAAGATTAAAAAATAGTTCCAGTGTAAAAAAGCAACACGTGTTAAGCTAAAGGTGAAAGCAACTTTAAAGGACTATTTGTCTATTTTTTTGTTTTGGTAGCATTGAAGCTGAACAGCAAGCCTAGTAGGGTCAGTGGGGCAGTTCATTTTTAATATTGGGGTATGGTGGATTAAGTGGATTTCTGTTTTTTTTTATTTTCTGATATTAGAATTTGAACTCTTTTCCTGATTCAAAAATATAGAGAGACAGATAGATATATAGATAGGTAGAAGTTTAGCTTTTTACAGAAGCCTGATAGATGGATAGATGGATGGATATTATAGTCTGATTACACACTAGAATGACTGAAAAGGTCGAAAACCTCTGACACACCGTGAGTCATTATGCAGACATATTGCTTTTCAGTTAAAGGAGCCCCAGTACCATTTCTTGACACACTTCTACTGAATTTGTTGGCTGATGATCCTCAGTGTTAGTGTGTGTTAGAGAGAGGATGTGCAGCATTGTTCATAATGACACACAGTTTATTTTAATTCTCTCCTTTACTACTACCTCCAGGGGCTCAAGAGTGCATCTTATGAATGAGCCTACCCTTTTAATTAGCTTGTTGATTCCGTGGGTCTCTCTTGAACTTTTGTTACTGACCTATGGCACCACAGTTATATAATATTGTCATATACAGTATGAAGAGATCTTGTAATATCTTATATCAGTTTGGCAGCGTTTATTTTGGGCAAACTGAGGGTGTAATTAGTTAGCTGATCAAAAAGCATGCACACAAAAGCAAATTATATTGTATTTATAATATTATGAATATATAGAAACTATTCCTATGGATAATTTCAGTTGATCTGACTTTTAGCTAGCCTTTTTTAATTACATTAACTCAATATTTAACATACAATAAAGAAAGGAAATTAACATTTTTGCAAAATGTGTGTGGCACTTTCAGTTGAGAACAGGTTTGATGACCTTTTAGTTGCAATACAACAAAGCTGTGCATTACTACATTTACCAAAACTTAACCAAGACATGTGATCTCTTGAGAAATAGTACGGTCATTGTGAAGTAACAGACAATGTAATCCAAAAGGACAGCATAAAAAAGAAATTCTGCAATACACTAGGCATATAACTTCAACTCTGTCATATTCTGTGACATGTAAATCAAAAGCAACCCTTCATCTAAAACGAGATGTTCCTCAGATTAGCATTCCATAGCCCCAAAATTCTCCTTTTATATGCCAAAATGAAACACTATACATTCATAAATTTAGTCTGATGTAAAGTCTAAAGTGTTGCAGTACAAATAGAGAAGAGGTTTCACAGCTGACAAAGAGGTGACACTAGACAGGGCAGTGGCCTATTAAAGGCTATAGAGAGACAGCTGAAAGAGACTTGAAGATCTTACTTGTTACTTTGTATTTTTTTAAATAACTATTCGTCTCTTGTGTATTTCCTATAATAAACACATCATTCTTGACATCTGCAAACTCAACTTTAGGTCTAGAAAAGACCTGGGGATGCTATTTCATATTTTAACAGTCAGTATGGCATGATCTGGTATTCTAAAATCAGAATGGTAAAACTGTTGCCTCAGTCCTGAGGGAATGTGCTTTTTACTGTATATATGTTTTACCAGTGATCGTGGATGTTTCCCAATTTTTCCTGCCATGCTGAAGGTCAGAAACTGACTTGCTAATGTACAATGCTTACACTATGTTATATGCAATATGACAGTTTTTTTGTTACTGTTTTTTAGAATTACACAAATATTAATTCTCACATTTTGTATGTACTGCATGTTTTCCATTCATTACATGTGACAGTGTAATCACAATGACAGTAGGAATGGAAGTGATGTTAATTCCTAGGCAAGAGTAGCAATTTTCAGAAACATAGGTGTTTACAGTGCTAATAAAATGGATTCACCTAGTTGAAAGTTTTCACATTTTGTTATTATACATCATTGAATTACAGTGGATTTCATTTGACTTTTTGACGAAGATCAACAGAAAAAAACAGACTTTATTGTCAAAGTAAAAACAGATCCATGCAAAGTGGAATGAATTCATTACAAATATAAAACACAAAATAATTGATCACATAAATATTCACACCTTCAAGTCAGTATGCAGTAGCTACACCTTCGGCAGCCATAAGAGACTTGAATCTGTCTGCACAAGTCTTTATTAGCTTTGTAATTTTTTTTACACTGTAATTTTTCCCCATTGTTCTTTGAAAACTGTTCAGTCTTTGGCAGGTTGCACGGGGATTGTGAGTGCACAGCCATTTACAAGTCCAGCCACAGATTCTCAATTTGAGACCTGAACTTTGACTCAGCCACTCCAGAACAATAACGTTGTTTTTAAGCCATTCCCTTGTAGTTTTGGCTTTATGCTTAGGGCTTTTGTCTTGCTGGAAGACAAATATTTAAAGGTACAGGTGTACATCAGATACTTTAAAGAGTTCAGATAATAGGTCTTTTGGGTTTTAGTTAGCAGTCTTTTCAAGCTGAACAGGAGTGATGTGCATGTTGGAGAAGCTGGAGAACAAAGTGAGATTCTAGAGTATTTTGCTTATATAGCTTTGAATCTCAGATAACTAGCCTCGAGCGTAAGTGATAACCATGGCTATAACATTTTCTGTGTTGTGAGAAGCTCGAGAAATGTCAATACGGCCTGCTATTGCAGATAGGATCCAGTAAGCCAGATGTTTCCAGTGTAGGCTCGTTTTGGGCAAGAAGGAAAATGAATTGCTGCTGTTTTTCTCTTTTAAAGAAAGAAAGACACTTTTCACTGGTGGTCTCTCCTCTTTCTACTGCTGTTTTTAAAAAATGGCATTTTCTTCTAAAGAGCTCTTGCTTTCTCTCTCTTCAACAACCAGTTTCTTCATTTTTCTTGAAAAAACATAAACTGCAACTATATACTGTAAGTCATTTGGGAATGCCCATCTCAGCATTTGACTGTTAACACTGGGACTGTATTAAGACATAGCACACCCAGGTTGAATGATCCTTTCTATCACTATATACCTACTGTCAATGGCATTTATGCAATAAATGTCATTTTTAAATTAAAGCTTAAATCCAGTCACTTTCTGAGTGTTATTAGTGAGCCCCCAAGTTTAGATTGTTCATTCCTTGTCTAACTGCAGTCTCTTAAGGGCATGAAAGGATGTTCTTGTGAAGCCATCTGTTGGTGGTTGAAGTAAAGGAGAGAACATAAAGATTGCCCCAGTAAGTGAAGCACTGTGCTGTAGGGTCCCATAGAGGGTACAGCATGGACAGTGAAACAGTTAAGAGGTTACAGGTAACAGTTGCATAGCTGATTTTGACAACTGTTCAGTCACGGTATAACAGTACTAGAAGATTTTTTAACTATCTTTTCAGGTGCAACTATGTCAGCAGCAGCTCTCACCTTAATATTAAAATTTTCCACCTTACTATTTACATTATTCTCACTGTTGTAGTAAGTACTACAAACAGGCTGGTTGCTTAGAATGTTTGTAAATTTTGAAGCTGCTGATGAATCAAAGAAGCGTTTTTAACAATATGCGTCTCATGAATATCAGAAAATAGTCTGATAAACCAATATCAATGATCTGCTTCACATCAACTTTTAGTCCTTTAGTAATTACTAAGTCTAATGTATGAACTGCTTTATGTCTAGGCTGACTAATGTGCTGGGTCAAATCAAAAGAGTCCAGGAGGTTCATGATTCCTTTACTTTCAAGTCACACTGATTATCGATATGAAAGTTAAAGTCACCGACTATTAGGAGTGTGTCATAGTTCGTAAGTACAATTGACACCAAGTCTGAGAATTCCTCAAAGAAAACCTCATTGTATTTAGGAGGTCTATACATGGATAATACTAGAAATTCCACGAATAACAATGGCAAGATACTCAAAGGACTTAAATTTACCAAAACTGACATCTTTACACTTTAACTGACATCTTTACACTTAGCGATGTTTTCGGAGAGGACCCGGGCGCCGAATCTATTTGGATGCTGACCATCCTGCTTAAAGAAACGCGGCCTCTCCCAGAAGAGGTCCCAGTTGTCTATGAACCCGATGTTTTGACTCTCGCAGAAGCCTTTCAGCCAGATGTTTAACGCTAGCAGATGACTGTAATACTCGTTCAATCTTTTAACGAGTGGTAAGGGACCCAGGATGAAAATTCTTGCAGCCGGGGTTCTCTCCTTTGTGGCTTTAATTAGTGCTGCGAAGTCCACCTTGAGAATCTCCGACTGTCGTTGTCTCACGTCGTTAACCCCGGCGTGTATCACAATGGATCCCACTGCCTTGTTCTTGTTCCTCTCGAAGACTGTCGCTGCACATCTCATAACATCTCGGACACAAGCACCGGGAAAACAAGAGACAAAAGATTTCTGATTAGATCATGCAATGTTTAGGTTTCGTACGATTTAATCACCAATCACAAATACATCACCTGGGGTTGAAGGCAAACGGGGCGTGGAGAGGGTCGAACCGGATCTGGGTGGAGATGCTTGCTTGTGCTGATGGAGGTGTGCATAGCTGAAACAAGCCGAATTCTTCACGACAAGGCACAGGGATGAAGCTCACTTGACCTTGAAAGTGAGCAGCACAGCATGGAGTCGATGTTACCGAACCACAATTTGCTGTGACGATTTCAGATGTCGGGGAGGATTTTTCCAGTAGACAAGCCTTCAAATCCCTCAGGTGCCTCAGTCTGGACAGGAGTTTCTGGATGTCGAGAGCCTGGAGTTCTTCGATGACGCAGTTCATCTTCCCGTTGGTCATTGTTTGCTTCCGCTTCCGCTTTGTGCCCTAGGAAAGAATGAAAGAGAGGGTGTTAGCTGAACATGGAACCAGTGATAATTTAGATGTGAATACTAATATGATAAATTATTTTGTGCTTTATATTTGTGCTTAATTTAGACCAGTTTGCAGAAATTTCACTTTGACAGTAAAGAGTCTTGCTGTTGATCAATGTCAAAAAAAACAAATTAAATCTACTGATTTAATGTTGCATAAAAATAAAATGTGAAAACTTCCAAGTGGATGAACACTTTTTATAACAACTGAAAGTGCTGAGTTTCCAACTAGAATGTGTTAGAACTTTCTATTATAAGTTAAACCACATTGACATATTTTCTGGTTGTTAATTTGAATATAAAATTCTGACTTTGCATTTTATTTGTACTTTGGTTTTGGAATTTACATATACTGTATCTGTATATGGCTTGGGCCTGTCTGACCACAAATAACAAAAGAAATAAAAGTTCCATTAAATGGTTTACTTGACATGAATAAACACAAATATTGTCTCTCAAAGGTCAACCACTAAATATTTTTATTATAAGTACTGTACTTTCTCAATTGCATCCTTAGAGTGACTGTATCTGTCATGGAGTTTCTTGTAAAGGTTTTATGAGGGCTTATATTTGGTTTACCAATGGCTTATATTTGAGTTATCAATGGACATTTGTACTCATGGTGGAATATTCAAATATTCTTTACTAATTTGTTGAAACTTTTCATTGATTGGCTTACAAATTTTAAATATCATGTTTGTGTTAATATGATATGAGCAACATGCTCATACAAATAATGGTCCCATTACCTGCATATCTCTAATTGCTTTTGTCTCATTTTTTCTAGTGAAGATAAAAAATATGATATACAATTATAGAATCAAACCTTTCGTTTCTATACATAATATTGTACTGTATAATTAAAAAAATAGTTCAGTATTGTTTCACAATTGTGGTGTGTTTTTACACCACAAATAATCTTCAGTAGCAAGGCTAAATATTTCTTTGTTTTCATTGTTATATATATCACTGATGTAAAATAGAGTTTATTTGCCAAAATCCTTCAAAATGTAAACATTTAATTTAGAAAATGGTATAGCATAAGCCTTGAATCTCTAACAAAGCTGTGCTTGACTGCACTATGTGGCAGCAGCTTTGACAGGAATTGGAATCAGGAGATGTTGCTAAGTCAAAAACGTCAAGCCAAGTATCAGAATCGGCAAGACTAATAAAGAAGCAAGCAGTGCTCAGGACATGTTTCATGAATCATAGTCAGGAAATGATATGGGAAAGTTTGATAATCAAAACTGAAAATGACAACATAACCAGGCCCAAAATTATAAATTAAAGTCAAAAATCAGAGCAAAAAGGAATTCAAAAACAACAAAGAATAAACACAAAGGTCATTTGAATTGAATCTAATCAACGGCGACCAGGGGGTGTATAATGTGACCTTTACACACTTGACCTGGAAATATTACATGCCACACACTTATGCCCAAAAAAAAGTATAGCACTTGTGCACTGATACTGCTGAAAATACTGGTATGTATTAGATAAACAAATGTCATCACAGGATAGCACTTCTTATTTTCAACATTGTTAAAAAAAGATCAAGTACCAAAATAAATATGACTATGAGATTCCTTTAGAATTTACAAAAAAAATCCAAAGCATAAAGCATGATCATGGCAGAAGGATGGCTACAACTACACTATCTGTGAAATGGTACACAATAAACCATGCCGCTGAACAGGAGGAAAATTGTTTGGGAGGTTAGTTAAGGGATAAATACAGCCAGGCTCTAGCTGTCGCAAAATATATGTTGTCACACACGTGCGTTTAGGAGACAGCTAAAGGGCCTGGGGAACTGTAATACTACACCAGACCAAGGGGTGGCAGGGTGTGCTGACTGTCTCTCTCAGTTTCTTGCAGACCATTCCTGGGAAATCTCACCAGGTTCCTGCACCTCTGATGACGTCACTTCTAGCTCCGGCACCTCTGATGACGTCACTTCCGGCGCCTCTGATGATGTCACTTCCGGTTCCTGACTAGATGACATCATTTCCTTCCCAAGCCCTTAAAACTGCCATCTTACCTCCGAATGATCAGTTCTGTTTTGGACTCAGTCTTGTGAATATCTTTGTTCAAATATCTAAAAAACTTTTTGCAGCTTGGAAATAATATACGGGTGGTTGCCTCAAACCTTTATGATGTCTGGAGACTCATTCTTATTACAATGTGTATATGTATATATAGGGTGGTCAGATCTAATTATGCAACTTTTAATGCAATGCAGGAAAACAATACTAGACAAAAGAATTGTTCAAAATATCTTGTAATAAATGAAAATGGACTTACATTGAATTAATTCACTGATTTTCCATGTAATGTCCCACTTGATCTCCATTCAGTTGGATACAGGCTCGGAGTAATAAACTTAAGGTTATAGCGTGATGAAAATTGCATAATTAGACCTGGACCACCCTGTATGTATATATATATATATATATATATACATTGTGGTCTGTGGCCGGCTTGTCATCCTGGCCAATACCCCCAGGCCGCCAGATGGAGCTCTCCCTGCAGCATGGAGGTGCCCCGGATACCAGCAGGGAATCATATCATGGACTATGGAGTTTTCCCCTACAGCCCTGCTGGATACCCCAGGGGCCAACAGAGGACGCTGTAGGGAGGCCCAGAGAGTCACATGTGCCCTCTAACCCGGAAGTGCGTCATAGGCAAAGCGACAACAGAAGTGACGTACTTCCGGGATGAAGAAAAAGGATTTTTATGTGACCCGAAAGTGTTCCTAGTCACGTGGACAGAGGGCGAAACACTTCCGGGTCGAGGACTATAAAGGACTGTGGGAAATCCTCAGACGTTGAGCTGAGCTAGGTGGAAGGGTGGCAACACGTCTGGGAGTGGAGGATTGTAGTATTATTGAGAATTGTGTATTTGTTTATGAGTATTGTGGAGAGGAGGGTGCTTTGTGCACTGTTGTGTATTAATAAAGTCAACATTTGGACTTTTATCTGGTGTCTGGAGTCAAGTCTGAGGGTTCAAGAGGACGAGAGCGCCCACTATCTGTCACAACATGTACATGTGATACTTGAGTTTGTGGAATATGTTTTGTAAATTATATTGTATATTATAATAGATGTGGTGCAGTCTTACTGTAGATAATATTTTCTTTTCAAGTGCAACTTTATTTATTTTTGATCTCAATGTATTTGTACATAAGTATACAAACTTGGTCTGAATGGAAGGGTTCTGTGGTCATGTGATCAGGTTTATCAGGTGAGCGGAAAAGCACATATTGAGACACTTAATGGATGCTAAGCTGAAGACAGGTGTTTTCTTTTATAAGATAAACATGAGTGCAGCATCAGAGAGACTGTAATAAAGACTCCTGAATTTATGATCAGAAGGTGCACACATTTTTCACGGTGTTTGAGATCCGTAAAAGACAGAGAAAGCAAATAAATATTCTTCAGACATCAGTCGGAGCATGGTTTCTTCTGTACCAGGAGAAAACTTTCAGGAGCAGATACACAGGCTTTATTAAAAATGATAGAGTCTCACAAAAGTAAATAGTATTTTTGCAAAAAGAATGTGAATATGTTTCTTTGCTTTTTTTAATGGGTTTGCAATCTCAACACATTGATCAAGCATCTGGAGCATTCTTGACATAGAGGTAAATATAATTGGTAAGTTTAAGGCTTTCACAGGTGCCCCTTTAAGAGATACACTTTTTTGTTAAACTTATAAATAATACTTCAAGCAAGAACAAAACTCCTGGGGCAAATTAATGTGTGTCATAATTTTCAAAAAAAAAAACTTTGACTTGAAAAATACTGAACTAGTACTATATATACTGAAGTTACAATTCTAGAAAACTGACTTTAAGCATTTAGTAATTCTGAAGTGCAAAAGCAGTTAGTGGTCATTTACCAGTCCTGTTTATAGAAAACCACTATCATTGTGGATGTGCTTATATATTGCAGTCACTGCTAATGAAGCAGGCTGTGTCTCCCAACTTATTTTTGGTATTAATCAGTATAAAAAATAATAAATACATATTTTGTAATGGAGTCAACGTTGTGTGCACTCCCCTAGTCCAGAACACTACAGAATGTAACAAAAACAATTATTTATCAAAAATAATGGTTTCCTAATGCAAAACCAAAAATGTAACAAAGGTGTAAACAGAAATGAAGCCCTGTTGCCACTCTGCCACTCATTGACTAACCAGATGCTGATCCCCTGTCTACTCATACTGTATCTCAAACAGTACTTAACACTCACATATCGACACCCAAATTCTCACTTTGTCTCTACTCTGGCCAGGCTACATCCCTCTATGTTCAAGTTTTTGTCCCAACTCACCAATAACCTCAAGCTCAATTGGCCTATGGCCAAGGGGTAATTTTCATGTTTTACTCCTTGACCACACATTCAAGCTCCATGATCTAAAATTATAACCAATTGAACAAGCACCAGTATTGTACTGCCAGGAATCAACACAGTATAACGGTCTGCTTAATTGCAACAGACTGAAGATTAATTACATATTGTGCAATATTGTAAATAGAGTAAACACTTTACCAGTTTTGTTTTGAAAATGTTATTTGGTGAAGCAAAGTTACAGAAAAACTTTCTGTAGTAAACAAAAAAAGAAGCAAAATTGAAACAGTACCATTTTTCAGGAAAATATTTGGGTAAGGTCACTGGCAAGTGTAGTATATTCTCTGTTAAAAATGCTTTACCGAATTTCACTGAAAAACACCAGTAGACATTCTGAGGTTGCTTTCTCCATGTTGGCATTACTTTTTCCATTCGTTGTGTAGTAGAATTTGCATTGATGTGTTTGTAGAAGATTAGAAACATTGTTTTGGTTTTGTCATGTAAATCTCGTTTCTTTCTTTAGATGTTCATTTGTTTATAGTATTTTAACATGGGTAAAGCTTAAATAATGTTTTGATAATTAGACTTCTGACCTTGCATATGACAGTTCCAGCTTCTTTATCAGAGGGCTTGGGGTTAGGAAAAAACCAAATCATTGTACTCAGTATTTTGTTTTTGACCTCTCATTTGCACATAAATCTGATTTATCGTTTTAACTTTTTTGCAAGTACTGTACTGCAAGAGTATTTGTATGCATCAGTGTATTTTTACTACAGTATGTTTTGAAGCTTTATGAAAATCCTTAGTATGTGGGAGTAGACTATGTGCAGTGCATAGAATAATAAGGTAACTCCTGATGGGTACATGAAGTAAATTTGAAAATCAAGATAATGTTTTATGATTTTAATAGTCTACTACTGCCTTTAAATTGGTTAGTTTAAAGGCAATTGCCCCAATCACAGTGACAAGGTTAACACAAATTGAGAGGAAATTCAAGAAAAAAATACAAAACCAAGAGGTTTCTGCTGGTAAAGACAGGTTCAATTCATCTTTTGTAGCTGTGATATACTCCAGATCTTTAGAACAATAAAAAAAAAACACTCTTGCAAATTGAATAATATGAATAAAATCAAAAGTTAGTTTTATGTTAAACTACAGCACTGTCAAAAATCATTAAGCCTCAGTCTGTCCTACTTCATGTAGTGGCAATTGCATGCCAAAATGACACACTTATAAGTGTAATTTAGTATAATTAAGAATATATTAGCTTAGTGGAAACATGGTGAGAAAGAAGTGCACTCCAGGCAGGTCATTACTAGGGCCTCTTAGCATGTTCACTATATAAAGTTAATGTAACATCAAAATCCTTTATTATGAAGAGATTCGTAAATCTGTTTATTCATTTTACATTATTTAATGCAACTTGTCATATTTAGCATGAATTTTAAATGTTTGTAAAAAATGATTTGCCACTTGTTTGTTTTTTCTGTTGAAAGCATATTTGGCAACTGTAATATTTAACATCCTTGTAAATTGTAATATAACCATCCTTTTCCAAAATGTTTTTGTCATTAGACATACTATTTTTATGTTATGGTTATTGCTGTGCTTCAAATACGCATTTTTAAGAGTTTTGTTTTTTAAAAGGTGGATAGGTGACTACATTGACTTAAAAAAATGAATTAGTGTAACATATTCTGAGTTGTCATTGGTCTTTATTGTTTAAAAAATCCATTCATCTGTTTTTTTTTCCAATTCATTACCACAGTGAGTGTGAGCCTATTCCTGCAACACTGCATGCTAGCCAGGAACCAACCCTGAATGGAATGCTAGTCTATTACAGGGCACCCTCGCTTATTTATACCCCAAACAATTTAGAATCTTGAATTAAACTAAAATATTTTTGTTTTGGTTGTGGAAGATAACTGGCAAATCATACAAATTCCTACTTTGCCTCAGTGACACTGGAATAAGCAAAATCTCCCTGCAATCCTGAACTAAATAAGAAGGTCAGGAAATAAATTGATGGATGGACATGAATACAATTATTAAATTACTGGGCATGAATACCATGACATTTTAGGTGCATTTGCATAAAATGCCAGAAGCACCTACTGTCATTGTCATGTCTGTCTGTCCTCAAAAAATAACTTGGGAAAGGTTGGCTGATTTCATTAAAGTTGGGTATACCTATCCATCTGAAAAAGTAAGAGTGTGCTGTGCAAATTTTTTGAAATTTGAAATATTTCTGTTTAAAAAGCATTGCCAAGTTTTTGAAATGTCTGACTTAAAACAAACATTCTGTGTGACTGAATAATTTTCTGTTTTTAATTTATTGTGAGGGAGGTAACAATGAAGATCCTGTGAGCTGCATCACCCTTTGGGAACTGTGCCATATTGTCAGAGTGCCATGTCTGACACTCCCTCACAATGCAGGTAATGTGCCTCATTTGGAACTCCATGAACATCCACTCGTTTGACAAAAAAAGTCAAACTACCGATACCCAAGGATTCTCCGAAGAGACACAGTACCAAAAGAGTCCAGTCTTCATCTTAGGTCACTGGATAGCATCCATGTCTCACAACCATATAGCAAAACAGGAAGCACTGGGACACTAAAGACTTGGAACTTAGTCCTTTTCCAGAGATATCAGGAGTGCCACACACTCCTTTTAGGCAACCTCATGACCCCCCATGCTCTCCCAGTCTGTCTACTGACTTCATTGGAAGAGTCACCAGAGACATGAATGTCCCTGCCAAGGAAAGTATACCTCTCAACGAGGTGGACATTCTCTCCAAAGACAGACACAATGGTGTTGGCTATGCCCAAGAGGTCATTAAAGGCCTAGATCATACCCGGTAACTTAAATGATCTTTAAAAATGGAAAAATAAAAAATGCAAACAAGGAAAGCAAATCAAAAACTCAAAAAGTGGCATTAAGGAGTTGCTTAAAAGGCACAGTCAACAACAACATTTATTAATATACATACAACGGTGTAGCTCAAAGTGCTTTACAAGATGGCATTGTTACAAGAAAAGAAACATAATTAAGATTAGGCAATACTATTAAAGAATTAAGTAACAACAAAAAAGGTAAGGTCAGGTGGCTGTGTGGACAAAAAAACAAATCAAAAAAACTCTGGTTAGGCTGGAGAAAAAAAAGCAGCAAAATCTGCAGGGGTTCAAATGCCAAAAAAGTACCCAGCCCCCGTTAGGCATCCTACCCAACATAAATGTTCCTGAATCAAACTTCTTAGTTTTCATGCTTCACATGACAGGAATTTGATGAAGTTGGTCTCGTGGACATATGAGACATCTGTCTTCATTCCATCATCTCAGGGGGCTGTATAGTACCTTGATTAGGTGGTGGTGCAGAAGAAACAGCAGAGAATAGTGGGGATTAGTACAGATTGTAGATCCCTGAAGGACATAAATATTCTATGCCCATACAGTCTATTAGGAATACAACTAAAATGCTACAATAAACATTAAAATAATGGGTTTTTGGCAATTTTCTTAAATGTTCCACAGTATTAGCCTAGTGAAACTCCATAGGTAAAGTATTCTAGATTTTAGGTCCCTAAAATCAGAACCTAAAGACAGAGTAAATATCCATCCATCGATCCATCTGTTATCCAACCCGCTATATCCTAACCACATCAAGAAAACAGAAAATCCAACCACAAACTATAACACTCACCTTTCAATACACTTCACAATGCTTCCTACTAAACTACCCATCTCCACAGCCTTTATAGGGCATGGGGCAGTTCCTAAATGGAGATGGATAGAGGTGACTCACTTAGGGTTGCACCCACAAAGAACATACACACATTTAAAGAGACAGTGCACCAAAACATATTCACATACTATAACAAGTGACAGGGCAGGCAGATGACTTGGAGAGTTCAGAAAAAGTTGGGGTACCACCCTGTTAGCCGCGTTTAATAACTAACTGAACATACAGGCAAAGATTGATCAAAGAAGAAAGCATAGATTCATTAGACTTTCTGGCAATGGTTAGTAGTAGGACAACTGGCCTCTGGAATAGCCAGTTTGGCATCTGATCCCACCTTCTGGGAGCTGGAAAGGGGCAGAGTTTCTTTTGGAAGTGGTCAGGGCCAATCATCCCTCATGTGCTCTTTTTCTTGAATGTGAAGAGTGAAGAAGAAGATAAGGTTAGCTTCAGCACCCCTTCTTGTTCCGAGGTGAAATTGCTTACATCATCAGAAACAGTAAGGTGGTTCCCTTACGCACTTGTGTGACAATTTGAAACCAATAAAAATAACATAAACACATTAAAAATAATAACTCAAATTAAGCAAAAGAAACAATTAAACAAAATACACATAACTTTGTCTCAGTACATGAAAATGTACTGTTAAATGCACCACAGTGTCCTCCTGTGCATCATGGTCAACACTGACATAGCCAAAAATTTTAACTTCAAATTTTTATAAAAATATTATATATAAAATCATGAAATACAAATATACACAACCAATAACAAGACATTAATCAATGCCATGTTGCATCCCTATTCCCAACTGTATAAACAGGCATGTTTGTAAATGGTGTGTTTCAAGTGAACATGTGGTAAAACACCCACTTTGAAGGTACTGAAAGGATGTCACCATCAAAAAATAAAATACAGTCATAATGTTGTAGAAAATACAGAATTGTAAATTAAGTCTAGAAAATTAAAATCACAGTAAAGAGTACCTGACTTTAATCACTAACTCCTAAACGAACATTAAAACATGACCAGTTCTCAAATAATTTAAAAGGTAACTGTGAACAGACAGGAATAAATTAATGCTCAGAATTATGGTCACAGATGGAAATAAACAGAATAGAACATGCTTCTAGATCTGCTTTTGTAGTAAAGCAAAGTCCCTTATAGAATGTCAGATCCCAACTCAAATCAAATGTATTTGTGCTACCAAAAAAAAAACCTAAAAACATTAGAAATGCAATAAAACACAAAACGTGCTGACACATTTTACAGCTCCCCTTATGTACCAACATTCAGAGGAATGGTATACAATACATAAAACACAAAACTATCATGGGCAGGTAGTTTCCTTGAGCTTTTATTTAATTAAGGGGAAAGCCGCACATTTCAGGTGAATAGGTCCATTTAGTAGCTATCCATGTTACAACATAAAATCCAAAATCTTCCATCCCTTACATGAGCAACCATCATATTCTGCACCTTTCTTTGTTTCCACTTATCCAATGCCCAGAGATACAACTTTGCATATTACAAATCCACTATATTAAACTATATAAACACACACTGTCAATTATTATAATATCGAATTTAAATAAATTTAGCATACGCTAGCCTATACATAAGTACAGCAAAAATATCACTGCAATATAGACAATGACAATCTTTAAAGTTACTGCAGAGTTGAAAAGCTCCAGGAAAAAAACAACTTGGAATATAATGATGGGCTCACTGTTTTGTACTTACAATATCTTGCCACAGATGAACATTTACAGTTGCAGTTGTGCCATATAAATATGAGATGAATGCGGCACTTTATCTAAAAAAAGAGACAGAATGAAAAATAGTTCATTTAATACTATGTCTTATTGCTTCCGTTGCAAAGACTGAGTTGTCTGCCTGCCTAACAATCAGCTCTGTTTTAAAATGTGCTCCTGTCATGGGAGATGGTTGCTTTAATGAGCTAATTCATCTTCCACTAAGCTATTATCATTATGAGATTTCAATTTTATGTTTTTTTTTTGTTAGTGGAGGTGTAAATTTCCATGCCTAGTTCAACAATATGAGCAACTGGTTTAAAAAGAGTAAAATGATTTTTTTATTCAGTGTCACAGGTGTTAATATTGAAACAGCAAGTATTTCTAGTTGCTTTGCATTATTTTTAAAGCTAACCTGTTGGCAGTTTTAATACATGCAGTTCAAGTCCCAGAAGCGTGCTATCTCTGCTTTGACCTTCTTCACAACCAGTCTCTGCAAACATTCCAGAGTGAAGCTCCAAGGCTTCGAAAGTCACTCCAGGGTGGCAGTCAGTCTCCTCAGCATGCTGCTTTCAATTTGAAAGTAAGATTAAATCAGCAGAGGATCTTCAGAGGCAGTGAAAAAGCTGGCATAATTGGCCATGATGTACCACTGGGGATAGCAAAATGAGATGTGATGCAATTTTGTTTCCTCCTGATACCTTACTTTATATCACAAACATGATACCAAACTGTTTGATGTATGACCTGCTGTTTGTGGCATTAATCTGCATGCATAACATCAGGCTTATTAACCGATTTCAAAATACAGCTGTCAAATTTAAAGTTAGAGGGAGCAGCAAACCAAAGACGGCATCTACATTGCCCTTAACCCTAAGGTGGGATGGAAATCTATCGTTCATTTTCTTTTTTTTTTTAACAGCTATGGAAAAATAGTACAGTGGTTAGCTCTGCTTTTGAGCTTCAGGGACCCAGGCTTGATTACCGGCCCCATCACTTTCCAAATCCATGGAGCTTATCTTGATACTCCAGGTTCTTCTCACATCCTAAAGATGTGCATGTTAGACTCACTGATGCCTGTAGATTTTCCAAATGTGACCTGTTGTTGGTATGGGGTACAGTAATATGTCTTCTGCTTTTAAAATAATGTTGAACATGTGAGATTAGTTGTCCTTTTATGGGGACTGATTTCATAGGTACTAAAACAAAGGAATTGGGTGTGACACAACCAGTTACACGTCAGCGTAAAACGCACTATGGCGAATGAGGAAATTCACATGCCCATCTGGTAAAGCTCTGTGCTAGTCATTGTTTTAAGTTGTCACAGAATAGTTATCTGTCATTGAAATTGAGCATGTTGCAGAATGCAAAGTTATTATACATGTAATTTCATTTCACATGTGCTGTATTTTTTAAATTATTTTTCAATGTAATAAAATATAATAAAGCAATATCTATAGAAACTAAAAATGAAAATTATAAAGAGAGAGGAGAAGAAGGGAAAAAAGAAATTGCAAAATCATTTTGTTTAACAGCCAATCATGAAAGAAGCTAGTGCAGAGCGTGAAAGAGAGACCACAAATAGAAAACACTTACCATTAGCGGAAGGCGCCTCTTTTCTAAAATCCATTTACCATTTAAATCCATTTAGCCACCAGTAAGTCTCCTAGCTTGAATCAGCTCACAAAGTTGGGGAAAGAAAGACAAATGGTGATGCCTCCAGCCCCAAATGTGGCGATGTGAATTTGCAGGCAGTGTACGAGTTAGATGAAAGTATATTGGGAGTACACAGGTTAAGGAGGAAGTTTTGTGGTGCCATCTGAGTTGCCCCTTTTAATATTTGCATAGTCATTTGTCACACATGTGTGAATAAATAAAATAAGTGCATTTGCCCGCTGGACCCAGGGTTGGCGCTATCCTCTTAACTCTTTCTCCTCACTCTCTACAATACAACAGAAGAACCCTCAGCCTAACCATCAGTTCTGGTCCCCAGATACATCACTTCTGGTTCAAGTCCATCAGATCCCGCCTCCACCTGATGTCACTTCTGTTTCCAGAATGCCACATACTCTTGATGTAATTTCCATATATACCGCCTCCTCTTTGTTATAATCAGTTCTGTTTTGGACTCCAGTCTGTAAAGACGTTATTCATTTGCCAAACACCTACAGTATTATAGGGGAATTCCCCCAAACCTTTGATGTTTTTCTGTTTGATTTACACCTTATTCAAAACAGGCACATTCAATTAAGGAAAATTAAAAGCAGGTTAACAGAGAATTAAATAAGAGGCTTCTTCAATCCTTTTCTGTGGTACTTCAGTTTGAAGTAGGAAAAAAAATTATATGTCTAGGAAAAAAGACGATTTCTTGTCACCCTACCTTAAAACTCGATTTAAAAGTCTACCTTTTATTTTGAAGAGCAAAAGCCTGTATGTAATTTAGAGAAATTATGACACATGTTATATAGTGTTTGCAAAAAAATCTTTTTTTTCCAAATGTAATTAAGACAAACTCTGATTAAGGTGTATTTTATTAAAATTAACAATTCTTATATATAGTAAATGCAGTATAAGAATGATTTATTGTAGACTAAACAGCTTCTTGTCATATGTACTTGCTTGAATTTAATAAAAAAAATAAATACATAAAAAAGCCTCATGGAGTAAGTGTGACAGCAGGTAAATAAATGACCTTTTAACTTCTGTAAGTGCAGGCAAATAAACATCAAGATTAAATACAGGAAATAAAGAGGCTGTGCTCTCATAATATTTTTATATAACCCTGCGACTAATATATTTTTGTTTTAAATCCAGATAAGCAGGTGTGAAATATTAACTTTTATTAGCCCTAACAATCAAAAGCAATAATACAGAATGTTGTGGTAAGGAGTGTCTTTGCAAATGGTGATCTCTATTACATGATGAATTTTAATAATGTGTATAAAAATATATGACCCTAAGCACCTGCACTACAAACTGTATAGAAAGGATTTATGGTCCCTACAAAGCAAAGCAGTAATATTAGTGATTTATGGAGCCATTGGCTTAAATTGAGTGGTCTACAAAATTAAATGTGTGTGGCACGCCTCACTTCAGAAAGAAGAAGGAAAAAAAAACAAAAGATGAGCACTTCATTCTTTCCCTAGTGCAAACAATGACTACTTTTATATGGAGATATAAAATACACTAAATATTCATTCAATTAATTTCTTACTCATAATATTAAACTATCAAAAATGCAATATGAAAACTTAAGCAAAGAAAAATCAGATAGTTTAATGTTTTATAACTTAATGTTATCAGGTTAATAAATACTAGCCGACCCGTGGCGTAGTATACGCCGCATAATTATTTATTGATGGGTGAACACTTCCTGAAAGACACAGTTGTCCAAATGGGGTGGGTTTGAGGATACGACTGTGAGTGAATGAAAAGATGGAACTCTGGAGACAGCAATATACAATTGTCCATGACTGTAAACTGGTTTTGGCAGATACAGACATATCTTTTTGAAAGTTTTGCCCTGTGCCTTATTAATTGTCATTGCAAAGGCTAATCTAACAGGAAATTGTCTGCGTGTAAAAGTAAAAGGCAAATTTGAATCTGATGGGGTCAGGGAAAGTTTTACACTCCAGTACATTGTGGTGAATGCTGGTAACAGTCAGTCTAGTGCCATTACAGAGACCTCTTGCTGGCATGAGGTTTCTGAGAAGCATGACGATTGAACCAATTTTAATTTTGAATTTATGCGGAGGCATGCCAGTGGGAGTAAAACTGTTAAGAAATTCTTCGGGGAATGAAAGTTGATCTGCGGGATCGTCTGTGACAATGGAGTCAATGCTGGTGAAACTTACTTCGTCGGTAGGGATAAGTTTCAATACTTGTTCATTAAGGTGTAGCGAGTCTTCGTTGGTGACGCTTAATGTAGCTCGCGTACTGAGTTGTTCCGGAGGGGCAATTGAGAAGTCGATGCCTCAAGAGCGAGGGTGGACACGGGTTAGAGTTGGTGGGTGGGGCTCTGTCGTGCGTACCCCATGGTCGGGCGACTTGGTCAATTTATATATAGAAAAGCAGCCAGAACTGAAAAGAACAATGAAAAGTCAACGTGGCTCAGAGGTGCATGTGGACTGTAGCAGAGACCAAAGCGACTGAGGATGTGTTTGGTGAGGTGTTGGGGGCGAGCACATGAGCAGGCAGTGTGCATGCCTCGAGAGCAAGGGTGGACGTGGGAGGAGGGTTAGAGTTGGCGGGCGGGGCTCTGTCGTGTGTTCCCCTTGACGCGGGAGGAGGGTTAGAGTGGGTGGGCGGGGCTCTGTTGTGCGTACCCCATGGTCGGGTGACTTGGTCGATTATATATACAGAAAAGCAGCCGGAACCGAAAAGAACAATAAAAAGTCAACGTGGCTCAGTGGTGCATGTGGACTGTAGCAGAGACGAAAGCGACTGAGGCTGTGTTTGGTGAGGTGTTGCGTGCAGGCACATGAGCAGGCAGTGCGCGTGCCTCAAGAGCGAGGGTGGACGCGGGAGGAGGGTTAGAGTTGGCGGGCGGGGCTCTGTCGTGCGTATCCCATGGTCGGGCGACTTAGTCAATTATATATATAGATAGATGGATATGAACTAGCAGTGTGGAACAGTGGTTAGAAATAATACCTCACATTTTTGGGGAGCTGAGTTCAATTCCCTGATTAGTCATTATTTGCATGTAGTGTTCACATTCTCTTGGTGTCTGTATGGGTTTGTCTCTATGGTTGCGAGATATGGACACTATGCAGTGACCTGAGACGAAGACTGGACTCCCTTGGTACTGTGTGATTCTTCGGAGAATCCTTGGGTATCACTGGTTTGACTTTGTGTCGAACGAGCGGTTGCTTACAGAGTCCCAAATGTGGCACATTATCTGCATTGTTTGCATCAGTTACGGCACTACAGCCATGTGGCGCGATTCTCTGAGGATGATCTGGCTTGCAGTATCTTCAATGTTGAGGACCCGAGTGGCTGGACCAGGCCAAGGGGACGCCCGTGTAACAGATGGTCATTTACAGGGGAGAACTGGACTTCGTGTCAGCCTGGGGTTGCCAACCAGAATCCCAAGCTGTTTCATCATGTGGTGGGTGGAGCAACATACTGTAGCAGTGCATGGTCCCAAATCTGACCTGAGCTGATTTAATTGGTGATTCTAAACTGGCTTGTTGTAAATTGACAGTGTGTGTGGGAGAGATATATATAGGGATATATATTATAGGGATTTCATTCAAGCTTGGTTCCTGCTTTATGCCTGATAGTATAAATAAAAAAGTCAATGTTTATGTTGCAGAGGTTCATATGCAAAGTAGTGGGCCTATTGTGATGTCTTTGTCCATGACTCTGTAGCTGTAGGGGTGTATAAAAAAAAAGAGTGTTTACCATTTGAAAGCAATTGTTCTTTAAATTTTACTTTAATAATAATCATCAAGGGTCAAATTTATAAAACTTGTGTACACACACTTTTTGTGCATGCACAGGCTTTATAAATTTGATTTACCATGGAAAAGTTGGGATTTATAAAAGAAAACTTGATTGGAGAAATTGCAGTATTTACAGCAACTCTGTAAATCCATGTCTATGTATTATTTCAGAGAAACTGGGAAATGCTGACACACCTTTATCAAGTAGGGAATAGTTAAATCAGCTAAACGATTACTCACTCATATAACAATTCATATCATTGAGCCAATATTATAACATGCATGGACATTACAAACATATTAAACCTTTAAAGTGACGAATGTGAGGTGCAGACTCTATTTTAGTTCTCTTTTAACACTAGAATGCATGCCAAAATTCCATTCTCCCTGCACATCTTAAGTTTCCTAACATATGAGAGGAAACTCATAGGTCCTTATCACCACATCAATTGCATACTGATAAGAGCTTTTTTTTTTGCAAATGTGTCAGTCTGTGGCACTCATCCTGCACTCATTCATCCCCAATCACCCAGCCACAATTCTCACAGGTCAAGTCTACATATGAGATTTTATCTAGCAATGAAATGTAAGGAACTATGTAGTGTGGTGGGCAGCTGGGGGCTGTGCCTAGAAGGACCGAGAGAGGGACTATGCCTCCCCCGGACCATGAGAGGGCAGCCGCCCTGGTTTGTAAGGGGGCCACTGGAATTGAGCATGGAAGCTCAACCCTATAGGGGCCCATGGCCACCACCAGGGGGCAACTGGACGAGTAAGGGGCCCTGGATGTCAGCACTTCTGCCACACCTGGAGGTGCTGGCAGAAGAAACACCAGGGACACCCAGAGTGCTTCTGGAAGCTCATCAAGGAGCACCTGGAGCACATCAGGTGGAAATAAAAGGGACTGCCCCCCTCCAGTCATCAGCCGGAGTTTGGAGGAAGAGGACGAAACTTGGAGGAGAGGAGTGGAGGCAGTGAAGAAAGGCTGGATCATTGAAAGGCCCGGACTTTAGGGGTAATTGGTGGAAGGAGACTGGGTTGTTTGCGGGACTTTAATAGTTGTAAATATTGTAAATAAAGGCGTGTGTTTGGAACTGTTGGTGTCTGCCTGTCTGTGTCTGGGCTGGTCTTCTACAGTAGGTAAATGATATATTGTGATTTGAAATACATACATTTCATGTGTGTTTCATGTCTTCAATGACCTGTGTAATTATTGGATGACGTAACAAATGTGAGGCAAGATGTGTTGAGCACATAGCTAAAACAGAACATATTTTCATACATTATAGTAAGGGCAACATAATGTTGACATGAAATGTAAAATGTGTAAAGACGAAGTCCAAATATCAAATAAACACTTTCACAAAAGGATAGATAGATAGATAGATAGATAGATAGATAGATAGATAGATAGATAGATAGATAGATAGATACTTTATTAATCCCAATGGGAAATTCACATACTCCAGCAGCAGCATACTGATAAAAAAAACAATATTAAATTAAAGAGTGGTAAAAATGCAGGTAAAACAGACAATAACTTTGTATAATGTTAACGTTTACCTTCCCGGTTAGAATTGAAGAGTCGCATAATGTGGGGGAGGAACGATCTCTTCAGTCTTTCGGTGGAGCAGGACAGTGACAGCAGTCTGTCGCTGAAGCTGCTCCTCTGTCTGGAAATGATACTATTCAGTGGATACAGTGGATTCTCCATGATTGACAGAAGCCTGCTCAGCGCCCATCACTCTGCCAGGGATGTCAAACTGTCCAGCTCCATGCCTATAATAGAGCCTGCCTTCCTCACCAGTTTGTCCAGGCATGAGGCGTCCTTCTTTATGCTGCCTCTCCAGCACACCACCGCATAGAAGAGGGCACTCGCCAGAACCGTCTGATAGAACATCTGTAGCATCTTATTGCAGATGTTGAAGGATGCCAGTCTTCTAAGGAAGTATAGTCGGCTCTGTCCTCTCTTGCACAAAGCATCAGTATTGGCAGTCCAGTCCAATTTGTCATCCAGCTGCACTCCCAGGTATTTATAGGTCTGTACCCTCTGCACACAGTCACCTCTGATAATCACGGGGTCCAGGAGGGACCTGGGTCTCCTAAAATCCACCACCAGCTCCTTGGTTTTGCTGGTGTTCAGGTGTAAGTGGTTTGTGTCGCACCATTTAACAAAGTCCTGATTAGGTTCCTATACTCCTCCTCCTGCCCACTACTGATGCAGCCCACGATAGCAGTGTCGTCAGCGAACATTTGCATGTGGCAGGACTCCGAGTTGTATTGGAAGTCCGATTTATATAGGCTGAACAGGACCGGAGAAAGTACAGTCCCCTGCGGCACTCCTGTGTTGCTGACCACAATGTCAGACCTGCAGTTCCCGAGACGCACATACTGAGGTCTGACTGTAAGATAGTCCACGATCCATGCCACCAGGTATGCATGTACTCCCATCTCTGTCAGCTTGTCCCTAAGGAGCAGAGGTTGGATGGTGTTGAAGGCGCTAGAGAAGTCCAGAAACATAATTCTCACAGCACCACTGCCTCCGTCCAAGTGGGAAAGGGATCGGTGTAGCATATAGATGATGGCATCCTCTGCTCCCACCTTCTCCTGGTATGCGAACTGCAGAGGGTTGAGGGCGTGGCGGACCTGTGGCCTCAGGTGGTGAAGCAGCAGCCGCTCCATGGTCTTCATCACATGTGATGTCAGAGCGACTGGCCGGAAGTCATTCAGGTCACTAGGACGTGATATAGGTATACCAAAACAAATGCGCCTTTATTAAAGAATAAAACTGAATAAAAGGAAATTGTTCAAATAATAAATTGCTGTGAATGTGTAGAAGCATAAGTCCAAATATCAGTCAGTATATAATAAAAATGATTGCATGCATATGTGTGTTTGCATGTTTCTTTCTCAACTGGTTATATTTGATATCCACACAGATGTCACAGTGGTAATGCTACTTCATTAAAGATCCACACATGTGGTGCAGAGGTACCATTGCTGCTTTGCACCAAGGAGGTCACGGGTTCATATCCAAAGTCCTCAATGCATGGAGTGCTTTGAGTAGTGACCTTTTATTATTATTATTATTATTATTATTATTATTATTATTATTATATATTAAAAACATACATTTTATTTTAGAGTCATGTACTTTACAATTTTTGATTTTGTCCTAAAACAATTTTTCTGCTAAAACAAAATGTTGATCATTTGAATTGTATATTTGTGGAGAACTTTAGTTAGCTGCCTCCTATTTTTTTTTATTATTTATTTATTTATTTTTTTGCTTTACTCTCTATACTGTTAGAATGTCAGCCTATTTTTCACCTGTTTGACAATTATGTCATTCACTTTGCAATGTGGGTTAACCTATGCATGTAGAGGCTTTATGACATATTATTACTTTTGAATGCTTCCATTTTAGGTTTGACTTGCCCCATAATGTAGGTACTTCACAGTTAAGGTGAAAAAATGGGCAGGAACCGAGGCAAGCAAAAATTTAAGTAGCATGACAGTGAGGCCTACTGTATATTTGACTGCCTTGAAAGAAGTGACTTTATATCTCTGACAAAATGTCAGCAAGATGTTTTACTGCTATCTCTCACTGATCTCCTCTGATCAGTGGTCACTATTTTGTTTAGTACAAGCTCTGATAGAAAAAAAAACAACAACCAGGCAATTCTCCATACTTTGATGTTATTGGATGAGCTGCTTCTTTTGCAGTATATATTTCTGGTCATCCCAGATACAGACTAATGTATTCAGTTTTAAGCTCTAATTTATTGCCTGTTGTAAAGAATATATTGGAATTGTTACTTGCATGTATGACCAACATGCAACACATTTCCACTCTTTAATGCTGTTATTTATCAAACCGTACAACTTACTGAGATACATGAAGCACTTAGGCATTCCTCAGGTATCTAAAGAAAGACACTGGTGACCTTTCTTAGTTCACTTCAGATTGGGTCAATGAGTTTATTTTTACTAATTTATCTCTTTTTCATAACATTATGGGTTGATCTTTTGTACTACTTTTGCACTTCATCAATATAGTACCCTTTTTATGCAGCTTTTCTCTTACTTTGCTATGTGTCAATGCTGTCATGATTGGTTAAGTCCACCCAATATTGTGGATGGTCTGGAAGCTCAGTTGCACCAATATGTGTTAAGTAGTGTGTTCTGGTTGAAATTTTAGTTCTTCTCTTGGTTCACATCCACATCTTTTGTTGAATTTCAAGAACATTAGAACAATCTAGACAAAAACAAGCCATTCAGCCCAACAAAGCTTTCCAGTCCTATATCCAGTTAATTCTTCCAAAATAATATCAAGTCTAGTGTTAAAGTTCCTTAAATGTTTGCCATACTGCTTGCTAGCTTACAACAAGTGTCTATGGTTCTATCTTCCTAAAGTTTGTGCAAAATATTGCCTTAAGTTTCCAATTATGTTTCGATGTATGTGCTGAAATTGTTTTAAAGCAACAGTCTTGATCAACTGCACTAATTCCTTTCATAACTTTAAACACTTTCTTAATGGCTTCCAAACATTGTCTGGCAGTTGATAGTGACAAGTCAACTATGACTCCTAAATCCTTCTAATAAGTTGTGCTTTTAATTATCTGACCTACCATAATGTGTTCAAACCCATTTTTAACTATGTGTAATGCTTTATGTTTACTTACCTTAAATTTCATCTGCCACAAATCTGCATAAGCCAATAGGCAGTCCAAGTCCCTTTGTAATAATTCAATAGATTCTAGATTATCTGCCAATCCAGCTATCTTAATATCATCTATAAGCATAACCAGCTTGCTATTTATATTTTTATCCAAATCACTTATATATTTTATAATTAGTAGTGGCCCTAGCACTGACCCCTGTGGGATACTATTTTTAACATCAGTCAATTTTAATAGGGTTTCTCATACCAGATCCCTCATTTTCCTGTAACAGAGGCATTTTTGCACACTACAGCCTAAACTCCCACTTTTTTTAGTTTGATGCCCAGTGTCTCATGTGGCACCATATCAAATGTTTGCTGAAAGTCAATGTAAATAATATTGTATGCACTACTTTACAATACAATACAATACAGTTTATTTTTGTATAGCCCAAATTCACACAGGAAGTGCCACAATGGGCTTTAACAGGCCCTGCCTCTTGACAGCCCCCCAGCCTTGACTCTCTAAGAAGACAAGGAAAAACTCCCAAAAAAAAACCTTGTAGGGAAAAATGGAAGAAACCTCGGGAAAGGCAGTTCAAAGAGAGACCCCTTTCCAGGTAGGTTGGGCGGGCAGTGGGTGTCAAAAGAAGGGGTTCAATACAAGTATACAGAACAGAACAAATCCTTAATACAGCATAATAATAAAAATTTTAGAAGTACAGAGCAGAATTTAACAGTAGATGATATCACATAATAAGATTTTGATATTTTTAGAGTGCTGGAGACCTCATCCGTCAAGCTGCCTCCCCATTTGGCCATTCCGCAGCTGAAACGTTGCTCGGCCAGCCAATCCGATGAAAGGGCCCCTCTTTCCCATGATTCCTGTGATCCTCCACCAGGGATGACTTTACCATAGGCAGGCAAACAACTTGGCAGGTGGGCCGTGGCACCAATTGCCACATTTGAGTACCGAGAACAGAAACAGAATAGGTGAGGGTTAGAAACAAATTATAAATATCATGTTACTTATGTTTTAGTGCTAATGACTAACAACAGAGATGCAGTATGTACAGTTAATCAGCAGCTCTAGTCAGGATATGCTAAACTGAAGTAGTAAGTCTTCAGCCGGGATTTAAAGGCTGGGACCGAAGGGGCATCTCTTATAGAAGCAGGAAGACCATTCCACAGTTTAGGGGCCCTGTAACTAAAAGCTCGACCTCCCACTGTTATTTTATTAATCCTTGGAATCATAAGCAGACCGGCATCTTGAGATCTTAATGTGCGCTCAGGTTTGTAAGTCATGATAAGTTCAGACAAGTAAGCCGGACCTTGGCCATTTAATGCTTTATATGTTAAAAGGAGGATTTTGAAATCTGCCCTAAACTTAACCGGGAGCCAGTGTAAGGATTTAAGAACTGGAGTTATGTGTTCATATTTTCTTGTTCTTGTAATAATTCTTGCAGCCGAATTTTGGATTAACTGGAGGCTGTATAAAGAACAGTTTGAACAGCCACTGAACACTGCATTGCAGTAGTCAATCCTACTAGAGATAAATGCATGAATTAATTTCTCACAATCCTGTTTATTTAGAAAGCGCCTTAATTTCCTAACATTTTTAAGATGGAAGAAACATGTTTTTGACAACTTTGTAATATGTGCTTTAAATGACATGCTAGAATCAAAGATAACTCCTAGATTGCGGGCTGATTCAGTAAAATTAATTGGGATTCCAACTGAGTTAAATGTCGACAAAATATTGCAGTGATCAGCATCATTCCCTCCAACAATTAACATCTCTGTTTTATCTGTATTTAAAGACAAGTAGTTCTCATTCATCCACTCCTTTAATTCACTAACACAGCTAATTAAAGACAACATCGGAGAAACTTCATTTGATTTAAATGAAAGGTATAACTGGGTGTCATCTGCATACGAGTGAAAATTAACATTATGTTTCCTAATGAGAGATCCCAGTGGAAGCATGTAAAGTGAAAACAGTAAAGGTCCCAGTACTGAGCCCTGCGGGACACCATATTGAACTTCTGTGTATAATGATGGAGTACTGTCAGCACATTTCTGTACATATTGGAATCGATTTGATAAATAAGAACTGAACCAAGCGAGCACGGGGCCTGTAAGACCAACATCATTTTTTTAGCCTGTGCAGTAAAATAGAATGGTCAATGGTGTCAAATGCTGCACTTAAGTCTAATAACATAATTACAGTGGAGTTTCCTTCATCAGAGGATATCAGAATGTCATTTACAACCCGTGTTAGTGCAGTTTCTGTACTATGACCAGTGCGAAGACCAGACTGGAATTTCTCAAATAAATTGTAATGCGTAAGGTGTGACCGAAGCTGACTGGCGACTACTTTTTCTAGTATTTTAGAGAGAAATGGTAAATTTGAAATAGGCCTATAATTATTTAGTATGTGTGGGTCTAGGTCTGACTTTTTAAGTAAAGGTTTAATGACTGACACTTTTAGTGCATCAGGTACTGTGCCATGCAGTAATGAACTATTGATAACGGTTAGAATAGGTGCTGCAAGAACATCCATTGCACTTTTTACTAGTTTTGTTGGCACTGGATCTAGGGAACAAGTAGAGGGCTTCATTTTAGTAATTAAAGTTAAGACTTCCTGCTCAGTTACAGGATTAAAATTACTAAAGTGCTGAATGCAATGTGCGGCAGGGTCTGCTAAGCTAGTATTTGGTTTGTACTGTGATGCTGAGATCTGGGATCTTATATTTTTAATTTTCGCATTGAAGAAGTTCATAAAGTCTGTACTGCTAATATCTGTTGGTATTTTGCACTGTTGATCTGAATTGCCATTTGTTAATTTAGCCACTGTTCTAAACAGTACCCGAGGATTTTTATTATTGCTATCTATTATTGTAGAATAGTATTCTGAGCGAGCTTTAAAGAGGGCTTTTTTATATTTATTAACACTCTCTGTCCTCTGTACTTTCATTGTATCCTTGTATTGCTTCATCATAGAATTTTGGCATGTTAGTAAAATGTTACCTCTCTCTTCTGTACCCTTGCTGACTGTTCAGTAAAACTAATGTTCTTGCCATGTGTTGCTCAATCTTATCCTTGATAGTTCCTTACAGTAATTTACCTATGATACACATTAAGTTTACTGGCCTATAGTTGCTTGGATCTATCCGGTTACTATTTTTATATAATGAAATAATATTTGACGTAGTCTAGTACTTCAGAATTTACCTAGTGCACAGTGACTTCCCAAAAATATGCATCAAGGGGTTTCTATATGTACTCAGTAACCTTATTAATTACTCAAGGATAAATATTATATGGTTGTGGTGATTTGTTTGATATCAACCTATTTAATATAAGCAGTATGTCTCCCCCTACAATTTCCAAATCACTCAGTACCTCCTTTGTAGTCCATTTTTCCACTGGGAGGTTATTTACTTTCTCATATGTGAAAACCTCACAAAAATACAAGTTCTGAGAATCTGCTATTTTACTGTCTTTTTTAAGATAGTTCTTTTAGTACTAAAATATGAAAGAATCTCTTTGGGCCATCTTTCGCCTTATTTGCAGTATTCCTCTCTAAATGCCTTTTAGCTTCCCTAATATCTTTCTTGATGGTTGCCCTCAAGTTCTCATACATCCTATGATTCAAATTGGATATATTAGTCTTGTACTCCTTATACAGCTGTTTTTTTCCTTTGCAGTTTTTTTTTCAACTCTTTATTAACCCACCACTGAGTGTTTTTACTAATTCCAATTTTTGATATTTACCTCTCCTGCATTATATGCAAAACATTTTTTAACCTACTCCACTGCTCCTTGATTCTAGCAACACTTAAAGTTTATCCCAGTCCACCGTTCTTAGACTTTGCTTTATCATCTCAAAATTTGCTCTACCAAAGTTAAACTTAACAGTTTTAGTCTTTGTGTCCAAAACACTGAGACCTGTATTATATTATGCTCACTTGACCGTAGATGTTCAAAACCTCTACACCCTCAATTTTATCCTGATTATTACAAAATACTAAATCTAGACAGGCTTCCCCCTGCATTGGTGCTTTAACATACTGTGTTAAAAACGATCACTGATTACATCTAAAAACTCCTGCTCTAGTGCTCCACTATTTGCAAAGTTAGCTCATTTAATATTTGGGTAGTTAAAGTCCTCTATAATCTCCCCCCACAAACTTAACTTTTAATAGTACTAAAAAAATGCACATTGAAATTACTGTCTATAACACACTCGTAAAATAAGGCCTCTATCCCTAATGCTTTCCAGACAAATTTAGAGGTCCTCACTAAGATAGGGTTCATCATCCAATTGAAGGGAACTTTCATTTAAATTCTCTTTGACATAAACAGAAAACCCCACCTTCTTTTCTGTTCTGTCCCTCCTTTCTAAAAAATGGGCATCCCTCTATGTTATCTAATCTTTGTTATTTAGCCAGGTTTCGGTTATCACTATATTAATATAACTAGCAAAATAACCGCGCTTCGCAGCGGAGAAGTAGTCTGTTAAAGAAGTAAAGAAAAAGAAAAGGAAACATTTTGAAAATAATGTAACATGATTGTCAATGTAATTGTTTTGTCACTGTTATGAGTGTTACTGTCATATATATATCTATACTAATAAAAGGCAAAGCCCTCACTGACTCACTCACTCACTCACTCACTCACTCACTCACTCACTGACTGACTGACTCATCACTAATTCTCCAAGTTCCCGTGTTGGTAGAAGGCTGAAATTTGGCAGGCTCATTCCTTACAGCTTACTTTCAAAAGTCGGGCAGGTTTCATTTCGAAATTCTACGCATAATGGTCATAACTAGAAGCTATTTTTCTCCATTTACTGTACTGGAGTTCAGCTCGAGGGGCGGAGTTTCGTATGACATCATCACGCCTCTCACGTAATCACGCATTACGTAGAAAGCCAGGAAGAGCTACAAAACGCGCTTTAGAAAACATGCATTATATAATTAAGAAGGCAGCGAAACAATTAGAAGCGAGCGAGTGACATATAAAACCATATTCAGCGGCTCACGTGAACTGACGCAGTGCGCAGACAAAAAGCAACAGTTCCAAAGAGTGCTGAACAAAAACCGAATTACACTGCTACGCTCAAATAGATAAACCACACGCCGTGGCGCAATATTAAAGTATTCGCCTGTAGTGCCCACGTCCGAGGTTCGATTCCCGAGAATATATATATATATATATATAGCAAAATACATGCGCTTCGCAGCGGAGAAGTCGTGTGTTAAAGAAGTAATGAAAAAGAAAAGGAAACATTTTAAAAATAACGTAACATGATTGTCAAAGTAATTGTTTTGTGTATTTGGTGGTAGCGTCACGAAGTTGTTTTCGTCTAACTGCATCAGAAAATGTACCATGACATCTGACACGCCTCCTTTTTAGTGTTTTCTCACAGCTTGGATTGCTGCTGTCATAATCGGTTTGAGTCTACATATATATACACATACATATCTTCATATATATATACTGTCACAGGTGGCTGGGTATGGTCGGCAATCAGCCGCCTATTTAAGGAGCCGCCACCCTGCAATCAAGGCTGGAGTCGAATGAGGAGGAGGACAAGGTCGTGGCAAAGGAGGCGAGGAGAGGACCGAGTGTTTGTGTGAAGAGGACTGTGCTTATTGACTTTGGGGAAATGGGGGTTTGGTGGCGGTGCACTTTGTACTTTTGTAAATAAACGTGGGTGATGGCTGAAATGGTGTCCGCCTGTGTGTGTCCGGGCCGTCATATTTCACAATACATATATACATATCTATATACATATCTACATATACACATATAAATATATATACACACATATATATATATATATATACACATACCTATCTACATTATATATACACACACATACATACACTGTACATACAGACACGCACACAAATTATATATATGTGTGTGTGAGTGTGTGTGTGTGTATGTATGTATGTGTGTGTATATATAATGTAGATAGGTGTGTGTGTGTATGTATATATACATATATATATATATACATACATACACACAGGTATATGTATGTGTCTATATGTGTGTGTATAGCTTTGGTCACTGAGTGCAAGGGAAAAAAAATAAAATGTAGTCTATAAGTTATTAAATAGTAAAACATTAACGTTTTAAGAAGTAAAGCTACAGTGAGCACTACTGGAGTGGTTTCGGGTAAACTACATTTTAAAGACTGTGTAACACAACATGTAAGTAGTACTAACAGCAGCTAAAATGTATATGGATCATCTCTCGGTAGTAGATCCCTTTTGAAAGGCGCTACACAACGGCTGTGGTATAGAAATTACATTTTCTTTGTGAACGTCCAAATTTCTGCCTCTGGTAATGTGCCTTACCGGCATTACCAGCAATTAAAGAAAATTAGTTTTGTGTCCTCTGCAGTGTCGAGAGAAAGGCTTTGGTTTGGGATTAAAGGAAAAAAGGTGTAAAGAAAGGAAAGTTGCCTTTTTCTTTTATATAGTGTAGAGAGATATCTTCGCTGACGATATGACCGCCTTTTGGGGACCGTCGCGGTGGGTCTTGTGTAGACTGGTGAGACGTCCCTGCCATTAACTGGCTGGGATGGCACTGTCGGTCCTCCACTCCTGTGCGTGTCTTCCACGACCTCATAATAGTATACGTGCAAAAGAAAGTGCGAAGCGCCTTAATATTAGTTTGCCGCAGTCTAGAAATGGGAGCAGGGCAGGAGACGCCACTTTTTGCAGACACGTTCACGTGATCAAACGTCTCTGCGCTCTTTGGAGGTCATTCATATATATATATAGGAAGAAAGGAAACTTGCCTTTTTCTTTTATATAGTGTAGAGAGAGGTCTTTGCTGACGATATGAGCGTTGTGATGGGTCTCATGTAGACTGGAGAGACGGCCCTGCCATTAACTGGCCGGGATGGCACTGTCGGTCCTCCACTCCTGTGCTTGTCTTCATAATCCAACCTGAAGACCTCATAATCGTATACGTGTAAAAGAAAGTGCGAAGCACCTTAATATTAGTTTGCCGCGGTCTAGAAATGGGATCCCGTGTTTACAGTTGTCTGGGCTATAGCTCATGGGAAGGAGGAAAAAAATTAAAAGTGTTTACTTTCACTTAAGGCAGAAGCGCAGTCAGCGTCTCAAAGGCCGGCACAGCTACGCACGCGCGCGCGCGCCGGCTGCCCGACTTTTGTAGTATTTTTGAAGTGCAGGAAACACCACTTTTTGCAGACACGTTCAAGTGATCAAAAGTCTCCGTGCTCTTTAGAGGTCTTGCTTTCTCTGCGTGCTGCGTTTATAGTCAGTTCACGTGAGCCGTTCGGAGTACATGCATGGAAGCTTCTGAGCTGTGCCTGTGCTATCTCGTGCGATCTTGCAATGTCCACAGCTTTATTTAATGTTAGCTAAGACCCGGCACTTAAAAGTTTCTCGTTACAGCAATTTTAACTCCGTTACAAAGTGATCCAAAGTCTCGTTTATACCTCATGTCTTCTCATTAAACTTGTATCTCTCATCAGCGCTCTTTGGGAGCTCTTCCTTCTTTTCTACGTACTGCGGTCACAGTCAGTTCACGTGATTACGTGGGAGGAATGATGATGTCACACGCAGCTCCGCCCCCCACGGCCGTCGAGCTAACGTCCATTACAGTATATGGAGAAAAATAAGTTCCAGTTATGACCGTTACGCATAGAATTTCGAAATGAAACCTGCCCAACTTTTGTAAGTAAACTGTAAGGAATGAGCCTGCCAAATTTCAGCCTTCTACCTACACGGGAAGTTGGAGAATTAGTGATGAGTGAGTGAGTCAGTGAGTGAGGGCTTTGCCTTTTATTAGTATAGATTATTCTCAGCTACATACATCTCCATCTCACTTGTTTTATTTTTGATACCTCTAGCATTAAGGCAAGCCATTTCTAATGTGTTACTCATTTTACTTTTGAACTTAACCTTTGAATTGGAATTCAGTTTACCAAGCATATTCGTTTTTACCCCATTGTTTGTTTCCTCTTGTACAATTCTAAACCTAACCTGTCTGAAACTCTCTGCTTCCCTACTCTCTAGTTTATAGAATCCTCATCTAACCTACTCATACACCACCACCAAATGTAACCCATCATGGCAGAACAGGTCCCATCTGTTTCAACAGGAGTACTAAAGACCCATAACCCTATAACCTTCTATACTACACCAAGATTTGAGCCGCCTGTTAAGCCTTCTAATTTCATCAGTCTTACCTATACTAGTGCACAGCACAGGCAGAACTTTAGAAAAGAATTCTTTGTCAATTCTGCTCCTTAGCCTGGCAGCTCTTTAAATTTGGATTGCACAATTGACAGACTACCATTATGTATCTCATTTTCTTTAAGATAAATAATGACAACTGGCTGAATCCCCACTCTGGCCAAGAGCCTATCAACCATTCCAGGGAGATCACTTACCTGTGTACCCATAACGCAACACACACAATGATTGAGCCCCCAACTATCATTACCTTTGGATCAACTGAACTAAGATTAATTTAACAGCTAGGAACTCCACACCTATCTTCATTTATGTTTGTTCCAGTTCTAACACTCTATCGAAGCCAAAGCATACAGTATCTACTGCGAATCTCATGAATGCTACTTTGATTGGCAAGAAGAAAGTCACCTTATATTTAGCTATAAATGCCGTTTTTTTTCTGTTTGTTATGCACAAATACATATAGTTAAATTAATTAACTTTCATTCACCATTCCTATTATAACCATCTGACATTCCAACCTGCAGCAGAGACTATAGTTTCAAGCAAAAAAAAAAAAAGCTGCATCCAGTCATTATTTTTAGACAGCCCACCTTTTAGCTTTCATATGGGTAAGTCACTAAATTTATATATATATATTTTTTGCTTAGTGCTCTATCCTGGAATGGTTAATTGACCTTCCATGATTCACTTGTTCTAACAAAATAAATCCTAAACAATAATAATTTTCTCTCAATACCGATTATTTTTTCTTTTTTCAAGTACCAAAATGCCAAATTGAATTGCAGTTAAAAATGAAGCAAGGAACTTTTTATTCAAGTATTGTTTCAAAGTCACAGCCAAGACTCAGCATTAGAGGTAGAATATATGAAACCATGAATTCACAAAATGGCAGTGTATCTTAATAAGAAGGAAAACCAAAATCTTTGACTTGCCAAGGTTGGAACACTAGTTATTCCTGACTAGATCAAAATTTATGTTTCTGCTGCTGTATGTATCTGAATTTTCCTATGTGATTAAAAAAGTTTATTTCATCTCATCTAATCTAGTCTAATTGAAATTGATGTGCTGTGTATCCTCAAAAGCTTATGTCACAAATGCAAGCAGGCACACAAAAAAGTTGTAGGACAGCTGAGTCTTATGTGGGAATATCTACCTGTGCAGATAAAGCAGGAACAAAGATGAAGGCCACCTAGCATGAAGACTCCCTTCTTAAGAAAGCAAAATGTGGCAGAATCTTGTTGTCTGAGGGCTCTGAGAAAGTAAAGAGAAGAACACTTGTAATTACTAGTTTATACATATCTTACACAAACTGACAGGGTGGGAGATAAAAACTGAAGAGTCTGGTCAATAAATAAATCATGTATTCTTGTCTGTCATGCTTAGAAAAGTTCCATGCATATTGATACGAGAATGAAACTCACTAAATGTTCATAAATAGGGATTACATGGACTTTGTTGTACTGTATAGACTGAAATGCTGAAATGACATTACTAGAAATCCCTAAGTTGGTTAAGGTTTAACAATTACACTTTGTTTTAGCTTTCTTGTTTGATTCCCATCTGGGAATTAAGAGCACATAATTCCAGTTCAGCAGAGGTGAAAGGAAACATTATCAATTGTGTCTGTACATAGTGTAGTCTTACGTGAAATAACTCTATATGAGCAAAGGTGTACCAAATTGACTGAAGTCAAAACTACCTAATGGGAACACTATGGGTGACAATTCTAGAGCTATATATTACTACAGTTTTGAGTTTGTGCTTCCACATAGCAAAGAACCTCAGGATTAGGGTCAGTGTGAAAAGAAAAGCATTTTCCTGATAATTACACATATTATTTCTATTTTGTAGTTATTTAAAATATTGCAGATGTATATATATTATTTAAACTCAATGTTTTACATGTGTTATTTAAAAATTAAATAACAGTGTCATGTTTCTGCTGTTTAAGTAGATGTAGGAACAAAGTTTGACATGTTGAAATAACCAGGAGATGTTCTGTTCATGAAAAGCTGTCACTGTCATCTACCCAACATCTTCATTTAAGATTCTTATTTGACTAACCATCAACTTCTTTTTTGGTTTCAGCAAGTTTACATAAAATTAACAAGCTACTTTAGAAAAACATGTTCACGTTGTAAAAGTATGAATTCTTTTTGTATATAGCTAGAACTGGATATTATATCCTTTTCAAAATTATTTTTATACTGTTTATTCACTAACTTAAAATACTTTCTAGCATGTATTAAGCTACAGGATGTATTTAATTATATTAGAATTGGATTCCATCGTGCTTTTCAATTAATTAAGGTTCAGGAAATGGCTTCTGTTCTTTTCAAAGTAATTTCATAAATAATTTAGCTTCTTTTCCTCATTCGGTGTGTTTCAAAACTATATAAGCATGGTGCATACTAAGGTGCCAAAAACTGTCCCTGAAGTAAAAATAGCATTATACTCAAAAGTGCAGTTACTATTAGCAAAACACCTGCAGCAAGCACTTTGCCTTATTAAAAATTAGTTACTTAAAATATATTTCAACAACAGCGGTTTTCCTCATTGAGAAAACATTTCCTAATAATGACCATCAAAACAAGGCTAAAGGAAATCAAAAATACTATTGGTAAATGTATTGTTGAAATAATATTTATTTCCTCAGAATACTGGTAGTGAGGCCAACTATGTTATATGGGTTGGAGACGGTGGCACTGACAAGAAGACAGGAGTCAGAGCTGGAAGTAGCAGAGTTAAAGATGTTAAGATTTGCATTGGGTGTGACGAGAATGGACAGGATTAGGAACGAGTACATTAGGGCGTCAGCTCAGGTTGGACAGTTTGGGGACAAAGCTAGAGAGGTGAGATTTCTTTGGTTTGGACATGTGCATAGGAGAGATGCTGAATATATTGAGAGAAGGATGTTAGGGATGGAGCTGCCAGGAAAAAGGAAAAGAGGAAGGCCTAAGAGGAGGTTTATGGATGTAGTAAGAGAGGACGTGCAGGTGATGGGTGTAACAGAACAAGATGCAGAAGACATGAAGATATGAAACAGATGATCAGCTGTGGTGACCTCTAACAGGAGCAGCTGCAAGAAGAAGAAGAAGACTGTCCCTCACTAAATATAGACAAATATAATCAATGAGATGGTATAGTGCACACTGCCTTTAAGCCTACCTGAAATGGTTTTGAGATGACCTAATCCTAAAATATAAATTCTTTTATTCCCACGACCAGATTCTTCTTTATGTTTAACGATACATATCTCCGCCAGTCTAGCTATTGTCCTCTTATCTTTGCACTTACCTGTCTAGGATGAAGAAACACCCTGGGACTACTGACTTTACCCTGAGTTGACTTCTACTGTGCTTCACTTACCCTTTTTGAGGAATATCTCTTCTTATTTTCTAAACCCTAAGCAGCAACTTAGGGTAATAAAACAAACAGGGGAGATGGTTTAAACTTTGATTCACGCAATGTAGATTTAATATTCTTAATGTGTCAAAAACATAAGGGAAAGCAAATGAGTTTGACAAACTACACTATACAACCTGGATGTTTTAGCAAGTGTTAAAGACATTTAGTGCATTCGGTGTGGCTCTTTCCCTAAATATTTGCTGTATTTGGTCAGGCCAGGGATCTTTAAGTATTTGTTCTACACTCATGTTTCTTTTGCTTGAAGCTTCTGACTTATCAAAACTTTTCAGTTTTGACAGACCTTAAGTAGCAAAAAGTCATTAAACCCATCGTCTACGAAAATCTCCTTTCTACCAACATTTTGTCTTACAACTCTGGCCAACACTTTTTTTTAATTTTGTTTTCTGAAATTTTTTGGTGATTATGTCAGCTTTAAGCTGAACTCAAATGTAATTTCATATTAACTATATCAAAGAGGAATTTGGAGAAACATGAAATTATGTTTAATTGAATTTAGCATTTTCACTTGCTTAATGAAGCTGACACAATGAGTAGTTCAATTGAGCTGAAAATGTTTTGCAGCTGATTTTCAGTTGTACCCACCATCTGATGCTTCTTTTTTCAGTTTCCCACAATAGATGATTGGCATTAATAGATTCCATTTTCCCAGATACTGCTTTTCTATCATTGCAATGTTGAAGCCTTTCTCTGTGTTAATCCCTGACTGCACCAAGATTAGCAGGGAAGAATTCCAAGTGTGAATGCAGAAAATATGTCTTTAGAGACATGTTGCATTTCATTCTTTTGTAAGATTGAAGCAAGTTGTCAGCCAGCTGGACATACTGTACTATAGTTTGTGGCTCTGTAGTTGCCCAGAAAATTCTCAACAACATCCTTGAATGCCTTCCATGTAACTTTCTCCAGCCACACTGGCAGATCTTCAAACTGCTCATCACTGATGATGTGTCTGATTTGTGGACCAACAAAAATTGCTTCCTTAATCTTGGCATCTGTTAAACATCTGTCTCAAATATTGAAATACTTCACCTTCCTTGTATATAGCTTTTACCAATGTTTTTATCAATCTAAGTTTTATTTGAAGAGAAAGTAAAAATATCTTTGCTGGGTTTTTGAGTGATTTATGTGCCACATTTTTCTGCCCTGGAACCAAATGCTTATGGAATGACCAGCTCTTTTTAATGTAATGAGACTCTTTAGCATGGGTGCCCCCTTCACAACTAAAACAACAGTATTTGGTACTGTCTAAGCGTTCTTAGTAGCAATGCTACTTCATCAGATCACTACAGATGTTCCAGTTGTAGTTGTACATTATATGTATACTTACAATACAAGAGAAAATCAAAGATAGGTGATTGCATTAAAAGTTTTAAAATGATTTTTATGAATAGCCGGTCACAATTTTCATGATACATACAAAAGTGTTTAAGAAGCAAAACATTTGATTTCTGGTATAATTTCAAAGTGCACTTATTGTGTAATAATATTTTTAACACAATTATAATGCTTCATAAAATAGTATGAAATAGTAATGTATGTTGCTGATGGCAGAAAGCTTATATTTCCCACCAGTAGCTAATGGATTTATAAGGTATTGCTGCATTAAAACACACCGGGTTTTGTGTTTATATGGATCCTTAGTTTAATAATTTTTTAATGTTATTTTTTGATGGAAGAACTACATTTTGGCTAAAATACACTACCTGAAGATAATAACTAATGAGATACTCAATTTCAATTACTTCGCTGCAGGCTTGAAATGTGATGCTTAATATTATTGTAGATATTATTTACTTTGCTTAACAAGATATTCCAGATATACAAATGAACATATTACTAAATTGTTAGAAAAGACACCAACTAATGGCCAGTGAAGTTACCAGATTTATTTTTAGAACTGAAATTTACACTTCAGAAATAACTTGAGGAAAAAGATATTGTTCCTCTGCCTTCCTAAGCACATCCATTTTTTAAGATAACACACTTCTTTAGCAAGGAGCTTTCACTAGCATTTGAAAACTTTCATTTTTGTCTGAATTAAAATTTGTGCCAGTAGGATTTTTCTTGTATTTTTTGATTTTTCTTTGCCTATCGGTCAAACAGATCAACTGAGGATGCCATCTGTGTGGCTCTACATGCTGCTCTCTCGCACCTGGAAAAGCCCTATAATATGTTAGGATGCTCTTCATTGACTACAGCTCTGCATTTAACACCATCATACCTAACCAGCTGATCCAAAAACTCTATGCCCTAGGACTTGCTCCGTCCATATGCAACTGGTTACTGGATTTTCTCACCAACCGCCCCCAGTCTGTCAGGATGGGCAAACACACATCCTCCATCCTTACCCTGAGCACTGGTATGCCGCAAGGATGTGCACTAAGTCCCCTTCTCTATGCACTCTTCACCCATAACTGTCAACCCATCCACCAATCAAACATTATTGTTAAATTTGCGGATGATACGTCTGTCATTGGGCTTGTAACAGACAACATTGAAGCTACATATAGGGAAGAGGTTCAGAATCTGACAGGATGGTGCAACACCAACAACTTGGTCTTAAATACCAAAAAGACCAAAGAAGTTATTCTGGACTTTAAGACCACTAAAAAGACCAACCACAGTCCGATAACAATCAATGCAGATGCTGTGGAGAGAGTTTCCAGCTTTAAGTTTCTAGGAGTCACCATCTCAGAGGACCTGTCCTGGGCTGACAACAACTTGGCTATAATAGGCAAAACACAACAACGCCTCTATTTTCTCAGGAAGCTAAAGAGAGCTGACCTCCCCCAGAAGCTGCTGGTTAATTTCTATAGATGCACTATAGAGAGCATCTTAACAAACTGCATGATGGCCTGGTATAACAGCTGCACCAAGGCTGCTAAAGAAACCCTGCAGCAGGTTGTAAAAACAGCAGAGGCCATTATTGGGACTGAACTGCCATCACTCGTCTTGTATAAGACTCGCTGTGTGAGAAGAGCCAAAAACATTCTCAAGGACAAAACTCGTCCTGGAAATTCTTTGTTTGAGCTCCTCCCATCAGGCAGATGCTTTAGGTCAATCCGTATACACACAAACAGACTAAAAAATAGCTTTTTCCCATCTGCCATAAACTTTCTGAACTCTGAATCTCCTCAGTCTGAAATCATTTTTAATTGAACATGTGCAATAAGCTATATTGGTAATGTGCAATATACTAATGTTTTACAATATAGAATATGTAATGTACTATTCATTAACAGGTGCAATAACAATTTATGCTGCTTACTTTGAGCAATAATAATTTGCTCTGGTTACTTGATCACTTAACACTGTATACGACATATTTGGAATTTTTTGACTTTTCTTTAAATGCACCTTGGGGCTGTCACAAAAAGTAATTTCGTTGTGTTACACAATGACAATAAAGTGCTTAAACTTCAAATGACACCTACCTTTCAAACTATAAAAGAGCTCACAAGCATGCCGCTCTCCAAACTCATGCTCCTGTTTTTGTTTCTGCCTCATTATCAGTGTGATCTGCACCCTCTGAATCTGCTCCTCCACATTAACATTCACTTTAAACTTTATTATTAATGAATAAGACTTTTGTTAGTAAAAAGTTATTAATAAATGTAATAATTTATATTTGTGTTATGACCAGTAGCAGAGCAAGTATTTTAAAGTGGGAGGAGGGACATACTCCCCCACCATATTAATGCACACCCAGCACACTTTGCACAGATATATGTTAGTAGACCAGTTCCCCCTTGAAGATGTAGTGAATTAAGTTTTCTGTCTGCTCTTTAGGAGAACAATTGTAAGATTTCCCTATACTTTTTCATTTTTGTGATGTTTGTTGGCCCTTCAGTTGGGTAGGACTCAGGGTGAGCACCTCCAACCCTGCAGATGCATATATTAAGTAAGTTGTGCCCGTATCATTCCCACTGTGTATGGAAACTATTTCATGTAGCCCAGAATTATTTCAAGTATGGTACTAAGTTGCTTATAACATAGATAGAGGAGGTTTAGTTACTCTGCTACTTTAGTCTCCTTAGGGCAGCAATTACTCTTCTGCATTTATGGAAACAACTGATTGCTGCAGTTGTGAACTAACAGGCTGAACTCCTGATAGTACACAATTCTTAATTCATGGTAAACTGACGCATTATGTTTGACCAATAAAGAGTTTTTTAAAAAGTACCATAAAGTTGTAAAGGCAAGCACACTGACATAAAAGCAGCAAGGAACACAATTAAGACTTGTACAGTATTACAATTAACATGTGAAATAATTCACAAAATGTGGAAAAAAAAACTTTAGTCAGCACCCGTGTCTGCTAGTAGAAAAGATGTAATAAAATACAACCTGGGCTCATTTTGCTTGTAAATATATATTTTCTGGAAGCAATCTTTTTTCAGTATTTCATCATTTTTTTCTGTGAATAAATCTTCCTAGATTTCTGTATATTCTTTATGGAAATTGATTATATTGGTAAAAATTACATATTCTTAGGTGAACCAGCAATAACTAGGCCATCCAGCTATATAGTGTTTGAACCTACTTGGGTATATCTGTTTTCTTACAATTAAATATTAAGTACAGTGGAACCTCGGTTTGCGAGCATAATTCGTTCCGGAAACGTGCTCGCAATCCAAAGCACTCGTATATCAAAGCGAATTGCCCCATAAGAAATAATGGAAACTCAGATGATTCGTTCCACAACCCAAAACTATTCATATAAAAATGATTATTACAAAATATAAAGTAAAATACATAATCCAAATTAACCTGCACTTTACCTTTAAAAAGAATCATGACTGGTGTGAGTTTCTAAACTCATATGGTATTCCACCCAACGGGACGACATGTGGAAGAGCGTCCCAAAGCATTCGCAGTCTCCCAGCACTGTAGCAGTTCACCGTATAAGCGCATCCAAAAAGATCGCAGACATGCTATAAGCGCCTGTCATCAATGGGTCATACAAGGAACATTATAAAGATCCCGCTACAATAAATAACAGCGCTGTTGCTGTTTCATGCTGAATAAAGCTGGTGTTAAAGTACTGAGACTCAGCTTCGTGTTTTGGGGAGCAAGATGGAGACTCGCACTTCACAGCACACACACACACAGTCACAATGCTGTAGTAAACAGTATACGCTCGTACGGATGTGGACTATATGAGTGTGGCACACAGACTCAGATGGAGAATAGGAGACGATTGCCAGAGAGAGAGAGAGAGAGAGATAGAGACGCGCTGGGTGAGCGAGATGAGAGAGAGAGAGAGACGCACTGGGCGAGCGAGCGAGATAAGGAGAGAGAGAGAGAGACGCGCTGGGCAAGCGAGCGAGATAAGGAGAGAGAGAGAGACGTGCTGGGCGAACGAGCGAACGAGATAAGGAGAGAGAGAGAGAGAGATGCGCTGGGTGAGCGAGAGAGCTAGATAAGGAGAGAGAGAGAACCACCATCAGCTCAGTTGTGATCACATGACGCTCAGCAGACAAAGTGTATCCATACTACTCGTATTGCAAGACATCGCTCGTTTATCAAGTCAAAATTTATTAAAAATTTTTGCTCGTCTTGCAAAACACTCGTAAACCAAGTTACTTGTAAACCGAGGTTCCACTGTATAAGAAATAATCAGCAATGCCAATAAAACTGCCAGTAACTTACCTATTGAATTATTAAGCTGTCAAGGAGACAATAAGGTGAGACAAAAACAATAGGATTAAACAATAATTCGACCATTAAAATAAGAAAGGTAAATAAAAGAGTGCATGCCTTTTTGTATTCAGCTGTTATCTGATGCAAATGTACTTAATTCATTATACTATCAGATTTAAGTGCAGGTGTTTGCACTGCTAACCTCAAAACTCTTTTAGAAAACCTATAAAATTTAGTTGGATTGTCACACTCGGCAAATCAATTTTCAATTCATGCAACAGCAATTTCATGAATGTCCTCAATCATTCTTGTCTCAATTATGTTGCTCTTTAGAACTCAACGCTGGGGCCGCTTCGGTTTTTTAGTCTGTACATTGCCATTAGGAGACATCCTTTGAAAACAGAATGTTCCCTTTTAACAACTATGCAAATAACTTTAGTTGTCAGTTTCAGGCCTAATGGTGATTCTCCAACAGGGTCACTAATTAACTGTCTGAGTGAGTTAAACAATGTTTGAGTAAATGAATGAGTGAAGTGACTGATTTGAAGCTTAAATTAAAAGTAGTTTAAGTGATTTACTTTTCAGAGCCTATTAATTTGCACATAATAGAGTATACATTGAAAGAATACCACTACAGTAGGAACCAACACCTTTAGCAGAAGAGCCCCAGACTTTTTTAATGACCTGTCAGAAGTTAAAAATGTTGTCCCACAGGGCTTATACTCTGACATTTACTTTGTTCACTTTACATGTTGCATTTGGGAACTATCCTTATAAAATACTGTATAACATTCATTTCTACTCAAATGCAAATGATATACATCTATACCTTTCTTTTAGACCAAATTATGTTTCTTTAGTAGTATCCTTAATTGTGTCAGTAATTTAAAAGAGTGGATGGATGAGAACTATTTGTCTCTGAATGTAAATAAAAAAGAATATAAAATATAACTAATTGTGAGGAGTGTTGCAGGGAACAATAATATTCTTTAACTCACTTGGACTAACCTTTAGTTTAAACTTCCTGTTTAAATTGTTCTTTATGCAGTTTTCAGTTAATAAAAATACTCAAGACTCATTACAAGAAATAAAGTATGAACACATAACTTTAGTTTTGAAGTTCTTATACTGGCTTCCAGTTAGGCTTAGGATTGATTTCAAAATCCTTCTTCATTACTTACAAAGGGAAGCACCAATTAAGGTTCCCTACTAAAGACTCCAAGAATTCATAAAATAATAGTAGACGATGAAGCTTTTAGTTACAAGGCCCAAAGGCTATGGAGCAATCTGACTGCTAATATAGAAGATGCCCTTTCAGTCTCAACTTTTCAAACCAGGCTGAAGACTCACTACATTAGTATAGCATAATCTGACTAGAGTTGCAGATTAAATATGCATATTGTAGACATCTGACATATTGGGAGTCTTGGAATCTACAGATGTTATGATTTTAGATGGACCAGCACAGACTCTGCTGTGGAATGTCTGGTTTGGGCTGTGAGGTTAGTTAGCTGAGGTCTCCTGGACTGTGACTGTTTCTGACGCTGTTTTTGACTTTCTCTGTTATGACTGACTATGAGCACTTCAGAAGTTTATCTTTTCTATGGATGCTAGTAAATGGAGATTTTGTTTTCCACTTCTCTATTGTCATCTGGATATAGTGCTGGGCTTCCCTGATGTTAATCAGTTTCAAACTACTTTACTTTCCTGTCTTTAAGCAAATTTGTGTTATGTCTACTCATTACGTAGTAAGTCATTTGTAAACTTTGTATTTGTATGTACATGCGAACTCCTCAGAGTGCTCTCTGCATGCACCCAGAGAATAGCTCTGTAATAAAGTAAAATGAATTGAATTCTGTGAAAGGGATGCCTCTTCAGTGTCAGGATTGAAATCTAGATAAAAGACCCAGTACTTGAAAATGTTCTTGTTTGAGCAACTTCTAAACCTGTTAATTTTAAAATTGTGCAACTTTTACATGAATTTTTTTTATTATTGTTTTGTATTTGTAAATCTATGCAAATGAGCTCTTTGTCTTTAGAGAATAGTAATAAATATGAGTAAATATATTCAAACTAAACAGATGTTTTGCTCACAATTGTGTTTACTGGGTGTCAGTTAATGCCTTATTGTTTTTTAAATAGTGAAATATAAAGGACATATTTCTATAAAGATAAGTATATTTTTGAAGCATTAATATACTGCATAGAAAAATATAGGCATATATATTACCAGTCAAAAGTTTTAGAATACCTCAGTTTTTCTTAAAATTTAATCACTTGAATTCCAGTGAATGACCTAAAATTGTGAAAAGGTAAGCAATAAACTCGCAGAGGTTTAAGTTACTGAAAAGTTAAGAAAAGGAAATTTCAGAATATTAAAATTGGACCTTCTTCAGGGAACTACTAATAATTTGCAACCTACAGATTTTCTGCAGCAATTAAGGTAAATTAGGAATTGGAAGTTGAAGCAAACAATTTGTACATGCGTTGCAACTTCTGTTGATTACTTAAAAACCCTGTCTGCCTTAATGCAGATTTGGAAGAGACTGTGTTACTACACCCTCTGAAGTACAACTTGGACAATATTCCAGTGATAATGGCAAGAAAACAGCAATTAATAAATGAAATGAGACCGAGCATTATTACCCTTTGTAGTTTAGTCCTTCCATTTAGAGAAATTGCCAAAAAAATCAAAGTGTCAGTGAGAATGGTGTCCTACAAAATCCAAAGGCAATTGGAAACAGAAAGAAACTCTTATAGAAGAGATCTGGCAGACCCAAAGCCACAACCCAATCAGAACACAGAACAAGTTTACTGCTTATTATTTCTCCATTTTAGGTCATTCATTGCATTTCAACTGATTACATTTGAAGAAAGACTGGAAAAATGGAGGTGTTCTAAAATGTTTAAAATGATATCCTCTTTAATAAAAGCCCTGTGTGCGTCCAGGTGTCCGTGTGTGTCTTCTGGTGAAGTGCGCATGCGCGGGGTCACACGGCACTTGTTCAGTCTCTTCCTGTGCATTCCCTGTGCAGACACATACATAGAATCATGAGAGACAGACATGCACACACAGGCGCGTGCACGACAGACACACGCACACACACAGGCGCCCACGCGACAGACACACGCACGCATACACACATACACACACACACACACACACAGGCGCCCGCGGGACACACACACAGGCGCCCGCGGGACGCACACACGCACACACACACAGGCGCGCGCAAGACGCACACACACACACACAGGCGCGCTCGGGACGCACACACACAGGCGCACGTGGGACGCACACACAGGCGCGCGGGGGACGCACACACACACACACACACACAGGCACGCGCGGGACGCACACACACACACACACACAGGCGCACACGGGACGCACACGCACACACACACACACACAGGCGCACGCAGGACATACACACACAGGCGCGCGCGGGACGCACACACACACACACACACACAAGTGTGCGCGTGCATTGTTGCAGTGTTACTTTTCTTGGTTGTTTATTAATTTTTCAACTGTTCATTTTTTTCCCTGTGCTTAAAACTCATTAAAAAAGGTGTTTTTAGCGAGCGGGTTGTAAGGCTATAGCGCGAACTCTTCCAGTCTTAGTTTTCTCAGCTGTTCAAAGTTTTCTTAGTGTTATTCAATGTTTTTACATTTAGTTTACTATTACGCTGTGCATTCAGTGGTATAATTAACTATATATGTGCTTAAAAACGTAAAAAAATATATATTTACATACAGTTCATACGGTCTGGAATGGATTAATTGCATTTACATACAATCCTATGGGGGGAAATTACTTCGGTTCACGACCAAATCGGGTTACAACCAGAGTTTTGGAACGAATTATGGTCGTGAGCCGAGGTTCCACTGTATTACTGTCATACAAAATTACAGGCATTTTACGGAAATACAAACCAGTATTACTGAGAAAGAAAATTAAAGGCACACAATACAGTGACACATATTACAGCCACATACAAGGTCTCTTGCCATTTAATATAGACTGTTCCTACTAATGTTTATGCACTACTGTTCTAGCGCCCGTTATTGTAACGGGCTTAATGTCTAGTTGTTTATATTTGTTTAATTGCTGCTTTAAGACTACAGTTTATACTATTATTCAAATAACCTTTACATGTAAGAAAAATGACCCTACAGATGTATTATGAATTAATTTGTTGATGACATACAGTTAAAAGGAAAGACTATTAAACAAAATTACTGAATCAAAGTGACAATCATATACACAATAAAATGAGTACCTCTCACAATGATAACAGAAACAGCTATGCCAGAAGCATAATGGCTTATCACCATGTGCTAAAGAGAACTTGGGGAGTAACCAGGATTACTGGAACACATTAAACATCTTGGGTGTTAGAGGGTTGGATTGTAGGAGTCCCAGAGGCCCATTCTGATCCTGGATGTTAATCACGGGTTCCTACAGGAAGTAGTTCCTGGCATGGGATTAAATGCTTCCTCTGACTTCAAGACATATGAGGTTGGAGTTGGGTGTGTAGTTAGAGTTAAGGGCTCTAATAATGGATGAAGAGATATTAGAGAGACAGATACAAACTTTGTGACAAATGACGGATTACAAGAACTGAAATTTGTGTACATGTATGCAACACCCTACCTATTTTGCCCACTTTATTTTGATACTTTAATTCCCTCTTATGTATCACTTTCCTTGAGTGAATTTTTAGTTAAAAAATTATTTCTGTAGTTTTCTTTTGTCTCCTTGTCATTTTTGTGCTGCTCCCTCAAGGTCTAATTAAGCCAACAGGTTCTCAGGCTGTCTAACAGGTAGGTGTCTATTTTTTCTGGTAGCAATTTTACTGTGAAGTCAGTGCAAAGTCCAAATTGTTTTCTTCTTCTTTATTTTGGTTTTGAATTATGGGCAAAGGCAGGATTTGAATTTTGAACTCTGTAATGGGACTGGAACAGCAATACATTTGTCTTGTAGAGCTGCATAGGAGAATTAGTTAGAAAAGCAAGAAGAAAGACGTTTGTAACAGTCTCTTTGGGCATCAGCTGGCTTTGGTGAGCTGCTCACAATGTGGGACAAATGACACAATCAACGAAAGGTGTCCCCCACATTAAGATCAACTACTTCACAACCGACTAGTGGGGACTATAAAAGCAAATTATAACTGAAGAGGTAGACACAACTAGGTAGATTCTGCCAATCCTTCCAGCACAAACAATCAATCTCCAACAGAGCAATCACACACAAGAAAACTTAAAATAAAGGTTTTGTAGTTACAATACTTAAAAAGACTTTTCTCTCTAACAATAAAATGTATTAACAACACATTATGATAGTTTTCCTTATAGTGTGAAAAACCTTGTATTGATCAAATGTATATTGCAAAATCATGTGGTATATTCTACAACTGTTTCAGCTTAATGTTTTACATATCAAGGCACAATTAACAATCGACTATTCCCCAAAATTAGAAAAATCTAACTTCAAATAACTAACAAGATATAACACACTTAACATTGTCATTATTTAGCACAAAATGCCACTGCATCACTTGCAAACATGTCTCCAATAACATAATCTGGATTTTTTTGTAACCACACAGACTTTTTGCCTGTCCGAAAAGTTTATTTACCACATTTTTCACAGAAATATGCAGTGATCTATGTAGGTGAGAAAAAAGACGGCATGCATATTATTTTCTTAAATTTGTAAAATACTGTATATAGATAAGGTTTTCTGCTTAATTTTGATATTAGATTTTATGTTATGAATCTTTTTAATTATGTAAAGTAAAAAGCAAGTTCAGATAATGCATGGATGGATGGATTGGGATCTTTATAATGGATTTCATAGCAAAGTATTAGAATGATCAGGAATGGTTAAAATATTAATTATATGAGTAGCATATTTTTTCCAGCACTTATGACAAAGGTAGATCCTGTCTTGAATCTTTTAACAGGTATCATAATTACTAACTTGGTTCAGCCAATATAGTAGATGCATTAATTCATACAAAGGAATAGCCTGTGAAACTTCTCCTAGACGCATCAGCTAACTGAACAGAAGTATTAAAAGTTTAACATAATTTCAGGGCATCCACTGAAAAAGAGATGTCAGATGATTTCAGGGCATTGGTTCATTGAATTAACTCAAATGATTGTAGGGTATTAAAGAAAAGAGGGAAAATTATATTTGGGGGGCATCAAGCAGTGAAGTAGGGATGACAGTTGACAAGTAAACAAATACCAAAAGTACTACAGTTTACCTTATATAAAGATTCTTATGAAACCTACAGAAAGTATGAGCAGGGAAGCCTTCTGTACTCTGTGTGGTTCAATATATCAGCAAAAACAATCATCAGTTTTCATTATTTGGATAAAATATTCATTCAGTTTCATTATATTTTCTTTCATTTATCAATCCTTGGAATACTGAATATCACTAAAGTAAATGTAAATTTTTTTCCAGTTGTCACACAGGCTCAGTGAATTGGCTTATATGTGCATAGACAATTCTGGTACCAGATTGTATTTTGAACTTTAGTGGCCTTCATTTGGTGTTTACAGATGTTCAGTTAAAAATGAGAATGTCTGAATTGCCATTATAAAACAGAACAGTATGACTGCATTTCATGTGGCACTTTCTGGATTGCAGAAATTTTGTGACACTTATTGAGCACCTGATGCTTGAAATATACTGTATACCTAAAGGGTTGTACCTTAATTTGTCAGATTTTTATAATGCTAACAATGCATAATAGTGAAGACATTCTCTAAAGTAGCTTACAAAATTCAGAAATGTATTGTGATTGCTTATGTAAAAAACGTTCAGTAAACAGAAAAGAAGGCTTAAAAAGGAAATTGTAATCTGTGTTGCTATGGGTGTCCTATTTAATATTTTCCTTTTTGCAGTCATTCATTTTCTGTACTCTATATGTGAAACTACAGGAGCTGAGTTAGATTTTTCAAACTTAAGTCCAGGCAAAACTAGGGAATGCAAATGCAAGATAAACATTATAACATTAGACCTTGTGGCAGATTACAATGCGGTAAAATGGAATATTCCAAATTGCTCTCTGTTTATCTCCTTTCCTTTGCACTTTATCAGTTCCAGGCTTTACATATTTATTTAGTATTTTGGCATTTTCTGGAGAGTAGCTGCCAATTTCTATAATGCAGAAACCACTCAAATGAAACTGATAAAAAGCAGAGTGAAGCTTATCAGACTGGGGGCTTTAGAGCTACACATGGGTGAAATCTGGGTCTAGAATGTGGGCGTCAGTAATGATTCCTGGCTCTGATACTGAGAAAATGTAATGGGCTTTCAGTCGAAGATACTTTTGGGACTAAGCTCAAGAAGAGTTTTGATTCTTTGTTTTTTACATGCTCTTTTTTGAAAGGGCATGGTAAATCTCTTCCTACAGATCTCTTCACAACAGACCTTTCAAGTGAAAAAAGGTGAATAGGAACATAATTAATTTTTCCGATTTTTCTTTCTGTCTCTTTTATACTCACTGTTATTTGCTCATAAAAAGATTATGCTATTTATATGGCAACAGCCTAGTGAAATGTTTATCATTGCAAGGTTGAGTGAAATGTTAGATGTATTTTAAAAGGAATTTTTATCTATTCCTTCACCTTCAGAATATTAGTTTGCATATGTGTAGCAAGGCCATAGGGAATGTCGTAACAATCATGGTGATTAATTAAAGACTACTACCAACATTATTAAAGTCTGAGAGGAAGAGAGTTGTGAGGGACATCTGTGAAGGGAATTGAGGTAATTTGTTTTATTATATATTTATGTGTGTGTGTGTGTGTCACACAGTGTCTGTCTTTTATTTTCTGTTTTTTCTTCCTCTTTCTACATACATTACATCATGTCTTTCAAGCTATGCCCTTTAAACTCTGTACTGTAATTAAATTTCAGTCATTATGAATTATGAAATTTATTTAAAGAATATGGCAGGGCTGTGGAGTCGGAGTCGAGGAGTCAAGAGACAATTTTGGGTATCTGGAGTCGGGGCTGTAGTTGGCAACATTGTACCAACTCCAACTCCTAATCAATTAAAAATTGTAATGAAAAAAAATACAGCAAGTTCAAATGTCCCATTTCACAAACAATAGTTGTAATGAAGTACTTCTCTGATGTAAGAATAAAGCCCAGAAGGTCAGCTGAGCTATAATACAACCTGACATTCACATACTGTAATCTGGATTATGGTACATTACAAAAAGTGTTTTCATTTTATTTCAGATGTAATGTGTTTAACAAGTGTAATGGTGTAGGTGGAGGTGTGTGCTACGGCCTGATGTGTGTTCAGGGATTTAAACTGGCCAATACGGTAGAGAGTCAGCTTCCTAGCCAGTAGTTCTGTGGTTAAATGACGTGTATGTTGCCTTCCTTTAATCAACATGGAAAATACATCAGCATATTAAATACAGAGGAGTCGGAGTCAGAAGTACCGGAAACTAAGGAGTCGGAGTCGAAGGATTTATCTACCGACTCCACAGCCCTGGAATATGGACTGGAGGATTGCTGTACTCACCCTGGACTGCAGATAATGTTAGTGAAGGCTATATATTGCTGCCTAATGGAAGAATAATGTTTGCTAAATCTTTGCATATACAGTATGTCTAAGAGCATTTTTACAGAAATATGGGAATTTATAGGCCACACGACCTTTGGTGGACATATACAGAAGCAGCTTGTATCATCACGTTTCCCTCTTTCTCATTCTCACCCTCCTGATATATATATAAATATATACAGTATGTTAAGCTATTTACCATTTTGAATGTTAAGATGTCACCTGAGAGTCCCATCTTGATGTTTCTAGCCCACTTGTAATCCAGCTATGCATAAACATATCAAATATGAACACGTTCTCCAGTAACACTTAGAAATTTGTACTTGAACAGCTCTTGGACTCAATTCAGAACTATTCACAGGTTGACCTTGATGCTATTCAGTGAAAACTGAAAAAGTTAAAGATAAACAAAGGAAGAACTTGTTGAAGTTTGAGACACTGATAAAAACTATAGGTTACTGTGACAAATAAACTAGTGTCAAACCTGAGCACTTATACTGGCACTGGAATGAGACATAGATGTTTGGAGCTAACAGAAAAGGGAAGGCTTGACGTATGGTAACTCAAATGCAGTGAGCAACCATCACCAATAAGAAAAGAGATGGGACAAATACTTGATGGAGAGTGGGAAGGAAGAGAATGCAAATACTACAGTATCTGATCGAATGACTATTATGTGAATTTACAATTAGACCTAGTTACACCTAGAATGGCAAGTTGATGATGTTCTTCCTTCAATATGAACATATGGCTTCTAAGTAAAAAAAATCAAGTAAAAAAAAAAGTGTATTTTCTCTTTTGAGAAATATTATTGGTATAGTTGTTTTCTAACTAATTACACTACAATATATTGACATATACAGCATTTACTCAGTATATATACAATGACCAGTGAATTAAGTGTAAAGATATTAAAAGATTATCCATATAATATGACCTTTATAGCCAATGTAATTTCCTGTTAAAACTGTTCATAATAATTACTTTCTTGGATATAATTTGTAAACAGTTATTTGTACTGTAGAATGAATGCATTAAAACAAATAACTAATTCTGCTCACATTTGCAATAGAACACTGGACGTTTTCACACTAAATGGCCAGACACGTGTTGCCTATGTGTGAAGTATTCATTTATTTTAGGCTCACTGATTAATCTAACTACTGGGCTAATTGCATCCTAGCAGGAAATTGTTGTCAAGACATATCTATGATAACCTCCATCAGCTTTGGATTTATTACACTTCCCACTACAAACTGCTATATCACTTTGGATCAAAGACTTCATCCTTCAACAAGTTAAGAATACTGGATTAACTCCTTACGAGATGACGCCTTAAGACAGCGAGAGTAATTGGTAGAAGTATAGTATAGGATCTTGCCTGAAGGCACAGTTGTGCTGGAAATAAAGTTTTGTATTGAAGAAGTTGGTAGCAGCATTTTTTTTGAAGTGATTTTTTTCTTCAGTAACAAGTGACCTTAATAATCACATGGTAAATCAGGTATAATTATGCTAAAAGAGAATACTATTTTAAAATACAAAAATAAAAGTTAAAACATGATACCTTACTGACATAAAGGGAGAAAGATAGTCTGAAATATCTTTAGGAATCATAAAAGCAGCTTCTACAGATAAATGCTTTGGTACTAATGATTGATCAATAAGATTTATAACACAGAGGCAAGTGGTCGGAGCCATTAGTTAACTGCACCAGCCAAACCAGTTTATTAAACTTTGCTTGAATTTGAATGTGAAAGTTTATGTATGGTGTAACAGATTACACAAACCAAGGTAAAAAATTGTGGCACCACCCGGTGACCATGTTTAATTGAAAAGCAAAAAAACAAGCAACAATTACAAAAGAATGTCTTTTCAGGGTGGAGTTCAACAGTGAACTGACTTCAAAAATAGCTGAACTTCCATTCATATGTCCTTCCTACGGGAAGAGGTGGGTCCAAGTGGACAGACACTGGAAGTGATGTCACAAATGTTACACAAATTACAGTGGGTAATTACAAGCACCAGAACCCTTAAGCCATCCCCTATGTGAACACGTGTGACAATGGCAAAAAAACAGGAAACTGCATATGCCAAAAAAAAATCTGATTTATAAAACCTGGCAAATGCACATTAGCACAAAATGTACACTTATAAATCACAATCATCTTGAAAATGTGCACCTCGAATTTTACCCGGTTGCCATACTGCAACAACCATATATGTACTATGCTGAATAACCTTGTACATATGCTATTACGATACTGAAGATCTTCATTGGCTGGTACAGAAGCTCTCCCCTGATGCACCCAGACACTGCCACCAGCATTTGAGGAGTCTTAGTGCATCTCCTCTGAGCTTTGGAGTCTGAAAAAGGTATAAGGAAGCCAGCACCTGAGCAGATGGCCACTATCACCTCACACATGTTATGACATAATTGCTGTTACAAAGAATAGTATAGACCATGTGAAACACTAAGGGTTCAGTTAGTTAACTTACCAATAAGCCAGCCATCAAGCACAGCACCATCAGTAATTCATATAACAAACGTTGCTTTGCCCCAAAATAAATGAATCACGGGTTGACCCAGGCCACTGAGCTATAATATTTGTCAGTTGCATCTTGGCATAACAAATGAGTTGTAAGTTAATGAAATGTAACTACTTTAAAAAAAGCAACTTCATTCTCACTAGGTGCACTTATTGCAATATGAGTGCAGTCAATTGCTCTGATTACATTATGAGAACTTGACCCTGCTACGTATTGTTTTTTTATGTTGTTGTCATTTGTATGTTTTTATATTGAAGCTTGGCTGAGATATTTCTAACCTGTCGGCCAATTCCCAGTGGTAGGTATCTGTTGTTAGAAAGCCAGGTGTTGTTAAAACCTAGATATGAATAGGTAGAGCCTGATTTTGTTTCTAATGCCATTACCAATACAGTACATAATTCCTAAAGAATTGCTTTTGGCTACATAAATCAGCACATAAACCAGTCATCATCATGGGAAAAGATCGTGCTAGTCCGTAAACATTTGTTTCCTTCATATATGTGCATTTGCATAGTTTTCAAGTAGTGCCAAACAAACTATGTTGTGTCAAACTGTTAGGCCATGAATAGACAATAGGGCATAATATATATAGCTTTCCATATACAGGGAGTGAACCACACCTGTGTTTTTGCTTAATGCAATTATTGACAACATTGGAATACTTCGGTTTCTAATTCTTAGATGTGACAACAACTTGGCTAAATAAACTTATAAAAAAACCAAAAATAGATGTGTGTAAATATGTAGCACTGGCTGTCTTAAAAGGGAACCAAAATAGAGTGTATAAATCATATTCATCACTTTTGAGGAATAATACATTTTTCACATCAAAGCACATTATAATAATGGCCCAGTGATATTAATTATTATACACATAAGTCATCATTTAGCTGGTTTGGCTGCATTTGCTGACTTGATTAATGCTGTTTTCATTTCTCGTTTACTCTGAAATGTGTACAGATGGATCAAAGTTGCCATAAATGTGTGCACGCTCTCCTGACAAGTTTTTTTTTTTTTTTTTTTTTATAAATTTTGACTTTTAATTGGAAAGTTGCATACATAAATTTTGAGTATCTTTTTTGAGTGTACACAAGTTTTATAATTCTGAATCTTGGAGCCTGGGTTATACCATTTACAGTATGTGTAGTCAGCAAATGCTCCTTGTGTCTACATGGGTTCCTCCCTGTGTATCATGGCATTCTAAAGATGTGTGTGTTTTGTGTTTTGAGTTAAGTGATAGTAGTTAGTGAGCCGGCCCTGGGATGGACTGGCAAATGCAATTATTAGCAATAGTACTATGTGGAAGAAGGAAGTCGACAGCTATTTAATTGAGTCTGCTTTCTAATTTGTCTAGTAGTCTATACCACCTTTTTGTTATTTCTTCTCTCATGTTATACTCCATGAACAACTTCATTATCAAATGAAGAGAAGAGAAAACAAAAAAATAGGAAAAAGGACACTGACTTCTCTGTAGTCACTTTAGTAGTTGGTGAAATACAGAGGGAACGAGCAAACCCCACAAAGAAAGTAATCTGGCTGAAAAATTATGTCAAAGAATCTCTACCTTTATAAAATCCAATGTCTGTCTGTCTGCGTGTCTGTCCGCTTTTTATGAGAGAACTACTTAATGGATTTAGATCAGGTTTTTTTCTATAATTTGCTTGAACATTCTGGTTGATTTTGCGACTTCTCTCATTGCTCTATGTATCACAGTTTGCTTGCGGCATCAATTTATTTGCACGAATTCAATAGACACGCAGTGGTGGGCCGAGGGGAGGGGAGCGGGACCCTCCTCACTCACGCACCAGCCTCGAGGCATTCCTTACCTCCGCTTAGCTAGCGAATAAGAGAACACTTAACAGTTTTAGATCAGGTTTTTTTCTATAATTTGGTTGAAAATATCTGGTTGATTTTGCGACTTCTCTCATTGCTCTATGTATCACAGTTTGCTTGTGGCATCAATTTATTTGCACAAATTCAACAGACACGCGGTGGTGGGCCGAGGTGAGGGGAGCGGGACCCTCCTCACTCATGCACCAGCCTCGAAGCATTCCTTACCTCCGCTTAGATAGCAAATAAGAGAACACTTAACAGTTTTAGATCAGGTTTTTTTCTATAATTTGCTTGAAAATATCTGGTTGATTTTGCGACTTCTCTCATCACACTAAGAATTATAGTTCGCTTGCGGGAACGATATATTTGTGCTGATCCGAGACAGAGGCTGTGGGCCAAGGGGAGGGGGAAGCATGACATCAGGAGTAGGGAGCTGGGCAGGGCCCCTCCTCACTGTCCTGTTTTACTACGGGCGGAGCCGCGGGGTATGGCTCGTAATATATAAGTTAAAATACAGCGCCTTTCCAACAGATAATAAAAAAGATATGATATAACCTCTTTTAGATGGGCACATACTGGTATAAAGAAATCCAAGTGCTGTCTACTACAGTATAAGATACCCAGCCAGGCAAGACATGCTGTAAATGGTTTTAGTAAGCTGCGTACAATAAGCACTACATGTTTTAATATTTGGTATCACCTCAAAACACTAAAATAAGTACATCTCTAACACAGTCAGAAAGAGTTCAGGAAGAAAACTCCATATGCCTCAAACAATTTGCACAGATGCAACAACAACAACAGAACAACAGCAGAGCAACAGCAGAATGCTCATGTACAAAATGTGTAGAAACTGTTCCAGTATGAAAGGACAACCATTCAATTTGAGCATATGAATAAGTCGCATATTTTATGTTTTCAGAAGTATGCAGAAGCCCTAAGACTAATCCCATATAACATTTCACAAATACAAAGAATTTAAATAAAAAAATTAAAATGAACTTTTTTAAAGAAACAAAACATTCATTTTTTGTTTAATTTGAGTGAAGAGAATATTTCCCTAAGAATGTTGTGTGAAATCCATGCAATGTTTTTCTAAACAGTATTGCTCATAATTCATAATTTAACATTTCCCGTCAGAGGAGCAAAACTGCAACATCAATCAGTCAATCAACCAATCAATCAATCAATGCTGGGAGTTGCAAAGGGAGATGGGAAACGATTTTCTGAATAATTAAATTAAAAGCTCCTGCCAATTTCTCAGCTAAATCATTCAACTGTATATATCACAAACCTGTTAAGGCACATAAAAATTGCTTTAAGTCATCGTACTCCAATACAGGATTGTGGGAGTTCACACTCTCAACTCACAACCTGGGAGCAGCATTAACCCCAAGGCAGGAACTAGCTCTGGACAGATCACTAATTCAGTATAAGGAAATGGCAAGACATCACCTGAAAACTTCTAACTGAGGATATAGCTACTCCTGTGTGTTTTATATACTGTTGTAAAATTATAAATGAAATAAAAACAAATATATTTTTGCCACCCATCACATTTTCTAACCTGGTTTATCTGCTTTATCCAATGTAGAGTCCTGGGGATAGAATATTTTTATTAGAATATATTTATTTTCATCCTTCCATCCATTTGTCTTTTTTCTGAATGGGCTTAAGGCAACATGTGTTTTACTCAGGCTGAAATACTTTGTCAGAGTTACCAGTCTGCTACATTATAAATTCAGGATACTGTACACAGAAAAGAAAAAGAGGCATGGCTGTATATTCACTGGAAGATTCTGAAGTGTATGTGCAGCAATTTGCTTATGATTATTTTAGCTGCCTGTTTGAAGGGAGATAGATAGGCAGATGCATAATGGCACTCGGTTTTGTTTTCTTTATTTCCATTGCTACTACTACCAGCATGTCCAGAGTACGTTCCATAACTAAGCCTGGCCTTTTTAATTAGTTTATTGATTTGATTGGTCTCTGTTGAAGTTATATGACCAGCCCAGCACACCATAGCTCAGAAAATTACACTGGCTATCACAATTATAGAAGATGTAAAGGATGTCACTACTCACTAAAGGAATGCAGTTTCCTAAGAAGAAATAATCTGCTCTGCTACTTATTATATAGTTCCTCTGTGTTATTAGACCAGTCCAGCCTGCCATTAATGTGAACCCCCAAATACTTCAGGCAGAGCGAAACCTTCAAATCCGCTCCCTAAGTAGTAACCAAGTGTAGAGGCTCTTTCTTGCGGCAGAAGTCATTAAACTGTTCCTTGGTTTTGCCGATGTTTAGTTGCAATTTTCTTCATACTAAGAATGACATTTCCTAACCTGATCCCTATAGTTTGCTTCATCCCCGTGTAAATATATTCCATTAGTGCTGAATCATCATCAGAGTGATATTATCTGGTGCTAAATGTACAGTCTGAGGTGTAAAGGGTGAAGAGAAAAGGAGACAGAACTGTTGCTTGCAGTGCTTTATAAAACATTCATTGCTTAAAGAAATGTATTCCTTCATATCCATTCACTGACGGCATTACTTTGAGGATGTGTTAGCCTTTCACAAAGGCTGTATTGAATTATCTCAACAAGATAAACTGATTACTGTCATTTTTGTTCTGAACATTGTAATGAGCACTTTGTTTAAATTTAATTTCAAGACTTACATGCCGGTATAAAAGGTGTATCAGTGCATGATCCTAACCTCAATCTATTTATAAAAGAGGCAAAGTCATGTATGTAGCTTTTATCACATTGATTCTTCTAAAACAATGTCTTTAATGTACAGTTAGTTTAAATGTTGTCTACAAATTAAGTTCAGTATGTAATTGTGTGCCCTTTAATAAAATGTTGCCCTGCTCTGGTTTAAATTCTGATTGATTCCAAAGGATTACATAATATCTGAAACTGATAAAGATTATTCAGAACTCAGATATACAATGTACTAAATAAGACGCAACAAATGTCTCTGGGTTACTATATGGAGCAATGCGTAGTATTACATGCTTAACATGTTTAGTTGCTTCTAGTTTACACAAATAAACTGAAATGATGATCAGCAATTTAAGTATACAAAAAGATAAAGGAAGGCAAGAAGCCATCAGTGATACTTCAGAAAATTTCTGGTGGATACAGTGAGCACTGGTTCAAGCTGACAGAAAGGCAACAGTGACTCAAATAACCATTTGTTACAGTCGAGGTATGCAGAAGAGCATCTCTACATGCACAACACATCAAACCGTAAAGCAGATGGGCTACAGCAGCAGGAGACCACACCTGGTGCCACTCTTGTCAACTATGAACAGGCAACTGAGGCTACAATTTGCAAAAGCTCACCAAAAGTGGACAATAGAAGTTTGGAAAAACATTACCTGATATGATAAGTCTTGATTTCTGCTGTGATATTCAAATGATAGGGTCAGAATTCGACATCAACAGCATGAATGCATGGATCCATTCTGTCTTGTATCAACAACTCAGGCTGGTGGTAGTGGTGGTGGTATAATGGTGTGAGGAATATTTTCTTGGCACACTTTAAAAGCCACAGCCTACCTGAGTATTGTTGCTGACCATGTCCATTCCTCTATGACCATAGCGTACCCATTGCTGATGGCTTCCTTCAGCAGGATAATAGGCCATATCACAAAGCTCATATCATCTCAAGCTGATTTCTTGAACATGAAAATGAGTTCACTGCATTCAAATGGCCTCCACAGTCACCAGGGGCCTCGTGCATAACGCTGTGCATAGAATTCACACTAATATATGGCATACAGACTAAAGCGTAAATGTGCGTATGCACAAAAAAATCCAGACGCATAAATTTGTGCTTACGCCAACTTCCACGTTCTTCTGCTACATTAGTCCTGGTCAGCGTGAAAAGTAAGCCTATACACGCGCCTGCCACCCCACCCCATCTCCTTCCAGAATTATGCCTCTTTGAATATGCAAATCAATATAAATAGCCCCTTGGGTTTAATGTTCTGTGAAAAGACAATGGCAAAAGCACAGGGGAAAATAGAAGAATTTCAGTGAATGCCAAGTGGAGGCAAGAAAAAACATACTATTTGTTGGTTTAAACAGTGGTATAGACAACAAAAGGAAGTTGATCGAGTGGCATAGAGTGTCAGAGAAACTCGAAAGTTGAAGTTCACAAAGTCGCACAGTACCTGAAATAAAAAAAAGTCAGATATCAAAATCGTCAATTTAATCTCAAAATTTCCACTTTAATCTTGTAGTTTATTTTGTCATTAAAATAGAAAGTCATAAACTTCATCTTAAAATCATTTAATTTACTAGTTTCTCAAATACCATCGTAACTAAAGTAGCATGTTAAATGCTTTGTATTCTGTGTGTTCTTCTATGTGCTCTATGTGTGTGAATCACTACGTGCTTCTTAAATGGGCTTTCTCTTTCTCCGACACGACACAGAATACATCACATTTGTGATATTACAGCTCTCTGAATAATTTAATTACTGAGATGTATACTTGATATAATTTTCATGATGATAGAAATTAAAGCATGTATTATACATGGGAACACATTGGAGCAACGGTAGCGACGAGCAGATGCCCCGTCCAGAGATTGTTCCTGAAATAACTTATTGTGGCAGTACTGTCTCTTTCAAATATACTAACCCCCAATTCCTGTCCTTCCTTTTCTTTCTCCAAGTAACCGATCACCTCACAGTCAGCTCTGTAATAGATGTCAAGTCATCTGTAAGCTTAGAACGGCGATTCTTCAAAACTTTTAAGGAACATTGAAATATCTTCATAGCACATGTTTAATCATTCTGTAGCCACCGATGCATAAGGTGAAGTCAGGCACGGGTAAAACGCATGTCAAAGAAATCTCACAGTCCAAAAGTTTGTTTTAAAATATTTAGTGAAAGTTAAAGGCAAATAATCCACACAAGAATAAAAGGAAAAATAATTACACATGTAGAATAAAGGCAAAAAAAAAACTTAGCTTTTCTTGAGAAACTTTAGTTATTTCTATATTTAAACGTTCTTTACTTCTTTCTATACTTAAAGGTTCTTAATTTCTTCTTCTGTATGCCTTAAGCATACGGTTCAACACTTAAGTGCTGTTTTACAAGTAATTTCACACTCAAAAGGCCCATAGGCCATTTGGCACATAGGCATGTGCCCAGCCACGGTCACGTGCACAAGCACGATCACGAGCACGAACACGGTTAAAAACTGTATGCCTCTATAGCTTACACAAGGCAAGGCTAGACACTAACTGGAGAACATTGTTCACTCAAAGCTGTTAGAAAATGACAGTAAAATACCAATACAATTCCATTCACAGGGGTTATAGAAACCTCTCATAGATTATGCATTGTCATCTAGTAAAATATTCATTAATCTTATAGAACTAGGAAAATGGCTCTTACACATTCTATCCATCCAGTGTCGCGCCAGCCCCAGCAAGAATACAGCGCGAGGCAGGAACAATCCCTGAACTGGGCGCCAGCTCGTCACTAACACTGCAACACCATGTCCTCACATGTTTAATTATTAACAGTACAGATTATTTAAATGATGTTAAAATTTTATCTGTATAATGCAATAAACATACTTTGCTGCATTTCATCTTAAAAACGATATTGTCATCATATGTAAATACACGCTTTATAAAGTGGCTCAGGTTGTGCAATATTATAACTGTATCGCAAGTTTACAGTGAGGTAATTGTACTTATAAGTACAGACAGTTCTACAAGGAGCACATGATGGACTGATTGAGTGTGTTCATAGTTCTTGTGATAAAACTATTTCTGAACAGCAAGTTACCTACAAGAAAGACTCTAAAGCATTTGGCTGAAGCAGTGTGTCCTTGATGCTGTATACCAATAATTCTCTTACTGATCAGCTGCTGTAGAGATGTGATTCCACACTCAGATACAGTGGGATAAATACTCTGAGTGGTTTAGTGAGAGTAACAAGCTAAAACAGCTACGGTATTTGGAATAGTTTGGCCAATCAGTGGACCATTATATTGTTACAGGTTAATTACAATCAGATGCCTTAAACTAATAAACATTATGCGGTTAATTTCAATATATTTGATAAAGCCGCGTCAGGGATGTGGATCTAAAAAAGAAAGGGAAACTACACTGGAACAATAGCACTGCTTTGAGACCGTCTGAGTGTCACATGGAAGCATATTAGGGTAGAGAGAAAAGAAAAACAAAATAGCATCACAATGGATTTGCAAAACTGAGCGGAGAACCTGCGTACGCCAGGCATTGAGCTGGCATGAAAATGTGTGTGGCTTTACACCAAGTTTAGTTTTGATACATCGTGATGTGAGCATGGAAACGGGTGTATCCAACATTTTTGTGCGTACGTACCATTTATACATGAGGCCCCAGATCTCAATCCGATAGAGCACCTTTGGGATGTAGTGGAAGGGGAGATTTGTATCATGGATATGTAGCTGACCATTCTGCAGCAACTGTGTGATGCTGTCATGTCAAAATGGACCAAAATCCCTGAGGAATATTTCCTGCACCTTGCTGAATCTAAAACATGAAGAATTGTGGCAGTTCTGAAAGCAAAAGGGGGTCCAACCTGGCACTAGCAAGGTGTACCTAATAAAGTGGTCAGTGAGTGTATATACATACACATGGACACACATACATAATTACAAATGAGAGGTGGTGCAGCCATAATAATTTGGACCTTAACATTCAAAAAACTGAGGACATGATCATAAATTTCAGAAAATAGTACCCTGCTCACTTATCACTTGGTGTAAATGGCTCAGTCATAGGGATGACAGAGTAAGTTAAATTTCTGGGCACTGTGCTGTCACAAAACCTTAAATGGGACAATAACATCACATACATTATTAAGAAAAACCATCAGAAAATGTTCTCTTTGCATCAGCTGAGGAAATTCAATCTCCCTCAAGCAATATTGGTCCAATTCTCCAGAGCCATCAGAGTCCATTATGACTTCATCTATAACTGTCTGGTTTGGTGCTGCCTCTGTTCAGGCTAAGGCCAATCTGCAGCGTGACATCAGAGCCTATCTGTGAAAAGATAGAAGACTGTAACTTAACGCATGTTAAAGTCCTATATGAGTCCAGGGTGCGGAAGCGGGGTGCAAAGATCATTGCTGATATGACTCACCCAGGGCATCACCTATTCCAAAGACTTTGTGCAGTGAAAGCTAAAACAACACGTCACCTAAAAAGTTTTTTTTTTTACCAGGTGCAGTTATTCTGACTAATCAGGTCTGAGCTTCTACTCAGCATCTACTGTATCTATAATGCACATTAGACTACTTGGACATTTCAACCCCTACTATCTTTTTATTTTTTTGAATTGCCCTTGTATGCTGCATCATATTTTATCATTTTATATTTTATCTTCTTATGTTTATCTTCTGTATTCAGTGTTGTCCTTGTATGTTGCACCAATATTATCAACACAAATTCCTAGTACACACTAGTGTTCCTGGCCAATAAAGTGAATTCTGACTCTGACATACATATATACTGGGAGTATTGCATTTGTATTTGTAATTAGCAAAACCTTCTGATGTTTGCATGGGCCCAACAGTACACTACCTGTAATTATTTAAAAATTATATGCTTAAATGTACCACTGCTCTGTATTAAGTAGTCACAAGATCTACAGTACAGGCCAAAAGTTTGGACACACCTCCTCATTCAATGTGTTTTCTTTATTTTCATGACTGAAGGCATCAAAACTATGAATGAACACATGTGGAGTTATGTACTTAACAAAAAAAGGTGAAATAACTGAAAACATGTTTTATATTCTAGTTTCTTCAAAATAGCCACCCTTTCCTCTGATTACTGCTTTGCACACTCTTGGCATTCTCTCGATGAGCTTCAACAGGTAGTCACCTGAAATGGTTTTCACTTCACAGGTGTGCCTTATCAGGGTTATTTAGTGGAATTTCTTGCTTTATCAATGGGGTTGGGACCAGCAGTTGTGTTGTGCAGAAGTCAGGTTAGTTGGATGATCATTTATTTTTCAACAGGACAATGACCCCAAACGCACCTCCAGGCTGTGTAAGGGCTATTTGACCAAGAAGGAGAGTGATGGAGTGCTGTAAATGGTCATGAAAATAAAGAAAACACATTGAATGAGGAGATGTGTCCAAACTTTTGGCCTGTACTGTATGTTTATTCCATGATAATTCCAATGGAATCACAGCGTAGGGTAAAAGGTGTAGTCCAAAATTTGAAAAGGCATAAAGCATTTCTTTTGTTTTACATTCCCCTTTCATTAATAGCATCAGTTCAGAGTGGTTTGTTTGCAAAGCAAATGAGGTTGTAATATAAAATAAACACACAGTATGAAAATAGCAAATATTACATTACACGGTGAGGGCTTTAACTCACATGGTTGAAACCTCACAGAGGTCTACTCTATACACAGATCTTCAACGAGAAACAACAGCAGTCTTCCTGCAATGGCTATAACATGGGCTCACCTTGAATCTGTAAAAACGTCACATATGCAATGTGCCCAAATTCTAGACAAAAAACCAGTTTATTCTTCACAGTGACCCTTCTTTGTTTCTCAACAAATAATGAATTCATCTCCTAAGTGTAATTTTGGTATGTTGTGCAACTGGTAAATACAAAGACATTTTTACTTACCTTTAAAGAATTTTTTTTCCATCTTGGATGAACCTAGCCTTACCTTTTGCACTGCACTTGCGGACATTAAACTGCTTTTCTGTAACACACAAAATCAGAATGAGCAAAGCTGCATAGTTGGAGGCTAGACCATTAGGGTAAAAGGAAGAAGAATTATACTATATAAGAAAAATCAATGGATACAGACATATGCTTCATATCTGCAGTCTGACAGAAAAGATGTGCACTTGATGTAATGTTCATCCAAGCTGCATGAGTGTTCTGTGCAGCTGGATTACACAGCATTTTACAATAAACACAGACCATAACCAGCAATAGAGCTTAGCCACTCAGTTTTAAATTTTGCATTCAATATGTGTTTTTACCACTTTATACTAAGTAAAGACTTCTAGGACTTTTACACATCTAGCAGAAAAAATATCTGAGAGTAATTAACATATAACCCATTTTAATTTATTCTATTTGGTTTTGTAGAACACTGTAGCCTATCCCAGAAATAAGTGCCACTCAGTTTAACATGACAGTCCACACAAAACATATGAAGAGCATGCGATTTGAATGAGATGAATCCTGAATTAAAAACTGCATGATCATGCCAACTATCACTTACATAGCAGTATCAAATGCTGACATAAGCTTCTTTGGTTTCTAAAAATAAAAAAAGAAACGTGCACTATTTTTAACAAAAAATTAACACTGTCCTAGATTCACAAGCTACCCAGAAGTCAAACAATTTGAATTTTATAGAAATTCACACTCAACACCATCCTGTTAAATCAAGGATTGAAACTTTTCCCATCGGTATTCACAAAATGATTAATGTGTAACATTAACCTAAAATCCTGGGCTTAAAAACCATGAGGTTCTGACAGTGATGTTCACTTTTATGATCAATGAAATACTATCTTTATATTCTTTTTTATAGTTTTTATTTTATTTTCCTAAATCAGAACATCACAACAATTTACTTCTCAATTAAGCAAATAATAACAAATTAACAGATGTAACATTTCACTTTAAAATCAATCCAGGGAAAACAAAGGAATAATGCTGCTTGTCTTATTTTTAGCCAGGTCAAAAGTTTTTCTACTTTTAGTAATTGTTGTGCGTATTTGAGGAGCACTGTTGTTTGTTATAATATTTCTTGATCTTCTGTAAAAGGTAAATATGCCCTTGAGAAAAATAAAGTAGCATCTATCTATCTATCTATCTATCTATCATAAACACAGTGTGGGGAATAAGCTATGCTTATTATATAGTAACATATCATCATTATATATAATATGCATTTTCTTTTATTTCATTTACATTTTGTTTCATGCAGGTCACACATGGAAGAATTATTTTTTGAGTTCAACCAATAACTTTGCCATTAGTGTGTGGGCATATGCATATGTGGTTTGGCATGTAATACCATTAATTAGGTTAAATTAGCCACCTTGGAAACCAGAGATACAACAGCTCCCATTTTTCATTCAAATGTGTTCAAACATAGCCGAAAAAGTAACAAAAGTGATACACGGCACACCCTTGGGTCCGGCACTTCATCTGGCCAGAGTTGGTTAAAGAACCGTAGCTCACCATGCTGCTCTGTAGATAACAGCTGGCTATATATGCCAAAGTAATTGCAGAAATGTAAGTGAGTCTCCAAAGAAACAGACATGAAAGTGTAGTAAATGAATGTTTATTTAAACAAATACATAATCCAAACAAAAGTCCCAAAAAGGAACAGGAGTTTATGCACAGGAATATTGTGGCTAACAAGGTCAGATCCAAAACGTGCAAATTTAGAAAATCACAAAACTTAGAAGATAAATCATTATACTAGGGGGAACACAGGATGCTGAAAAAGCAATAATGCAGATTCACCTTATTATGTTCCCTGTCTTCCTATCATATGACAGCCATATAATTACAGTTGCTGTGCACAGATGAGAGAGACCTGAAACTAGAAACAAAAAAAAGGACTAAAGGGACGGAACCCCATCGCATTACTGGCATTTTTGTTTTCTGTTTTGAATTTACATTTGTTTCATTCATTCATTACAGAGTTAACGTATCAGGTGCAAGGAATCACATGGTTTGACTAACATATGCAGGGTCAATTTAAAGTCACTCATTAACCTAATACATGTAGTGAAACACCTTTGAGAACTGGGAGTCCACAGTGTGGAAAAGAAGTGGAAAAGACACCATGACATTAAGTGGTCAAAAGGGAAACAGCTAAGTCACTGTCACATGAGCAGGCAAAGATAAAAAATAACAAAAAAGACCAAATTTACGACAAACTGAACCAGAACAAAACCCAAAGGGAAAAGTCAAAACATTGCAGTGAAAACTTTAACACCAAACCAGTAGAATCTTCACCCCTAACCAAGAATTAGTAGCAAACACACTGTACGTTTTTCTAAATATCCCAAAGAAGGAAAAGCCTGCCTTGTGCAAAAACACCTTTCATAACTGGGCTTGGCTGACAAAAAATATTTCATGACATGTATGGCTTGTGACTAGAACCGGGCATAACAACAATAAATAATATGACTGGTCCTATGAAAAACAATTTACAAAATGATGGAATCTTGATGTTGCATAACATCATTATAACAATAAAATAATTTGGAAATAGAAATAATGTGCATAAACATGTAGAAATGACTAAGAAACCAAAACACAGAACAATACACGTCTTTGGGACGTGAATGAAAATCAACTACTCAGAAAAGAAACGTGGAGAGAAGGGAAGAACATGCAAATGCCATACAGACAGCACTTGGGTCAGGACTTGAACCCAGCACTAACTAATAACTCACTGGCCCACACATTAAAAAAATATAGTGATCAAGGGAAACAAAATATGGTGGAGATTCTAGTGTTAAACTGGAATTAAAATCTTTAAGATTGCACAAGGCTGAAGTTGGCTACTTATTCACAGCTTATTCTTCGGTCTCATTAAAATTACTGTCATCTTTTGTATTCCTGTTACACAATAAATCAGTTTATTTCCAAGATCTTACTTATTCACATAATTTTAACAATTTAACTGTGTTTTAACTAATATTAATATCATCAAATGGTAATATTGACATTGATTTTATTCTTGTATTGCTCACTTTAGGTTAATTTTTGCATAGTTAATTATTGGATACTATTCTATTGGGTACACTTTAAAAATTTTATGTTTCAGAAGATTCAACGACAATCAATCATAAGTTGCTATCATTAACACATATCAATCAATGCCATTTTCAAATCACTTGAGATGGAATCGGCTGTGCATGAAAGATACTGAGCCACCACAAACCTATTTACCGTATATACTCATGGATAAGTTTTCCTGCGGATAAGTCTGGACTTGATTTTACCATATAATTTCTGGTATTTTATAATGTTGGTCATATAAACCGAACACAAAAAACTCACGCTATTAATCTAAGAGATTATGATATGCTAACGCCCACCTGAGAGAGTAACCACGGAGCACACTGAATTTTTTTTTTCCTATGTATTGTGCCTACGTGACCACACGGTAACACCCGAACTATTCCAAAGCAACGTTTGCACTGATTTCTTTTTTTGTATTTCACACCCTCATACACCTTTATTGTAAGAGCATACCTTATCTACGATGAAGCGTTTGATCAGAAGAAAATATGAACAACAACATTTATTTATATAGCATACAAATAATGTAGCTCAAAGTGCTTTACATGATAAAGAAAAGAGAAATAAAAGACAAAGTAAGAATTAGAATAAGACAACACTGATTAACATAGAATAAAAGTAAGGTCCGATCGCCAGGGAGAACAGAAAAAAAAAAAAAAAAAAATCCAGACGGCTGGAGAGAAAAAATAAAATCTGCAGGGGTTCCAGGCCACAAGACCGCCCAGTCCCCTCTGGGCATTCTACCTAACATAAATGAACCGGTCCTCTTTGTATTTAGAGTTCCTTTGGAAGGACTTGATGATGGTGGTCATGTAGATTTCTGGCTTTTAATCCATCAATGTAGGGCATCACAGTGCTTTGATTAGGTGGTGATGGCGCAGATCGCCACCACAGAAAACTGGGAAAAGAAACAGAAGAGAGAGTAGGGGTTAGTACGGATTTTAAAGCCACCATGAATAGTTATTATAATGAATTGAATATACAGAGTATCAGGATTAAATGAAGGTGAAGTTATCAGAAAGCCATGTTAAAGTAATGTGCTTTTAGCAGTTTGTGCTCCACCGTTTCAGCCTCGCGAATTCCTATTGGCAGGCTATTCCATATTTTAGGTGCATAACAGCAGAAGGCCGCCTTACCACTTCTTTTAAGTTTTGCTCTTGGAAGCTGGTTTTAAATTAAATGTCGATGAAGTAGTGAAAGAAATTGGTAACTGCTCTGCTGCAACAAAATTCGATGCATCTAAGAAACTGATGCAAGATTGGAGGAGGCAAAAATATGTAAAATAAAAAATGAAGAGCTGCATTTTTGAATGGGCATATAAGTCAGGGTCTGATTTTATGATCGATTTTTTGGGTTTCAAGACCTGACTTATACATGAGTATATACGGCAAGCTATTTTAAAAATTTTTTAAGGTTAAAAACCACGTATTTAATGATGTCTACTTAAACACATGTAATTACATTGTATTATTGCAATTATTTTTGAATATTGTTACAGAAATGTTTAATAAACAAAAATGTGATAACTGATTCTTGGATGAAGTAAATAAAACATGTGAAATGCTCCAACTTTCATATAAGTTAACTTTGTTGCCGAACACACCTGAATGTAACACCACACATATATCGTCTAACTTACTGTTTTTACAAGTAACTACAATGTCTGTTTCAACATTGAAATGAATCCTGATAAGAGATCTCCAAAGCCATTGTGAAAACCCTTTTTTTTTTAAACTGGGTTCTAAACTGGATTACTTGTCACCTTCGAATTATGCATAAGGCAATTTTTTGGATGCAAGGAACCACTTTTGCTTAAAGAACTGCCTGCTGTTGAAGCCATACGTAGTTAACCTGGGCACTATGGCAAGAAGTAAGTAGAGCTCATCAATTTAAATAAATATGCCTTTAGGAAACCTAATCTACGTGAATGCAAATTGTTTTGAGGTGTATAACTGTATAGTGCTTTTAGAAAAAAAATAATAGGACTCATTTTCAAATTTGAGATGACATGCACTTGGTAGAATTTAAAATTATGTATTTATTTATTCATCTACTTTATTAATCTAGCCTCTTGTTCATTTAGTGCTCAGAATGCTTCTTAATAGCTAATTAGACACCCTTCTAAAGCATTTGCAAAAAGATACTAATGAGCTTTCAATATTGTAAGTGTGTCAGGACCCCAAATACCTTATCTTAATTAGTGTCTTATTTGCATTTTCAAGACAAAAATAGGTTAAGAACAGAAGCATAGATCAAGCCCTTTAAATGTTGTTTAAGTGTCCCAGCTTTTATTTGACTCTTTTTTCCTCTTTCTATCAGTTATTGGTAAGCAGCCTCTGCAAAGTAAAGTCACTGACATTAATACCATTTTGCATGCCTCCCACAAACAAGCCACAAACTCAGCAGTGACTTAATGCTTTCTGTATGTACCTCCCATCTTGTCACAGCTTCCTTGCTAACAACCTTTCTACATGTTTAGCTATTTGCTTCTTAACATGCCTCATTTTGTCCTGATGAGTTGCTAACTACACCAAGCAGTAGTTCAATTTTACATTGCAGCAAATTTTGCAGCAGCATACACTTGTGTACCTGTGGATTTATTGCCAAAATGTCTGAAATAGACAGGCATTTGATTTTGTTTCCCAGACTTTTCAGATTCATTTAGTAAATGAGGTGTTTTACATTCTCAACTGGAAATCTTCAACTGATTGTGCTGCGTTCACTTCCACCCCCATACTTTAAGTTTAACAAAGTATACGAGGCAATCCTTTCCTATTAGCTGAAGAGACTAAGAAATCATCTGCATATAAGAAACAGATTTTTTAGAATATTAAGTTTGATTGTGTATTATCAAGAGGAGATGAAACGGTAAAAGATATTGACAAGACAGAATACTTTATATCAGGCCTTTCTTTTTGAAACGGGAAAAAAAGGAGTAGACTATGTGTTGCTCTCACTTTCATATATACTGCATAAAAATAACTCCAATGAGACAACTGAAAAATACATTTTTCAGAAAGTATATGCTGGTAACTTCAGTCTGTCAAGACCATTGTTTTTAAATGTTAAACGGCTGATTAATCTTCACACATGATACAAAAAATACAGCAATTGCCAACAAAACTGACAAAGAAGAATTGCTTTAAAGAGCCTGTTCCTAGTATTTACAAGTTTGCTGGTTGTCATTAGACTTTCTTCTATAATGAATAAGATACATTTGCCTTTTATATATAGATAGTCCAGAGGCTATTACATTGTGTATATATATATTTTTTGAAGAATTACAAAATGGCATGCAACAGCCTCTTCTGTGGTGTGTCAGCAATGCCAGTCCTCAGAAGTCATGGCTTAGATGTTACTACCAATTGCACCCTTACAAGATAATCATATGTCATCATCAACTATACATTTGCTATATAGAATATGCTTGGTAATGAGAATTTCAGAGACTTTCATGTAAATATAACGTTTCATCAAACCTTTTTTTTACATAGAGACTTTTTCATTTTTCTTCTCTATTTCCTGTGACAGATTTGCTTTCTAACTGATATACAGACATAGGTAATTATGTCTGTGCATTCAGGACAACGGATGTTTAGACAGCCTAAGACAGTGTTGAGAAAACAACCTTGTTATTAGATCTTTTGACAATTAAGACAACTTTCAGTACAGTAGTTTTGACATCAATCTGTATGAATCATGGCCTAACCTAGCTCAAAACTTAACATGAGAAAGAACGAGCAAAGACAATAACTGAATGAAAAGGCAGTGGAAGGAAAATGGCACAGCATATGTCCTAAGAACTGACCTCAGTTGTGGATAAAAGAAAAGAGAAGATGAAGAGAAGGAAAGCAGGGAATTTAGTGTTTGCAATGTCCAGAATTCAGAGTCTTGAAAAACATTCTCTAGAGTGTTATACATAAATGAGACCAATGTGGAAAAAAATGGGTGTTCTCCAAAATGAAAAGCTTCATTATGAATCTTTATTTTCATTATGGAAACTAAATGCTTCTTTAGCTGGTGCCACGTCGTCAAAGCACAAGGGATAAACGGATCAAAGATATAAAGAAGGGACATTATCCTTAAAGAAGTGGAATGGAGAGTGTGTAGGTAACTGGGGAAACAAGCTGTGAGGAATTGAAATAAGTATTCTTTAGCAAAAAGTTTTATTAATCAATAGGAATCAACTAAGTTTAAGTTAAGAGATTAATTTGTACAGAGCCTGGATAGAATAGGGTAAGCAATGGTGGAACAAAAGAGGTAACTTCACAAAAAGAGGATTCATAAAAGTGTTTGTGCCAATGACTAAAATTATTTTAAAGCCTTTAAAGCAAAGAATTTGATTAGTCATTAATACCCAATATGATAGCTCAAATGGGATGGAACAACTGCATAAAGCAAATTTTTTCTACCAATATTTGTGAGATGATAGCAGAAGTTGACCAAGGAATCTGAACCTGTATCAATGATGTTAAACTGCAAGTTTCTTTCCAACACAATGATCACACTACAATGGAAAGGCTTGCTGAGGAGGAAGCCCCAACACAATATTCATTATTATTAGGCCGGGGCATATTTTTACTTAAAAGTTTAGATTCTTGTAAAAATGTTATGTCTACTTTGTTACGCTAAAGAAAGGCAAATCTTTTAATAATAGAACCGAAATCCCCAGATATTCCAGCAAGTAACTGTTAGGCTAGCCGTTGGACTAAAAGAAAAATAATAGAAACAAAAAGTGAGGGAAAAGAGAAGAATACAAATGGTCTGGCTGCTCTGCCATTAAGCATTTTTCCAGCCATGCAGAAGTAGACAATAATCCCACTCACTGGTTTCTGTGATCCTAAGGAGTCAAGGTCGATCAGCTAAGGACATCCTTGTGATAAAACTGATGAAGGAAGACATTCATTTATTCATTTCTCACTGTTTATCCAAGACCAAATCGCAGGGGCAGTGAGGTCCATACATCCCTTTCCCCAGCTACACTTGCCAATTCATCCTGTGGAACCTCGAGGTGTTTCCAGGTCATCTTTGATATATAAACCTCCCAGTGGGCCCTGGGACTTCCCCAGGGTCTCCTCCCAGGTTGTTGTGCCCATAAAATCTCTGCATGGAGGTGTCTGGAAGGCATCTGAATCAGATATTCAAACCATCTCAGTGAGCTTCTATTGATGCAGAAGATGAGGGAATATCTTTCAGTTATTTGTAATCATAAGTTGTAGTGAACAAAAAGAAAAAATGTCTTTAACAATTCCAGAACAGAGTCATTTCAGGAACTGCCATTAGTAAGTGGGGCGCACAGCCTTGAGGGCAAAAAGGAAGAAATGGCCCTTATAATGGGAAAATGCAAGTGCCCTGAAAGTAATTTAGATGCCCTTTGTTGCTTTCTTTCTGAGCCTTTAAATATCACATATACCTAACAATGAAAACGTTTTGTCGTGCAGGGCAGAAGAGAATGACTAGACTCTTAGCCTTTATGTGCTTGCGCTGTGGAAGGATTAAATTCTGGGACTGATCTGTTTCCTTTCAAAAAATAAATTGGGAGATTTTTAGAATTCTCAAGAAGCTGTCAAGTGGTCTGTGTAATTAAGAAGCCACAGTATTTGAGGCCTTGGACAGGACAAGTTACCATTAGAGTTAAGATTCTTGTGAGATCTTTCAATGACACAGGTCTGAAAAATTAAACTCATAAAAAATTATTTTCATTGTGAATAGTTGTTTTTATTTGCATCTATGAAAAATTAAATTAGAATGTTTTCATAACATTACATTTAAGTAAAATTGAAGAGAAATTAAATTATAATGTAACAAATCACAGAATATAGTAATTTATACAATATTGCTTTGTTGTACACTATACCACATTGGTAATAAATGACAACATATGAAGCCAAATAAGCAGAGAAAATTACTTAAAATGTATTCCTTAAATCTTAAACTATTCAAATATACTATTGATAGGTCTTACGAAAATCAGTAAACATATTATGATTAATCAATAAAATGTAACATTGATAAGAAAAACTCAGCAAAGTAAAACTTAATTAACAAAAATTATTGAACACGCAAAATATACAAAAAAATGTAGTACAGTGTGAGAAAATATGAAGAAGCTAACTAATTATTAAATAACAATGAAGAAAACTCACAAAATGTCCCATGGACAAATGTTCAACCAACCAACCAGAATCAAAGAAAATAAATGAAAAAAAAAGTAATCATTAGAATAAATAATAAAAAGCCACCCAAAAATGGAAAACCTGGTAAAGGTTAGCTTTTTTTTTTTTAATTCAGTTCCATTCTCTCAGTCGCGTTCACGATCCCTCCCCCCCATCTGACAATGCTGTTTTCACATAAAGACGTGCTATAGCTCAAATGTGATTTATTTGGAGACGCGCTATAGCTCGAATGTTATTTATATAGGGAAGAAAGTACAGTGTCAGGTGCTCATTCAGTGTAATAGGAACCATAGCACAGAGAGGTGTGTACACTGCAACAAGTACACATGTCGTAAATGTTGGAAGGGTGTGTGGGAATTGTTAATATTTGAATGGGATGATTTTATATAGCACGGATCGGAAATCAGCAGTTCTTAGCATTGCCCCACGCAAGCTGTCGTATCAACCGCCTACTGTAACTTGCTTTATTTTTTCTTCACTTATAGTCTAGAATAAAAGTGCACTTGTTTTGTTATACTTGTACACCAACAGATGTTCCTGTGTTTGAGTGACCCGGGTATGCTCAAAAAAAATAGACGTGTAATACCATGAAAAGTGCACGCAGACACAGCAGTTCGCAAAAACATTGGTACGAGAATGCAGTCACAAGTACGCTGCAGAGCTATAGCGCGTCTTCAGATATTGGGGGCGGGGGTGTGGGGGTTTGGGGGAAGGGAGGTAGGGAAGGATCTTGAACACGACTGAGAGAATGAAAAGTGAATTAAAAAAAAACTAACCTTTACAAGTATCATAAATTACACTGGCAGTTACACACTGAAATCAAATGTATGTTTTTATTTTAAAATAGTAAGAATAAGAGCAGTTTACTTTTCAAAAGAGAATCGTGCAGGATCGAACTCATAACCTTTGATTACTAGTCAACAGCTGCTACCATTACGCTACCATGGCAGTTGAGATACACATGTGTCAATGTGGCATGCTAATGAGGCTTTTTTTCCTGCAGTTTTTGAATAAAAGCATACTTATTCTGTTATATTTGTACCTTTTGTGAAGCTGTTAATTTGATATTTGGACTTCAGGATTCATACATTATATAGTTTATGCCTACATTTTGTCATTTACTACTACAATATGAAAAACGTTTCTGTTTTAAAAATGTGTTTACACGGATTACTGTAGAAACGGAACACACGTGAAATACGTGTATTCCAAATAATGATCTATTATTTCCACTTTAAAACTCCACTTCACTCCCAGATAATCAATCAAGGCATGAGCTGGGAGAAGTCTGTGCACTTTCTAAGTCGATGGGGGGATGGAATAGCTGGCTACTTGCAACTTTTCTTTATCAGCACATTTAGATTAACAAAAGACGCTGGCGGAGAGGTGAGAACGGTTTTAAGAAGCGATTTAAGGTGGGACGGATCTACGAATTTTTTCGTAGGCTCTGGTAATTCTAGTGTTAAGCAAATACAGAAAAAAAGAAAACAATATATAAAAGAATTCAATAATATCAAAAAAGAAATATATGATATTGTTTATTCATTTGTCCTTAACTTCAGCAACATCACAATAGATGCAAAATGCTTTTTTTTCAAAAAGAGTTTAACAAATCAGCAAGTTGACCCTGCATAAATCTCTTCATGTTTTCACAAAAGGCACCAGTAGAAAGGTTTCTGGCTTCTGCTCCAGAGGATGCCATGATGTGGGGGACTTCAAGGGTCTTGAAGTTTCAGTGTAAGACCATCTGGAAAAGGACATAGCTGATAACCCAGTGAAAATTAGAAAATTTGAGGTGTGTATTATTAAATTTGGGAGGAAAATACAAAAGAAGTTGAATAAAAAATATTAAAGAGCTACTCTAACACATTATCATGTTTTGTTTAGGGTTACTGTACATGCTTACCCTGGAGCCTCACATATAAAATGTGCTTACACTTGGAAACATATGCCATTTCTTATACAAAATCAAGATTTATAAAACTTGAACTTGGTGTGAAAATTGGCTTAACACTAGAATTACCAGAGCCTACGAAAAAACTCGTAGGTCCGTCCCACCTTAAATCGCTTCTTAAAACCGTTCTCACCTCTCCGCCAGCGTCTTTTGTTAATCTAAATGTGCTGATAAAAGAAAAGCTGCAAGTAGCCGGCTATTCCATCCCCCCAATGACTTAGAACGTGCACAAACTTCTCCCAGCTCATGCCTTGATTATCTGGGAGTGAAGTGGAGTTTTAGAGTGGAAATAATAGATCATTATTTGGAATACACGCATTTCACGTGTGTTCTGTTTCTACAGTAATCCGTGTAAACACATTTTTAAAACAGAAACGTTTTTCATATTGTAGTAGTAAATAACAAAATGTAAGCATAAACTATATAATGTATGAAGCCTGAAGTCCAAATATCAAACACATTTACAAAAGGTACAAATATAACAGAACAAGTATGCTTTTATTCAAAAATATAACTACAGAAAAATACCACCTTAGCATGCCACATTGACACATACATATCTCAACTGCCACGGTAGCATAATGGTATCAGCCGCTGAAAAGTATTCAGAAGGTCGTGAGTTTGATCCCGCGCGATTCAATTTTGAGACGTAAACTGCTGTTATTCTTACTATTTTATAAAAAAAACATACATTTGATTTGTGTGTAACAGCCGGTGTAATAGGTTATTTTTTTTTTATTTACTTTTCATTCTGTCAGTCGTGTTCAGGATCCTTCCCTACACCCCCCCCCCGAAATTGAGAATGCTGTTTTCACATAAAGATGCGCTATAGCTCTGCAGCGTATTTGTGACTGCATTCTCGTACCAATGCTTGTGAACTGAAGTGCCTGCGTGCACTTTTCGTGCCATTACACGTCTATTTTTTTGAGCATGCCCGTGTCACTCAAACACAGGAACATATGTTGGTGTACAAGAATAACAAAACAAGTGCACTTTTATTCTAGACTATACGTGAAGAAAAAATAAAGCAAGTTACAGTAGGCGGTTGATACGACAGCTTGCGTGGTGCAATGCTAAGAACTGCTGATTTCCGATCTGTGCTATATAAAATCATCCCATTCAAATATTAACAATTCCCACACACCCTTCCTACATTCACGACATGTGTACTTGTTGCAGTGTACACATCTCTCTGTGCTATGGTTCCTATTACACTGAATGAGCACCTGACATTGTACTTTCTTCCCTATACAAATCACATTCGAGCTATATCGCGTCTCCAAATAAATAACATTCGAGTATAGCGCGTCTCCAAATAAATCACATTTGAGTTATAGCGTGTCTTTATGTGAAAAAAAGCAGTGTCAGATGGGGGGGGGGATCGTGGACGCGACTGAGAGAATGGAACTGAATTAAAAAAAAAAAAGCTAACCTTTATAATTATCATGCATTTACACTGGCTCTTACAGACTGACTGAAATCAAATGTATGTTTTTATTCTAAAATAGTTCAATACATGCAATATTATTTGAAAAAGAAGAGCGTCAGATCGGGTTTGAATACACGCTGACGCTGTTACAGAAGGAGTCTGCTTATTCAGTGCAGCAGTTTCAACGCACAGTACATGCAATATTATTTGAAAGCGAACAGCGTCAGATCGGGCGCATTTTCAAACCCGATCTGACGCTGTTTGTTTTCAAATAATATTGCATTAGTGCGATGATGTTTTTACATATATTGTCTCTTTCATTCATCTTGCGGTTTGTAATCAGTGACCGCGTGTTTTTTTCCCGATCTTGCCAGTTCGCACATGTTGCTGTATGGTGGTGTTTCTTTTGTACTCCAGGCCATGCAGAAGACAGAATAGTACAGAGCAGTAAGTTCAGCGCTATATGCAATCAGACAGACAGACAGGCAGAGAAGGCACTAGATATATAAATAAACAGGGAAGGCATTGTATAATAGATATATAAAAAACAGCTAAGGGGATAGATATATAGATAGGTAGGAAGGAAAGGTACTATATGATAGGCAGACAGGGAAGCTCCTATATAATAATAAAATTACTGTTATTACTATATAGATAGACAGGGAGTTCAGGCAGGCAGAACGACGAAGGTTAAAAATAAATAAATTTTCTTCCTAGCGGAGATTCAAACTCGGATCTCTTGAGGTACAGCAAGTCTGCCGCGCTCTAAGTGACGAAATCTTACCAGTACGCCACGGAAGCCGTTGTAAAAGTCCTGAACCTTTTATGAAAGTGTATTTGCTCTTTGGCTGTCAGGCTTCACACATTTTATAGTTTATGTCTACATTTTGTGACATTTATTACTAAAATATGAAAAAGTTTCTGTTTTAACATTGTGTTTACACAGATTACTGTAGAAACGGAACACACATGAAATGCGTGTGTTCCAAATAACAATCTATTATTTCCACTCTAAAACTCCACTTTACTTCCAGATAATCGAGGCATGAGCTCGGAGAAGTTCGTGCACGTTCTGAGTCGGTGGGGGGATAGAATAGCCGGCTGCTTGCAGTTTGTTTTTATCGGCACATTTACAGGACAAAGGAGGCTGGCGGAGAGGTGAGAGCGGTTTTAAGAAGCGATTTAAGGTGGGACGGATCTACGAGTTTTTTCGTAGGCTCTGGTAATTCTAGTGTTAATGCTTCTGCAAATTTTAAACATCTGTAAGTCCTACACAACTTTTTTGGTTTGGCATTTTAGTGACTCCAGGTTGCAGGTGAACAGAAAATATAGCTTCATTGTACATTATAATGATGTCACATTCTGATAGCCTTGAATATTATTTAATTATATAGACTATATAGCTGTCTTCAATGTTGCCAACAATGCCTAATGCATATGGTTCATATTAATTTCCTTAGTGGTAGCCGTCTATGTTGTCTATAATAGGGTGTGGTTTGTGTTAGATGACATTGGAAACACAACTCCATCATGCTGAGTACTATCTGGTCCTATGCTTGGCCCAGCAATTCTAAATGCTGAGAGCCCCTGTGTGCTAACTTTGGCCTGGCCTGTATATGTGAAAGAATTTATAAAATAATTTTTGTACAGAGCACAGTGACATTAAACTTACATTCTGATTACACCCTGTCTGCAGCAATTGCTCCAATGTGGAGATTATAAAGAATGCCAAGTTCCTCAGTGAGAACATATCTGAGACTCTTACATGAGCAAATAATACCAGTTCCTAACTAAAAAGGCGCAGCAGGGACTACACCTTTTGAGGCAACTGTATTCGAACCGGCTGCACTATGGTCTGGTATGGAAATTGCAGAATGTCCAACCACAAGAGGTGGCAAAGAATAGTGAGGTCAGCAGAGAATATTATTGAGGTTTCTTGTCCCTTCTATGCAAGGCATGTTTTCCAAACGCTATGTCCACAAATACTCCTGTATTGTACAGGTCCCTTCTCACCCTTCTTATGTATTCTTCATTCTTTTGCTATCTGGAAAAAGATACCACAGCATCAGAGCCACATCTGTCAGGTTATATGATAGCTTTTTCTCCCAGGCTGTCAAGCTCTTCAACACAATGCAGCCTTCCATGGTCTAGCATGGATATCAATCATATCATGGGAACAGCACTTCCTCAGAAAGGAAAGTGCTCCACAGGGTCGTCAGGACAGCGGAGAGAACACTTGGTTGTACCCTCCCCACTCTGGAACAAATCTATACCTCCCGATGCCGCAAAAAACCAATAGACATTTCACAGGATTCATCACATCCCGGTCATTGCCTCTTCCAGCTTTTGCCATCGGGTAAGAGATACAGTACAGAGCAATGAAAACCAGGACAAACCACCTTAAAAACAGCTTTTATCCAATAACAATCATGGCCCTGAACTCAGAATAAAACTGCTCCATATCATTCTAATGTGCAATATAGACTTTAAGTCAACCAGTGCAATTTGTATACTGTATATAACAAGTGCAATCTGTATATTTTGTAAAGTACTTTTATTACTATTCGGTTTGTTATTATTTTCTCTTTTCTTGTCTTTTTAACTCTTATGCCTCACACTGAGTCGACTGCACCTTCAATTTTGTTGTTCCTTTGTAAAAGTGCCAATGACAATAAATATCTGTCTATCTATATTGATATGGTTCCCTCCAGATTACAATGTTTAATTGTCAAAGAAATCAGGGCAACTTTCAGCTGTACACATGCTGTGAAATGGTTAAGAGTCCATGAACAACATGCAGGATACAATTATTCCTTGTACAGCTGCTTTACCTACCATCTTAGTCTCAAAGCCAATACCAATTATTAGCAAAGAAATTGTATTATCATGTTCAGCCCTGTATGGCTGTTTCTCACACGCTATTATCCAGGTACATAAATACTAACTGTTCACCACTGTGTCTAATTGCCACTTGGTTTTACATATTTTCAAAAGAGTGCAACCAAGCTTTATCTTAACTCCCCTTACAACAAGTAAAAATAGTAGAACGTGAAAGAATATTGGGAGTTAAATGAGATATCCAAACATACAAAGCTAGTTTATTCTAGCTAGACTGATGTAATTTGTGATACAGAACTCAGTTTATAAAATAAAATAGATAAATTAAGTTAGAATTTTTACAAACATTACAAATATAACCTATAAAAACATATGACAAGAGAATTTTGTAACATGAAATGTGTAGTATATAACATACTAGCCGCACTACCTATTGAAGACAAGTAATAGAGTAATTTAAAAAAATTAGCTATCTCTTGCTCTACGTGTACCTACAACACCTTTTGTCTGTATTCATATGTGTCTGAACATCTCTTTACTAATGCTTCCTTTCTTGAGCTATTCCCAAAAAGCCTGCTTTTCACACTCTGTTATTATTTTCAAGGCATCTTTCTTGTCTCCTTTTCCTTTTGTCTACTTTCTGTCTTCAAGGTGACACTCTCAGAGTGCACCTTTATTCCTCCTTGTGTATCTCACCCTTGTATTTCCTCCTTCGTTGCATCACCAAACCTAAACTGACCAATCATACTAAATCCACACTGTCCAATCAGATGTCTCTGAGGTACTGGGCACACAGACCTTAGTGTTTTATTATATAGTAGATGCAGAATGCAGTACAAAAAAACAGAACTTCAGGCAACAGTGTATAGCAATGAGTAGAGCACATTGCAGATGTACAGTGTGACATTTTACTGCCTTGGTGATGATTAAAAGTAGTCAGCGAATCAGGGAACTATTAGCTACATACAACTTTTGGGAAAAAAAGTGGACAGTAATCTTCTTGTTCCGTATCCTCCTTTCATTATGTCCATTCCTTTCTGTCTGACCTGCCCTTGCCGCAATTGCTCTTTCCATGTCCTCTGTCTGCACTAATAACAAGGCAGTGCAGTATTCCTTTTATGACTTTGCTCAGTCATTGGATCCTTTGAGTATTTTCTAGTCTCAGATTTGACATTTTATAGGTCTTTCTGCAAGTTTTCTTAGCCTGTTTTACCCCATGTTTGGAATTCTTATTTTTTAATCCTGCTTTGTTACTGTGTTAAGGTTCTGCCTGTGTTCCTGCTTAATTTGGGTTTTTGATTTCCTGCCTACTAGCTTAGCATAACTAATTTGTTTTCTTTTTATTGTGTTTGCATCTTCTGATTTATGGTTATATACTTTTACTTCATTTCATGGCAGTTGCTTCTCATATTTCTGCAATAGGAATTCATTTCAGCACACCCTTTTTCAGCACTAGCTGTTCATGCCACTTCAAGCTCCGTGTAGCCCTCCAACTTGTCATAAAATCATAGTCTGAAAGTGGAAAAGCCTGTACGATCATAAGAGAGAATGAAAAATGTCTCCACAGGTAGCATGCAGCTTGTAATGATCTGACAAGATGCCGAGGACGAGTTACTCCAAACAGGAGAGACCACCTAAGTATATACTGAGGCTTAGACAAAATAACAGTTCTACAAGAAAAATTTGAAGCATTGTTTCCCTGAGGACAATTTACAATATAAAAAAGACAATGGAACACATTAAAAATCGGTAGTAATATCATCTCAAATGGTTTGAGATACTAAAGTGCAATATAATGTGTGTATACAGTATGTACAATTGCAAATTTTCTAAATACTTAACATACACAGTAATAGTAAAAAAAGTATTATTACTTACTCTGGTAATTTATACAAGTTCTGCTTAAATAGGAAAAAAACTTCATGGCACAGTGTTTTCAGACTCTGTATTCTCAGAGTTAAGGAAATCAGTGATGAGTTAAGCATCCCTTCATATCTCATTAATCAAATTAAGCCTCGTACCTAGCTGTTATATTGATCTACACATAAGCTACAAGTCTATAGCTTTTGCAAAGAATCAATAGTAAAAACTGTGCTCATGCATTTCCTTAAATTAGTTCACAAGAAAATGCCCTGAGGTTCCTATTTTTTTCTTTAACATTTATTTTGTTCATATTTATTTTTTAATTTTAAATGATATAACAATAGTTCTGCATAGTGTTAAGCAATACAAAACAATAAAAGTTACATTTGTCAAAAGCAGCTTCACATAGTAACATATTATGTGTGCAGGTCAAAAATACATAAAATGGTCAGTTCTGCGATTAAACAAAATGGTAATGTCTTACAAAAGAAAATAATAAGTGCATAAAATATTTACAGTAAAATGCCACAAAAAAACAATATCACCCTCAGCTTTTAAGCATATGACGACCTTCAATTCTCTGCTGCGATTATAGCATAGCTAGCATATGCAACAAATTTTACTGATTTGTCAGCTAAAACAGATCTAAAAGCTGTTTGGGACAGATGTTTGTAAAATAGAAGTTGTAGATGCGCTCGTGGTTTAGCTGCAAGTATGTGTGAAAGATATACAAAGGATACCTATCATTCTTCAGTCCACTGGAAACATTCTTCCATGACAGGTAGGGGATATGTGCTTCATATTGTGCAAAATATTTATAAATCTCCTGTAACAGGATCAGAATCCCTTTGTAACTGTTTGTGGAAAGACCTTTCTTTTCTTTACCTACTGAATCAAGACACTGTTGCCTTTTGGCATATAACATACAGTACCTCTTAAACAAAACTTTATCAAAGACCTTGTTAAATTTCCTGCATTTATTCTGAGTCCACCTTAGCCTATAAAGACCTTGTCGAAATAGATTTTGTGAGCTGAAAAAAATCTTGCTCAAGAATAACAGACTGTAAAAATGTGTTACAAAAGACAGCAGCTCAATGCATTGAGAGTGACTCATCTAACAAAGGGAGGGAGGGAGAAAGAGAAAGAGTGTGCCCTAACCACTACAAGAACATTTACCCTGCCATTATTCAAATGGAGTTCTTACATCAAAATCTGACCAAGATCGTACGCAGAAAGAATTCTTTAATAGAAGTTAAACTTAAAATTATTTGTGTTGTTACTGGTTCTTGATATTGTTGTCGTGGTGGTGGTTATTTTGTTGCTGTTGGGGTTTTCAGCTGTCACAGTAAGTGATACAAACATACACAATAAGATTCCCGGCATTAAACCTGGTAACTTCCAGTGAGCAAGCTATCCCTGCAAGACACAAGCCCTACCTAGACACTGTCTTTATTCCATACACTAAACTTGACATTTATAATATATCCCCCCTTAGTAATAATCAGTTTACAAGAGTGACTGCCCAGACATTAAGAGTCTGTCTGGGCTGTTATGGTATTACAGCAAACTTTAACTGATAACACAAATTAGCACAAGTCTAGTGATTATATGATACTCTTGACTGTTTTACAGTAGGTTACAAAACCAACCTAACACTTTAACATATATAGAATGGGTATTTGTGATCATGATCTGAGTTGTAGTTTTGCAAATACGATTCAGACCTTATGCAATATAAGGGTATTGATTGACTTGGAAGCAGTACCAATAGAAGAGATGACAATTTGCCTCCAATTCACATGGCAATTGAAATTTCAAGTACAGTATATGCAAGGGCCAAATTATTTCACACATTCTAGTTCTTAAATTTCATTGTCTGTCCCCATTGTCTAAAATACATTATGATTCTGTTCCTACTTGAGAAGAATGCCATCTGCAAGCACCCCTTTACATGAGAAGGTCAGTCATCCTTTTTCTGAGCAATCTGTCCTTCTGTATATTTGGTGTCTCTGCATTTCTCAATTATGAGTTTTTTTTTTTAAATGGGTTGGCTTGATGGCACAATTGGTAGAGCTGCTGCTTCACAGCTCCAAAACACCATGTTCATATCCCATACTGTACTTGTCTGAGTCTGTGTAGAGGCTGACGTTCTCCCAATGTTCAGTTATGTTTTAGTTACTCTGCTTATCATCTGAAGTAACATTTATATAAATCTGAGATTTACTGAGCACTAGATAATAGATAGCTCTGTGTGTAGGTGTATGCAGTTTTTATGTATGCCCTGAAATGTAAAACAACAGAACTGAGTTCATAATTACTAACTTATACTTACCTTTATGTGACCATTTCTTAGAAATACCCTTCAGCTATTTCATGACTTTAAAATGTGTGCTGCTATTAGATCCAGTTCTAAGGAGGCTCAGTTTTATAAAATGTTTCCTTGTCTAGAACAATAGCTTGTCATTTATCTCAGGAACTGTGCTATCACACGAATTTGATGGATAAAAATATCTTAATTTACTTATGATTTAATTCATAATTTTATTCAAGTATGAAGCTTTTACTGAGGAAATTAATTATTGCACTATTGGAACAGAGTATCTAGCAATGTAATGAGCTATTGGATTGCTATGCTTTTATATGTGTGGGTTTAAAATTCACACTTATAATAAATCATGCCCCACTTCAATGGTTTCCATATGTAAGTGTGAATAAATTACTTATCAGATTATTTCTGTTCCTTCAGTTATAAAGTGTAAAAATTGTTCAGATGTAGTTTAGGTTAATGCAGATGTCAGGTTATGTTTGGCAATTCATTTCAGTATGAATATTAAAATACATGACCACTCAGTACAAGTGGGAACAAAGAGCACAGGATGTTGGTCCTATAATACCCATCGCTTCTGAAACAAGTGAAACCAGATATTAAAATGTGTAAGGTACACACAAAAAAGATGTATGACAAACATGCATGGCAAATAAATCCCCAGATCTAATGTAGAGAAAAATAAAGGCTTGTGAAGAATACAGTATTTTTTAAATTGATGCCATAACTCATTGTGTGTTTTATTTTAGCACAAAACTACAATGACAATTACAAGGATACAATGTGAGTAAATTAACACCCAAGGGAAGAACTCTTGCATCAGTGAATGAAGTAGATGGGGAGCTGATTTATGCTTTGTTCACTCTTTTGTATTTCTGATATAATGATGTTTGCCATTTATTATCTCACAATATTTCTTACTCATTTATGCACCAGTTTTCCAACTAGCTTTAGTCTTGCTGTACATCCAAAAAGCTTTCCTTCAGTTTCTAGAAGTATGTACACTTTATCTAAGCATTTGCCACACACCACTTTACAAATGCTCAGAGGCTGACATGAAAATTTCAGCATTGTTCCATTTAAGTCATGCAACATAAATTAAAAGGGTTATCATAAGGTTTAATATTAGTTTGAAGCACTAACTCAAAGGTCTTAGAGTAACACTTATAAATAGCTTATTAAAGAGTAAAACAAAAACACATATATAATTGGTGGTATAATTAAATTATGATTCAAGAAAGTGGAGACGATCATGAGTAACACGCTTATTAGGTCCAGTAGCCAAGTGTCATGTCTACTCCTTCCTTTGTCCAGTGAAAGAGGCCTTTTATTGCAGAAAACCTTTCCAGAATTTACTTTAGTTGAATTTGAAATGTACAGATACAATTTTATGTTTTATTCAATTCTTCTTCTTCATCTTTTTACCACTTCTGTGTGGGGTCAATGTACTTGATCGGCCTTCTCCAAAGAACTCGGTCCTGCACCTCCTCACAACTCAACCTTTCTCTTCCCTTGTACTATCATTCCCATTACTCTTTTTTTCCACATATTAATTTTATCTCCACATCACATGTCCATACCAGTTCAACCTACTTTCCTGTACTTTCCCAAATATCTTTCCCACTTTTGTTTTACCTCTGATTGTCTCTGATTTCTTATTCTGTCCTTTTATTTACAACTTCACATATCCTTCTGAACAATCTCATTTCTGCCACATCTAACTTCTTCTCCTGTATTCTCTTCACTGTCCATTTCTCCGCTCCATACATCATTGGTCTTACCCCTGCCTTAAAAATCTTGCCTTTGACCTTCACCTTAATTCTTCTACTTACATAATACTCCTGATACCTTCTTCTGACTGTTCAATCCAAAGCACTCTATGGGTTACCTCTGCATCTAAATTTTCATCTCAGGCTACCACTAATCCTAGATATTTAAGTTTGTTCACCATTTTCAATAGTTTTCTCTTATGAATCCTGATCACCATTAAACCTCATATATTCTGTCTTCTTCCTATTTATCAACACTCTATCTTCAAAAACCCATTTCCATTCCTCCAATGTCCTCTACTGTTCCTCTTTTCTGGTGTCACACAACACAACGTCATAAGCTAAAAGCACGCATTGGGGGATTGGTCTTTTATTTCATGACTCAACACATCCATAACCAGATCAAAGAAGTAAGGATTTAAAGAAGAGCTCTAGTGTAGACATACTTTAACTGGATTCTTGTCTGTTACCACAAAACAGCTTACTGTCCAAGGCCTCACTTCCTCATACATATCCTGGACAATCTTTACATACTTCTCTGGTACTTCTTTCTCTTTCATGCACTGCCAGATATCTTGACGTGGCACTCTTCCATAAACCTTCTCCAAATCAATAAACACCATATGCAAACCTTTCTGTTTTTCTCTATGCTTAGCTGTCTTAACGCACAAACTGTATCAGTTGTTCCCCTAATTCTGTATTACAATATCAAGGTTGTGGACCACATTTTGAGGTATAGGCTGACCTTTCAGTTGGAAAGCTGGAATAATGAGCCAGGGGAAAAGGGTTGACTTGTGCCCAGTCCTGGAATTAAAATGGTAGATTTCCCCTTTAAATGTGAACACTAAGCAGTTTGAAGGTGTTGCTGTGAAATGCAAATTCAATAAAAACTATTTAATAGGAAAATGAATACATAAATTGAGACTTATACCATAGTCACATAATGGAACTTCTCTATTTCTCTATCTCTCCTTCATTTCAATATGCAGTGTTATTTGTTGATAAGTGTATATCTACTATACAGCTAAATAAGCTTATGCTTCAGGACCCATAATGGCAGAGGGGCCACAGAAGCAACTTTAATCCACATTGTTTAAAAACGTTTTGGTGTCTACTGTATAGGAACCTTTTTTAAAAACACCCTACGTCTAGTGGTTACATTTTTCTTTAATTTTTGGAGTTCTGGCATCTTATAAACCCATTGAAGAAAATGACAGGGACCTTCATAACAGGTCAAGCTTCAGGGCCCCAAAGATTTAGGTCCATCACTTTTTGATGGGCAAAAAAAAAAAAAGCAGCAGATGATTTCATGTTCTATCAATTGTAATCTGCAATATGTTTATTTTGTGATTTTCAGTTTCTTTTGACATTGTAGTCATATTTCATAATTTTTATTGTGCTTTTTCCTACACCAACTTGAATCTTGTTTTTGATTAGAAGCACAATTTTGTTCATTGCTTACTTTTAAAACACAACCCCTTACTTTGTGATGCCTGGAAATTACATCAATTGAGATCATTATTCTGACACTATTTATGATAGCATTGCACTATGAAAAAAACTTGCAGATTGGAGAATATTATGTTATTATTAATGTCTGCTGATGGCCACTTTATAATAGTTAGGATTATACTAGCAACTGTTAAAGCTTAAGTGGTAACAAAAGTACTTGTATTAGTTAAATGTGTAACTCTTATTGAACCAACACTATGTGTTGATAATTATGAGTTGGTTATTGAAATTATAGGCATAAAGTAATAAATTCTAAGACTTTATTAAAGTTAGAAGTAAAAGCCAGTGTTCCTTGCACATCCTAAAGATATATCTGTTATGGTGACTGGCCCTAGGTACGTGTTTATGTGTTTCCTGTGTCTGTTATATGACAGATTGGCATTGTCTCTTGTGCTGCCATTGTGTAACACCATCTTGAAAGAAATGTACGCATACAGCACAGTCATGACAGATTAATCTTATATATCATTTTCTAGGCAGAACCTCCTTACTAACAGTTATACAGTTGATTACTGGCAAGGGAAAGGAAGTGGAAGAATTTACTGTATATGCTCGCCCTCTTTTCACACAATATCATTCGTTGCTGCACCAATTTGGTAAATTCGAATAAATGATTTTCCATTTAAGGAATGCGTGAATAAGTTTGTTTTGCACTATGTCATTATGTTATGTAACAAATGATTGTGAAAACCCTATTTCTCATCTGGCTTAATCTTTAAAGGTGATTCAATAAATGTTCTGCCCTAGGATATATTCTAAGCCTGAATTCATTCTGGATCCTATTTTGAAATGAAAGCACCTTGAGTTCTCTTACTGATGAATATGTCATAATAATTCAGTACATGTGGGAGTTTATTTCTTTATCCATCCTTTAAAAGCCATCTGAGGAGCTGTGAATTTCTTTTACTTACTTCTTTTGTACACAACAGTCCAAATTTATTTTGCTATTATTCTCCCTTATCATCCAGAGACTAGCCCTGCATAGCATTTTTCTTGAAATAAATTTGCATTGTTTTTTCTTGTTTCCTGCTGCCCAGTTTGTCCATTAATCCTGCCATTCTAAACTCAAGTGATTCCTATAGATATACTGTATACATGTATTTTTTTTGTTAAAAATCCAGTATTGTACTTGTCTTGACTAATAGGCAATTTTTGCTAAAACACCTTTTATGGGGGGAAAAAAAGAGCATAACACAAAAAAAAAATGTTTTATTGTTTTGTTAAGATCACTGGGGTAAAGGTCAGGAAAGAAAGAATTGTGCTAATAGATACTGTCAATATTCCCCTAAGTTGCATAAACACATATTTTATGGGGTCATCATCTGTATATAAAACAGCAACTGCTTGTTAGGAGAAATATTATAAGTGTTGCCACACAGAGACAGATATAAAAAATAAACTTAACCAGAATCATCAAATTTCTAGGATCTACTACTGAAATGATAATAGTAATAAAAATGTAGTAATGCATTTTAAATCAATTAGGAAAGACAATTCCAAATAGATGTGCATCTGTTGACTGCACATACGAGGGTCAGTTACACTGAAAACTGAAACTTGTCGTGTTGTCCTTGGTAGAACAATGCTTACTGACAGTATTTTAGATGGGGTAGCAGATTCTAATGTGAATGGCTCCATTGATTCACTTTCAGAAACTGATACTACAATGCTGCAGCAAATTGGGCATTTCTTTCTTTTTGACTCTTTATTATAGTTATAAGTTATATCTTTTTTTCAGTAACAGATAACATGATAAATATTTTCTTTATATTTAATACAGTGTTGCTTAAAGAGTAAATAGGAAATTTAATAAAATAAACCTCCCTAGTTTCTAAACCATGCAAAGTTCTCTTTTTGTTGTTAAAGAGTGCATTTCTATCCTCAAACCATCAAATGAATGCAACTGGAAAGAAAAGTGTAATTTATTTGATATAGCTTCTTCTCTTTATAAGTAACTTAATTTGGCACCCATGTACATTTCTGTAACAAAACATAGTAAGGCCCAGTGTTTATCCACAGTAGCTCTCCAAGGAAATGGCGACATAAAAAAGCACCTTTGGTAATGGGCAACCCTTTTTAACTGTACTTTCTATTAAGTTTATGGGTAACACTTTACAATTACAATTATTTGATTGGAAGGTGCTCTTATCCTACAAAAGAGGTAACATAATTGAGTAACATTAGACTAGGGCCTGTTTGATCAGGAAGTGTAATAGGACATGTAACACAGGCTGATTGTCACAAGTGAAAAGATGTAATAACTAATAATTTACAATCACAGATTATAATTGATAAAGCACTTAAACTTAACAAATAAACCAACAATGTAAAAGATCACAAAGTATATATTTTTTTTACTTTAATCAATTAGATAGACATCCACAGAACAAATGGGGCTTCATGAGATAAATATGCACAATAGAAAATTTTAAGTTGAATAATTTAATGCTTTGCACATATGGAGCTGGAGTGTATTCTATGCATGGATGCCTTCCACTTCTTTTCAGAGATGTTAAGTAAAAGGTCCTTTCCCTACTGTACCCTGGGATCTTTGAAAGGAAGGGACTTTAAAATGTTTTTATATCTTATTTAGACGCTGTCTGAATCTTCAAGATGTATTAATATTTTTACTGGAATAGATATGGGTGGGAGGTGAGGGAAACTAGGCAGGTTTTTTTAGCAAATTTTTTGATTTTAAAGTAGTGGGAAAACTGTGTTGATTGGAGGTTTAACTTGAACCAAAACTGACACAAAGACATTGTGTTAAAAGTGAATGGCCAATGGCAACTGCAAAGAGCAATGGTGATAGGGCAAAACCTTGTTGAGTACCACGTTTTATCTTGAAGTAGTTTGAAATAATGCTGTAAATACAAACAGAGACCTCTGGACTGGTATAAAGTACTTTGATCCATGCACATATGTTTGTTCCAAATTTATTTTATTTTCATCCATGTTGGTAATTTCTGTTATTGCATTGTATACTTCCTGCTTGTAGATTTGTTGAACTAAAATCTTATTAGCCTTCTCTCCATGTTCACAGTAACGATGTCGCGATTTAAAGATGAGCTGTTCAGTTTCTTTTGTTGTCAAGAGGTTAAATTCTGATTATAAAATCTGTCTCTTCCTATAAAGTGCCTCATTTGGAGACCTGGCATATTCTTAATCTATTCTGGTAATTTTGTTGATTAACTCTGATGCCTTGGTTTCCACTTTATTTTAGTGGGAATGATATGACATAATCTACCCACTTAAAAAAGTTTCCAGAGTTGCTGAGAGTATTCCTGTTGAGACCTCTGAGGATGCACTTGTCTCTAAAAAAAACAATTTGCTTGGAGATGAATTCTTTTCAGTTCATCAGTTAATGACAAGGGGATAAGACACCAGCTATGAGATGAGAGTGTTGGGCATAGGGATTTAAGCTCAATGATCAGAGTGTGTGGTCAGAGATAACAAGATTTGAATACATTTGAATAAATAACTCAGCCATGAATGTTACTGAGTTTGGACTTTCACAGTATTCAGGGAGACCTTCAACTCTGATGTTGTTCCTTCTGTATCTAGCTTACAACACAGCTAATTTATCACCAAGGACTTTACATTCGAATTCGACAACAGTTGCTTTTTTGGTAATTGCGGATGTTGATTATTCAACTTCTACAATACCGAGTCGTAAACGTTTGCTAAACATCTTCCAGGTGATCGCAGAGTATTATTATTTTATTCTGAGTTTTGTTTACATTTTCCTGTATTTTTCATCAATATTTGCTAGAAATGTTTTAGGGTTTACATCAGATTTATTCTTTAAACATACCTCCTGATCTTTTGTTTCCTGGAGCAGCTTGTCCGTTATACTGTCTGTTTTGCTGTCCATTCTACATTCATGTCAATTCTGTCTGTTTTCTTGTGTATATCATTTATCCCCCCACCCCAGTATGGTAATCAGCTCTTTCAGCTCAGATACAGTAGCTCTTTCCATCTTCTCTGTATTCTGAAAGTAGAGTTACGAATCCTGTTGGAGTTGACTTGCAAGGGGAGTTGGTAGTAGTTGACAGGGATGAAGTGGCCATGCTTGATATCCCACCTGAGAGCAGCGAATTCTTATTGCCTGCCTCATTCTCTGTTTTCATTCCACAATCTTTGTCGGCTGCAGCACATGCTGCAGTGTGAGGTCCTAGCTGATCCATTCCTTCACCTGTCTCTTCAGACTGTCACAGGCCATTTCATGAACTTGAGGCTGACTTAGACTTTGATGAGGCTTTAACGGCTTTTTCCTTCTCTTTCTGACCCCTTGGTCTCCTGCTCATGCTTTTAATATACTTGCAATTCAATCCTCCCAGGTGGACTAAATACAGGATATCTTAGATAGATAATAGAAAAGCTTAATTATACCGCTGCCAGTGCGGCTCTGTCATTGATGTCCATCTCTTGCAATGTACAAGACAAACTCGGGATAGTTTTGTTGATGGTTTCTCTACCTTTGTTAGGCTGGACAACTGGGAGATAATGAAATATGACAACATTAAGGACAATTTTGTGCATTTCTTTGTCATCCAAGATAGGATCCATAATAGAAAAAAAAGTCTTGCCGCCATCTATTATAACTAGATTTAAGGTTAGAGGTTACAATTACTTATGCTGCCTTCTGATAGTGAATTGCATTTTACTCAATAAGAGAATTCTAACTCACATTTCCATTTCTTGATATATTTTATTTCTTGATGTACTTTACTTCTTAACAAACTCCTATTGTCTTCCCTGTTCTGTTCTTGACAGTACTGTTTAGATTCCCTACTGGTCTTAATTGTGTTATTTTTGATCGGTTTCCTTAGTAATATTACTAGTAATATTAATCCCAATTACACTCTCCAATGAATTTCTTAAACTGACAAAAAGTTCCACTGACCCTTATAGTGATCTTGAAAAGGTCGAATAATACTTCATTTGTATTCCAGTTTTCCCTTTTTTAATTTTTAAGGATGCTTACATTTGGTCTGTGTGTGATTTTTTAAAATATTTGATACATTTATCATTCATTTTTGTTTCACTCATAAGTTGTAATGAACCCTCTGGGGTAATTTTGTGTTTAAATAATTTCTTACAAAAGTCCTTGATTCTTCAATTGCTCAATTATCTCATGCTCTACTTTTCTTTTCTTCTATTTATGTATCCCATCTCATTTATTAATTTGATTGATCAGAAACAAAATATGGCACATTTTCACTGTCCTTCATCCTCTTAATTCTAGTTTTAAAATGTAGCTTTAACTTCTCATGGCCATTGTGAACACACACTATTTTTAAAGGACTTTTTCTAATTAATTTTCTAATTATTTTTTTTTCTTTAAAAAATCATATTTTTTATGGAAAGTTAATTAACATTAGCTTTTAGTAGCATATCTGTCTAGTATAAAAAAAATCTTGGTGGAAGGGAGACCAGGGAGATGAGACGTGATCTTCTTGGAAGACACT
>JANRMT010062814.1:106117185-106154005 GCA_026402145.1 Polypterus bichir lapradei | reverse complement strand
TAGATAGATAGATAGATAGATAGATAGATAGATACTTTATTAATCCCAAGGAGAAATTCACATAATCCAGCAGCAGTATACTGATACAAAGAAACAATATTAAATTAAATAGTAATAAAAATGAAAAAAGTTAGCATTTACTCCCCCGGGTGGAATTGAAGAGTCGCATAGTGTGGGGGAGGAACGATCTCCTCAGTCTGTCAGTGGAGCAGGACAGTGACAAAAGTCTGTCACTGAAGCTACTCCTCTGCCTGGAGATGACACTGTTCAGTGGATGCAGTGGATTATTCATGATTGACAGGAGTATGCTTAATGCCCGTCACTCTGCCACAGATGTTAAACTGTCCAACTTTACTCCTACAATAGAGCCTGCCTTCTTAACAAGTTTGTCCAGGCGTGAGGCGTCTTTCATCTTTATGCTGCCACCCCAGCACACCACCGCATAGAAGAGGGCACTCGCCACAACCGTCTGGTAGAACATCTGCAGCATCTTACTGCAATTCTTAGAATACTTCTCAGAAAGTATAGTCTGCTCTGACATTTCTTACATAGAGCATCAGTATTGGCAGTCCAGTCCAATTTGTCATCCAGCTGCACTCCCAGATATTTATAGGTCTTTAAAGACCCGCAAGATGAAAAAGATTGGCCACGGAGCATCTCGTGGGGACCTTAAACATGAGACTTGGTGCCAAGAGATTGCAATTTGACATCCCACGAGAGACAACAGTGAGACAACATTTAAAACAAGTTCACAGACATCTAACCAAACAGTTGTTGGAATGCATTTGGCAGACAGACATCAGGTGCTCCCAGCTCTTAAAACAATGACAGGCGACAAGCAGAACACGTAGCTTGCCAGCAGCAGCAGCAGGAAGCCAGCAGATGATCCGACCACTTCTCCTTAGCGTGCATGCATCCCCCCCCCCCCCCCCACCCCACCCATTCAACACGAGTGGCAGAGATGCAAAGTGGCAAAAGGACAGCTTCTGTACAGGTTTTGAAATATTCGACGCAAACTGTGACAAGCAGAAAACGCAGCTTGCCAGCAGATGATCCAACTGCAACTCCTTAGCGTGCGTTCATCCCCCCCTTCACAATGCAAGCAGCGTTATATGTCCTGTGAGAGATTTAACCATGCCCGGGGCCGGAAATAAAGGACATGTATTGTCTGTACAAAAGTTTTAAAGTAAAAGTGAAAATAATGCATATGTAACAATTCCCATGAAAATAACAATCTCTTTAAATTGTATATCCAGTAAAACAAACCAGGGGGTGGAGCCCCCTAGTACTTCAACAAAACTTCAACATAATCCAGTTATCATACATATAGGCTTTATAAAAGTTATCTTTTTCACATCTTATTTTACACACAATAGTTTCAACATTTTTATCTTCAGTCTGGTGTCAATATCTAACAGCATTAAAACTAAAAAAAATGTTTTAAAACCTCCCTATTCTGTGTTTTTAATCTTAAGAAACATTTTAAACCATATTTACAACTACTCTTTCTGCCTCGGCTCATGCCAGGTCATATTACTTACTTTGCTTGTCTGACTGCAGGAAGTGGGCATCCATCATGGGCCAGGCTAAGCATGCAGTGAAGTGACATATGTGTATGGCAATTTATTGCCTTTGTAGTAAGAACATGGAAGTACAGCTGCATGCTCAAAACAACAGCCAACTGTTGTGCCTCTATTAATGTGTAATGCCTTGTTATGAATGTGTTATCATTTCAACACATTGTGTCTTTTCCATTTGAATAATAATGAAATATGGTTAAAGTGAAAGCTCATTATTAAACGTGTACAGCACCTCAGATTAATTAAAAACAATACATTAATTAAGAGCATTTTTTTTTTAATTCAAACCATCATTTAATGCAAATCAGAAAAGCATTATTACCATTTTGGCAGCACAATGGGATAGTGGGTAGTGCGGTTTGTTCAGAGATCCAGCGTCCTCAGTTCAAATAGTCATTGTCTGTGTGGGTTTTTGTGTTGTTGGCTAGTTACCCCTTTGTGTACAGTTCTAAGTTCCAGGCCAGTCAGTCACTAAACTGGATTAATGTGGAATGAGAAAGTCATTATTACTGTCTCATGACAGCCATTTCACAATCATGGCTCATTTTGACAAATTTTACCAAAAGTGTGATGCTGAAGAAAGTTTCTTCAATTGATACAACTTGTTGACAATTACACAGACATGGACAAATTTGTTGGTGTCCTTAAAGCTCATTGAAAAAGTTCTATATGCCTCCTGAAAAGTGACTAAACAAAAACAATTGTCCCACATATACCTGCATGCCTTTGGTCATCAAGTAAAGCAAAGCAAGTATGAAAATAAATGAAGTATTGTTTATTCTTCAAATATTTCTAAAATGTCCTGGACACGTATTGGCACCTATAAAAAAGATAATGAATAATTGGATTAGAATGATTTTAAAACTAGCTGTTTTCTTTAATAAGTATCACACATCTTGCAATCAGTCATTCAGCATGTTTAAATTTCACTCTGCTGTTTGGTATCATCATGTGCCCTACATTGAAGATGGACCAGAGAAAGCAAAGGATGGAGCTAAATTCAGAAAGAAAATTGCAGATAAATGAGTTTAAGGTGAAGGCTAGAAGACCATTTCCAAGCAGCCTGATGTTCCAGTGACAATAGTTGGAAATATTATTAAGACATTTAAGGTTCATGGGACTGTAGCCAGCTTCTCTGGATGTGACTACAAGAAGAAAATTGATCACTGAATGTGCAAAAGGATACGGAGAATGGTAGATAAAAAGCCATGCCTTTTAAGTAATGGCGGAGTCTAAGGAAAAAGACACAGGAGGAAAAAAAACATAAAAAAGCCAAACTGGAATTTGTTAAAATGCATATTAACAACCCTACAATGCCTCTGGGAAAATGTCCTTTGGACAGATGAAACAAAACTGGTGGTTTTGGCAAGTCATCTCAGCTCTATATCTACTGATGAAAAAATTAATTCAAAGAAAAGTACACCATACCTACTGTAAAACATGACAAGTGCAGAAGTTTCAATGAGAGTTGTCATGATTGCAGTAATAACTTCTAAAGTTTGAGAAACAAAATATTAGGTTAAGTGTGCTATCATTTTTGTCTATGTCATTTTCATTTGTGTTATTATTTAAGATTTTGTGTTGAATCAAAACTCTAAATTAAAGATTGATTTTTGTTGAATATGGAATAAACAAGTTATGGGTTTGAGTTACTTTTGTCAGTTTCAAGTTATCTCAGAGAAAATTATGTGTTCTTCTTGTTTTATGAAGGCATACCAACAAATTTCTCCATGTCTGTAAGACTATTGGTAGCAATGTTGCTTTTCAATGTGAAGTCCATGCTGGGTGATGAAAATTAGACTGACATTAAATATATATATATACAGTCCTATGAAAATGTTTGGGAAGTCCTCTTAATTCTTTGGAGTTTTGTTTATCATTGGTTGAACTTTCAAAGTAGCTACTTCCTTTTAATATATGACATGCCTTATGGAAACAGTAGTATTTCAGCAGTGACATTAAGTTTATTGGATTAACAGAAAATATGCAATATGCATCATAACAAAATTAGATAGGTGCATAAATTTGGGCACCCCAACAGAGATATTACATCAATACTTAGTTGAGCCTCCTTTTGCAAATATAACAGCGTCTAGATGCCTCCTATACCCTTTGATGCATGTTTGGATTCTGGATTCCATACAAAATCTCTTCAGTTCAGTTAAATTTGATGGCTGCCGAGCATGGAAAGCCTGCTTCAAATCATCCCATAGATTTTCGATGATATTCCAGAACATTGTTCTTCTCCCTCTGCATGAATGCCTTTGTAGATTTTGAACTGTGTTTTGGGGCATTGTCTTGTTGGAATATCCAACCCCTGCGTAACTTCAACTTTGTGACTGATGCTTGAACATTATCCTGAAGAATTTGTTGATATTCGGTTGAATTCATCTGACCCTCGACTTTAACAAGGGCCCCAGTCCATGAACTAGTCACACAGCCCCACAGCATGATGGAACCTCCACCAAATTTGACAGAAGGTAGCAGGTATTTTTCTTGGAATGCGGTGTTCTTCTTCCGCCATGCGAACCGTTTTTTGTTATGACCAAATAACTCAATTTTTGTCTCATCAGTCCAAAGCTCTTTGTTCCAAAATGAATCTGGCTTGTCTAAATGAGCATTTGCATACAACAAGCGACTGTTTGTGGCTTGAGTGCAGAAAGGGATTCTTTCTCATCACCCTGCCATATAGATGTTCCTTGTGAAAATTGAGCTGAATTGTAGAACGATGTACAGATACACCATCTGCAGCAAGATGTTCTTGCAGGTCTTTGGAGATGATCTGTGGGTTATCTGTAACCATTCTCACAATCCTGCGCATATGCCACTCCTGTATTTTTCTTGGCCTACCAGACCTGCAGCAACTGTGCCTGTGGATTTCCATTTCCTGATTACATTCCTTACAGTTGAAACTGACAGTTTAAACCTCTGAGATAGCTTTTTGTAGCCTTCCCTTAAACCATGATACTGAACAATCTTTGTTTTCAGATCTTTTGAGAGTTGCTTTGAGGATGCCATGCTGTCACTCTTCAGAGGAGAGTCAAAGGGAAGCACAACTTGCAATTGATCACCTTAAATACCTTTTCTCATGATTGGACACACCTATCTATGAAGTTTATGGCTTAACAAGTTAATCCAACCAATTTGGTGTTGCAAGTAATCAGTATTGAGCAGTTACATGCATTCAAATCAGCAAAATTACAAGGGTACCCAAATTTTTGCACAGCTAGTTTTTCACATTTGATTTAATTACTAAATACCGCTTCACTAAAAATCTTTGTTCAGAAAACACCCCAGTACTCAGATGTTCCTAGGAAATGAAAGACATACCACTGTTGTCTTTTTTGTTGAAAGCAGTGTAGATTATTATGCAGGCTGAGAGGGGTTCCCAAACTTTTTCATATGACTGTATATGTGGTTTTGCATATTATATGTAAGCCTGGCACAGACATACATGGTATGAAGTCCCTAGATTAAAGTTAACATGAGGAGCCATTTACAAATCTTGCTTGTTATTTTTATATGTGTGTGGATTTCCAGTGGAATGTTTCTTGTCAAAGATGAACTGACTTTTATTTAGTTTAGTTGTTGTTTAAACATTCTCATGTTCAAATATTTGTGAAGCTATACTGTATGTGAGTAAAATGGACCTGTAGCACTTGCAATGCCTCCCTAAAGCTGTCAGCTTTAGCTTGGTGAATGTGAAAGAAAATGAGTAGATCACCCAAATAGGTTGAGCCCCTTCGTTAATCAGACATTTCAAAATGTCAGCTAAACAAGAACATCTTTAATACTCATTCAGTTCTTGAATACCTATTGAAAAGTCATTAGACACAGTCACATTACGTGGTGGGTATGACTATGAATCATGATGGTGGCCATTTGACCCTCTTAAAAAAAAAGTCTAGAATCATTCTTCTATCTCTTTTGAAGAAAAGTCTGGTATTTTTATATCCCCTGTTGAGTAGTTCATGTAGATAAAAATCTTCCTCGTATGAATATTTACATATACTATGACTGTTCTTTTTGGTCTATTTTTGTTTCTTTTATTTCCACACTGTGGTGATGTGCACATTAAAGTTCAAGCTGATGTCTTTAAAGCAAGCCCATGCCCCCTTGTTTTAAGACTTCTTGTTTTCAACCCCTTTTCCCTAAGCAAGACTTTTTGCTTATAGGGGTTTTTACAACATGTGCAGTTTTCTTTTCTTTTCTCATCCTGTTAGAACATCAATTACTGTGTCATGACAGCTATGATGTAATATCACTCAATGCTTTTTCTTAGAAAGAAAAGAAGTTCTTAGACCATTGTAGAGTAAAGTACTTAGGTTGGTGGGCATGCTAAAAGCATTGACAAAATACTGGAGAGCCTATATTAGACTGCTATCCTTCCTCTTAAACTAATGCTGAAGATTAAATGTTGAACAGAAATGTCTGTACTATGTTTCAAATAAATTATTTTAAACTCATAAGTAATTCACCTGTGGATCAATTGGTTTCCCTAATTATCCTTCAGAAAGCTTAGGATGTCCAAAGTCAGTTACCCCAAAGTACTTATATTTAGCAGAACCAAATTTTTATTGATAGGGGAAATCTTTTATTATGTCAAAGGATTACCTGCTTCTCTAGTGTGACTTCTTTTAAGTAATTACTTGTGATAAAAATTTTCTTTTTCATGAAAATTTAACTGGATGCTGGCATAAGTCAGTTTCAAAATCTACAATATACTACTGATGCATTGTTAATAGGTATATAAACACACTACAGAGGTAAACTAACTACAACATTAGGGACAAGCAGGAAGTGGCAAACTCAAGAGTCTTTTTTTGTATAATAATAAAGCACATATCAGATCTTCTGCAATCTCTTAGTTTTATATGCTGACTAAATTTTGGCCATAGAAACATAAAGGCATCTGTGAATGTTATCTTTTTTCTCCCTTGTCTTTTTCACTTTGTGCTTGGAACGGTAATTTGAAAGATTTGGTTGGTCTCTTTATGGCTGGCTAACAGTGACATATTCATCTGAGTCTGGCTCAGGCAAATGGGTCTTTGTTATAAACCTCTAACTAAATTGCAGAGAGGAGTCAAGTATTTTTGCCCTCCTGATTGAGATGTCAGGCGCAGTTTCTCATCTTTGCATGTAGTCATGATTGCTTGAATGTAACACCACTTGCTCATTTCAGTACACTAAACCAATTTCAGTAAGGTCAACCTGAAGGAGAGCCTGGAAATACAAGTATGTAAGGTCTTTTATTATCCTTTCTTTTTTTAACGTGGAAAAAAAAGAATGACACTGGTATTATAACAAGTACAACACACACTTGAATTATTTATTTTAATTTTGTATTCTTTTAAAATGCTCCTTTTTTTCTAAATACTTGCAAATTTTGAACACAAAAGAAACAAGACAAGCACAGATTCTTAAGAAATGTCAGGCAAAATATACATCACTGTTTCTTAATTGTGATGGGCAAATAGTGTGATACAATGACTAATGATCCAAAATGTAAGATCTTCCCTCTCCCTTACATCTGACATTATCATGCATTTTACATGCAAAGTGTATGGAAATTAGCCTGATTACATTTACACCTGGCATTAAACCACATTTCCAGTTGCTCCATCATGCAGAGATTTAGCAGAATTCAAATCTGTTTCCACTTATGTGGATATTGCAAGCAGACAGAAAACATATTTGTATATATATTTGGGTTAAATATAGTCACTATCAATTTCTGTCCACCTACCAATGTAGTCTCCAGTGATCCAATCATAATCCAATCACAAGTGCCTTTACACCAGGTTTTTAATGTGGTCAACGGCTATTGAATTGATTGGATAACTGAAAACGCATGTAAATCCCTGATGTAAAGGGGGAGCAATACGACAAGGCTACTGGTTTATTTCTTGTCTTTCATCTAATGTTTGACCTTGAGCAAGTCGCTTTCTCTTTCTCTGTTCCATCTGCCTTATAATGGTGCTCACTTTTGACAGGTGCTTTAGGAATAATTTCTACTGTCAGAGGTGGAAGCAATATGGTACAAAGTAACATGTTACTGTAATATAATTACAATACACACTAACAAAGAAGTGCAATGCAGTTCAGTTCAGTTCAGTTTAAATTCTTGTAATCACTTTATACTGACTTGAGTAGAACTTTTGTTACTTTCATTACATTAATGTAAATGTCAAAAACTTCTAGGTTCCCTGTCCTACTTGTACCACACATGATATTTTCAGACATATGTAGTGATGCACTGAATTTTATGACACAGTCACATCAGTACTGAGATGGTTGTTAGTTAACAACATTACATGACAGTTCACGTTACTTCAAGATTGCCTTGAGGTTAACTTTGTTTCTTATTAAGAAGTAAAGATATTGAGGTTTGCTTTGAAAGATTACATCATTCCGGTTTTACAACACATTGAAAGTATATGATTAGCAGAGAGAATTTAATTCTAGTTTAAGAAAGATGAAATGAAGTGAGCCACTTTGCATGTCCAGGATTAGGGCTCAGAATTGATTTTAAAAAATGAATTAACCGCTTAAATGTATGCAGTTATTCGTGATTAATTGCATCTAACATCAATATTTGTAATTATAAAATTAATTCATAAATTGAGGTATGTACACACTGAATCACAAATTTAATGTAGAATCAACACAAAGGATTAAAAAAAATGAATGGCATAGACTAAACTTAAACAATGACCTTAAACCTGAACTTTAACAAAATACACCTTGAGCAAGTACAACCTGAATTTGAATGCCTTTCTGAAAGGCAAGTTGAAAAGAAGACAATAAGAAAACAAGGCCAATGAATCAATTATCAAATTAGCATAGCATATGAGACACAGACGTGTCAAAATAAAAATTAAATGATTGAAACAAGTGTTGACTTTGAATGCTGAAGACTGATTTAATTGAAAGAATAAGCATTTCTTAAATGGGCATGCATAAAATCTTATGTTAAAACACTATAAATACTATCCTCAGTTGTTCATCACCATCAACAACTTGATGATCATATTCTACATGAGTGTTTTCCAACTAGTGCACCATGGAAATAACAGTGTAGTGCCTATGTGTTCAGACCTGAGAGAGACATGTTACTCAGGTATCCCGAGACCTGTCTGAGGTAGATGGGACTACCTGGAGAAGCCAACATAAAACCAGCTCTGTTATCACTGTTTTGCAGACATAGCACTTAGAGAGCACTTTAGCAGCTGGGAGATGTGTCCGGGGTCCAGCTGCCTGGGTGTATGTTCACCAGTGACTATGGCAGAGCTGATTGACTTTGGGCATACAAGTTGCCTCTGACCCCAGGTTAGTGGAGTGAGGCAGAGATAGTACTGCCTGTATGAGCCGGCAAAGGGATGTCAGCTCAGATATTGCCGTTTGCAGCTGTTTTTTGCCACCCTCTGTCCCACCCCTTAGGACAGTTTAGCACATGTATAGATTTAATGCTTTTATGGTTGGTAGAAACATGGTGTGTCTTGGAATATTTTGGGTCACAGAAAATCAGCTGGAAAACACTAACTACTCCTTTGCTTCTGGTACACTAAAAAAGATCTTTGCAGATGCTATCTCGCTTTAAAAAGTGCATTAATTACTTGGATGGTTTTATTGCATTCTTTGAATAAATTAGAGAAGATACTGCAAACTTGAATCATGAGAAGGGGTAATCATTACACTTGTATTTCCTAGAATTTTATCATTATATTTGGGCAGCATGGCAAGCTGGTAGGCAGACTGTCGAGTTAAATATAGAAGTACTAGAGACTTATTTACAGTACATAAATATTTTTTTGCTTGTCATATACAGGCTCTTGAGCATGGATCTGAAAAGGAGTTATATTTGCAGTGGGAAAAATATCTGATATTCAATTAAATGAAAATGCTGTCATGTAACAAAATGTAGCAGCATATCCTGGCTAGAATTTCAACTTTTTTAACACAACTCCTTAAAGCTCCAACAAAAATTGAGAGATCTGTGTAGAAGCCTCTCAGGCAGTACCTTAATTATTAGTAAATGTAAGATAATTATACCAATCAGCCACAACATTAAAACCACCTGCCTAATACTGTGTAGATCACCCTTGTGCTGCCAGAACAGCTTTGACCCATCAGGGCATGGATTCCACAAGACAGCTGAAGGTGTCCTGTGGTATCAGGCATTAAGACATTAGCAGCAGACTCTTTAAATCTTGTAAGTAGAGAGAAATGTGGCCCCCATAAAGCAGACTTGTTTTTTTAGCAAATTTCAAAGATGCTTCACTGGATTGAGATCTGAAGAATTCAGTGACCAAGTCAATACCTTGAAATCTTTATCATGTTTCTCAAACCATTCCTGATCAATTTTTTCACAGTGGTAGGTGCATAATCCTGCTGAATGATGCCACTGCCTTTAGGGAATACCATTGTCATGAAGTGGTGTGCATGGACTGCAACAATCTTTAGGTAGGTAGTACGTGTCAAAGCAACATCTACATGAATGCCAGGACCCAAAGCTTCCCAGCAGACCATTGCCCAGAGCATCATACTGCATCCACCAGCATTGCTTTGTCCCATAGTGCATCCTGCTGCTATCTCTTCCCCAGGTAAATGATGCACATGATATAAAAGAAAATGTGATTTGTCACATTGCCATCTTTTTCTACTATTGCTCCATGGCCCATTTCTGATGCTTATGTGCTCATTGTAAGCAGTTTCAACAGTGGACATAGGTCAGCATGATGATTCTGACTGGTCCTGACCTTGTGCATAGGGTCTGCTCAGGGCCATAGTCTGCCTCCACTCCTTTACTCTTAGTTCACCAATGGCTGCACCTCTAGTGACCCATCTGTTAAACTGCTGATGTTTGCTGATGACACTATCCTGAAGGTCCTAATTACAGGCCAGGGATGAAGTGCCATATCGAAGGGAGATGTATCAGCTGACCAGCTGGTGAACTCTCAACAATCTAAACTTGAATTTCCTGAAATTGGTGGAAATAATGAAGGACTTTAGATGTGGACACTCCTCACCTCCTACACCCCTAATTATAAATAATGTCACAGTGAACACTCTGGAATCATTTAAATTTCTTGGCACAAGTATTGGTCACAATGTGATTTGGATGAAAATATAACTGCTGTTATCAAAAAAGCACAGAAGCAAATGTTTTTCTTAGTTTTATAGATCTGCTATTGAAGAAATCTTCACTTTCTCCATTACAGTCTGCTATTGGAATGCATCTACTCACTCAAAACATAAACTGCAGCGTGGTATTTAAAAAATGGACTCCATTGAGGCTTCATTTACATCACAAGATAGGAAACAAAGACTACCCAGTTAGCCATCCCTTTCAATGATTACCATCAAAGAAATTTTAACGGCCACTAAAGACGAGACATAGAAACAGTTTCTTTCCTACTTCGGTCATTCTGGTTAAACACGGTCTCTGATTCATCTTTGTCACTTCCTGATTTCTAAACACCTCCATCCAATCTAAATCATCTTTTTATTTCTGATTATATTACAAGGACTGACTAGATATATTACTTGGGGGGGCTAAATCTATCTTCATTGTATTATTTTATATATCTGTGGCCAGATAAGGAAATCTCCTTTATCTGTTTTCTCTTGTTGACATTGCCATTTAATTATTATGGATGCTTTAAGAGAGCAGTATAATGCATATTTTTAAATAATAAATTAAAATCTGTCAATATTTATGCAGAAATTTTTAAATTGCATGGTATTGTCCTGCACAGTGTTTTTTTCTTAATTTTTAGGTGTAGTTTTGTGTTTAATTTTATATTTGCTTTATGTGAATGAACAGAAAATAATTTATTTTAATTACATATGGAATAAGCAAATTGTCTTTTAAATTCAACCAGAATATTGTTTTTTTTTTTCTTATATGATGTCCACCTTTCCTTCATATTACTTATACTTATGTACCTCTCTTTGGTGTTAATCCATTTATCTGGACATGAAAGACTGATTCCTGCCTTGTATCAAGTGCTGCTGAGAAAGGATCCATCCTCATGAGATCCTAAATTGGATCAAAAGGTTTTTAGAATGCAATATTTGGTGTTTTTTTTACAATTTCTTGTTTGTTCTTTCAGCTGTATTTGTGTTTGTGTCTTTGCATTGAAGAGACAAATTAGTTAGGTTGAAATGCGCTGTTTTATAGACAAATGGATGGCATAACAAAGATTTTTTAATTTAAGATGTTAATTCTCCAAGTGCAACTACAAAAAAAGCAAATATTTTAACACCACCTTATATCATCATAAAATAATAGAACTCTGCCTACCCCTTAACTGGTACTACAAAAAATTCTCTTTTTCCTTTACTATTTGCTGACTACTTAAAAGAATAAAAACTGGAAGGTAATACCGGATAATAAAAATAAAAATTTCCTATTGAAAAAAAGCATCATTTATATGAAAATGAGTAACTGCTAAAGTCGGTATACAGTAGTAAGTTTATGCAGTTCATCATTTTATTTTCTCTCATTTAAAGCTATACTATTCTGTGATTTTCATGGCAATAGCAAATCACACAGAGCTAGCATTCATCTTATAATTTATCTGCCTTTCTGTTATAAGAGCTTCTGCAGATACTCTGATATGTATTCTTCAAATCTAAAAGCCATCATTTGCTGAATAACTATGTGTGAGACTTGCATTTTATTTACTTCTCTGTGCTGCAGGCAATGTGAGACTGTCAGTAATTCACTAGCCTGGGATTTATCAGTTTGAAATGTAAACATTCAGGATTTTTTGTGCTTTTTCAGTGCTTTTAATTCTGAAATCTTAAGTGCTTTATACTTTTATTACTAGCAAACAATTATGATCTCCAATAGCATGGTGTGAAACAATTAAAATGTTCAGTCAGTTGAATTACTGATAAGTCTTTTAAAAAGAAACACTTTCTCTACATCTTATGTGAAAAATGTGAGGGAAACTGACTCCACCCATTCAGACTCCCAGCTAATAAATCCTGCAGCCACTGGAAGAGGCTTTCCTTTTTGAACAGAACACACCAGAGGATGGAGCTCCTATCTGAGAACACATACATATCTAGCCTGATGGCTGTATTTTCATTTTGGAACTTTTCTGTTGTCTTTATGCCTTTAGCAGACATTTTTTCTCTATTTTCTTTGATTAGATTAAAACTGGGGCTACGGGGATGGCACCCCAAAATTTATTCCTGGGTCTTGCAGTCCTTTCACTCAACCACAGCTAAGAAGCAAAATTTTTACATTGTCCAGCTGTATAATATATGGAAGTTGAGTGTACACATCTGGTTGTTGCTTCTTAGCCTGCTGCTTATTCATGTTTGGTACATCAAACCCGCCACAGAGTTCTGTAACTTTGTCTGGAAAGGAGTGTGATCAGTAGACACAACATATTTTCCACTCTGTTGTCATTACTTAGCTGAAGATCTTACTAGATATGTCTTCTGCACTACTGCATACAGGCCCATTTAAATCAGTGGAGAAGGATACAGTCAATTTCCTGGTTTTTGTTTTTCCTACAATGGCTTGATTTCTCAGGTATTGATGTGTAAGGGATGAACACCATCCATCCATCTTCCAACCCACTGAATCTGAACACAGGGTCACGGGGGTCTGCTGGAGCCAATACCAGCCAAAACAGGGCACAAGGCAGGAATCCAATCCCTGGCAAGGTGCCAACCCACCACAGAGGGATGAACACACTTACCATATATACTCGCGGATAAGTCGGGGCTTGATTTTACCTTATAATTTCCAGTATTTCATAATGTCTGTCACATACTGTAAGTCGAATGAGGAAAATTCCCGCTATTAGTCCAAGAGATTATGATATGCTAATGCCCACCTGAGAGAGTAACCACAAAGCACACTGCCCTTCTTTTATATGTATTGTGCCTACGTGACCACATGGTAATACCCAAAGCAACGTTTGCACTGTTTTGTGTTTTTGTATCTCACACTCTCATACACCTTTATTGTAAGAGCATCCCTTATCTACGATGAAGCGTTTGATCAGAAGAAAATATGAACAACAACATTTATTTATATAGCACATTTTCATACAAATAATGTAGCTCAAAGTGCTTTACATGATGAAGAAAAGAGAAATAAAAGACAAAGTAAGAATTAGAATAAGACAACACTGATTAACATAAAATAAGAGTAAGGTCCGATGGCCAGGGAGGACAGAAAAAACAAAAAAAAAATCCAGACGGCTGGAGAGAAAAAATAAAATCTGCAGGGGTTCCAGGCCATGGGACCGCCCAGTCCCCTCTGGGCATTCTACTTAACATAAATGAGACAGGACTTGATGATGGTGGTCATGTAGACTTCTGGCTTTTAATCCATCAATGTAGGACATCACAGTGCTTTGATTAGGTGGTGATGGCGCAGATCCCCACCACAGAAAACCGGGAAAAGAAACAGAAGAGAGAGTAGGGGTCAGTACGGATTTTAAAGCCACCATGAACAGTTATTATAATGAATTGAATATACATACACCTTTATCATAAGAGCATCCCTTATCTACGATGGAGTGTTCGATCAGAAGAAAATATGATGCTGGTTTTAAATTAAAAGTTGTTGAAGTGGTGAAAGAAATTGGTAACTGCGCTGCTGCAACAAAACTCAATGTGTCTGAGAAACTGATGCGAGATTGGAGGAGGCAAGAAGATGTAAATAAATAAATAAATAAATTTAAGTGTTGCATTTCTGAACGGGCATCTAAGTCGGGGTCTGATATTATGATTGATTTTTCGGGTTTCAAGATCCGACTTATACACGAGTATATATGGTACTAGCAAAATACCCGTGCTTCGCAGCAGAGAAGTAGTGTGTAAAAGAAGTTATGAAAAAGAAAAGGAAACAATTTAAAAATAACGTAACATGATTGTCAATGTAATTGTCGTAGGCTTATTTTAGTATTGAGAGTGAATTTGATGATTGTAAAGAGTTTAATTTATAAATGTAAATATTGTGTATGAGAAATGCACATTTTTAGGATGTAAGGATCTCTTTGTAATAGACGTTTGCAGTTCTGCCTTCGGGCTGTAAAATGACCAAGCTGACCGCTGAGCTTACTCTTGAGCATGCAACGTACAGTTGGCCATGTGAGAAGCAATCTTGTGTCAAGTCAATGCCGACCTTTTTTTGAGTCTGGCCCTGTGACTTACAGTATTTATTGTCATAGCAAAGTAGACCCTTACTGGAAATTGGAGGCATTTGAATTGGAATGGGAGGTCAGAGGATATGAGAGGGATGCAAACCAGTGCCAGTGAAAACAGTTACCTCAATTAGGTTCTTGTGCAGAGATCTGATCTGAAGCCTGGTGCCATTACAAAGTTTTGGTGGTTGTAAGTTTCGTAGTAACATAATTGGTGCACCGACCTTCAAAAGTAGAGCATGCGGAGGCATGCCCAGGGGATTAAGAGTGTGAAGAAACTAAATGAAAAGGCAGGAGTCACCAGCAGGAAGACGTGAAGCAAAGCGAACAATAACAGGCTTGAAGCAGTGGAGTAAAGAAGAAGGGAGCAGTGAGCACTATGAACAGCTGAGGAAAGTAAGGAAATGAGTGAGGAGGGACATGAGCACAGAATGCCGTTTAATGTATATAAGGCAGGGAGCCAACCACATGGTAGGTGTGTAGACAGCAGCTGTGTTGAAAAAGGAAGTGGGACCGAGGGCAGCCCTTGTGCATCTCTGCTGTGAAATAAATCCTCTGTTAATGGAAATAAGGAATGAAACCGGCAAAAGGAGAGGCCAGTTCCAAAAGTTCCTTACGGCATAATGGTGAGAACTGCCAAAAAGAAGACATTATTTTCGAAAGTTCATTATGGGGCACGGCGCGAAATGAAACATACTTAACGTTTTTAAGTACAGTGTAAAGGATGAGCATGGGAAATTTGGTCTTCTTATGTACAGTATATTGGAAGTCGCAGAAATAGTGAGGAGAGGTATCCCCTGTCTTTATATACAGTTTAGGGGGTTCACCCATCCCCCCCCCCCCTTGGGTGTTGCAATAGGACATGAAACATAGCTAACTTTTCTAAGCACACTGCAAGGAACGAGCATGCAAAATTTTAGCTTCCCACCTATATGGAAAGTGGGAGAATGAGTGGTGAGTCAGTGAGGGCTTTGCCTTTTATATGTTGTGAGCTCGGGTCCGAACACCATCAGGCTAACACCAGCACTTTACTCAAAAAGCATGTTTATTGATCCAATAAAGTCCCACACAGCACACAATGCCCCCAGCACCAATCACCTTCTTCATGGGCCTCTCTCTCAATGTCCGTGGGCCGCCTTTCCTCTCCTCACAGGAGCTTCATCCTGCTCCCGCTCCCGACTCTAGCTCTCTGATTGGAGTTAGGCAGCCCCTTTTATTCCCACCCAGATGTGCTCCAGGTGCCTGATGACACTTTTCTGGCAGCACTTCCTGGTGTGGCGGAAGTGCTGCCCTTGCACCCAGAAGCACTCTGGGTGTCCCTGGAATGTCCATCCTCCACCCTTCAAGGTGTGACAGAAGTGTCGATCTCCTGGGCTCCACAACATTTGGGGCGCCTCCTGGCGGTGGCCACGGGCTCCATTGGGCTTGAGCCTCCTTGCTCCTTCCCCGTGGTCCCCTCAACATCCAGGGTAGTTGCACCCTTGTGGCCCAGGGGACGTATAGACCACCTCACAGTCCTTTCAGGCATCCCGGCTGGGTTTGACCCCCAGCCTCCTGTGACAATGTATATGTATAAAAATGAATATCACAAAACTACATCCTCAATTAAGTAAGGGTTTATTAGTCTATTGTAGAATTTTAGCCTTTTTAAACACTTTTCTATTTTGATTTTCTAAAATGGTAGAGAAGGATCATATTCTTTATGTTAGTTTGTTCCTGTATATTTTTAATTTAGCAGAAGAGCACAAATTATGTAAATCAAACATTTGATTTAAGCAGCTGTTTCCTTCACTTTAAATGTGGTTATTTCACAGAAGTTAGCTTGGATCTCATTATGCAGATCATGCCTCTTTATTAAAAATAAATAAATAAATAACTTTATATTCTATGCCAATGCAGAGCAAATGTAAGTTCAATAAAAACAAAATGCACAAATGGGAAGAATGAGGATGTTGGAAAATTATCTAACACCTGCCCACACAGGGGTATGAAACACAGTCTGCTTAATTTTTGTACTCAATGTGATGTTTGTACAGAATTGTCTGTGCCTTCTGGGCTTATTATGAGTATGTGCTGTGTGCTGTTGAAAACTCTGACCTTAATGCATGAGCTATTTGGCAGTATAAAAACCTAAGCCGAATGCAAAGATATCCACCTGCTGGTTTAAGTAATATTCAGGAAAGAAGAAACATCCAGCACAGGTTTAAGTAAGCATTGTAGAGTTTAACTTACAATATTTCTACAAAGGCATAATGCAGTGAGAATTTTCCATCCATTATATCCTAACTACAGGGTCACGGGGGTCTGCTGGAGCTAATCCAAGGCAACACAGGGCACAAGGCAGGAAACAAACCCTGGGCAGGGCGCCAGCCCACCGCAGGGCGCGCACAGACAAACACACCCACACACCAAGCACACACTAGGTACAATTTAGAATCGCCAATGCACCTAACCTGCATGTCTTTGGACTGTGGGAGGAAACCGGATTACCCGGAGGAAACCTAAGCAGACACAGGGAGAACATGCAAACTCCATGCAGGGAGGACCTGGGAAATGAACCTGGGTCTCCTAACTGCGAGGCAGCAGTGCTACCACTGTGCCACCGTGCTGCCCGCAGTGAGAATTTTCTACCTGCTTAATCCTAAACCATTCTTGAGACTATTCAGGCAAACTTACTGAAGAATGATATACTACCGAGAAGATCAATTAATTCATATTAATGCATATAAACATATTGTTACCAGTCTAGGTCTAGTTTAAAATAAACTGCTCATATAGATAGCTTGCACAGTAGCTATGGAAGGAAATATGACCTCTGGTATCAAGAAATGAAATGGTATAAGAATCTATGCATCTGGTATAGTCTTGATACATGGCTAGGAGCTACTAGAGTGTTAAAATAGCCTGCAGGAAAGCTAAACTGGCATTGCTAAACTGCCCCTTGTGTGTGTATGTGTGTGTGTTCACCATTTGACTGACTGGCACAACGGCCAGGGGTTGTTTCAGCTTTGCATCCAATTCTTGTTGTGATTGGCTCCAGCGTCCTGTGATCCTTCTCAGGAAAAGCAAGTTTCAAAATGGTTGGATAATGAAGTTTGTTTTCTTTTTCAGCAAATGAACGAGATGAGCAAGTGTTACAAACTTGTAGTACACATATGAAATTATTCGGTAAAGAATTTTTATTTCTGTCACTTTATTTCTTTACATTTGCTAAATGATATATTGAGAAGAAATACAACACCAGCATGCCAAATACAAAGTGCCTTTTGAACAAGCACCACCACTGCTAACTAAAAGAATAAAAAAATAAATAAAATTGAGCTATAGCAAAAGAAGCACACCCAAACTACAGAATATTTTACTTTGAATTTACTTTGAAGAATTATCATAACAAAGCATTGATGTTGTAGTATATAACAAAACAAAAGGTCATAGATGCCCATCAAATACCAAGCCAATTGCATTCAATATACATACCTCATACCACTGTTCTTGTCAATTCTTGAAACATTTGATTAGATAATATCACAAGATTAAATTGCTTGCATTACCAATTAACATACAAGTAGCAATGCAGGAATCAAACCTGGATAGAGTGCTAAAGTGGTAAAAGTGTACAGTCAGCCTGTCCGCCTGATCCTATCTACACGCCTACCTGTCTTCCCCACAAGCTGATGTCCAGCTGGAACCTAACCCCATGTTTTCCATAGGATCAATGCTTCAGTGTCCATATCTGCATGAATTTTCAGGCACATAATCCCCGTAGATAATTAGAATTGACTGTAAAGTCAATTCTAGAATTTCTGTAAAGGCTGTAGTAAACATTTCTCCAGGTATTTGAATCCTGAAGCTGTTTCTCATTTTTCTTGTTTAGGTCTTTTATTATTTTCTTTATATCTGTTATATCCTTCTTCATATCACTCTTTATATCATTTATGTCCTCCCCGAGTGCAGCAATCTTTACCTTCAGCTTGGTAACTGTGTTTTAGTCTTCTCCCCACTCCGTATTTGGAGTTGTGAGCCTGGTTGAGGTTCTGCTGATTTACAATGGGTATTAACTGCAGTTGACAGTGGGGATAAAAGGGCCATGCTCAGTTCCAATAATCCTCCTAGAACTGCTGAATTCCCCTTGCCCACCTCACTCGGTTTTGTTCCCACTTTCGCTTTCAGCTGGAGCCGATACAGTGTCAGCTACTGGTAGATCTTTTCCTTCGCCCATCTGTTTCAAGTCAGTCTCTAGTAGGCCAGTTTTGACTTTGATAAAACTTTATCTGCCTTATTCTTATCCTTTTCCTTTTCTTTCTGATCCCTTTATTTGCTACTCATGCTTATTTATACTCATATATAATATAAATATAGGATACCTTGGAATGATAGTAAAAAAGAAGATAAAATAACACCACTTCTAACAGATCTCAGCTCTAGAACTCCATCTCACACAACCAATGAGAGGAAATCCCCAATTGAAGAAAAAATACAGGAAAATACGAGTAAGTTAGAGAGTAAAATTACAGAACTTGCTGCTCAGCTTGAAGATATTAAGCAAATGTTTTTGACTCGTATTGAAATAGTTGAAAAAGATAGGTCAGTTTTACATTTTTAGCTCCCTGAATGAAGCATAATAAGAGCTAAGAAGACTGATCCCAACTGGAACAGAATCATGAGTCTCACATTGTCAAAGCCATACAAGGCAAAGAAGATTCTGCTTGCAATTTTCAACTTGGACCATTTCTAATGTAACATTTTTCTGTAACTATGCATTCTATTTCCATTTCGGCCACCTTTTTTTTTGTTAAACTTAAATTATTGTATCATATTATTTCTTCCATTGAATAGAAGTACTGCACTTTTTGGCAACCACAAAGTAACTAGCTGTTTACAGTGTGTGTTTTTTTTCACTTTATATCCTTGGTTTATTGTTTGGGAATGTATTATCATACATTACCTCAGTCTCCATGGGTATTGTTTAACATCGTTCCCTAGGTTTATTGTATTGAGACTGTTTAAGATCATAACCTAGGTTTAATGTATTTGGACTGTACTTTTCAAAGATATCTAAATTTTATCCTTTTCTATTCCACTGCTGGGGGATTTGTTTGTTCTAGACATGCTCTATCTCTTGGCATTAACTAATGAGAACTGTATAGCATTCATATCCAAGGAAATTAATTATTTTATGGAGACAAATGCATCCTCAGAGGCCTCTGCAGGAATACTCTGAAAAATTCTAAAGGCATTTTTAAGAGAACAGATAATTTCATATCCTTTTTACAAAAATAAATTAGAAGCCAAGAAGATATCTGAGTTAATCAATGAAAATACCAGAATAGATCTAGAATATACCCAGTTTCCAAAATGAGGCACTACAGGTTTTGCAATAAGAATTTAACCTCTTGACTTCTAAAGAAACAGAACAGCTCATCTTTAAATCACAACATCATTATTATGAACACGGAGGGAAAGCCAATAAAATTGTAGCCCATCAAATGCATAAGCAGTAAGTCCGCAATGCAATAACAGCAATCTCCAACACAAAGGGAGATAAAATCACTGACCATAAAAATATAGCCCACACATTTAGAGAGTACTGTAAGTCCTTATAATGAAGATGAGACACAATCTGAGTTTTTGACTTACAGTATTACAGATACCACAGCTAGGTACTCTTAGGCTGTGGAAATGGATAAACCTCTGACGCTTTCAGAATTACTAGATGCAACAAACTCACTTCAAAGTGGGAAAGCAGGTGGCTCTGATAGCTACCCATTTTCTAAAAATAATTCTCATAAATTAGCTCTGCTATTATTAACAACATATTGTGGTCCCCGGCCGGGACGCCCAGGAGGACCAGAGGAGGGCTCGTGCCTCCTCCAGACCGCGAGGGGGTGTCCGTCCTGGTTATGTTGGGGGCCTCGGGTACAGGGCTTGGAAGCCCAGCTCTGTAGGGACCCGTGGCCACCGGCAGGCGGCGCCCCGATGCCGGAGTATCCCGTGTGGGACCCGGTCGGGGCTGGAGCCCGGCCGGGACGCCCAGGAGGACCAGAGGAGGGCTTGTGCCTCCTCCAGACCACAAGGGGGCGATCGCCCTGGTTGTATTGGGGGACACGGGTAGAGGGCTTGGAAGCCCAACCCTGTAGGGGCCCGTGGCCACCGCCAGGCGGCGCCCTGGTGCCTGAGGAACCCTGGAGCCCAGCACGTCCGCCACACCAGGAAGTGCTGGGGGGAAGACGACAGGGGACACCCGGACGGCTTCCGGGTGCGCAGCCGGCACTTCCGCCACACTGGGGTGTGGCCAGGACTGATTGACGGAAAGCAGCTGGAGCCCATCAGGGTTCCCATTTAAGGGGCCGCCTCCCTCCAGTCGTTAGCGGAAGTCGGGTGGAAGAGGATGGAGCTGGAGAGAGGACTGGAGGCGGCCAGGAGAAAGGCAGTGGAACTGTGAGGCCTGGACATTGGGGGAATCGGTGCTGGAGGCACTGGGGTTTGTTGAGCACAGTGTAAATATTGTAAATAAACAAGTGTGTGGTGGAACCAACGATGTCTGTCTACCTGTGTCCGGGTTCAAGTTCACAATGGTGCCCAACGTGGGGCCATCCGTCTGGTGCAAGACGGGGGCCCCAAATCAATAAATATTTTGTGAACAACCCGGCGCAGCAGCGGACCCCACACACTCGCCGCGGGAGCGGCCCGTGCACAACCCCGCGGGAGCGGTTTACCCCAGAGACCGCCGCCGGACCGCAGAAAGGCCATTCCCGGGTGTGGAGGAGGAAGAATGGGCGTCGCCAGGGCGCAGCCGGCCAGGCCGGCGTGGCGACGCAGAAGGCCACACCGAGGCAGGGGCCTCGGAGTGACGGGATCCGGGAGGTGAGTGCCCTGCCCTGCAGTAATCGGCCCTTCGGGGTTACGCTTACCTTGTTTCCTACAGGGAGGGACGATCCGGATCCGCGTCCGTGGCAGGAGCACGCCGGGCCACGGGCTGTCGGCAGCGCGACGGTGGCAGCAGAGGAGGCTGCGAAATCGGAGCCGCTGCGGCTCGAAGAATCGCCACAGCTGCGAAGCGGTGAGGAGGCATGCCACCACACCCAGAGTAGGGGAGAGAAGATGGCCGCGGGCCGGATGTCCTGCCCGCTGACAGGCACGGGATTGGCCGATGTGTCTTGTGTGCCCGCCAATGATTGGATGGAGGCGGGACCAAGGAATGCCAGTCTCATGCCTAGAAGAGACCCGATTGGGCCAGAGGGAGTGGCCCACAGGAGGCAGGCGACGAGTGGTGCTGATGGACAGGTAAGCCCACCGGCGTCTGTCTCTCTGTTTTCGCCAGCGGCTCGGCGCGAGTCGGAGGGATCCCCTCGGCCCGCCGAGTCGCCTTTATTGCAGATGCTAAGTGCTCTCGCTGTCCAGTTGGAGAAGCTGCAGGGGAAGGTGGTCGCGTCGGAAGAGACGCCGTATGGGACGGAGGATCGGCGCGACGCTGGAGCCTGTGGCCAGCAGGGTACTGTGGGGAAGGTAGGTGACGCCGTCCCTGTACAGCAGGAGGGGGGATTCGCCGAACATGGCCGCGACTGTTTAAAGGAAGACCGGCTCCGAGTAGCTAATTCCCCAACAGCGGACGCGGCGGTGCAGACGGCCGATGGGGTGAGGAGAGCGAGTACGCAGGCGCGGGTAGGATGGGGGCTGATGAGTGCCCTGGGTCCTAGCGCCCTGCGCTCCAAGCCCGCGGCAGTCTCCCGTCGCTCTGCAGGGACGCAGACGGGGCTGGATTTGAGCTATTGCCATGCTCAGACCCAGACCGTCAAGGCGTCCAAGAGGAGAAGGAGGAACCGAGGGATGAATGCCAGTTCCTCCGATAGGAAGGGGCGTCTCGCTGGGTGCGAGCGTCCAGAGAAAGGCCGTCCTCTGCGGAGGCAGAGAGAATCCCCTGGGCGGCTGGGCGAGCTGCCTGTGAGAGCGGACCCACTGAGAGCAAGAGGACGGGCATGGAACCTGCGGCGGAGGAGCCAGTCAGGCAAGTCGTGGGCTGTCGGAAGTGGGGGAGAGCACTGCTGGTACAGAGACCGACAGGACGCTCGGGGTGAGTGTCCTGGCAGTGCTTCTGGCCCTCCCTTTTCTCTTTTTACAGGTCCGAGGCCCCGACAAGCGCTGGAGCCGATGTTGTTTGGGACCTGCCCTCCTCGAACGGGAGGCCGATGGTGACCCAGCTGGTGGAGACGGCGGGGGCGAGAGCGGCGCAGACCAGAGGGGCACGTTTGCGTCGGAGAGGGTGCCGAACTGAGATGTCCCAGGGTGCCATGTTGGACCCTGGAGACATAGTAGGACCCTCTCTGGGGACGTGCTGCCCTTTCGGGGAGTGTCGCTCGGACCCACGTGTCTTCGCTAGCAGTGGGGCACTGTGGTCCCCGGCTGGGACGCCCAGGAGGACCAGAGGAGGGCTTGTGCCTCCTCCAGACCGCGAGGGGGCGTCCGTCCTGGTTATGTTGGGGGCCTCGGGTACAGGGCTTGGAAGCCCAGCTCTGTAGGGACCCGTGGCCACCGCCAGGCGGCGCCCCGATGCCGGAGTATCCCGTGTGGGACCCGGTCGGGGCTGGAGCCCGGCCGGGACGCCCAGGAGGACCAGAGGAGGGCTTGTGCCCCCTCCAGACCGCAAGGGGGCGATCACCCTGGTTGTATTAGGGGACACGGGTAGAGGGCTTGGAAGCCCAACCCTGTAGGGGCGGCGCCCTGGTACCTGAGGAACCCTGGAGCCCAGCACTTCCGCCACACCAGGAAGTGCTGGGGGAAGATGACTGGGGACACCCGGACGGCTTCCGGGTGCACAGCCGGCACTTCCGCCACACCGGGGTGTGGCCAGGACTGATTGACGGAAAGCAGCTGGAGCCCATCCGGGTTCCCATTTAAGGGGCCGCCTCCCTCCAGTCGTTAGCGGAAGTCGGGTGGAAGAGGACGGAGCTGGAGAGAGGACTGGAGGCGGCCAGGAGAAAGGCAGTGGAACTGTGAGGCCTGGACATTGGGGGAATCGGTGCTGGAGGCACTGGGGTTTGCTGAGCATAGTGTAAATATTGTAAATAAACAAGTGTGTGGTGGAACCAACGATGTCTGTCTGCCTGTGTCCGGGTTCAAGTTCACAATATATAGAAGCTAAAGACAACAAAAAATTATACCTCAGACTTTTCACCAAGCATTAAGTACTGTCTTTCCTAAGAAAAATAAGGACTTACTACAATGAACATCATACAGACCAATCTCACTCCTGAATAATGACGTTAAGATACTCTCCAAAGTTCTAGCTAGAAGGATAGAGAAAGTACTTCCTTCTATAATACCACATTTATTTAAGGCAGACACTTAGCTTCTAATCTTTGACATTTGTTTAATATAATATATTCACCCATTAAATCTACCACCCCATAGATCTTACTATATTTGGATGCAGAAAAAGCACTTGATATGGTTGAATGGGACAACCAATTCACCACATTGCACAATTCTGGGTTTGGCCCAAACATACGTGCATGGATCAAACTTCTCTATACTAAGTCCAGAAGCCTTGGTTTGTGTTAATATTATTTTAGACTACTTCAAATTAGAATGCGGTACTCGACAAGGATGACATCTATCACCACTGTTCTTTGCAATAACAATTTTTGCCATTGGCAGTTTACTTTCGAAATGCATCAGAGATAAAAGGGAATTTTCAGAGAAGGACTATATGCAGATGATATGGTACAGGGTCACGGGGGTCTGCTGGAGCCAATCCCAGCCAACACAGGGTGCAAGACAGGAAACAAACCCTGGGCAGGGCGCCAGCCCACTGCAGGGCGCGCTCACGCACACACACACACACCAAGCACAGACTAGGGTCAATTTAGAATCGCCAGTCCACCTAACCTCCATGTCTTTGGACTGTAGGAGGAAGCCGGAGTACCCGGAGGAAACCACACAGACACGGGGAGAACATGCAAACTCCACGCATGGAGGACCCAGGAAGCAAACCTGGGTCTCCTAACAGTGAGGCAGCAGCAATACCCACTGTGCCTCCATGCTGCCCGCAAGATGTTATGTGAATAAATATAAATAATATGAATAATGTTGCATACATGCCACAATGTTCTCCGAAATGTACTATACAGTCATAAAATGAATAATTCCAAATATCATATATACCTATGTCTCTGTTTTTTTGTTTTTTTTGTTAGTGCGTCTTTGACATCATGGACCATAAGCTGCATACTAATTCAGCGTGAGCAGGAACACTCAATAAAACTGAATAAATAAAAATCAAGTGACGGTGAGATATGAAGAAGGCAGATTCACCAGCGTTTGTTTATCCCTCCAGCTCAGAGAATGTCCAGTTCCATTGTCTCAAAACAACACTCACATCTACAGTTAGTCCCAGTTTTAAATAAAAACTATCAGTGTCATTTCCCTAGGGGGCGGTAGTATGTATCATGATCGTGACTGAGAGAATAAAAGTGAAAAAAATAAAACGGTAACTTTCACAAGTCCTATAAATGTACACCGTCTGTTACAGACACAAACCAAATTTATGTGTGTACTGTATAATATTAACAATAAGAGCAGCTCACTACTGAAAACAGCAAATATAGGAGGCAGTCAGGATCGAACTGGGGTCTCTTGATTACAAGTCAGCAAATCTTATGGTTACGCCACAGAAGCTGCTGTTTCATCCTTGAACCTATTGTGAAAGTGTTTATTTGATCTTTGGACTTCAAGCTTCACACGTTATATAGTTTATGCCAATATGGTATCATTTACTACTAAAATATGAAAAAAGTTTCTGTTTTAACAATGTGTTTACACAGATTATTGTAGAAACAGAACACACATGAAATGCATGTGTTCCAAATAACGATCTATTATTTCCACTCTAAAACTCCAGCACTTCACTCCCAGATAATCAATCAAAGCATGAGCTGGGAGAAGTTTGTGCATGTTCTGTGGCTGTGGGGGGATGGAATAGTAGACTGCTTTCTGCTTGTAAAGACCTGGGGCCTTATGCATAACGCTGTGCGTAGAATTCACACTAAAACATGGCGTACGAACAAAAGTGGAAATGTGCATACGCACAAAAAAATCCAGATGAATAAATTTGTGCGTAAGCCAATTTCCACGTTCTTCCACTACATAAATCCCGGTCAGCGTGAAAAGTAACGCACATGCACACGCCTGCTGCCACTCCCCAACTCCTCCCAGGATTACATCTCTTTAAATATGCAAATCAATGTCAATAACCCTTAAGCTCAGCGTTCTGTGAAAAGACAATGGCAAAAGGACAGGGGAAAATAGTTGAATTTCAGTGAATGCCAAGTGGAGGCAAGGAGAAATGTACTATTTGTTGGTTTAAGCAGTGATATAAACAACAAAAGGAAGTTGATTGAGTAACAGAGTGGCAGAGAAACTCGAAAGCTCAAGTTCAGAAATTCGCATTGTGTCCGAAATAAATAAGAAGTTGTCAGATATCAAATTCTCCATAAAAAGGCGAGTCATAGCCCACAGTCAGAGTGCTATATGGAAGCGTATTAGGATACAGAGACAAGAAAAACAAAATAGGGAAACAGTTGAAAATAATGTCCAAATGTCAACTTTAATCTCGAAATTTCCACTTTAATCATGCACTTTATTTTGTCATGAAAGTAGAACGTCATAAACTTCATCTTAAAATCGTTTAATTTACTAGTTTCTCAGATATCATAAATAAAGTAGCACGTTACATACTTCTTTCTATGTGTTCTTTAATGTGCTCTATGTATCTGAATCATGCTTAAACAGGCTTTCTCTTCTGCCAACAGGACACAGAATACATTTCATTCATGATATGACAGCTCTCTGAACAATTTAAATATTAAGATATATACTTGATATAATTTTCATAATGATAGGAATTAAAGCATGTATTAAACATGGGGACACGGTGGCACACTATTAGCAATGAGCTGGCGCCCTGTCCAGAGACTCTTCTTGCCTCCTGCAAGATGTTTGCTGCGCCGTGCACGGCCTTTGACGAAATAATTTACTGCAGCAGTACTGTCTCTCTCAAATGTACTAACCTCCTATTCCTGTCCTTCCTGTGCCACACGATCAGCTCTTTAATAGATACCAAGCAATCTGTAAGCTTAGAACGCCGATTCTTCAAAACCTTTATGAAACATTGAAATGTCTTCGTAGTACATGTTTAATTATTCCATCCATCTATCCATACAGGTCACACCAATCCCAGCAAGCATACAGCGCGAGGCAGGAACAATTCCTGAATGGGTCGCCAGATTGTCACTTGTGCTGCGCAACCGTGTCCTCACATTTTTAGTTATTGACTATACATTATTTTAATGAAGTTTAAAACTTATCTGTATAATGTAATAAGCATGCTTTACTGCATTTCATCTTAAAAATGATATCAAGAGCCCCAAGAAGATAGAGCTTGGACATCTAAATCAACTTAGAAGCCAGTCATCATCATATGTAAATATGCGCTTTATAAAGTGATTCAGGTTGTGCAATATTATAACTATAGTGCAAGTTTACAGTGAGGTGATTTTACTTATAAGTTCAAACAGTTCTACCAGGAGCACTTGGTGGACTGATTGAGTGAGTTTAGAGCACTTGGGATGAAACTGTTTCTGAACTGTGAGGTCCCCACAGGCTCTGAAGCATCTGCCTTATGGGAACAGTTGAAATAGATTGCGCGCATGGCTGAGACAATGTGTGCGAATATGCTGTATACCAATAATCCGATCAGCCGCTGTACAGCTGTGATTCTACACTTAGATTCAGTGGGTTAAATACTCAGTGGTGCACTGGGAATAACAACACTAAAGCAGTGATGGTATTTAGAATAGTTTGGCCATTCAGTGCACCATTATATGGCTATGGGTTGATTACAATGAGATGCCTTAAACTAATAAACGATATGTGGTTAATTTCAGTGCATTTGATAAAGCCGCATCAGGGATGTAAATCTAAAAACTAAAGGGAAACTACACAGGAACAGTAGCACTGCTTTGACACTGAGTGCTGCCAGTTTGCAAAACCGAGCGAAAAACTTGCATATGCAAGGGATTAAGCTAGCATGAAAATGTGCATGGCTTTACGCCAAGTTCAATTTTTATATATCGCAATGTGAGTGTGGAACAGGGCATACGCAATATTTTTGTGTACGCACCATTTATACATGAGGCCCCTGGACTTCGACATAAATTGATGAATATATACACTCCTGGTCTGCAATAGAATTAAAATCTGGAAGTACTTCTTTAAATTCCATGCTCTGTGCTCCGGTAAATACAAACTATTGGCAATACACTAATAATCCAATTGCCTTTCACTTACTTAGAATATGGAACCAAAATAGGAAGCACTTTAAGGCAAAGAAGCTCTTATCTCTTGCACCTCTACATGACAACCACTTTTTTCCACCCTCTCAAACATACACAGTATTTAATGTTTGGAAAATGTCCAGGATTAAAATATTTAAAGATTTATACTTAGGTAGTGTTTTTGCATCTTATGAACAATTAAGCTTCAAATTTAACTTCTTATCAACACAATTTTTCCACTACTTTTAAGCTAAAAACTTAGCTAAACGGAACCTGTCACCTTCTACCTTTTTTATTTTAGAAGGAATATTGATATGTCTAGAAGACTCAGATAGCATCTCTACAATTTATAAAAAAACATTTTAAAGTTCCTTCCTTTCAATGATCTTAAGGTACAATGAGGAAAGGATATTTCACTTAATATTTCAGAAAAGGAGTGGAAGGCAGCCATACGCAGAATACAGTCTAGCTCCATATGCACAAAGCACTCAGTCATTCAACTTAGAAGCTTCTATTGACCACATTTATCTCATTTAACTATATTAAAAATGTTTCTGGGGCAACATCCAACCTGTGAGCATTGCAGTCTAACTCCAACCTCACAGGGCCACATGTTTTGGGATTAGAATAATTTTTGACAAAAATCTTTGAATGCCTATCAGACAGCATTGGTGTCACAATCACTCCTAAACCGTTAAAACCATGTTTGGTATACACCCAGATGGGCTTGAAATGATTAGGATAAACAAATCGTAACTGCCTTAATACTAGCATGTAGACTTATCTTGCTCAACATTGAAAAATCCAACCCCACAACTTTTAAGTCAATGTGTAATTGATGTCCTACACTATTTTAAATTGGAAAAAATCTAATTCTCACTCAGACAATCTGTTCAAAACTGTACAATAACATTTTAGAAAAAGCTTCTACATTGGGGAAAGGATACTCTTCCTTCCTTGCTCCTATTTAGATTTGCTTTGTTGGTTTACTCCTCCCTTTCTTTTAGGTAGGGGTTGAATTTTGGTTTGTTAAGATTGATTTGATTATATATATTGTGATTTGCTTTTAATTAAAATCAATAACAAAATGACTGTAAAGTGAAAACTTCCAACAACTTCTTTATAAGTATTTCTTTTTCCCCTAGTGATTATTCTATTTTTTAGTTACTGAATCTTAGAATAACCATAAAGTTAACTAAAAAACTCCTAAACAATGGTAAGTACAAGTAATACAATGTGAACAGTTCTAACAGCCTAAGATAGCTAATAATTTCAAAAATTTAGCTAATTTGCTTGTTTGCTATAGCGCTACAATTTTCAAATCTTTCCAGTAATAAGAATTTTTTCCAAGAACTTTAGTATAGCTCAGAATTACTCTATTCTATAAACCATTTCTTTTCACATTTAATCTGCTCTCGCCTGATAACACCCAGTGTATTGTATAAGATATAGTCTGAATAGAAAAATAAGAGACAGCACCTGAAAGAGATGCCCACTTCAAATTTTTTTTAAATTATTTCCTCAGCTACATACAATGGAAAGGTAATAACTGCATCCAGAAAACATGCTTTTAGAGGCTGGTGAAAAAGACATATAAGTTGAAGGCACCTGAGTACAGGACCTTTCACAGTCTAGGCAAAAAAAAAAATGAACAGACCATCTGCATAGATTGGCAAAAAAGAGAAGATAAGTAGTACAGAAAAAAGTAAGAGAAAAATCACTTATAATGCTGAATATAATTTACACTGGGCACAACCAAATAAAATTCTCAAGATGGCATACCCCTGGGCATAGTCCCTTAAAGAGTGTTCAACTTGAAAGTAAGATAGGCTGACCCAAAACTTCCCTGACCACTCAGAGCTGATGCTGCAGATCGCAGTGACATTATTTAAAAATAGTTGCTTCTTTGCTTGAGTATTTTATTCTTGGTGCAGATTTTCCAGTAGATGCTGGCAAATGGGTCAGTTAACAAAGAGAAAAGGAAATGCCAAGCAGGTAGAAGCAGTAGATGTCTGTTGCTAAGATTACCAGATTTGATGGTCTAGGGGATAATACCATAGAATTCAAGCTACCTAAATAATCCCACCAGCACCTTCAACAAGAGCTGTCTATTTTTGAAACAATGAATCTTAAGACTCATTCTATAATAAATGCTCATATTGAGTTATATTGTTAGAGTGCAATATTTAGGTTGCTCTTGTTAAAGCCTTCACTACCTATGGCAATTTGACTACTTCCAGGCAGTTATAAAATAGCTTGCACCCTGGTTTCATGAACTATTCAAGCCATAATAAGATAAGGTAACAACAAAAAGGGAAGCTAAATCAGTGCTTGACAGCTCATGGGATTTGAGTTTGATTGCTAGTCTGGTGTCTGTCTGTGTCGAGTTTGCAGATCTCCCTCCCACATCCCACACATTTGGGAACCCTGGTGTTAGTCTGTATGTGGGAGTACCCTGCAAAGGACCTGCCTAGGGCTGGTTCCTGCCTCTCCTCAGTGTTGCTTGGATTGGCCTTAAAATGTAAATGATGCTAATTAACTGGTTGGAGTAAGTTTGGATAAAACTCAAAATTAATTGTAAATCAACTATTTATTTTGATTTCATTTTGAGATTTCATTAATTCTTAGCATTGGCAGCTCATTTTTAAAGAAAATGATTCTCCTTTTTTGGCTATTACCCATTATCCTACTCCTCTACAGGCTGACATTTCTGTTAGCACAATGCTTTGTTCTTTTTTTATGCCCTGATCTGTTCTAACTCAACTTGATACTTTTGGTAGATCCAATAACAAATTGACATGTGCATGATTCTGCTGCTCAATGCAGTTTTTGTGGGAGTCTGTACCAGTGCATTTTCCTCAGATAACTCATTTTTCTTTTCTTTTATGTAATCTTTCAGAACATTCCTGCAGGTGTTACTTCTGTCAATCATTTTCATCTAAATCCACTTCTCTCCTTGTATAGAATCTAAGAATATTTGTAGATGATTGATTCCCCTTATCATTTCTGTTTCATTTTGAGGGTTGTAACATTTTACATGTGCAAAACCACAACATCAATAACCGTCTTAAAATGTTATGTTTCCTAACTATAACTTTCTGCATTTTGAAATGTCCTGTTTAATCCTCCTTAGGGACAAGCTGACAGAGATGGGTGTAGATTCATACCTGGTGGCATGGATCGTGAACTGTCTTACAGACAGACCTCAGTATGTGCATCTTGGGAACTGCAGGTCTGACATTGTGGTCACCAGCACAGGAGCGCCGCAGGGGACTGTGCTTTCTCCGGTCCTGTTCAGCCTATATACATCGGACTTCCAATACAACTCGGAGTCCTGCCACATGCAAAAGTTTGCTGATGACACTGCTATCGTGGGCTGTATCAGGAGTGGGCAGGAAGAGGAGTATAGGAACCTAATCAAGGACTTTGTTAAATGGTGCAACTCAAACCACATACAACTGAACACCAGCAAAACCAAGGAGCTGGTGGTGGATTTTAGGAGGCCCAGGTCCCTCATGGGCCCCGTGATCATCAGAGGTGACTGCGTGCAGAGAGTGCAGACCTATAAATACCTGGGAGTGCAGCTGGATGATAAATTGGACTGGACTGCCAATACTGATGATCTGTGCAAGAGAGGACAGAGCCGACTATACTTCCTTAGAAGGCTGGCATCCTTCAACATCTGCAATAAGATGCTGCAGATGTTCTATCTAGATGGTTGTGGCAAGTGCCCTCTTCTACGCGGTTGTGTGCTGGGGAGACGGCATAAAGAAAAGGGATGCCTCACACCTGGACAAACTGGTGAGGAAGGCAGGCTCTATTGTAGGCATGGAGCTGGACAGTTTGACATCTGTGGCAGAGCGACAGGTGCTGAGCAGGCTCCCTGTCAATCATGGAGAATCCATTGCATCCACTGAACAGTATCATCTCCAGACAGAGGAGCAGCTTCAGCAACAGACTGCTGTCACTGTCCTGCTCCACTGACAGACTGAAGAGATCGTTCCTCCCTCACATTATGCGACTCTTTTTCATCATTCTTTCAATAATATTGTTTTTATCAGTATGCTGCTGCTGGAGTATGTGAATTTCCCCTTGGGGATTAATAAAGTATCTATCTATCTATCTATCTATCTATCTATCTATCTATCTGTCTATCTATCTATCTATCTATCATCTATCTATCTATCCTGTTAATCTCCATTTCCTCCAGCTTGTTTAATTCTCTCTTAATTCTTAAACTCTCTCTTGCTTAACACCACTAAATACAGACAGCAATATACAGTACTTGTTCATGACAAGGCATTTTACAAGTAGACAGCTATGAGATTTAATTACTTGAAATATTCTATAGTTCACTGAGTGATTGAGAGTGCCATGACATACTGGCTGTCCAGCCTGTAGAAAAAATATCAGAACCTTAAATGTTAAACTAGACATTTTCCGGACTTTGCACACCTTTCTGGCTTTGTACTGATATGGTCTGTCAAAATGACATGGAACACAGAAGGGCGAGGGATGTCTCACCTCGGCCCTGACAAGCTTTTAAAAGTCAACAACTTCAAGTGAAACCAGAAAATGAAGTAAGGCATTGGAAAAATGAAGTAAGGCATGTATATAGCACTTTTTAAGACACATAAAGCACTTTACATAGAGAGAGAGAGCCACTTCAACCGCTGTCATTATGCAGCATCCACCTGGATGATGCAACAGTAGCCATTTTGAGCCAGCATGCTCACCATATATTAGTTATTAAGTGCTGAAAGGTTACAAGAGATTGATAGGCAGTTAAAGATGGGTGATAATTAGGAAGCCAGAATGATCAGGCTGTGATTGGACATCAATTCATCCAGGACATCAAGAAACACCCCATGCTTTACGAAAGATGCGCAAGGATCTCACTTTTACAGAGCCATTTTTGCAGCACAGTGTACCCATCACTGAGCTGAGGCATTGGGATCCACGCTCAGTCTACAGGGTAAGCACCCCCTGCTGGCCTCACCAACACCGCTTTCAGCAACAACCCAATCTTCTCCTAGATGGTCTCCCGTCCAAGTACTGTCCAGGCCTGAACACACCTAACTTCAGGTAGATTATCTGTTCTGAAGTGTATGTGGCATGTCTGCTGGCTAAATGAAGATCAGAAGCCTCATACCATGCGGAAATACAAGAAAACAGCCTCAACAAATGCTGTGACAACTCTTAAAAATATCCATATTGTATGGTGTGATTTTTCCAGATTTCCATTTGTTAGACAATTAGAACATTAGAAAAATTTAAGTAAGAACAGACCCATTCAGCCCAATTTTAATGTTACTTCCACTTTTGGTATAGCCTATACTGTAAAGGATGTTTAATCTAAAATGAGTGAATACAGGTTTGGTAAATGCTCCCCTTGCTGTTTTGGGTATACAGAAAAACGAAAGTACATTCTTGGGTGAAGACAAATCCAGGTAAGTGCATGGGTAAAAGAGTAAGAGAACAAGGGCAGAGTTGGAGGGTATATGAGTGGGCCTAAATAACAAAGAATCTGGGCCTGGAAATAAAGTATATATGTTTTAGGATAGAGTAACCCCAAAACCATTTCACAATAAAACGCCTTCCATACATACAGTTCAAGGTATGGGATGCTGGCGTATGCTGCCGCTCCCCCCGTTAACAATACTTTTCATTAAAACTTAATTCAATTTTCACTTTTTGCACTTCTTTCACTTTTTTGCATGTATAGTTTATTGTCTTTTATTCTATTTAATACTTTGTGTATCCTGTATCTATCTGTTTTAATGTAGTGATAAGGAAACATCTGTATCCAATGTTACATATACCTTCTGTGTCTTTTTGAGACTCTGTGAAGTGTCTTAAGCATAGGAAAAGTGGTATATAAATAAAATGTATTATTATTATTATTATTATTATAGATCCAATACAAGGTTTAAAAGTAGCTGGATTTATCTGAGCTCTTTACTACATTTTCTCTATTTTTTTTTTTGCTAACCATTGTTAATCAGCAGCACACACAAGTCTCATGGGTTATTAGCTTTCATGAGGCGCCCTTTATATCTTCATCAGTTCTTATCAGTATTCACAATCTACACTGAAACACCTACAAAGTACACAAAGTTTCTGTCTCAATTGTTGAACATTTACTAGTGAACTTCACTATAACAGAGGTTTTTACAATGACTCAATTTGCAAGGTATTAGCAATTATGCAAAGCTAAAACCTGAATGAAGTTTAAAGGGTGTGTGTATTGTGCAAAACATTTTTTAGAGCATTGCCTTAGCAGAGATCTTATCTACTTTTAAAAATGATTTATGTTCTAAATGCAGCATTGCTCATAGATCATGTTCCCTGATCTTTTTGTGGAACTGCTTGACGCCATGTTTGTGGCATTCTTTGCTGTGTGTATCCAAAGGGAATTTTGCTTTTTCATGCCTCCTGATTATTTTTGGCTTTTCGGTTTCCTTTTTTTTTTTTGTTAATAGAAGCTTTTTAAGCCTTTTTATCATTACATATATTTTATTTTTTAAATGTATTTTTACCTGTGTTCTTTGCTTAAGCAGATAGTGAATGCAGAATTTTGAAAAAAAAATCTCAGAATGGATAAACTAAAAAATCTTTTTTCAGAAAAATAAAACTGTTTAGACTTTTTTTGAAAATTGAATGTTTCTTTCAATATAGACTTATTAAATCTAAAAAAAAAGTTTTTATTGTTCGTATTTTCAGAGTTGCAGGGAGCTGAAGCCAATCACAGTACAACAAAACGTAGAACAGGATAAAGGATACAGTCCTGGAGTTCCAGCCTATCACAAAGCCCAATCATGCACATATACAAAGTCTCACAGAGCCATTTTAGAATCACTAATCAATTTAACCAGTGCAACTTTGGGATTGTGGGAGGAAAACTTTAGAAACCAGAAGAAAACCCCGAGCAGGAGCAGAAAGAATATGCACACTCCACATGAAAAAAACAACCAGATGTGGAATTCAAACCCAAGACGCTAAATCTGCCAATTCTCCACTACGCCGCCCCAACTGTATACAATATAACTTTTTTTTATTAAGTATTTGTGTAGGATATTGCTGTCTCCAACAATAATTACATTGTGAAAGGTGTAAGGGAATTCCCTCGTGTTTCCTGATTAGCTGTTATTAAAATGAGTATCATCCCTGTTTGAATTTTACCAGTGTAATATTACTCTTGTTGAATTCAATAGAACACTTGATGGAAAAAACATGCTGAATACCAACTGGCATATCTTTAAACTTGAAAACATTCTATGGAGCTTAGATGTTGTATATAAGAAGTTTGCTTATTTTCCAACTAATAAACAACACAAGTTGTATGAACAGAGGAAACATGCAAAGTACAAGTGAATAGAGAAATTACTCTAAATAGAAATTCTACAGGCCATTTGGACCTTCCTTGACATATTTCATCCCTGTCTGTCAGATGGGGTGGCTCACCTACTAAAAGGGAACCCTGCTTCTGATGGCTCCTCACTTGGTAAGGTCTCTTGATCTGAGAAGAGAGCTGATGTTTAATACAAAGAGAAATGAAGTACAAATGAAATTACAAATGTAAAGAAAAACCAAATTCTGCGGCATCTTTTGACCTTCCTTCATATACAGTATTCATCACTGTCTATCACCTAATGCGACTCTCCTACTTTCTCAACTACAAAGCACCATGTCATTAACTCCATCTCCTTTTCCATCCATAGCCCAGAATCTCTCACCACTTTTAAAAATATAAAATAAAAGGTCTGCATTTATTATTTCAATGGAATACAATGAAGGTTTAATGCTTACTCTGTCCTTGGTGATATTAATGTCTCCGATCTACTCTGAGGTCCTTTATCAAGGTTAAGAGGGCTGATGATAACAAATTCCCATAACTATTAAAAAGCAATATGAATGCTTTTACCAGTACCCCTAACTGCAGCATGTTATACTAAGATAATAGGTCTTGAGCCTTGATTTAAAATCTAAAACTGATGGATCATCTGTTTTATTGTTAGAGATATTATTTTAGAGAGCCATGTAGCTAAATCATCTTGCTTCCGTAATAGTTATATTTAGTCTGGGATTTTAAGAAGGCATGCATTTTGAGGCCATAGTGTAAACTTTGGATGGGATGAATTAATATAGTCTTGAAAAAAATCCCTACTTTACAAAACAAGAATTCGAAAAGTGTTAATTGCAGATTTAGAAACTGGATTTATATGATCATGCATTTAATGTAATTAAGAATGTATAAGTAAAGTAGGAATTTTCATTAATTTAATTTAATGTAATCCATCTTGCCTGACTTAATTGCCTCCATTTACATTCAATGCTTCACATGGTCGATATCCTAGACATTTTTACATGACTTTTTTGTATTTCCTGATCTTCTTCCCCTTTGTATTATATGAGCTTTCTGTTTTTAATGCAGTATAGTGATACATTGAAAATTGAGTTTAGTAGCACTAATATTTCAAGCAAACATTTGCAGGTTTACAGATGCTCAAGGATTATATATTTAAACCTAATTGTAGCGGCGTTTTCCCAAAATTACCAAAGTTCTGCAGCTTCAACTCCAAAAAAAATGGGATTCAACAAAAGCCTGACGCGCAGAAATGATTCTACAGACAAAATATCTTTGTTTTTTAAAGTTTAGTTAAGTTTTAAAGTAAAACAGTTCACACAAAAAAAGGAAAATTAAAACATCAAAAAGGGAAAAAATAATGTTAAG
>JANRMT010062814.1:106069828-106102966 GCA_026402145.1 Polypterus bichir lapradei | reverse complement strand
CATTCATACACACAGGAACAGTAGCATTGCTATGATACTGGGTGCAAACAGTTTGCAAAACCAAGTGGAAACTTGCGTTCACACAGGGTAAGGCTGGCATGAGAATATGCATGGTGGCTTTACGGCAAGTTTAGCTTTTATTCATCTTGAAGTGAGTGTGGAAACGGGCGTATGCAACATTTTTGTGCATTTGCACCATTTATACATGAGGCCCCAGATCACGCTCAATTGACATCAATTGAGTCAAATGATTCAGTCTTTCCTGTCCGTTTCTTGATCTGAGCCTATTATTCAGTAGCTTGAGCTTCTACAAAGATCAGTCACCACTTGCATTTTTCAGGTAAAATTTAAAAGCAATGTCTACATTTGTAAAGATGACCTACAAGTTTTGTTTCTTTTCTTTCTCTCTAAGACACTGTAAAATCTCTGGAATGGATGACATGCCTTTAATGCAGGTGGACTGTCTGCTGACCACTGCACCACCATGCCTTAAACTATAATAAAATACAAAAACTAGCAATAAGTACAAAAAAAAAGCCAAATAAAAAAAGGATACAAGCTGCTGTGCATATGGTTTGGAGCTGGCTGGTGAGGGTTCCACATGATGCCACTAAACTTAATCCTTAATTTCCCCTTTTCTTATTTCATTTCTCCTCTGTGGCTCATTGTGTCCATCTGGCCAGTCTGCACAGACATCAGTAGTTTTAATCCTATATGGAACTCTTTTTACAGAGCAGTTTCAGGAGGGTTTGCTGTGGAGGGGTTTGTTGTTGCTTTCCTTGGTTTCAATATGTTCTTTTTTCAACAATTCCTAAATGTGTTTTTTGTGGTTACTGAAAAAAAAACATAAATATATACATTTTTATGCATGTGTACTTGAGAGGCAGTTTAAGGGCTCTGGTGATGATAATTGCCCAACGAACCAGGGGTTGGCACTCTAATTCTCTTTTCCTCCCTCTAATAATAATAATAATTTTTATTTATGTAGCACCATTCATACACTCAAGGACACTTTACAATTTAATAAACACATTAACAAAACAATAGAAATCGCATACAAGAAAATGAATAATACTCATTGAAAAGATGTGTTTTTAACAAGAGTTTGAAATGAATATTAGATTTTTCCTCGCATCGGCTGAGAGGAAGAGCATTCCAAATTTTAGGGGCTATTAGTAATTATCTCTCTACAGAATGGAAGATGAATTACCATTCCAGTGATGACATCACTTCTGTTGTCCACCTTGTGAACCATCCCCTTCCTGCCTGGAACCAATACAACTGGAACACAGAGATCTTTGTTTAGTTCTGTATTGCTGATAAAACCTTTGTTAATTTTTTTTTTTTTTTGCCTTACTGCATACTGATTCATTGTCGTGCCCAAGACTTTTTTCCCATCTTACAACACACACACACACACACACACACACACACACACACACACATATACAGTATATGTATATATATACAACTAGGAAAACAAAGTCACAACAGAACAGCATTAAGTCATCTTTCTCTCTGCACTCTTGTGCAGGCTTTGTTTATTTTTTTTGTAGCTTTTCCTGGACCCTACTTCAATAAATATTAGGTCTGTCATAACAAATTTTATTATTTGAATATAATTTGAATCTATATGAAAAACATTCTTATTTGTAGGCAAATGCTAACATTTGGTTGTAAAAGAGCAGTGTTTTATTTTAGCTTTCACTAATCTCTGCATTGTGTTATTTCAGAGACACTATTTTGTATATAGAACTTTAATCATTTTTAACTGTTAGTTTGTATTTTCATTTATAATATGTACAGATTTTTCTACCCCCACTGCTCTGCTTTTGTGTTAACGAGTACTAACAGATTTTAATAACTTTTCCAGCACCCCAGAAGTACTTTTTGCCCCAATCCAGTTCAGTTTCGCTCTTGAACCTGAGACCCCTGATTTGATTTGTTTTATATTAAAACCATTAAGCATTCTTCAAAGCAATCATAAAAGTGTTTAACAAATATAAAATAAAATGAGGAGGGAATACTTAAAGATCATTACAATAAAACATTTAGTACTTTCAGTAACTCCATTTGTGAAATGTGAATAGACTTACCACTGACTTCACGTCTTTTGCACCCAAGGAGCACAAAGGCACCCAGCAGAGCGGAGGGCTGGAGCAGAGGACAGGATGCAGTGGACTAAAGTAACAAGAGCTTTAAACATGTCTAAGTAATCAGGAGAAATTCTGTAATGTTGCAAAGCAAGTATGGGGCACTTAGAAACAAAGTTTGCCTACGCCAGCCGCTTAGCAAATTATTAGAAAATAATTCAGTGAAAAACGCTGACAGCAAACCCAACAAAGTCACTCTGAAAAAAAAAAAAACCTTTTTGGGGTCCCCTTACAGAATAGGATCCTCAAGCTGTTGCCCCAGTAAGAACTTGTTATAATCTGGCCATGATCATAAGTGAAGAGCTTTAAACCAAACAGAACACTGCAAATTAATTTTTCCTTAGTTACTTATCAAAGAAATTATCAATTAGACAGATATTAACAGATCAAGAGAGTTTTTAAAAGCTTATTAAAAATACTGAGCACGTCAGCAGTTTGAACAGAGGTGAGCAGCTCTTTCCACCATATAGAAGCTACACGTGAATAGAGTATAGACTGTGAATTAATACCACACTGAGGTGGCATCACCAGATAATATTTACATGCAAACTTGAGTGGGCGAGAAGGAGCATAGGACCTCATAAGTGTCTCCATTCACATAAGTGCTGACTCACTGGCTACTCTGTAGGCAAGCATTAAAGAGTTTAACTTAATTCGTGCTGCTGAAGGGAGCCAGTGCTCTTCTTTATATTTGCACCTGTCATGGTTTGTTGAATACAAACACATGTAGATACTTTTGCCAGTAGAAAGTTACAGTACTCAAAGTGTGACAAGACCAGTGCTTTGATCAGAAGTTGTCCTGTATGCTCTGTCTTATACAGCGTGGTCTGATCTTGTGATACAGAGTAAATCTATGTAAAAAATAAATAGTTGCCATGTAGTTAGTGAAGGTTAGCTGGTCAAAGATCATCACCCAAGGTTGCATACTGACATGATAGGTCAGATAGGTTAGCAACAATGAGTCGGGATATGGAATAGACAAACTGGTTGGATAAAACAAGGAGGTCAATGTATTCCAGGTTAAGCTGGATGGTGGTGTTCCTTCATCCAAGTTGAGATATCATCTAAACATCTAGATATTTTAGCTGTGACCATGTGGTCCTCTGGACAGAATGACAGATATAGTTCTGCATCATCAGCATTGTAATGATATGAGAATTCACGGGACTGGATGTTAGGACCTAGTGTGTTGCATGTGTGCGGTGTGCAGTTCTGTGTGAGAAAAAGGTCTAGAAGTTTACCTGCTTAATGAGCTGTCGGGGTGTGGAGCTGTATTAGGTTCAAAAAGGAAACAACAGCAAGGAAGTCTTTAGAAGGAGGACTCTGCAGGTTGATGTTTAGATGCCTAAGGATTAAAAGTGGGCTTCCATGGCCTGTGATGGAGGACAGCAGCATGTACAGCTTGCCAAGGAAATTCCATAGCAGATAACTATAAACATTTAGGCTAATAGAAAAATGTTTTAAAACTACTAAGCTTTACTAAATCCATTTGGCAGGGCCTATGAGGCCAATGCCATATTCTACATGTACTTATTCATCACTATCAAACCTTCACCTCAACCTTGGTCCTCCATTAGAAAAAAAATAAATGAATGCATATTAAATTGCACAAATGTAGAATTCTCTACATTATCTCTTTTGATCTGCCATGAGAAGTGCTGCAGGTTTGGCAGTGTTGCATGCATTTTCGTTGCTACAAAAATTGAAAGTTTTAAACCTGAAAGATTAATTTCTGAATTTTAATATCCTGTCCCAGTTAACATTAAATTGAGTCACATGGACATTGACCTGTTCCTGCTCCAGTGGTTGTTATACAGTCCTCAGTGAGCGGAAACTCATTCCCAGCAGCACCATGTGACAAAAAGCAATGTGAGAAGTCTATCAAAAATTCTGAAGACAAATTCAGAAGAGTCGATTGCAAAAAATGTAAAAATAAAAGGCACAATATAATGTTTCAAACATTTAGAGTGAAATCCAGAGTTAGAAGGAGGGATAGTTACAAGCTTGTAAAATTTAAAATAACAAGCTAAACAAATCAATTCTAGAGTTAGGCTTTAAGCAAAGCACTCCTTTATGGTCATGTAGGACCAGGATTAGCAAAGCATACCTGTAGGATCCACCATATGGTTTTCATGTTTATAATAATATATATTGGGTTAGTTTTGGCTCTTTTCAATTTGGCTTGCATATTTTTGAAATGCACAGATGGAGATTACCTGTGTATTACCTGTGTAAAAATGCAACTTAACAGATTTCCATTAAGTTCCCATATTTCATAAATATATGAGGAAGATTGACCCTCTTGAAAGGGATAAAAAGGAGACTGAATTATCAAATCAAGTTAAATGCACTCTAAATGTGAAAACTGCTAAACTAGAGAGATAGCACTGTTCTGGTACTTTTCCAAAATTCCACAGACTTTTAAAGTGACTGTAAAAGTAGGAGAGGAAACACATAGTAAAAGTGTGTGGAAAGCAGCCCGGACACAGACTGGCAGACATGTTTAGGTCACCCACAACATGTTTTTTTTCCATTAAACACAAGTGCACAAATCCCAAAGTCCCCAAAAGTCTCTCACTCAATGACTTCTCTCTCATCAGGCCACCTCCTTGCCTCCTCCAAGACCTTGTCCTTCCTTCTCTCCCAACTCTACCCATCGTATAGAGGCCCCTTTTATAATCACTCGGATGTGCTCCAGGTGCATTCCGACAATCTTCCGCCGGCACTCCCCAGAGTGGCGTTAAGTGCCGGCTGCGCACCCGGAAGCACTCCGGGAGTCCCCAGTCCCCAATCCTGTTCCCCCCAGCACTTCTGGGTGTGGTGGAAGTGCTAAAGGTCCAGGGCTCCCAAGGCATTGGGGCACCCCCTGGCGGTGACCACAGGCCCCTACATGGTCTGGGGGAGGCATAAGCCCTCCTCCGGTCCTCTGAGGCATCCTAGCCGGGTCGCCGCCCCAGCCACCTGTGACAAGTGTTTATAACCATGTTAGTATTTTAAGATTCATTATGTAAGTCATTATATTAGATTTTAGTGACTCATTCACACTGTTAAAAGTAAAATGCCAAGTGCATGCAAAAACACCAATTTACCTTATAATTAAAGTTTCTTAGTAAAGGTCTTTAATTGTTCAAAAAGCTTGGCTATTCAGTGTCCCCTACAGATACCTCAGCAAGGTATTTAACCTGCCATTGCTCCAACTACAAAAATATGGAACAAACTTCATTATTCTGATTACAAAGTTTCTTTATATAGACGTGTTGGCAGTATACAGTATTCATTATAGCTTCTGTTTATTCAAGCTTCAGTTTTTTACTGAAATAACAACCCACATATTTATTTTAATTCTAGTGAATACCTTAATTTCCAAAAAAAATAGATTTGAAAGAATATTACAGAGTTTCTGTGTTAAGCTGTTATCACCCAGGGAACAAATGCTTTGTGTTTGCTAGCCTTTACCATTTTAACAGTTTACTCTAAATGTCTGCACTTCAGTTTAATTTTCATTAGTTACTATTTGTATTTCTGAAACATCAAATCAGCAGAAGGTGGGGGTGGCTCAGTATGTTAATAATAGTCTTCTTGAGAACAGAAATAAAAAAAAAAATAATTAAAAAGCAATAGAGATTTTATTGATTTTTTAAATTATTGCTTAAGCATATAGAAGTATTTGGGATTTTGCTCACAACATCGGTGTGGCTACTGAAGTGCAGAAGCAGTAATTAATGTGTGTGGATATGCTGGTATATAGTTAAAGCAACATTTATAAGAATGAGCTTAATACAATAATTAAACACATAGTTGTTTGAAATGAAAACCACTACAGAGAGAGCAAAATGTGATTATATGGGATGCTGCGTAAATTTTCTAGTTAGTTAATGTAGGCAAACTCATTTAAGGTGTTCTTTTTTGTGATCAACTTTTTATTAAATAAAGACAAATTGACATGATATGAACAGAGGCAAACATGCAATACATAGGAACACAGCCCACCCACTAAAACCCTCACCCGCCCAGCCTGAGCCAAGAGGTAAAATAAAAATATATTTTGAGAGAATCCAGTTGACCGCGAAGAGAAAAAATAAACTAAAGATTTGTGCCCCAGAAAGACAAAGTCAAGGCATGAGAGATATTCTGTCCTGCGTCATACTCATTGTTGCAGTGCATTAACAGACGTTATATTATGTGTACATAAATAATTACACAATTGTTACTTTAAAACCAGCAAAGTATAGAAGCTTGTAGATGGGGTTGGAGTTCACTTACAGGTGACTGGGAATGTGTGTTTGTGTGTGTGTTTGAGCACATTTAATTATACAGTACAATGAGGTCATTTTACATACTAGATGTTATTTTAAATACATAATTGCTCTGGCTTCCTCAAATCTTATACATAAAAACTGTCAATTTAAGGTTACCGGAATATAACTGTATTAAAGGCTTTTGATTTGCAGGATTTTTACATTCAAATATAGTGTTTTCTGTAGTTTTAATTATTTTTATTTGAACCTGCTTCTTCCAAAAATATTTCTCTAATCACCAGTGTGATTTTCTTCAGTTATTCTTTTAATTCAACTTAATCTTATTTAAATTATTGGAATACATTTTGTGCTGTGGCCTAGCTGCTTTGGCCTGTTTCAGAGAACAACTGAAGTACATGCTATCTCCCTTTTTTAGGTTATTCAGTAAATATATGCTGTATAAACCCAAAACCAATCATTAGTGTGCCTCTCTCTTATTAGTTTCTGTGGAAATGAGTGTTGCCCAAGAAATTTCACAGTGGTTGCTCTTCTACTCAGCTTTTTCCATTATTTGATGGCTTTTCACACAGAATGACCAAAATGCTATGCCTACATGAACTAGTCAGTGGCTTTTGTATCCAGACAAACTCTAGTCAGTGGCTTTCCCAGGTCATTTAGTAACTCACCCTACTTCTAGATACGGCCAATAATACCATATTTAATGCTATAATCTGAGTACACTTGTGATAATTCAGTTTCCCACCAGAAGTATCTCATGTGTTTATTTTGCTCTGGATTTGGAAGCTACATGTTGTTTTCTAACTCTTTTAATTAAGAGATCTATCCAAGTGTGAGGTGAATAAACTTGTACTAATATGTACCATTTCTTTCTTTATCAAGGTCTCCCTTTTCCTGAACACAATGTATTTGCTTTGTACAATTAGCCTTATAATTTGACTACCCCAGACTCTCTATTAGTGGTAAACTGGGTTGAAAGTAAAGACAGCCCCAGTCAGTGAAACATCATTAGCAGTCCCTAAGGTAAAATACACAGGGTGCAATATGGACAGTTACACATAACAGCTGTACAGCTGGTTTTGACATTTCTTCCTACCCCTTATTAAGAAAAGGTTAAGTTAATAGGTTAGGTGGTACCTTTTGTCTTAGGTACATGTCACAGGTGTGCCATAATAAAAGTACTTTTTGCAGAATCTGCACATTGCTTCAATGTCCTATGTGGATGTTCGGCTTTCCTGTCACATCCTAAAGACATATACAGGGTTATAAAGACACAATAAATTGGCCTTGTATGACTAAGTCTGTGCACTTAACAGTTTGTTCTAAAATGTTTTGGCTTTTTGTCCAGGACATCTAACAATGCCAGGATAGGGTCTGTTTAATTGAAAGGCTGTAGAAGAGCAAGCTCATAGATAAAATGGATGTATAGAAGGATATACGAGCACCTTTCAGCAATGAAAAGCAACACATTAGTCAAAAATTTGCTACATTTTTCAATAATTTGAAAAAAAATTGTATTTTACATTAAATAATAATTTTATTTTTCAAAATTCAATTTAAATTTACATGACAGTTGGTATAATTGGAAACAAAGCCAGTTACAAAAAGAGGTTAAACTGGGAATTGGAATGAACCCGAACTGCCCATTCTCTCCCCTTTAAAGACAGTTTGAGGCCCCTTTTAATGATGTTCCAACAAAATGTCTTCTTAGTAGGAGTTTATAGACTAATTAAAAAATAGTTGAAAGCAAGGAGTTCATGTTGTTTTCCTTAACTTCTTTCTTTTACATTTTTAACCAGAACAACCATTCTTTGTCTCAGATGGGAATGGCCAAATATAAGACTAGCTGAAAACCCAAAACAGTAAAGTGATAAGACAAGCATTAAATCTGTGCCATTCTCTATATATAATAAGAATACATTAAAAACGTAATTTAGCAAGACAAAAAGACTGCACAAACTAAACAGAATCACCTGAAAAGTAATCATCCAGGAAACTCTTTGCTGGCTTTCCAGGCTTGGATTAGAAAAATCGTTAAGGGTGCACTCCATTATTCTCACATGCTTCTGCAAATACTTAACAACTGTTATGGAAGAAACCACCATGACAACTAGGGAAATAATTATAAACACAACATAGAGGACTGAATACATATTTTTTAGGTTAGGATAAACCTCATTAACCTTGTTCACAAAATTTGAAAAGGTCGTGTTAATTGTGAAAGCAGAAGTTGAATTGTTCACTGAAGAAATCCATCTGGTTGTAACAATAATAGATGTTAATAGGCAGTATAGAATAAGACCACCATAATGACAAAAGCTCACTATCTTTATAATGTCTTGCTTGATCTTCAGAAAAAAAGTTGAACGCATAGGAACAATTTTAACACAGTAGAAGCAACAGATCCAAGAACTAGTCCACAAGATGAAGACTGCAGTCACATATAATGCAGTTTTAATGATAAGGATAAAATCCTCACCAAAACTGCCCAAATTGAAGCAATTAATAATTAGAAACAAGAAGTCTAACATCTCAAAGAAAACATTTGCTCCAGCTGAAAACCTCAGTATCACATCCACAGGCAGACTGCGTGTCTCCTCTCTTTCACCAGGCAAGCAGGTAGCAAAAATAATAACTATGTTCAATACCATTCCAATGCTGGTCACTATTAGTGTTATAGCTTCATAGATATTTAAACTCATTGGAAATATTCTGTAATCCACTGGAATGAAGGCAAAGGAGAAAAACAAGATTCTTCTCTCTATCAAATTATGAGATTAAAAAGATGAACAGCATGCCACATCTGACAAGTGTCACATTACACAAACCTGTTTGTTAACATGCAAAAACATCTCATTCACTCCAAATCATATTCAAAATGCCTCATGTTAAATATCTTGTTTGAATGCCGTTCTAATCTGATTCAGTGTAATGCTTTTATTTAGACTGATGCCTAAAATTAAGATGTGTAACGCTTTTCTCTGGCTGCTTACTTTTTTTTTATCTTCTCCAACTCTGGATTCCTTAGAAACTCATCATACATCCCATACCTTTCTGTATTTAACTATTTAGACAAGATTTTGTAGGTCTTTGTACTCTCTTGTTAATTAGGTAAACTATTCTAACAACATCTTCCATTATAGTAAGATTAAATAAAGGTACTTGTGTACTAAATGGATGGCAGTTCCTACCCATTCTAGCGTTGGGCTCCATGGGGGAGGCGCCCTGCTTGCTTAATTTTTGGAGATTATATTATTAGACTGACCTACCCCAACCACAAATACTAACCTTAAAGTTAGTGGGAGTGGAGCATAGTTGCCTATAGGTCCCTAATGTTAATGTCCCCTTTGCATGCCTAATGTTAAAAACGAAAATTTGATTTGCGTCACGATAATAGAAAAGGGTACTATCGGTCTGTGCCGTCCATTTAGTACACAAGTACCTAAATTAATAACAAGAATCTGTATAAAATGCTAATGGTTGTGTATTTTGGCTTTCGACCTTGATCTAGATCTCAATTGAAAGTTTAGGCCATGATACACCTAACATGATCCATGAATTGGATGTGTGAACTACATCAGTGATAAAATTTGGCTTCGGGTCCTTCTTAAAGCAGGCTATGACATGGGCAAAAGCATCAACAGAATAAGCTTGAGGGTGACCACACAGAACTGACAGCAACAGCATACTAAGGACTTTGGGTTCTTCTCATGGCAGACAGCAGTATAGCCATGCACCTCATGGCAAGCACTGCCACTGACACGTAACAGTAAAATTAATTTCACAGGCTGACTAAAAGTCATACAAAACCAAACATTTGAAGATGTGGGTTTCCAGTGGGTTTCGGGTCCATGCAGTGTGCACCACTGACAGGGAAAGAACGGCATCTCTATACACTTGAAGGAAATGCACAATGCACAGGCAGACAAAAAGACATCCATGACCAAACATTTGGAGGTGCAGCCTTTGTGCACCATGTTAGTGGGTGAAGGATATGCCATAAACATCAGCAGAGTGAAGTAGGGTGCTGTGTACCACCTTTCTATGAGGACTGGAGGTACAAGTGTTGCTAGTCACTTTAATTTTTATGTTAGCATTTATGCAGCATGTTGTGTACAAACTGTTATATTGGCTTTAGCACTGGCCAACCCCCCTTTAATAGCAGCTTTCCATCTCAGGTTATTACAGTATTTCTTAAGAAGCCAAGAAGATGTTTGTTTTCCCAGAAGTATGTGGGGTATACCACTAATGTAATAAGAACACATTATGCAGTCTCTCAGAAACAGGTGAAAGCTGGAAGAGCATCTTCATAACTAATTCATAAGTGACATGTTGATTAAAATAATGCTCACAGTCTGGAATAGGTCTTTCCTGCCAGTTTGTGTTATTTCAGTTTCTAGATATTAAACTGGGCAATTAACTATAACTTAATTGTAAACATTTGCCCATGAGTGTCCAGTGATTTTTGTTTTCACCTATTTTGGTTTTCACAGAATGTTCTAAGACTAACAAAATCTCAATGGTGTTGACTCTTTTCCATTGTGGTCAGATGCTTTCTTAATACACAAAATAATAGCACAGACAGAACAAGACCTGGATGGGAATGGCAGTGAAAATTACATATGCAGTGGGGGAAACACAACATTCAATCATTTTACAAAATGCAATGTGCCGAATTTCCAAAGGGAAATTTTGTCTTTTATTACTTTAGAGGTTGTAGTAGTATTGTCACTCTTAAAAGTGTACAGTTGAATTCTCACTTGTATGTCTGTTTACCTTGCAACATATACAGTATGTCCATGAAGATGGAAGCTTTACACAGGAATACCTCCAAATTTTTTAACTATCCTTTCTACTGTGTCTGAACAAATAATTATTAATTTCAGCCTATTGACCAGTCATGATTCATAGTTCAGTTTTATCTCCTACACATCAATATAAAAAAGCTTTATTTATTAGTAAAGTAAGACTTGTTTTCAGTACCAGACTGAGTCTTATTGTAAAACTGTTGTGGAGGTATTTGTAAAAATCTATAAATATATTTTATTCTGCCTACATGAGAATGAGATGGTAGTAGATCTCATGCCACATTTCTGCTTCATACATAGGGCCATGTGATGTGAAACAATCAAAAACAGCACAATGCAGATAAAGTGTAATGGGTATAACCACAAGAGTGTGCAACTGAGCCCCAAACCCAAGACACAGTAATGCCCAACACACTTTTAGGATAAAATAAAAGATTTATCCACAGCACCTCTCCAACAATCACCCTTCCAAATATTAGCCACAATACACAATGCAAAACAAATTCATCCTCCTCTTGTCCTCTCTTTGAGTGTTGCCCACTGGCTACTGATTCTGACTCCCCAATGTGAGGCTTCTGAGCTGGAATTGGGAATGCTTTTGGTACTACGCCATGGTTCTTTGGAAGCACTTACAGGCCATAAAGAAAGCAGGAACATCCTCCCCTGACAGTGCCCTCTATCAGTACCCAAGAAACCCGACAAGGTTGGACTTCTGGATTCCAGCTCCCAAGCATCCTTGTGGGTGTCCCAATTTCACTGCCACATGAGGACTACTACCACCTGCCAGATCAGGAATGGAACTACTCCTAACTTTGGGCTTCTGCTGGTCTATCCATTTTACTTCAGCTGGGCACAAAGTTATCTTTTTGTCCAGTCGACCACTCCATTTGTCATTGTGCTCTGGCCTCCCGTCCAGGTAATAAACCATCTTTCTTCCTGACTAGGATGCCCATTCTATTCCTACAAGGGAAATGAGAAATATGACATAAAAGGGCTCCTTTCAATGGCCTAAGACTGGCAGTTTAACCTGGGAAAGCAGCTCTGGTTCCCAGAGTCCATCACTGTGATCACACTCAGACCAAACATGGTGCTGCTGTCGGAGGTAACAAGGCAGGTGGTCATGCTAGAGATTCATGGACCCCTGGGAAGACAGGATGAAGGAGTCAACCTAGAGGAATAGATTCAGGAATGCAGGATTGGTGGAAGAGTTCCACAGTCAAGGGTGGTGAACACACTGTTTGCCCATAAACGTGTGCTGTACAGGGTTTGCTGGGCATTTCCTATGTAAAGCATTCCATCACCTAGGCATCAAAGAGCACAGAGGCAGTGGAGAGGACCTCAAAATGGCTGTGTTTGAAGAGACATGAGCCCATGGGTTATTGCCAGCCAGACACAGACCTCCGTTGGGTTACCCAGACGAGGGTGTATGTTGTTTAAAGACCCAGGTTACATCACTGAGAATGAGTCTAAGTGCATCAGAAGATGTATGTATGAAGAAAAATGAAAAATTAAAATGAAAGAAAAAAATTAAATAATCAGTAGTAGCAAAATGCAACATTTTAGTGAGCAATGAGTTAGAAAACTAAGGGCTCTAGATTAAACATGGATCGTTAGTTCAAAAAGAAAAATATTTACTTTTGTGGTTTTGGAAAAGCATGGAGGATCCTAAGGCTATACCCCTCATCAGCTCTGACAAGAAAAGAAATAACTTGGGCTTTTTGCTTTGTTTGTTTTGTTTTTAAACAAATGAACTGTGAAAACAAAAAGTATTTTGTTTCAAAGCAATACTTTTAACAAATTAATACTTTTTTAGAAATGTAACTATTTTGCAGGAGCCATCTCTAGTTCTGCCTTGTCCCGTCAAAGAACCAGCAAACATTTTATGCTTGCCACTAGAACTATTAACAACGTAATGACCTGCAACAATCTGACAAAATGCAAGCAAAACAAAGACAAAAACATGAAAATATCTAATACAAAAATTTAGAACATCATGTGAAAAATCACATGAAAGCTGTCATCCTTGTTAAACTTCAGTTGTTTTCTATACTTAAAGAAGAGTTATTTCTCTATGCTTTACTTAATACATTCAGTATGTTCTACACGTATGGTGCTGCATGTTCAATAGAGCATGTTTCATTACATAAAACTGGGTACCGTTTGAAACTGTGTGCCCTCATTGCCTTACTTATGGCAAGGCAGATCACTAACTTAAACTAACCTGTAGTCAGAGGAACAAGAAATAGAATATTCCATCTCAACTCAGCTTGTTGGGGTTATAATAGGACCTCCTATAGATTATGCACTAATATATAGGCAAACGTTTAACATAACTAACTCTAACCCTAAGAAAATAATTCTATCAACTTAACATAACCTAAATAACTAGCAAATGGCTCTTACATGGTATTTGCATTTATCCATCCATCTTCTAAACCTGCTTATCCAGATAACGGTCAAAGGGAACATAGTAATAATTAATATTTCAATGGCAATATCATATTTCAGCTTTTTTAATAGGATTAGAAAGCAATAATCAGAATGGATGGATCTAACATCTACTGTACTTAGATGGCAATAAAGAGAAGAAAACATATTATCCTCGACTGTTGTAAACTTTACTTACTTTAATTTCAGGTAGTTTAATATTTTTCTCAGCCTTTGGGAACTACACAGTAATTTAGGTAATGTATAATGAACAAACTTACTCTTTTAGCTGGAAGGTGAACACATTCAAATGAAATAGTTCCTTAAATGTCTCTGAATAACATTCTCAAATCTGTGTATTCCATTTTTGGATATTAGGGGGTCAAACAAAAAGCAAGAACCAGCACTTTCCAGGGTACCAAGTAAATCACTAAGCTCTCTCTGACATATATTCACAAACACAACGGGCCAATTTAGAATCACCTATTAATGTAACATGCATATTTTTGGAATGTGAGCAAAAATAAATAAATACATAGAGTAAAAAAAACTATGTAGACACAGAGAGAACAGGGAAAAGAGAATATCCTTTCAATGCACAAGTGAAAAAATAAATTGTATTAAATATGTACAAATTGAGGCTTTAACATTTGATTGTAACAATCTTTTCCCAGCTATGATCACAGGGCAGGACTCAAATCCAATCATTGTGACTATTAAGTAGACTCATTCAATTTTGTTTAGAAGTCTTTTCTATGCCAAGAGATAATAATACCTTTTGGTGTTTTGATGTTGATTAACTGTACATATAATAAAACAAATATGCCTTTTCCTTAGTAAAGGGTCTGCCTTACTTCTGCCACTCAATTAATAATTGTCAATATAGATACCTAAAAAAAAAACATCTTTCATTTTTATTTTCCAGGACTTCGAATTTAAAGTAGATTAAAGTGGCACAGTGGTGTTCTTAGAACACTGATTCAGTTCTGGGCTGGAGAAATGCATCTTTACAATATCATGTTTCTCCTCTAGGCTTCACCAAAGGAGATCAGTTTTCTAAGATACCGCCTAAATGTGTGCCTTAAGATGGATTGGTGCTTACCTTGTGTTTGGTTCTGTTATTTTAAGCTGCAGTATTCAACAAACTTTATTAGAGTGAACAGGCCAGGAAATGAATGGAAAATACGGACTGAACATCTTACTAGCAAGAAGTAAACTGTGCACGTATTTTATAAGCTAAAGGGTAAGAGAAATTGTTCCATGTGTTTACACAGCAATACTAGACTATTTTCATGTTAATGACATTATCAGTGCATAAAATATAATTGAATTTAATGCATGACATATGGTGTTCTGATGAACAATAATGAAATAATTTATTGTAGAGCTTAAATGAATTCACACACAGTAAATTATAAACAAATATTCCAAATGCTTTAAATCATGCATAATTAAAACATTATCTTTATCAGCACGCTTAAAAATATTTCCGTGTTCTGTATGAATTCATTTTAATTGGTTTAGCAGTCCCAGTAACCTCTTAACAATAATGCTTTACTGTCCCTTTAGTAATCCTAGTGATCTCTTTGTTCATCTTCAAATACATTTTAATCAGCCGATGAACTGAGCTTTTATTTTTTCCTGCCTAGTTTCTATCTTTATTAGATGTTAACATATTAACAATCCACATAGTCTATAACATTAGGTGTATACATTGAAAAAATGAATAAACTGACATGTATTTGCCTGCAGCACAACCACAAAGACTCACATGAACTACTAAATGCTGCTGTATCATTGATGTATGACCAAATGTTTAAAAATGTTATCTCCTGTGCAGCTTTCCTCAGTGGTACCAGCACCGAAATGTTTTAGCAGACATTTCTGAAGATAGTCATTGGTGCTCTAACTACATAATATTTGATTAAAGTATTATTAAAGGTGGTTATGGAAAAGCTATTAATTTCTTATCGGGTTATTAGTTTTAAAGTGTATAGCCAGAGTCAAGCGAAAAGAAAAAAAAAACTGATAAAGATGTACTGCTACTACAGTAATGCAAAATATTTTCAAGAATTTATATTGTTATGGTATTCAAAATTAAGACTGATACAACCTCAGTTTAATTAACCATTGGGCAAAAAAACATGTGATGCTTTCCATGCCTCTGCATTTTTTAAGGTAATTAAACTTCTCACAGACTCAAATCAAATGTATGTTTTTATTACATAATAGTAATAATAATAGCAGCTCACTACTCAAGACGGTAAATGCGAGGAGGACTCAGAATCGAACCTGCAACCTCTTGATTACATGACAGCAGTTCTTACCTCTTCACCAGCCGCATGGCTATGTCTACTTTGTGTCGATTCATATTTGGGCTTCAATTTTTACACATTGATAACAATTTACAACATGTAAGTTGAATCATTTCTTTTTCTTTAATTATATTCTTGAATGAATAGGCACTTATTTTGTTATACCATTTGTGAAAATGTTTATTTGATATTTGGACCTGAGTCTTCACACATTATACACTTATTGTCAGCATTTTGTCATTATTACTATAACATGAAAAACGTTTCTGTTTTAGTTATGTGTTCAACATTTCTTGCCTCGCATTTCCCATCATCCTACATTTACATATATTGTTGTAGACATGGAACACACGTGAAATGTATTTTTATCCAAATAACAACATATTATTTACCCCTATACAATTCCAGACACCTAACTCCCACATAAAGAGACTTCAGCTCTGAGAATTTTGTGTCGGAGTTGACTTGCTGCCTTGATTGCAGATGAGTGAGCGGGCTTCCTGCTGCTAGTGCAGACTGACACATTTGCAAAATAAAGACGCTGCTTAGGTGGTGCAAGGGAATTTAAGGTGGTCCGGCATATATTCACAGGCTGCAGGAATTCTAGTGTTAAGGACTTTGTACCTAGATATTTGGAGTGCTCTACCATTTCCACTGTCTCCCCTTTAATTTAATATTGAGATAGCAGAAGTAGGGGAGCATCTAAGATCTATAACCATATTCTTTGACTTAGCGGTAATTAGCGTTGTTTATAGTCATTTGCAAAATTCAGGATACTGCATGTCTGTCCTTGTGTGAACTCCTGCAGTCATCTGAGTTTAAGATAAACAAAAGAGGTGACAGACAACTGCCTTGAGGTGATCCAAGTGAAGTATTAAAGCTATCATCTATTATTTTTTTAGAATGATATCATTTGAAAAAAAAATTCATAAACAGATTTACTCACACCTGTGTGATTTCTTTTTTATTCCTTGTAGATTCTATACTAAAGCTATATTACCAATTCAAGTGTCTTTTAGTTGAGAAAGTGGAAATATAGTCAGCAGCAGAATGGAACCTTTTGTGGAAACGGAAGAATGCACCTGGGAACAGGCATAAATGGGATGGAATTTTGACAGATGGAATTTTGATGGATCAGTCTGGAGCAAGACTAAAAGATCAGTAGTATGCAGCCCTCTAATGGCAAGTAAGATAATCATTTCTCAGGGAGTGTGTGAACCCCAGCAGTATAGAGCTCCTTTACATTACATGTGTTTTAATCAAACATATTTACCTTTTGTATTATATTTCCAGTGTGTAACATCATTTAATTGTGGTAATTCATGCAAGTCTTTAATAAAGTTCACTATTTACATTTACTATTTTTACATTTGTATTATAAATATATTCATTATTTTGGTACAGCTAAACTATTTCTAGCATTTTTATTTAGTTTATTATATACAGTGCATTTTGAATATGTTTTTGTTTTTGATATGCAATGAGTTTTAATCTTAAAGTTAACATTAATCAAAGATACAACTACATGAATTTTGTTTTTCATTTTTTTTAGAAGTACAACTTATTCCATATATTAGGAAAGACTGTGTAGACAATGAAGTCAAGGACAAACACACTATTATTTAGTTTACTAATTCTAAATAAGTAGAGAAATAAAGAATCACAAAACCATTTTAAATAAAGTGAAACAGCTTGAGATACTTTCAATGGAAAGTTTCAATAGAGGAGGAGAGGGGGTGCTTTAACTATTCAAACATTTTTTATTTGAGCAATTTTTTGGACCATTCATTTGGATATGAAGCTTGAGAAAAAATAATAATATTATTCTACACCAAGGTGATTCAGTTGCAGATCTCAGCTTTTAGCCATTATAATAATGCAATAGTATTCCTAACTTATATGCTTTTTGGAACTCTAAAATTGAGTTTTTTTTGTCTATTATTCAGAAAGACTAAAGAGAAAATGTAAAACAAATATTAAATTACTTAAGCAAATTTATCATTCATAGTTTATGATCTGTTTTGAAAAGTGTTGATTCATATGTGAAAATAACTGTAACAGGAAAATTCTACTTTTTTGGACATAAAAAGATCCTCTCTAGGTTCACATTACGCTCAAAATACCAATAACAATAATTAATTTTGTGATTTTTTTTTTTTTTTTGCAAATAACTGACAGAAGCAAAAAAACAATTAGTCTGGATTATTTCCATTTAGTCTGGGCATCTGCTTAGGATGTCTCCTGGACACCTTCTGTGGAGGTGTTTTGGGCGTGTCCAACTGGGAGGTCACCTCTGGATACACTGTGACAGTCTGGGTTGGCTTTAGCTGCCTTCATGCCTTTGAATCCCGGAACCATCGATAGTCATGAGGGCCTGCACAATTAGGTCACATATCACAGCAAGAGTATGGTGCAAAAGTGCTTCAGTGCTTTAATTCATAGCAAAAAAGAGTTTCAAATCAAAGTGCACTACTTCACAATAAATAAATAATTAATGGTAAAAACAAGTGAGCTGGTAATGATTAATAAGGCTATTCATAAAAATATTCAGATTAAAACACATAGCAAAATCTGTCCATTCTTTAAAACAACAGCAAGCCTTAGTGTTTCTCTCTAGAACCAGTGTATCCTCTGCTTATCCTGAACAGAACTATGCAACAAGAGGAGACATCATCTGACAGACACAGTTAACAATTCGCTGGCTCAGGTTCCCTTAAGTGGGGCGCCACACCCAGCCTTGTTCCTGTCTCCCATCTTTGACATCCCTTAGCCTTCTAGCAGGAGCCCACTCTAACTGATGGGTCACTCTTGCTTCTGGTACTCTCAGAAGGAGAGGCCCTATACCTCCTAGAGCATCAGCCACCTGTTTCTCTTCCGGGGCTCACTATCCCAACGGCCTGCTTTCACTCATCATCATCAATGGCTCTTCTGTTTTAATTTCATCTTCTTCTCTTTCTCTCTGCCTCTTTCTTGGCTTCACATTCTTTCTCCTTGTTTCCTGCTCAGGCTTCTTTTAAACCTTATTTTGGTGCAGGTGCTGCAATCATGGACCCCAGAGTGCTAATGAAGCAATTGGCTACACGTGAATGTTTGGACAACCAATTCTTCAATAGCACTCCAGAATTGCTCCACCACACTATTGCTTGCACATACACCCCTCTGTGCCCTCTATTTAAAAAGCACTCATCATCAAAAATTGGTCTCATCCATTTCGTGAGCTCTGTCAAGGTGGGGGATGGGACAACAGGCTGCTTTTTGCTTGTGCTGTGTGACACATTTACAAAACAAAAGACGCTGATGGAGAGGTGCAAAGGAATTTATGGTGGCCTGGGATTATGAGTTTTTTCGTAGGTTTCAGGAATTCTACTGTTAATTTTTCAGATGAAGCAGAAAAAGAGCAAAAGAAACTGATCCACACACTCTTTGAAATACGATCATGAGTCACATTGTGTCCTGGCAAGGCAAAAAATATTCTACTTGCAATTTGGTCCATTCACAACAAGATTTTTAATTATACATTCTATTTCGTTCTCTGCTACTTTTATGTTTTAATTACAATTACAATTATAATATTGCACTTGCTTCCACTGAATATATGCCAGTTTTGCTTACCAAAAAGTAACTAGGTTTTTGTTTTATTTTTAAAGGGGACTGTTTAACATCATACCCTTAGTTTATTGTATTAGGATTGTTCTATCATACGTTATCTTCTTCTCCATGGGTACTGTTTAACATCATTCCCTGGCTTTATTTTTTCGGGGCTATTTAAGATTATATTCCAGATTTATAGTATTTGGACTGTATTGTTTTTTGTCGGACATACTCTGTCTTTAGGCATGTCAGGGGACAGGGACTTCATGAAAAGTGCTCTAGCGTCACTTGAGAAGGCAAAATGGGGGTGGGGGGGTGGTGGTGAAAAAGAGCAAGCTATTTCTAATCTATCATTTGTATTCCAACAATTGTAAGTGGCAGCACAACAATAGGCTTCATAGCCATAATTGCAGCCAAAATTGGAAATTAAGGTTAAAGGTATCTTGTTTAATAATGTACTACCTTAATTTAAGACAATAATATGTCAACAAAAGTTCAGAAGCAATACTATGATCAAATAGTGAACTTTGTGAGCTGAAATGTCAAAGGTCTCAATAACAAATTAAAGAGAAAGAAAGTATTCTCTCACCTTACAGGTCCAATATAATATTGTTACAGGAGACTCACTTAATGAGCAAGGATCAGTTTTGATTGCAAAGCGATTGGACTGGCCAAATATTCCAGTTCAGCTATACAGTGATCCCTCCTCGATCGTGGGGGTTGCGTTCCAGAGCCCCCCGCGAAAGGTGAAAATCCGTGAAGTAAAAAGCATACGTTTATATTGTTATTTTTACATTGACACGCTTGGTTTACAGATTTGCACAGAAACACAGGAGGTTGTAGAGACAGGGACTTTAAAACACTGCAAACAAACATTTGTCTAAAGTTTAAACTGTGCTTCATGACAAGACAGAGATGACAGTTCCGTCTCACAATTAAAAGAATGCAAACATATCTTCCTCTTCAAAGGAGTGTGCATCAGGAGCAGAGAATGTCAGAGAGAGAGAGACAGAGACAGAGAGAGAGAAAAGCAAACAATCAAAAATCAATACGTGCTGTTCGGGCTTTTAAGTATGTGAAGCACCACACGGGAAGCATATCGTATATCATTGAGGAGTTTTATTTAATACGTAATACGTGCTCTGATTGGGTAGCTTCTCAGCCATCTGCCAATAGTGTCCCTTGTATGAAATCAACTGGGCAAACCAACTGAGGAAGCATGTACCATAAATTAAAAGACCCATTGTCCGCAGAAATCCGTGAACCAGCAAAAACTCTGTAATATATATTTAGATATGCTTAGATTTAAAATCCTCGATGGAGTGAACCCACGAAAGTTGAAGCGCGATATAACGAGGGATCACTGTACAAAAAAAACAACAGGTGTGGGAATCTTAATACACAGAACAATTTCATTTGTAGTATCAGATGTAGTATCTGATACTGAAGGGCGATATGTGATGGTGATGGGTAATTTATTTAATAGTAAAATTATTTTTATAAATATCTATGCACCCATTGTGGATGTCAGAAACTTCATCCAAAATGTATCTGCATTCATTTCTAACATCAACATCAACACTCATAAAATTATAATGGCCGGAGACTTTAATTATGTTTAAATCCAGACCTGGATAGGTTTTCCGCTACAGTGGTGATAACATCTAACACTGCAAAAACAATTACACAGTTTGCAATCGATCATAACTTGTCAGACACATGGAGATTACTAAATCTAAATTTAAGAGCATATTCCTTCTTCTCACAGTACATTACTGTTATTGAAGAATTGATTATTTCTTTTATTTTGATTACTTTTTAGACAAATACATTCTCAGAGATCTCTGCAGGAATACTCTGGAAAACTCTGGAGGCATTTTTAAGAGGACAGGTTATTTCATATATTTCTCACAAAAATAAACTGGACACCAAGGAGGCATCCATGTTAATCAGTGAAATTACCAGAATCGACCAAGAACACACCAAATCCAAATGAGGCACTTTATAGGAAAAGACAGGCTTTGGAATCAGAATTCATCTACTTGTCAACAAAAGAAACGGAACAACTCATTTTTAAATCGTGACATTATTACTATGAGCACCGAGGGAAGGCTCAAAAAATCTTAGCTCAACAAATCCAGAAGCAGGAAGCTCACTATGCAATATCAGTAATTATCAACACAGAGATAAAATCTTTGACCATAAAACTATAATCCACACATTTAGAGAGTACTGTAAGTCCTTATATTCTACTCAGTTTAAAGAAGCGAAGACACAATGTAATGTGTTTTTTGATGCATTACAGATACCACAGCTACATGCTTTCAGTGCAGAGGAACTGGGTAAACCTCTGGCACTCTCAGAATTACTATACACTATAAACTTGCTTTAGAGTGGGAAAGCAACAGGCCATGATGGCTACCCTGCTAAATTTTATAGAAAAAAACTCACTTAAGTTAGCTCCCCTATTATTAGCAACACTTACAGATGCCAGAGACAATAAAATTCTACCTCAAACTTTTTGCCAAAAGATTACTCTTACTTCCCACTGTGGACCTCCAACTTGTGTCACTCCCACATTCGCTCCCTAAATAATAATAATGATATATTAAAAAATAATAATGATCAGGCATAGAGACTCTTTGGAGTGACAAGAGTCAATCAACAGTTCTTTGGTTTTGGTGATGTCAAGTTGCAGACAATTCTTTCTGCACCAAGAAACAACATTCTCTACCTGCCTCTTATGCTCTAGCTCATCCTCTTATCAATATACCCGATTAGTGCAGAATTATCAGAGATTTTCTGCAAGTGACATGGCTTGGTGTCATTGTCATAGCCCGTGGTGTACAAAATGAACAGAATAGGAGACTGGGCTGTTTCCTGTGGTGTTGCTTATATTTATATCAAGGACACATTTCTACTGAGGTTCTACTGCACTGAACAATAGTTTTAAGCAAATATAGTTACCATTACTGTTAACATAGTGTATATCAACTCTAATGTTATTATTTGGATTGTATTAACTGTTAAGAATTTGGTAAAATTAAATACATCAGAGGTTCATGGCTTATACAGTATTAGAGTATTTAGCTGTTACTTAATACTAGAATCCCTGAAGCCTATGAAAAAACTAATAATCCCAGGCCACCTTAAATTCTATCTCACCTCTCCATTAGTGACTTTTGTTTTGCAAATGTGTCGATCAGCACAAGCAGCAAGCAGCCTGCTATCCCATCCCCCCACCACTGCAGCTCAAGGCTCTTTAAGGAATTTTTTTAAGTCCTTTAAAACACCGCACCATTATCACATGGGTACTGCTGAAAAAACAGGACTATGAGTAGGTAGGAAGGCTTCATTGACATGTAATCTATGTGGCCAGAGACTAGAGAAAGGGAAACACTAGGTAAAAAAATAACACATTCTAGGTATACTTTTGACTCATATAAGGCTGACAATAGTGTTGTAATTTCAATTCAATGTAAGTTTATCACTCCACCCAGGTAAGCTTCATCCCGATTCTGACTCCTGGGTGAAGTGGAGTGGCGTCCTTTATACTATACCCAGGAGTACTTATAGTGCTACCACATTACATCCAGGAAACTCTTCCGAGTCAGGTGGAATCTCCTCATGATAGGAGAATCTGCCACTAGCAGCTCCCACTACTGGCACCCAAGAACCCCAACAGGGCTGTACACCAGAACTACAACTCACATACAGCCCTGTGGTTGTCCAAATGGGATGCATGCAAGAGGGATGTCACCACCCAGTGTACTAGGGAAACACATGGCCCTGGGAAACAGTCTTTCACTGTACATCCATTGTAACAGCTTCCCGACAAGAAAAGGGACAACTAATCAACCTGGTTGGGATATCCTTCCACCCACATTCTTCTATTAATAAGGCCTCCCTGCCCAGCAAGGAACCATCCACCCTGGCCAAAATGCCAGCCAACACGTTGTCCATAATACGTTTACAATTAAAACACATCAGTTCAATAAGTGTTGCAGTGATTAGCACTATGGACTCATGGATCTATGATTCTTCATGTTCTTTGTATAGCATTTTTAAAAAGTACAGGTTTGGCTGTACTCTCTGAACTGTTTCTTTGTAAGTGTGGTTAAGTATTGTAGGGCAGTGACACTAGACATGGAGTGCAAGCTGCAGAAAATTAAAAGAAGTGCACAAAAGAAGTCATATGCACAAATTAGGAGCGGTGTGCACAAAATACCAGTTGTCACACACAAAATATATAGTGTGGCAGCATTATATGGTGTTGCAAAATGAAAACAAATGAATAAGCAGAATAAGAGGTGATGCATACAAAATGGGTGACGCATTAAGAGGTCATGCACAAAATCAGGATTGGGTTTACAAAAAAGGTATGCATGAATTCAAAAAGAAAGAAGAATGTTGGAGGGTGTAAAAATTTGTGGATTTTTGGACGACAGTAGTGATGTACGGACTGGAAAAGTTTCATGTTTTTTATTTTAAACAGTAACGGCGCACTGCACAATAATGTGCAGTGAATATACTTGATTTGAGCATTCCTAGTTTTCATCCTCTTTCTCTGTACATTCAGCATTCATTTGCTCAGATGTTGATGCACTTGCTGCTTCCTGAGCAGCCCACTTCTTCTCTTCTTTCGTCTGCATCTTTTTGCATTAAAACTGATTAACACTAGAATTACCAGAGCCTACGAAAAAACTCCTAGATCCGTCCCACCTTAAAATGCTTCGCAGCCTGCTATCACATCCCCCACCCCGCACAGTTTTCTCAGCTCAAGTCTGTTTACCTGCGTGTCAGTTGCTTAGAGTTGTATAGAGTGAGAAGTCAAGCAAAATGACACCTTTTATAAATACTATATCGTTATTTGGAACACTTGCATTTCATGTGTGTTCCATGTCTACAACGATCTATGTAAACACATCGTTAAAACAGAAATGTTTTTCATGTTTTAATAATAATTGACAAAATGTAGACATGAAGTGTATAATGTGTGAAGCCTGAATTCCAAATATCAAAGAAACACTTTCACAAAAGGTACAAATATAACAGAACAAATGCACTTCTATTCAAAAATATAACTGCAGAAAAACAACCCGCGTTGGGGTGCGACATTGACATGCAGTTGCTACGTCAGCTTTGTTGGCGCAACGGTATCAACTGTTGACTGGTAATCAAAGCTTCATGGGTTCGAGTCTGTTTTGAGAAGTGAGGTGCTCGTATTCTTACTATTTCAGAATAAAAACATACATTTGATTCCAGTCTGTAACAGCCGGTGTAGTTTATGATACTTGTAAAGGTTAGCTTTGTTTTTTTTTTTTATTCAGTTTTATTCTCTCAGCCGCGTTCATGTTCCCAACTCAACACATGTGACACTGCTGTTTTCACATAGACGCACTATAACAGAGGTAAACTCAGATGATGACGACGGTTCTACATCGGATCAAAAATGCACTTTTGCCATCGCTGTATTTTGTATATGTACATGGGAAGCTCTTCACTTCACTTGTGACTGTAGGAGGTAAGTAAATAAATAAAGGTAAATGGGTAAATAACATTCGATCTGGCTTTTATGTAAGTAACATATAAATGTTAATGTTTTGGGCACATGCACCATCCTTTGTATGTAACAGCCAGATCAAACTGGACATTCTCTGATCTGGAGGGATAAAAGCTGACACACAAACGCTGGTGAATCTGCCTTTTTCGTATCTCACTGTCACTTTATTTTTTATTATTCAGTTTTATTGAGTGTTCCTGCTGCACTGAATAAGCTCACGCTTTCTAGTGCACAATGTCGACACAGCACGGAGAAAAAAAAGAAAGAGACAAATATATGGGACATTGGGTATAAAATGAATCAGAAAACATCATCGCACTAATGCAATATTATTTGAAAATGAACAGCGTCAGATCGGGTGTGAATTTACGCTGGCGCTGTTACTTAGAGTCAGATCAGAAGAGGCGGGGGGTGTTATAGCGTGATCGTGATTGAGAGAATAAAACTGGAGCTTATTCACTGCAGCCCCCCAGTTTTATTGTCTGATTCACATTCAAGCTTCCAGACACACACCACCCCCCCTTCCGATCTGACGCCGTTTTCAAATAAAGACGTGGTACAAACTTGTTTTGTTACATCCCCTCTTTATTTGAAAACCGTGTCAAACCTTGTGTGCGAACGAGACTGGGAAAACTGTGGACGTTGATATGAGTGTTGTGCGTGACTGAGAATGACTGTGGATGTGAATTTTTTTATTCAGTTTTATTCTTCACTGTTCCTGCTCATGCTCAATTAGTATGCGCCTTCTGATCAATGATGTCAAAGCTGTACTGACAAAAAAAGAGAGACTTAGGCATATATAACATTTAAGAATTCCCTGTAAAACAGCCAAGCAGACGGCCAGAAAATCCTGCTGACTATGTCAATTGTGATGGAAACCAGGGTGTCAACGGCCCAAACCCCTAACACTAACACACATAGAGTCAAATAAAGTATGGTTTATTCAACCTTTTTCCTTTTCCACAATACCACAAATTAACACCACAGCACAGGTTTCTCTTAATAATACACAATAATCTCCACAATACACTTAGCCCCACACTACCCCCCTCCAGCTGAGTGTTGCCTTTCTTCCTCCCAGCTCCGACTATCCTGGGTAAGGGAGTGCGGTCCTTTTTATTAAGGACTCTGGAGTACTTCCGGTGCCACGGCCACTGCCAAATGGAAGTACTTCCGGGTCATATGAAAGTCCATTGCAGCAGGAAGTTTGTCTCCCTGCCGCGCCCTCTTGTGGCACCCAGTGACTACATTTCCTGGCATGCCCTGCTGGCTTCCTACTGGGCACTGATATCCAGGGCTGCTGCCATCTAGCATAGTGGGGGAATAAAAAGCCCCCAGCAACGCCTTTCCTTTCGTGTGGGCTGTCTGTCCATTCCTTTCAGGCCCTTTCAGGACGCCCGTCCAGCCCATGTGGCATCTACAAAAAGTTACAGTTGACATTTAAATTATAATTATTTTATCAAGCAATTCAATGCTTCCTCCCAATGCCCCAGCCTGAATACTGATACTCTAAGTTAATTTTGCCTTTTCTGCACAATATATGTTATTATTTATTTATTATTGATTGACTTTATTATTTGTTTTTTTAGCCTGTATCCTTCTTTTTGTGTTTCTGCTGCTGTATGGATCTACATTTCCCCTTGGGTTTAATAAAGTATAATTAATCTAATCTAATAAAATGGCTTTAAACGATGATTATGGAAGGGTTTGTGATCAGTTTGAATAGATCTTGCCTTTCTAATTTCCATGTACAAGTTTCCTAATAATTAAAGACTGTCATGTAATGGAACTGTTAGTCATCTAAAATCAATTGTATTGCCTTTTTAATGCTTCAGTTAAGCCTACATGTATAATTGAGATGGTACCTTTTTATTTAATTTCCTTACAGGTCTGTAAGCACTACTATATTACATTGTACTTATACTTTAATATTATTTTCAGTTGATGTAATCTTGATATTATTATCATTTGTTAAAATTGTTATTGATTCTCTTACTTATAAACTGTATAATTACTGATTCGATTTTCTTGCCATTGTGGATGTCTAGATTATATTTGAATAGGACAGTTGTTAGTTACAAAATAAACTTTACAGCCTGTATAGTAGAATGCTGTTGTTAAGGACATTTCGGAAACGAAAGAGTGCCCTGTAGGTTTATGAATAAGAAAAAGACTTGGAGATGAAAGCACCCTTTGGTGTAAGGCAAACTGTAAGTCAAGAGCCAGATGCAATGATAATAACACAAGTAGCAAAATAGAGAATTTTTACTAAATAAATTGAGAATCAAAATCAAGAGAGTAAAAGCAAAGGTCCTAGCACTAAAGTACTTTTGAACCGACTTTCAGCTTCAGCTTTCAACTTTTAAAAGAAGTGTTGAATTTGGGTCTGTATTTCTTGAGAAAAATTTGATGCAAATCTTATTTCTTTAATAAATGAAGATGTAATATTAAGTTTACTTAATGCACAATTCACAATATGCAGTACAAGCAACACTGCAAAACACTTACTATGTTGTGAAGGGCTGGTATCCATTTTAGGAGGTGCCACAGCCTTGTGTGTGTGGGGTTGAGCTTTGAATCCCCCATCCTTAATCTCAGATTAATAAAGTCAAGTAAAAGAATCAATGAAATGAAGTGGGCTGGTTATTCATTTCTGAGTCTGATTGTCTAGCTTACTTTTACATACATTTATTCTACATTTGGCAATCATTAGTAGACTGCAGGTACTGAATTAAGCAGATTTGATAAGATATGACTGCATGGATAGCATTTCTTTGCTTTGTATTATTTTCTAATCACAAGCCTTCTTTGCATTTTCACATTACTAATGTAATTTGTCTTAGAGTGTTGCTATATATTCTTCTGAATACTGCATAATGGTGTTCCATACTTGGTCGATTCCTGTGTTTTTGCTACCTTGTGACCCAGTTTTGACCCAGTAGTGGACAACATGGGTTCAAAATAGTAATGGTTGAGTGTTGGGTGCATTAGTCAAATGTTACATACAAGAATATATTTAGAAGTGACCCATTTTTAAATCAAATTAACAGATGACTTTTTCTAATTATGCATATGTAACATTTTTTCAAATAACCCTTATTTAGATATATAGATAAGTTCAGCTCACAAACATAAATTTAACAATTTCTCAAATATTAACACTGATTATTTCCACTAGGAGAAGGAAATGGCCTGAGAATTTGCCTCAAGACGTTTATCTCTGTTGATGCTTCAGCTTTTTTCTACCTGTGGTTGCCTGATGCATATGTGTACAGCAAACACTGGTGAGGCAGAGTTGTCGCAGAGTGTACTGACAATGAATGTACATGTAGATAGATAGATACTTTATTAATCCCAAGGGGAAATTCACATACTCCAGTAGCAGCAGACTGATAAAGAACAATATTAAATTAAAGAGTGATAACATGAAGGTATAATAGACAGACAATAATTTTGTATAATATTAATGTTTACCCCCCCAGGTGGAATTGAATAGTCGCATAGTGTGGGGGAGGAACGATCTCCTCAGTCTGTTAGTGGAGCAGGACAGTGACAGCAGTCTGTCGCTGAAGCTGCTCCTCTGTCTGGAGATGATCCTGTTCAGTGGATGCAGTGGATTTTCATTATTGACAGGAGCCTGCTCAGTGCCCGTCGCTCTGCCACGGATGTCAAACTGTCCAGCTCCGTGTCTACAATAGAGCCTGCCTTCCTCACCAGTTTGTCCAGGCGTGAGGCATCCCTCTTCTTTATGCTGCCTCCCCAGCATACCACCGCGTAGAAGAGGGCGCTCGCCACAACTGTCTGATAGAACATCAGCAGCATCTTATTGCAGATGTTGAAGGACACCAGCCTTCTAAGGAAGTATAGTCGGCTCTGTCCTTTCTTACACAAAGCATCACTATTGGCAGTCCAGTCCAATTTATCATCCAGCTGCACTCCCAGGTATTTATAGGTCTGCATCCTCTGCACACAGTCACCTCTGATGATCACGGGGTCCATGAGGAGCCTGGGCCTCCTAAAATCCACCACCAGCTCCTTGGTTTTGCTGGTGTTCAGTTGTTGGTGGTTTGAGTTTCGCACCATTTAACAAAGTCCTTGATTAGTTTCCTATACTCCTCCTCCTGCCCACTCCTGATGCAGCCCACGATAGCAGTGTCGTCTGCAAACTTTATGAGTTCATCACTGAGATCGCTGTGTAAATGGCATGAGGCAAACCTTGCATTCAGGTTCTTATTTTCAGCATTTCTCATGATACAGTATCTGTCCTTCCAGATGAATGGAAACCTTGAAACTAGCTACATCATATTTCGATTCCAAATTTAAAAATACTGCATAGGTGTAATTAAGCAAAATAATGCACAATGGTTTCTGGCTTTCATTCCCATATGAGTGATAATTAGTGATGGGAAAAAAGGAAAAATAAGATGATTCACCTCATTAGTAAGGAAATTACTAAATGTGAGCAAATTCAAAAGTATATAATGAAAATTTTGGTAACAAAGGAATGATGGATGTTGCATTTTTCTCTGTATTACCACTTGCACCACTTCAGAAAGTTCCCCTAACTTGCTTTTTTTTCAAATACTGTAAGTTCTGCACATTATATTATAATCATTATCCATCTCTTTAAAACAGCTGCTTTGGTCCTTTGGTTGCCAGTAGACCTTTACTTACTCTACCATCGCAGTGCATAATTATTTTAATCAACCAATCACTCAGTGTGCTCATCAGCTACACACAATTGACCAAAGTGCTGCTTATTTGTTAACATTTTTAAAAGGAACTCTGCTACACCTGATCTCTTATCTAGGTTGTGCCAAATGATGCTACAGCTCGATTTCTCTTCTGCACTGCTTTACATTTGGGATTCAGCTTCAGGCAGCATGTGCAATGAAGCTCCCCTGTATAAATAACTAGTCTCTAATATAAATTCACACAAGGTTTACTATTTAATTTTCATCTTTCATGCTATGTCACTGTAGGAGAACTGGTCTTAAAAGGGAAATGCTGGCGATTTTTTCAAAAATACTGCTTTTCCTTATGTTATTAAGACAAACATACAGAGAATCAGAATCAAAAAGGTCTATGCATTGCAGAAGTTGAAAATCTGCTGTAAATAATTTTAATATTGGTTTAACTGTTTTTTACATACAATTGTAAAAGGAAAAATAGATATTTATTCAGATATATCATAGTAGACTCTGGGTATTGCTGTGTTTTTATTTTTGTAAATCTATCTAAAATTAAGGTAAAGGTTCTGTAAATGCATTCGGTCAAATGTGGACCATGCATGTATATTTTAAATTGACTTCTAAAGAGAAAGCATTAAGTGAACATGAGCACTGAATAATCTTCAACTTTTTTCATTTTAGGCGAGATTTCTTGCAAACTTAAACATGTTTTCATGTTGCTCAGATGTCTGTGTCATAGTGCAGAGGGCTGAAATACATTTCAAATTCAGTTTCGGTTGCATGGTGGTTATCACTACTACCTTAAAGCTCCAGTGAACCTGCTTCAGTTTCCTGTCCTGCCATTTTTGCATGCTGACTCCATGCTAATGTAGATTTCTCTAAATACTCTGATTTCTTTCACCACCCCATAGACGTTCATGTTGGGTTAATTGGCAACACTAAATCTGTCCAGTTTGAAATAGTATGGGTGTTATGTGTGAGTATGCCATGAAATGGTCTTGAATGATTCATGTTGGGAACTTGGAGCTCAAATGAATTACAAAAAAAAAAAAAATCAGATGCAGATAATTGATGGGGAAATATGCATTCTTATTGGTCAACACTGTAAGCAATTACATTTTCATTTTTTTTTTCATTAGACTAAAACATTTGACCTGGATAAAACTTAGACATGTGAAATGGATGAATGTTCCAGCCAAGAGTAAAGGCACTTGTGTATGTTTCCATCTTATTACAACAAGGCTTTTTATCCTGGACCAGCAGCATGTGTTCATTAAGACAGTGAATGGCATAACTGCTGTTTGAAATTTAAAGAGCTGTACATCCACCATCACTAATTTTAGGAAAAATTATTTGAAAAACGATACACTAGTGCTTTATTTTAAAATCTTTTTAACTAAATGCAACTTCTAATACTGCAGTTATACAAACAATAATAGAATATTATTGATCTGCATTGGATTCAATGCCCGAATTACACATTTTCAAAGCTCACAGAGATCATTTAAAGTAAATTAATTCAGTACATAAATATTCCCAGAAAGGTCTAATTTGTAGGATCATATATTTTTTTTTTATATTGTTAGAGTAAATAACACTCCTAATGATACACAAATTCTAACATTGAAGTTACCAAATATTTCAGGTCCTCTCCCAGTTGTGCTGCCTCATATGTGATATTTGTTATCTGCCAAAGGCAAACTGACACTAAGCTGTTTGTGCCTCAAGGATATTTCTGAAAAAGTTTTAATACCTTCAAATTATGCTATTTGTTCTTTTGTTTTTCTAGCACATTAATTAGAGAGACAGCAAACTGTGCAGGAGAAATGAAGTTCATTTAGCCTGGTGGTTGGCACTCCCCCTCTGCTGGAGCAGATGTCTGCTTATAGAGTTTGATTGGGCACCTGCTTTACTGTCAGCCGTATAAATGATGTTAATTGCACTCTGGTTGAGCTGATGATGGGTTACACTTCAACAGCTTCATTTTCTCTAACATGCGTGTGTGGAGAATGTTCATAAATCAAATCCGACACCATAAAAACTTTTCTTAGCTGTATGTCAATTGCTTAACAAGAAGCTGAATCAAACTGATACTAGCTAGTCCAATTTTTTACAAAAGCATCTTACTAAGAAAGTGGCACCAAGAGAGTGAGACTGAAGTAAAGGGATGGCAGGATTGATAGAATGTTCCTTTCTCAAAAAAAGGGATTATTTTAATTGTTTTAGTCTTCTGTTGACTGAGCCTTTGGAACGCAAATTCAATTGAATAATTAGGCAGTTGTTACTTTACCATGTTTTGATTAGCAAACAAACCTGGTCAAAGAGACCAAAACACCATTTAGTCTTCAGGAAGAGTAATAACAGGATATTAGGTTTATGGTTGGACTACAATTCTGTTGCGATCCATGAACAAGGAAGTTTTTCAGAAGTAGATAAGATTAAAATTGGGTGAAGCCTAAAAATTAGTATAATGCTTCAAAGAAAAGACTGTTAAGCATGAGGAGCACATACACGAACATAGCAGTGTACATGTGATCATCATCATTGCACACTACCAAAAATGTCAAAACATGAACAAAACAGAAACCCACGAAAAGCCCATAACACAAAAGTCAACAAGAAATAGAAACATTATTATGTAGCTGTACAAAAATCACAAAACTACTGTCACACACAATCACTAGTAAAAGTAGACTCAGAAGATGAATAATTGAAGACAATGGCCTTGTTCACCATTATAGTGAATGTTTGAGTAACAAGTTCCAACATGATTAATAACATATTTCTCTCTATTAATCAGTAATTATTTTTAATTAAATTCACTCAAATTTGTCAATTAAAATCTATGTATAATGCTTCCAACATATTGTTGGAAGTGGCTAATTTTATCCTCTGGTGACTTTAAGAATTGGGCTGCATGTAGAGCCCTTAGGTGGGATCATTGACTTCCCTCATGAAGAGGGAAACAACAAACATGAGAGTTGCTGTGCAAACTTTAAATCTTTCCCCATGTGTCCATTAAACTGGCTGTTGCTAGATCTGCAGTGAACTGCATAAAAAACTCTGATATACTGCATTTTTGATCATGCTGGCAAAATGATTATCTGTTATGAACTACAAGGTTGGTCCAAAGCAATGAAAAAATAATGACCAAGATAGGAGTAAGGGTGGCACAGTAGTCAGCATTGCTGCCTCACAACTGTACAGTCCTGGATTTGAATCCCAGCTCTGGATCTGCTTCTGTGGAGTTTAAACATTTTTTCTATGTTAGATAGATAGATAGATAGATAGATAGATAGATAGATAGATAGATAGATAGATAGATAGATAGATA
>JANRMT010062814.1:106026381-106069818 GCA_026402145.1 Polypterus bichir lapradei | reverse complement strand
ATAGATAGATAGATAGATAGATAGATAGATAGATAGATAGATAGATACTTTATTAATCCCAAGGGGAAATTCACATACTCCAGCAGCAGCATACTGATAAAAAACAATATTAAATTAAAAAGTGATAAAAATGCAGATATAACAGACAATAACTTTGTATCATGTTAACGTTTACCCCCCTGGGTGGAATTGAAGAGTTGCATAGTGTGGGGGTTAGGGTTGTGGTGAGAAGTTACATCTTGCCTGAAGATGGGGCCTGAGTTGCCACGAAAGCTTGCATATTATAGTCTTTCTCGTTAGCCAATAAAAGGTGTCATTTTGCTTAACTTCTCACTACATTCATAATGGCTAATACGGTACAAACACCCTAGTACTACTTCCATGTTGTGGTGAATATTTCTCTGAGTACTCCATTTCCTACCACACTATGTGCATGCTAGATGATTCTAAAATTGGCCTGGTATGAATAAGTGAGTGTGGAGAGAAAATCTGTTGTATTCCTGTTCCATTTATTCATCCATTTTGAAGCTTTATCTAGTTCAGGGTCACAAATGGCACTGTGTGCAAGCTGTGAACCAACCCTGGATGAAGCATCAATCTCTTGGATACATTCTGTTCTTCATTTAGTTTATTTTCTTTCCCATTCTTTTACTGAAAACATGCTAAAACAAGTGAGATTTGGCTTTTTTATTATCAGTATAATTCTCAAGTTAAATTGTTGGTATTTCCAGTTTTCTTTTTAACTGTTTTCATTATCAAATTCCTGGGTCTGAGGGTTAACCCTTGTTACCATGTTTATTATGGATATTAAAGAGACATTTTTGCCTCAATATTTTTAGCATGGTTTCTTGAAAATAGTATATCATTATAGTGACCGTATTTCTGTTTTCCTCACAGATGTAATATATCAAAAAACTCAAAATAAACTTTTCTCCACTGAATATAGTCTGTCTAATTAAATCATTCAGTGATGAATAAAGCTTGACTGATAAAATCAGTCCATGGAGGGCAACAGTGGGTGCAAGCTTTCATAGACATCAGTCTCTTGATCAGATGATAATTTGTGCATCTTATTGAACTCAATTAATTAGTCTTTTTGATTTCCTATTTTCTGAATTTAAATTAAAAATAGAGAATGAGATCAAAGGTTTGTTCTTTGATTTTATATGACATTTTATCTCTTTTAAAAAATGCATTATACTCTACTACTAAATAAATTTAAAGTGGGAATGTTAATAACAGTAAACTAACATAGTACCACCATTTGATGATCCCAGCAGAGGAGCTGTGTATTTATTGTCACTAGTACATTTATCTGTTTGATGCAAATTGCCTGCAATTTAGAAAAAGAATAATAGCAAAACACTAATGAATCCTCTGGAGAAAAAAAATACACTATTATGGACCAACTTATTGCACTATTAATACACAGTTTGCTACTTTTCATATTACTGGTTAATTTTAAATTCACAAATTGAGTGCAGGAACAGAAATAAAATATATCCGACTAAAAGCATAGCTTAGATAAAACCAATAATTAGTCCATGATTCAGAGACTGCTTAAAATTCAACACTACAAGCAGGGAGCCTTACATGGATATAGCTGAGCTGAGCTGAGAAGCCCTGGGACTATATATTTTTATTTTAAACACAAGTAATTGCAGTCACTTTTCCTAGCCACCATATTCTGGTTTAGCTACAGTCCTGCCAAAGCACTAACTTCCATGGTGATTATACAGTCCTCAGAACTAGTCTTGATTTTTGAATTATCAGTTTTTAGGACTGGATAATTTAACCGAGGGTGCACATTTAAAATTCAATCCAAAATGCATATTCTGTACAGACATGGCAGTTTGTTGATGTGTCTGTTCCACATTAAGTGGAGCTCTTTGGTCACCAGCACGGGGGTAAGTCGAGGCTTCTACCTTTCTTGCAGATGCAACTCTGAATATTATTGTGGGGTCAAACTCATAAGCTTCTGTCAGTACTCAGTATGTATGAAAAACACTGTCTTAAATCTGTTCTGTCACATATTGTGTAGAGACAAATTAGAAACACTGTGCATTTATTACTTGAGCGTCATTTTTATATAAAAGGTTAGTCTAAAAACAAAAAGAAAAAGACAACGCAGACTCAAAAACCTTTTTTTAAGAAAAGAGTTAGAAATAAAACCAATTCATTGGTGCCCCCACCGATTCATATCAGTTTTCTCCATTTATATGTCTCATAAAATGTAAATATTAGTCCTGCAGTAATTGCACAAGATATTAAGTCATCCTGAAATCAAGCTGCTGTGTTATAAAGGACAGTGAAAAAGTGCTTAATAAAGGGGGTTACCAGTGTCACCACTCAGCCTTTAAGAATGAATTTGGGTACAAGAAAAGAGGAGGTCTTTGATACAATCAGTCATATTTTCAGTTCTGAAATTTGAGTTCTTATCCTTACTACTTGCAGCATTGCTAAATTCAGTTAAATAATGCTATACTTTTAATATAACATTCTCAATCCCATGTCATCCAATTTAGAATCATTTGGGGCTGAAGCCCATTATGGCATCATCAGGTGAAAGGCAGAAAGCAACACTGGACAAGAATGTCAGTCCATCTCAAGGTATGCACAGTCACACTTATAATGGCACAGTGTTGAAAATAATGATGAAACTAACATGCACATTTTTGTGATATCAGAAGAAAAGTGAAACACATTTTTTAAATTTTTGAAAATAAAATGGTATACCCCTGTGCATGCATTATCTATGAGATTCTAATAATAAATTCAAAATCTGAATCAAAAAGGTGGAAATATGTGTAATATAAATAATTATTGAGTGAACAAAATTAAGACTAAGAAGGTTGAAGGACAACAGGCTTTGGGTCAGAATACAACTCTGTAAGAACACAGGCATGAAAACTGAATGTATATAGATCTCCTGGCACAGATTGTAGTGCCAATAAGCCATGTTATATAATATGTGAGTTTAGTTTAAGGATATTGCAGTAATTTATAGTTTTGCACATTATTTGGGAACTGCAAAAAAGATCTATTATTCATATGCCATCCTGCAACAAAACCTTAACAAAGACTTTGTGTGGTCTCAAAAACAATTATAAAGCATCAGTAAAGTGATTTTTCACCTCTGTGTAGTGTGGAAGAGCCTTTAATACAAACTAAAATAACGTGAGTATGAAGGATTTACAGGTCTTATACTAAAGTATGCAATATCAAGAAAAATATGTCTCAACTAAACCACCTCTGACCATTCCAAAGTGAAGATATTTTAATTGGCCACAGTGCAGAAATGAATAGCCACTTTACTGATGCCTAGTAAGCGTTATTAGGAGCAGTGGAAGCCTTTGTTTAAAGCCTTGTTAGTCTCACTGAAGCCAGACAAATAATAAGTGCTTCTGCTGACAACCATGAGTGAATGTTACTTAAAACTGGGTGGAAACAACTAGATGGCTCCCTAGATGTTACATTTCTAAACCAATCCAACATCTTATGAAGGTCGACACTCATAGTAGGGATGGTGATTTTGAACTGCAAAAAGCAGCAGTGTTCTTGTCAATCTGGTTTGACAGAGAGATACGATGAACAGTTGAAAAGTCTCCTAAAAAACCTCTATTAAACATATAAATATCTGTCATATGTGTAGAGAGTACATTGTACATGTTAAAAAATAAAACGTAACCTTTTGCAAGCAAAGAACCTTGAAGAATCCTACACTGGCATTTGAAGACATCAAAAGGTGAGTAGAAAACAACGTTGTTGCAGGTGCTGTGCTCTCTGTTGTTCACCTTTATGACGGCAGTGTAGGAGTCGCTGTGAGTTTGAAAGAATTGCCAGTTATGCTTGTAAAAAAATGAACTGTAAAATATGCATTTGAAACAAACTGTGTGTCACACCCTATCAAAAGGACTGCCATTAAAAGAGCTGATCACGAAAAGCACCAAGAGATGCACATTTCCATATTCAAAACACCCAAATCAATACAGTAAATCTGCCTAACGACCCCACTTAAAGCATGGACAAGGCTGCACAGCATTCACCTTCTGACTGCACACCCAAATAAATAACTAAAATAAGTTAACATTACTGTCTAATTGGAAATGTAAACATGCCATGCCAGAATAGAACTGCAGCATTTTAACGTGTGGCATATCCATAGATCACAATGTTTCTCTTAACTCAATTTGCTGTTGTTATGCCATATAGTAATGCAATAGTGAAATTGTAGGCGGCGCGGCGGCAGCTCGCTGCTGCATCTCCGGACCGAAATAGTGTTTTTATGTAGTATTTGTCATTTTACTTTTTTTTCCACTTTTTTTCAGTAGTACATGGACATCAGAACAACTAGTGTCCATGTATATCAATGTGAGATGCTTCTCCACTACCAATATTCATATAAAAACATAAAGAATGATCTACGGGACAAACTGTGTGACCTCGGTCTGCTCTGAGAACTGGACCTTCAGCCCCTGGCGTTGCCTGAAGCCAATGGCCAAGGGAGAGGCACACGGAAGCGATGCATGAGGAAGCGGAAACATGGGAAGCGAGCAGGGGTCCATGCTAGGCTAAAAGCTAAACCTAGTTGGCCGGCACTCCCGTCCATATTACTTTCTAATGTCTGCTCCCTGGACAATACTGTAAATTGGACTGCATCCGACTCCAGCGAACTACCCAGCGTGAGTTTAGAGACTGCTGTCTCTTTGTTTTCACGGAGATGTGGCTCAGCGACAGAGTTCCGGATGCTGCCATTCAGCTAGATGGGCTAGCCGCATTTCGAGCTGACAGAAATGCTACTCTATGTGGTAAGACTCGCGGTGGTGGACTGTGTGTTTATATCAACATGGAATGGTGCAGTAACTCTGTGCTTGTTTCTAGCTATTGCTCAGTACTAATGGAGTTTGTGATTGTTAAATGTAGACCTTTTTATTTGCCTTGGGAATTCACCAGTATCCACATAATCGGAGATTACATACCTCCCAGCGCTAATGCTAAGGAAGCACTCTGGGAACTGTACAGCCCCATCACAGACATACAGAACACACACTCGGATGGGATTTCAATCAAGCGGACTTTGCAATGAGAGGGACGAACACGCTGGATCTTATTTATACAAACATTCCTGCTGCATACCGGGCGGTGCCCTGCCCCCACTTCGGAAACTCAGATCACATCTCAGTCATGTTAATTCCAACATACAGACCACTTGTCAGACGCAACAAACCGGTTCTGAAGCAGATGGCCAGCAAAAGCCATCTCTGCTCTTCAAGACTGTTTTGAGCTCACTGACTGGAATATGTTTAGAGAGGCTGCAACCAACAGCGACTGTGTCAACTTGGAGGACTACACATCATCAGTGACCAGCTACATCTATAAGTGCATTGATGACGTTACCATTTCCAAGTACATCACTGCACGCCCCAACCAGAAACCATGGATTATTGAGGAAGTGCATGTGCTACTGAGGACCCGTGACTCTGCCTTCAGGGAAGGTGACGAAATCGCCCCGAGAAAAGCGAGGGTCAAACTATCCCGCACCATCAGAGCAGCAAAGCGCGCACACGCCCAGAGAATCCATGGACTTTTCCTACATGACAAAGACGCACGGAGCATGTGGAAAGGCATCCAGGCTATCACTAATTACAGGACAACACCACCCACCTATGACAGTGATGCTTCCCTTCCAGATGTGTCGATTAACTTCTATGCACGGTTTGAAGCACAGAAAAATGTGGTGATGAGGAAGACCACCTCTCCTCCTAGTGACCAGGCATTAAATCTGACTGTGGCCGATGTGAGAAATACTCTACGAAGAGTCAACCCACGGAAGGCTGCAGGAGCAGACAATATTCCTGGCAGAGTACTAAGGGAATGTGAAGACCAGCTGAGCACCGCCATTGTCCCAACCTGCTTCAAAACCAGCACTGTAGCTCCCATGCCAAAAAAGTCACAAGTTTCCAACCTCAATGACTACCATCCCATTGCACTCACCCCCATTATCATGAAGTGCTTCGAGAAGCTTGTCATGAGGCACATCAAAACCCTGCTGCCCCCCTCACTTGACCCCCTGCAGTTTGCTTAGCGCCGGAACCGTTCAACAGATGATACAATAGCCACCACTCTCCATCTGGCTCTCGCTCATCTGGACAAAAAGGACACATACATTCGAATGCTGTTTATTGACTTCAACTCAGCATTCAACACGATCATTCCTCAGCAGCTGATGGAAAAGCTGAGCCTGCTGGGACTGAACTCCTCCCTTTGTAACTGGATTCTGGACTTCCTGACTGAGAGACCTCAGTCAGTCAGGATTGGAAACAACATCTCCAGAACCACCACACCGAGCACTGGAGCCCCTCAAGGCTGTGTGCTCAGTCCATTATTGTTCACACTGCTGACTCATGACTGTGCAGCAACGCACAGCTCTAATCACATTATAAATTCGCCAATGACACAACTGTGGTGGGTCTCTTTAGCATCAGCAATGAGTCAGCATACAGAGAGGAGGTGCAGCGGTTGACGGACTGGTGTAAAGCCAATAATCTGTCTCTGAATGTAGACAAAACAAAGGAGATGATTGATGACTTTAGGAAGACTAAGAGTGACCATCTACCACTGAACATTGATGGCTCAACTGTGGAGGTTGTCAATAGCACCAAATTCCTGGGTGTTCACCTGGCAGAGAACCTCACCTGGTTCCACAACACCAGCTCTTTAGCAAAGAAAGCCCAGCAGTGGCTCTACTTCCTGTGTAGGCTTAGGAAAGCCCATCTTCCATCAGCTACTCTAACAACATTCTACAGACGAACCATAGAGAGCATCCTGAGCAACTGCATTACTGTCTGGTTTGGAAATTGCACGTTCAGGGATCGCAAAGCCCTACAACAGATAGTAAAGACAGTTAAGAAGATCATCAGTGTCTCTCTTCCCTCAATCATGGACATTTACACCACACGCTGCATCCACAAAGCCACCAGCATTGTGAATGATCTAACACATCTTCACATTCACTGTTTACACTCCTGCCATTGGGAAAAAGATACCAAAGCATTTGGGCCCACACCACCATGATGTCTAACAGTTTCTTCCCCCAAGCAGTCAGACTCCTGAACACTCATGGACCGGTCTGATATCTGATATATGTGTTCTGTTCTGCATTGTTTCACATGTTTGCACATTTGACTCACATGCACCTTGTTATGTATTATGTGTCTTTATGTTATGTGTCATGGATTCTTTGTTGTCCTGTGTTCTATGTAGCACCATGGTCCTGGAGGAACGTTGTTTTGTTTCACTGTATGCTGTACTACTGTATATGGATGAAATGACAATAAATACTCTTGAGTCTTGACAGAAAGATACCATAGCAAACAGACACATTCTCAAATGTGTGTAGCTGTGGTGGTCTACCTACTGTGTCTACAAAATTCTGCCTTGATTATTACAAACGTTCTTCTCAAAGCAGGCTTTCCTTACTGTATGGTCTACTGACATACTTTAATTTCTTCTTTTTACTCTTAGTCTTCTGATGCACTATTTATTAGGCTTCCATTATATTTGTGCAACTCAAAGCAAACTATGCATCCTCATTTAAACTCAGACATTAATATATGGCTCATTGGCACTGCAGTCTCTGCTAAACCACACTCAACACCTCAACTGGCCACAGACAACAGCTTAATATATCATAAATGCAAAAAAATCAATCCCCTCCTAAGTTCCCCCTACTCCCCCAAAATGATCAGGTAATCTGTACCAGGTAAAATATATTGATAAAGATTAAATCAGATTATTACTTGTACTATGTAAAGCACATAAGTACACAGATGCCTTAAACATGTAAACTAAACACTTTTCATTACAGTAATTGAATAGTATTAAAGCAACCAAAATAACATTTTATTGTTGTAATTCAAAGGTTAAGTGTCCAGTAAGGCTAAGATGCAAGAATGATTTATTTGGTTTATGTAGCAGACTTTGTCTTCTTTAATAAACTGCTAATGTACAATGATATCTTCTTACAAGTGTCACAACAATATTTATTCAACTGTCAGGTAAAATCTGAAGCTGAAAAAAAAGTTAACTTGTTCATCATTTTTAGAGACATTTTTTCAAATAGAATGAATAAAATTCTTTGTGGCATTTACTAAATGACTTTTCAAAAAAATACACAGGTTGAAACTGCAGCTTCTCACTTGGAAGCAGGTTCAGTTTATTTATTTTTTGTATTCTTCTCAGCTTCACGAAAAATTGGATTTTTTCTGAAAGGGCATGGCATACTGTTAATCATTCTGGATTAAAAAACAAAAATCTGAAAACATTCAGAATTCTTGAATGTGGATTAAGTGGTTTGAAAAATGGTGAATGAATGGAAGGGTGAAGGGATTGTTGGAACATTTTGTGATTTTGTTTGGGTAGTGTGTGAAGAAGACTCTGGAATAATTCTGTTATTGCAGGTTTAATTCATTAACTGAACAAGGTTATCCAACACTGACTGAGGTGTGGTGGAAAGTACTCTCCTCAGAACAGTTGACACGAATACAATACCAAAAATAAATAAATCAAATAATTAAAACGAATACACAGCATGCAACATATACAGTGCCTTCAGAAAGTATTTAGACCTCTTTACATTTTTCACATTTTGCCACGTTGCAGCCTTGTGGTAAATCATTTAAATTATTTTTCTCCTCACCAAGCAACACTCAATACCCCAGAGTGACAAAAGAAAAAACAGGATTTTGGAATTTTCAGTCCCTTCAAGTATTTGGACCCTTCACTCAGTAGTTAATTATAGCTCCTTTAGCAGTGATTACAGTCTGGACTCATCTTGGGTATGCTTGCACACCTGGATTTGAGGATTTTCTGCCATTCTTCTCTGCTTCCAGGCTCTGTCAGACGATGGAGATGGATGGAGACCATCAGTGGATGGCTATTGTCAGGTCTCTGCCCCCCTCAAAAACATTTACAGAGTTAACGCTGATCCACTTCTGTGTTTTCTTTAACTTTTGGTTAGGATCATTGTTTTGTTGGAAGGTGAACCTTCAGCCAAGTCTAAAGTGTTTAGCATGATTTCATTAACGATATCTCAGTGCTTTACTCCATTCAGCTTTCTCTCAACCCTGTCTAGACTCCATGTCTCTGACACTAAAAAAACAATACTATAGTATGATACTGCCACCACCTTGCATGACCATTAGAGAGTGGTATTGCGCAGTTGATGAGCAGTGCCTGGTTTCTTTCAGACAATATGCTTAGAATTGATGCCAAACAGTTCAATCTTGCTTTTTATCAGACCAGAGGATCTTGTTTCTTATAGTCTGAGTGTCCTTTAAGTGCCTTTTTACAAACTTCATATGGTCTTTCTTGTATAGTCAGGCCACTCTGCCATAAAACCCAGATTAGGTGAGTGTTGAAATCGTGGTTATACTTCTGGAGGTTTCTCAAATCTCCACACATGTTCTCTGGACCTAAACCAGAATGACCATCAAGTTTTAGGTCACCTCTCTTACCAAGGCCCTTCTACACTAATTGCTTGTTTTGTATGGGCAGGAAGCTCTAGAAAGAGTTGTGATTCTTCCAGATTATTCCATTTAAGAAATATGAAGGACACAGTGTGCATGGGAACCTTCAATAACACTAAAGTTTTTTGTAGCCTTCCCCAAATATGTGCCTCTATACAATCCTATATCTAAGCTCTTTGACCTTATGGCTTGGTTTTTCCTCTGAGACACATGGCCCACTGTTTGTCCTTCTACAGAAAGGCAATCAATTGAATTGCTATGTCACTCCAAACAAGGTGGAAAAACCAGAATAGTGATCAACAGAATGCGATGCACCTTGATCAAATTTCATGTGTCATTGCAAGGGGTCAGAAATTTTTATGTCAATGTGATATTTCAGTATTTTATTTTGAATAAATTTGCAGAAATTCCTAAAATCCTGTCTTTTCTTCGCCATTCTGGGATATTGAGTGTTGTTTGATAAGGAAAAAAAATCTAATGATTTTAGCATACTGTTGCAACATAACAAAATATGAAAAAATGAAGGCGTCTGAATACTTTCTGAGGGTACTATATTCGTATTTTTAAGTATAATTTATACTGCACGTGTGTTGTGATGGATGGCGCACATGGGCGGGTGATGCAAGGACAGGACAAGACAACCTGTCTGGACTATGTGCCCCTCCCCCCCAAGGTATGCTAGATGGCAGCGTCCTTGGGCTAGAATTCCCACACAGACACCTACAAGGCATGCTGGGACCTGTAATCCCATGGAGCAGCTGTTGGGTTCCATGAGGGCTGCCACAGGGAGCTGCTGGGACTCCTGTCCAACCCAGAAGTGCTTCCAACAAGCTTTGCTTTAGCGCCAGAAGCACTCCCAGATCAAACATAAAAGAAACCGCTCGATGTCATCCAGGTGAGTTCGAGTCATGTGGGAGGTATGGAGGAGAAGAAAAAGAGAGAAGAATTGTGTTGCGTTTATGCCACTTTTGTTTTCTAGCGGCTAAACCCGAGCCCTTATTTTCTTTTGTGTTCTACCCTACGGGGTTATGTTTGTTGTTGCCAGTAGGCTCTTGTATAAGTTTGAAAGAGTAAAGCAGGGAATTAAATGGGATGACCAGGCTGGTGTCCCAAACATTCTTCAGTGGTCCGGGATCTGTTTTGAGCTGTGCTTAGCCAGCTCACAACATGGACTTGTGTCTGTGTAGTTGTGTCTGGGGTTTGGGGTGCTGCAGCGCCCACTAGTGTCCACAGTATGCACACTGTTTGTTATATTACAGTATTTCCATTTTTAAAATTGACTGTTCAGCCACCTTAGAACTTGTGTGTATAAACTAATCCTGAACCTACTGCTGTGAGAGCTAATGGTTTTGTATCATATGCCAAAAGCTGGGTGCTGGTAATATTCTAAGCCATCTTCATCATTCTCTGCAGTGCTTTACGAGCACGAGTCGAACAGGTGCCATACCCAATGTGATACAATGCGAACCAGTGAAGATGAATTCTATTGTGTACCTGTAGAAGGTTGTGAAAACAGATGGTAAAATGCCGGCTAATCTCAGTGGAAGTGGAGGTGCCAGTGATCCACTTCAGTTCATTAGTCAGTACGAGAAATGGAAGGCTGCTCACTCAACACAAGAGTAATACAAGAAAGATACAGTCCATATTTTAAGGAAGAACAAGATTAGAGGTTCTGATTTTTGGAATGATATGACACAGTTAAATAGGTGAAAAAAGTAGTGTGTGAATCCATAGGAGCTGTGAGCAATTTGTGGCAACAGAGATATGAATGAAAGGGAGAATGAATAGGACACATATTCGTATTTATCTTGCAATGGAGACATCTCTTGCTTTATGCAGTCCGCTAATAGTATAAAATAGAATTATTTCTCAAATCTTTTGCATGTTCCATTAACATGTTACTATTTGTATTTTTAAAGGTATTATATAAACCAAATCACAGTTGTGTGATTTTCAATCTTAACCACCTAACTTTAGACTCTGCAAGTTTAAGGAACTTCCACCTATTATATGCAAAAATCCCCTTGCCAACGGATGCTAGGTTTGGAAACAGGAGGCTAAACTTTGATAGCAGGAAAGTCTTGCTGCTTATGTTAAAACAACTTGATTGCAAAAGGTTATTTCAGGGTTTGTGATTTTCTCAAATACTGGCACACTTCAGTGAACCTTTTTTGTGCTTCACATCTATCTCTTTAATAGCTTGTACATATTAAATAACTAATTTGCATGTCTCTAGACATCCAGAAATTAACATTGAAGCTGTAAAAGGCACTAGGAAAAAAATAAAATGTAATCAAAGAACCAGTTTTACTGTGTTCATTAGTCATATTGGTGTCTGCAGAGGTGGGCAATCCAGACATTTTTTAAGGCATTTATGCATTGCACATATCCCACGCTAACAGATTGAAATGTTTACATTTATGATGTGTTCATGACACTAATAGTGCATTTCAAATGCTAACCAAAGCTTTTGAAAATGTAGAAATAAAATACAATAAATACATGAACTCAGTATTTTGTAAACCATGCACTCATATAATAAAGAACTGTGAAATATATGAAGCCCCCCATGTAAATTAGTGATAGAACACTGCCAATGACAGCAATCAAGTTGAGCATTGAAATGGTGCTTATTAATGCTTCTACATTTAAAAAAAAATTAAATTAGCTTCACTGCACATGCCTCAAACAACCAGAAGTTTATTTTGGATTATAAAGGTCTCTATGTTACAGATATTTTGCTAATAATTATCAGCATTTCTAAATACTAGAAAAATGATCTGCTGGGTGGTGCTCAGTCAGTGAGAGGTTGTTATGGGCTTGGCCACAAACCAGATGGAAAATACTAGAGTTAAGACTCAGAGACCACTAACAGCTATGGAAAAGTGCCACAATGGGGCCAATAAAGAGCAGCACAACCCTATAAGCATGCTATCCCAGTGGCAGCGCCCTTTCAGTTGGCACCAACTTATACTGCCTTCATACTGTTTCCAAAATATAGGTATTCAGGTAACTGAATATGACTAAGATCATACACTCAGCATGAATGTTTTTACATTTCAAAATTAAGAAATATTGAACACTTTCACGTATGCATTCTGCTCCAGCTGTGAGTCCAGAATTAAGTCTGTGCCAATGAAGAATACACTAGTCATATTCTGCTATATAATGCTTAACACTAGAATTACCAAAGCCTACAAAAAAACTTGTAATCCAGGCCTACCTTAAATCCCTTCGCACCTCTCCATCAACGTCTTTTGTCTTGTAAATACGTTGATCAACACAAGCAACAAGCAGCCTGCTATTCCATCTCCCCCCACCGCCACAGAAAGGGCTAAAAGTTCTCCCAGCTCAAGCTTTGAGCCTTACAAATTATACAGTTCATGCATAGAGATGAAAAGCTTGTTCTTGTCACAATTGTTGTAATGTTCCAAAAAATGGGTGTGAAAGTCAGGTTGTAACCCATGAAGGATAACTTGCTACACTTCTCCACCTAACAAGGTTGGAGTAATTCATCCGAATGAAGCCTGCTGTTAGTCTTTGGCATTCCCAACTGTTAAACAGAAATCACTTGATAACGTGCAACGAAAAAAAAAAAAACAAGAAAACTAATTAATGTATGAGAACTTTATACTGAATCTCCATTAAAAAAAAGGTTCAGACAAAGCAAAAACAGTTTGGTTTTTAAATGAAATGTGGAAAAGCGTCTGTACCTCAAATATCCCAGGCATTAAAAACTGGTACTGCCTCACCAGGTTTAGTGTTGGGGAGCTTCGGTTTGCCGCTGTCCAGTAAGGGTCCTCCTCCAACTGCTTACTGAAAAATCTGTCCTGGGAACAATCACAGTGAAAGGCTGTCATTAGGTGCTGCCTAGGTATCCCATACAATTATCAGGTAACATCAGGATGATGGTACAGGTTAACAGAAAAAAAACAATGCACTATATGGGATTGCTTCATAGTTCCCTATCCCCAAAATCCAATAAGGGTGGATTGAAATATGGCTTAATGTTGGCCATTTATACAGTATCATATTGCCTTCTCTGCCAGTGTTTAAGTACTGTTTCACTCCCAATGCTGTGTAAAATGTTTTAAGGACAGAGCAGGTTAACAGTCTGAGACTAACCTGAAAAGACAGTTAAAAAATCTTCTAGCATTGTTATACCATGGAAGACCCAAAGAGTGTCTGATTTAAAAAGAACATGTTGTAGAGCTGAGCATAAATGGAGGAAAACTAAACTGATTATCCACTATGAGATACTTAAGGTTAAAATAACAGAATACAGTAACACAGTCCGTCTTGAGAGGCGCTACTATTTCTCTAAGATTATAAATAACAATGCTAGTAATCCCAGGGTCTTATTTTCTACGATTGATCGTCTGCTAAACCCAGGTAACACAAAGGAATGCCTCCACAATACTTCCAGTGAAACCTGTGAGGCTATTGCTGTATTTTTCAATCAAAAAATCAATGAAATTAGAAATAACATAGTACATCTCCCCAACACTGCGGATAATCCTAAACCCCAGTACTCCGTTATAAAGAAATTAAATTATTTCGCCAGGATAGATTTACTTGATTTACATAGAATAATCTCTCAACTGAAACCCTCCACCTGTGTCCTTGACCCAATACCAACACGTTTTTTCAAAGAAGTATCAGGCGTGTTAATTGATAATATTTTTGATGTAGTAAATTCATCATTAAATACAGGGGTCTTCCCAGACTGACTTAAGACTGCTGTAGTTAAACCCCTACTCAAGAAAAATAATCTTGAGCCCTCTGCTTTTGAAAATTTTAGGCCCATCTCTAACCTGCCCTTCTTAAGTAAAATTCTAGAGAAGGCAGTCATTAAGCAGTTAAATGACCACCTCAATAAACATGCTATTCTTAATACATTTCAGTCAGGTTTTAAAACAAATCACAGCACAGAAACTGCACTCGTTAAAGTAGTAAATGACTTGCGGGTAAATGCAGACAGAGGCCATTTATCTGTTCTCATCCTCCTAGATCTGAGTGCTGGATTTGACACCATTGATCACAATATTCTTAGAAATCGCTTTAGTCAATGGGTGGGCCTTTCTGGCAGGGTCCTAAATTGGTTTGAATCCTACCTGGCAGGGAGAAAATTCTTCGTTAGTTGTGGTAATCACAACTCAAAGACGCATGATATCCTATATGGTGTTCCACAAGGCTCTATCCTGGGTCCGCTGCTCTTCTCAATCTATATGCTTCTGTTAGGTCAGATTATCTCAGGGCACAACGTGAGTTACCACAGCTATGCTGATGACACACAGCTGTACTAATCAATAGCACCTGATGACACCGACTCTCTCGATTCACTAACACAATGTCTTACTTGTGTTTCTGAATGGATGAATAGTAATTTTCTCAAGCTAAATAAAGAGAAAACTGAAATTTTAGTGATTGGCAATAATGGATTCTATGAGGTTATCAGAAATAAACTTGATGCATTAGGATTAAAAGTCAAGACGGAAGTAAAAAACTTAGGGGTAACTGTTGACTGTAACCTGAATTTTAAATCGCATATTCATCAGACCACTAGGATAGCATTTTTTCACTTAAGAAACAAGTTAGACCTCTTATATCATTGAAATATGCTGAGAAATTAATTCACGCTTTTGTTTTCAGTCGACTAGATTACTGTAACGCACTCCTCTCAGGACTACCCAAAAAAGACATAAATCATTTGCAACGAGTGCAGAATGCAGCTGCTAGAATCCTAACTAGGAAAAGAAAATCCGAACACATTTCTCCAATTTTGATGTCACTACACTGGTTACCTTTCTTTCAGAATTGACTTTAAAATTCTGCTTATGGTTTGTAAAGCCTTAAATAATCTCACTCCATCTTATATATCAGAATGTCTGACACCTTATATTCCAAATCGCAACCTTACATCCTCAAATGAGTATCTCCTTAGAATTCCAAAAGCAAAACTTAAAAGAAGTGGTGAGGCGGCCATCTGCTGTTATGCACCTAAAATCTGAAATAGCTTGCCAATAAGAATTTTCCAGGCTAATACAGTGGAGCACTTTAAAACACTGCTAAAAACACATTACTTTAACATGGCCTTCTCATACTCTGTATGTTCAATTCATTATAATAACTATTCATGGTGGCTCTAAAATCTGTACTAACCCCTACTCTCTCTTCTATTTCTCTTTCGGGTTTCTTTGTGGCCTACTCAAAGCATCATGATGCTCCAACATTGATGGAGTAAAAGCCAGGAGTCTACATGACCATCATTATCAAGTCCTTCCGTGTGAGAGCCCTAAATACAAAGAGGACTGTTTCATTTATGTGAGGTAGAATGCCCAGAAAGGATTGGGCGGTCTCATGGTCTGGAATCCCTGCAGATTTTATTTTTTTCTCCAGCCGCCTGGAGTTTTTTTTTGTGTTTTTTCTGTCCTTACTGGCCATCGGATCTTACTCTTATTCTATGTTAATTAATGTTGACTTATTTTCTTTTCTTACTGTGTCTTTTATTTTTCTATTCTTCATTATGTAAAGCACTTTGAGCTACATTTTCAGTATTTAAATGTGCTATATAAATAAATGTTGTTGTTGTTATGCATTTAGTGTTCCCCCCAGTGGGTGGCAATTTTATTTTTCAGAGTGAAGCAGATTTTTCATAGGATGAGACAAAAAGGTCCATCATTCAAAAAGTAGCTGACAATTGGAATGCGCGAACCTTGTGGAGTTTGCTTTGCTGTAAGTTGAAAGAAATCAAGGAAATATTTGTGAACTTCATTTGAATTCTGCAAAATGCATTGAAGTCAATGTGAAAGCTGGAAATGTACTCATTTTGAGTGGATCATAATGGTGAAGTGGTCTTTTAAGTGTCCCTGAGGTACAGAGAAATGTCTTCCAACTATGCTGAACCGATTATTGTGGTCAAATATGTGGTATGAGCTGTAAGGCAACAATAACTATTATGCCACCGTGCTTCAAACAACAAAAAAAAACCCAGGCACAATGAAAACTACAGACAGAATACATCAAGTGACCACAAACTAGAAAGAAATAAATAAAAAACAGATCATTGTACTCACAAGATTTCCACTTGAAGTTATGACTCTGGATGTAGCTCGAACTTTTTTTTATTTTTGCTTCCAATGCATCTGTGTAGATGCTTTACACTTGACAAAGCCAAACAATTTTTAAGTAGTAGTAAATCTTTTGTATTAATTATTTCACAGTATTTCCTGTTTTTAATAAATTAGGGTGGGGGAGGGCTCCTTTAAAGTTTGTTGTGTAATCACAGATGCACAAATGTCATGCGGTGGTGCATGGCGGCAAGTGCCCGAGCAAGTACTGAGGGATCAGTGTTGTATATTCAGTGCCAGTTCTTGTAATTTTACCATTATGGCCAGCTAATGTACCCCTCAAATGAAAATACTGCCAGTTATTATTATTTTTTTAACTATGTGGGTGCAAATCTGGCTGGATTGGGTTATGACATCACACATGCGTAAAGCAGATCAAGCAGCAGTCTTACCGTACTTATGCTTGAAAGTTCTGCTCATGGCTGTTACAGCTCTGTCCTCACAAAAGCATCATGGGGTGCTGGGAAAAAAATTTAGTCTAAGCAGGCTGCAGTGTGAATTTCCAAAGAAATATTCTGTGAACACTTCATATTTGCATTTGATGAAATCTGACAATCAACACTACTGGTGACTAAAGCTGTAATAAGGAAAAGAATACCAAAAACATTCATGGAAAAAAAAGTCTCATGTGAATGTGTTTCCTGTTTATTCCCAGTGCTGATTTTTCTGAAAGTGTTTATTTATAAATAAATTTGACATTGACATTTAATAATATTTTAGCAAAAAGTCAATGGGTTTTGAATGTTGAGAGCATATAACTAGATGACTGGTATGTGGATTATGCGACATAAGTAACATGAGAGCCATGGGACAGCAGGGATCTAGATTTGTAGTTGGAGTTGGATGGCTGTGTTTATTGGTTGGGTGTCTCCACTGTTGCGAGGCCTTGCAGCAGAGGTAAGCAGAGGAGACATAATTTTCAAAGGGCTACGCTATGGGCTCAGTTTTGAAAGGAAAGCTTTCCTGCCTTGGGAGTTTTTAACCGTGATTTTAAGTAATTACTTATTCGATTTGTTTTTAACCTCTACATGGACACAGTTTATTTTTATGGATTTTTTATTTATTCATGGAAGAAGCACTATACTATTTATTTGGACACTGATTGTTTTGATTTTTTTTTTTAATAAAACAGTGCTTCACCTTTGCACCTACCCTTTGCTATATGTGATTGTCTTCATTTACCTGGCTCATCCCTCGGGTATGATTTCTGTGGTGGTGGGTCCAAGAGGCTCCCAGAAGAAATATGGAGCTGACCCTTGTCATCACACACATATGTCCTGGCTTTGTATAGTTCCTTTGGACTCAAATGTAAAATGTTACGCTTGTATTCAATGTATTTCCGGAGGCAGATGGTATTAGATGTGTTGTATCTTTGTTTTTTGTTTTTTTTTCTAATATGTTAAAGTTCAACTGTTACATGAAATGCAATGTGGTGAATTCTGTTATTGGCACAATATAAAACAAAGTATGACTGTTTGATTGGCCTTTGATGCTTTGGATGTTACAGAACAAATAGAGCCTCAAATTACAACTAATGTTACTCTCAAAAATAAACATCTTTCAGTCTTGTTTAAATGTCAATTCACTGCTCAGCGCTCAAAAGTCTCATGAATTAAATATAATGACCTGTTATTGTGGATTGATGATTTTCCATGTGAAAAATGAATACCTTTAAAAAAAGGAAATGCATGGTGTCTTTACAATATGGGAATCTTTCATTTTCTCATTTACTCAGGCTGTCATATTTGAGGTTAAAGCCTTGCTCTTTAAAATGTTGCAGGTACATACAATAAAGGGGGGGGGAGTGTTGGACAAGGGCCAAATTCTGAACTTCTGTGCCAGGTAGAAATCATCTTTGTTTGCACTTCACAGTACAAATGCAGCGTACATATTGCAGCACTGATTAAACTCGTCTTGTGTGCATAATAGCAAAAAACTGTAGGGATGAAGCAAGGATATGAAAGTCAAAGAGAATGAACATTGTGCCATCTGCTGTGTTAAAATGTATCAAGAATTGAACAACAACAACAACATTTATTTATATACCACATTTTCATACAAACAATGTAGCTCAAAGTGCTTTACATGATGAAGAAAGAGAAAAAACACAAAATAAATAAGAATGAAAATAAGGGAACACTAATTAACGCAGGATAAAAGTAAGGTCCGATGGCCAGGGAGGACAGAAAAAACAAAAAAAAACTCCAGACGGCTGGAGAAAAAGAATAAAATCTGCAGGGGTTCCAGGCCACGAGACCACCCAGCCCCCTGTAGGCATTCTATCTAACATAAATGACCTCAATCAGTCCTCATTGTATTCAGGGTTCTCACTGAAGAACTTGATGATGACGGTCATGTGGACTTCTGGCTGTGTAATCCATCAGTGTAGGGACATCATGGTGCTTTGAATAGGTGCTGGTGGTGCAGATCGCCACCACAGAAAACCAGAAAAAGAACAGAAGAGAAAGTACAGGTTAGTACGGATTTTGAAGCCATCATGAATAATAATGATAATTAATTGAATATACAGAGCATCAGGATTAAACTAAAATGAAGCTATGAGAAAGCCATGTTAAAGTAATGTGTTTTCAGGAGTGTTTTAAAGTGCTCCACTGTATTAGCCTGGCAAATTCTTATTGGCAAGCTATTCCAGATTTTAGGTGCATAACAGTAGATGGCCGCTTCATCGCTTCTTTTAAGTTTAGCTCTTGGAATTCTAAGACGACACTCATTTGAGGATCTAAGGTTACGATTTGGAGTGTAAGGTGTAAGAAGCAAAACAGGCTTGAGTCACTCATTTCTGATAGAAAAACAAACATCACATGGACAGAGTGTCATAATCTTGAATTAGACCAATGTTAAGGTCATTTTAGAATTGTTTTCTCAATGTTTGTTTCTTTTTAAGTGCTCTGTTTAGGTGTTTTTTTCTTGGTTTATTTATGCTTTAGCACCTACAATGATGTAGGCAATGATATGACTATTACAATACCTTGGTAAATATAATCTACTAGCAGAATACCCGCGCTTCGCAGCGGAGAAGTAGTGTGTTAAAGAAGGAAAGAAAAAGAAAAGGAAACATTTTAAAAATAACGTAACATGATTGTCAATGTAATTGTTTTGTCACTGTTATGAGTGTTGCTGTCATATATATATATATATATATATATAGCAAAATACCCGCGCTTCGCAGCGTGTCGTGTGTTAAAGAAGTTATGAAAAAGAAAAGGAAACATTTTAAAAATAACGTAACATGATTGTCAAAGTAATTGTTTTGTGTATTTGGCGGCAGCGTCACAAAGTTGTTTTCGTCTAGCTGCATCAGAAAATGTACCATGACGTCTGACATGCCTCCTTTTTACTGTTTTCTCACAGCTTGGATTGCTGCTGTCATAATGGGTTTGAGTCTACATATATATATACATACATATATACATATACACATACATATCTTCATATCTATATACATATATACATATCTATATACATATCTACATATACACATATATATATATGCATACCTATCTACATCATATATACACACACATATACATACATACATACACAGACACACACATATATATAATTTGTGTGTGTGTATGTATGTATGTATGTATGTATGTGTGTGTGTGCGTGTGTATATATATATACAATGTAGATAGGTCTGTGTGTGTGTGTGTATATATATATATATACACATACATACAAACAGGTATATATATATATATGTGTATATATATATATATATATATGTATGTGTCTATGTGTGTGTATAGCTTTGGTCACTGAGTGCAAGGGAAAAATAATAAAATGTAGTCTATAAGTTATTAAACAGTAAAACATTAACGTTTTAAGAAGTAAAGGTACATTGAGCACTACTGGAGTGGTTGCGGGTAAACTACATTTTAAAGACAGTGTAACAGAACAGGTAAGTAGTACTAACAGCAGCTAAAATGTATATGGATCATCTCTCGGTAGTAGATCCCTTTTGAAAGGCGCTACACAACGGCTGTGGTATAGAAATTACATTTTCTATGTGAACGTCCAAATTTCTGCCTCTGGTAATGTGCCTTACCGGCATTACCAGCAATTAAAGAAAATTAGTTTTGTGTCCTCTGCAGTGTTAAGAGAGAAAGGCTTTGGTTTGGGATAAAAGGAAAAAAGGTGTAAAGAAAGGAAAGTTGCATTTTTCTTTTATATAGTATAGAGAGATGTTTTCGCTGATGATATGAGCGCCTTTTGGGGACAGTCGCGGTGGGTCTTGTGCAGACTGGTGAGACGTCCCAGCTATTAATCGGCTGTGATGGCACTGTCAGTCCTCCACTCCTGTGCGTGTCTTCATAATCCGAGCTGACGACCTCATAATCGTATACGTGCAAAATAAAGTGCGAAGCGCCTTAATATTATTTTGCCGCGGTGTAGAAAAGGGGTCCCGTGTTTGCACTTGTCTGGGCTATAGCTCAGGGGGAGGATGAAAAAAATTAAAAGTGCTCACTTTGACTTAAGGCAGAATCGCAGTCAGCGTCTCAAAGGCCGGCACAGCTATGCGCGCGCGCCGGCTGCTCGACTTTTGCTGGGCAGGAGACGGCACTTTTTGCAGACACATTCACAATATCAAAAGTCTCCGCGCTCTTTGGAGGTCATTCATATATATATATATATATATATATAGCAAAATACCCGCGCCTCGCAGCGGAGAAGTAGTGTGTTGTAGTAATGAAAAAGAAAAGGAAACATTTTAATAATAACGTAACATGATTGACATTGTCATGAGTGTTGCTGTCATATATATGCCTGCCTAAATAAGTCACCCTCGCTTCGCTCTTACTTTTTTACCGTTCATTTAATCATGGTAAGTGGCGGAAAAATTATAAAATGGAAGGAGGATTACACTTTATGTATGAGTATGGCTTTACCAAAACAATTATTGATGGTGAATCGATTATTCATAAAGCTTGAATTGGTGATCTGTTTTTCTGTGTTAACCTCATATTTTTTCATACTTCTTCTCAAACCAAGGTGGTGCGAGGCTAAAATGAATCGGGATGCGCTGATCAATGTAATCGGTGTACCAGGAAATCATGCATTGACAAAAGTTCCCCTTTGATTGTAATGCAAAGTGTGATTAAATGCATTATTTTTTAACGTGTTATGGAGCACATGCATCGAAGCTTCTCAGCTGTGCTTGTGCTAAGAAAAGGAAAGATTTTAAAAATAACGTAACACGATTGTCAATGTAACCTTTTGTAAGTAGTGCCTGGAGGATTCAGTGTGGAGAAACTCTAGAGACAGCATGTGTATTAACTTGTGGATTTTTCTGTGAATATTTGGTGGCAGTGTGACGAAGTTGCTTCGGAAGACGGCGTTAGCCGCGAAGCTCAGCTCAGAGCGAAATGAGGTAAATGGGAGGGGAGATGATGACGTGACTCCCCCACCCGCCTTAACTGTCAATCCCCCACAAACACAGTCTCTCGGAATTTGCATAAGCACACCCCTTCACCTGCAATTTTAACTTAGTTACAAAGTGATCAAAACTCTCGTTTATATCCTGCGTCCTCTCATTAAACTTGTATCCCGCATTACCCGTGGGCATGAGAAACGCCAGCGGTAGCCTGTCTATGAACTTAATTTAAAGTTTAGGTTTACACCTTGCTTTCTTTCCGAAGTAGCAGCACTCATGAATATGTTAGTATATGTCACTCGCTCGCTTCTTATTGTTTCGCTGCCTTCTCAATTATATAATGCATGTTTTCTTCAGCGCTTTTTGGAGGTCTTCCTGGTTTTCTACACACTGCGTTGACAGTCAGTTCACGTGATTACGTGGGAGGCGTGATGATGTCACACGAAACTCCGCCCCCACGGCTTTCGCGCTCAACTCCATTACAGTATATGCAGAAAAATAGCTTCCAGTTATGACCATTATGCGTAGAATTCCGAAATGAAACCTGCCCAACTTTTGCAAGTAAGCTGTAAGGAATGAGCCTGAAAAATTTCAGCCTTCTACCTACACGGGAACTTGGAGAATTAGTGAGTGAGTGAGTGAGTGAGTGAGTGAGTGAGTGAGTGAGTGAGTGAGTGAGTCAGTCAGTCAGTCAGTCAGTCAGTCAGGGCTTTGCCTTTTATTAGTATAGATAAATTACATAGCAAAAGGCATGGAAGGCACTAGAAACTTTATCATAGATAAATTCATGCAAGTCACATTGGCAATGGTTTAACTAGAACTCCTTCTTTTGTCTCTGCCTTTTTTACCTATTTGTTTTCTTATTTGTGGTTTTGGATTATTTATGTTGATGTTTTTGTTAATTGGAAGTTTGCTATTTTCATATAATACGTTTTGCATTTTAAATTATTGTTCCTATGGCACATGGTCAACACTCAACCAATCAGTAGAGATAACCTTACAATTATGGTGTTCAGCTATAAAGGGAGAGTTAGTGAACACCATTCATTTAGTGTTGTACTCCACATTTGTAACCTAAAGGCCTGTAATTATCTGAACCAAAACATATCTTTGAACAATTTCTAGACTTAATAAATGTCAATGTTTGTTCTGGGCTAATTCTGCTATATATCAGGCTTTTATTGTTATTTTTGGTGTTTTTGATGTCCTGTCCTTTTAAGTGTGCCTCCATTCCTTGTGTTTTAAGGTAGACCCCAAGAAGGTGAAGTCAACCCCAGCATCATCACTTCAGAACCACCTCTTCTGTTATACTAAGGCCAGAGTAGTGTCAGTTCTGGAAATAATTGTGTTAATTGGAGTTCCGTTAGTGTTGCTGTTTGCTAGGATTTTTTTTCTGGCTTTCTTGCTTCTGATTTAAAGATTACGATTACAGATTATGTATTGGCACCTGTTTACTATAAGATTGCATTTTAGGCAGCTCTTTTGGCCAATTTTTGCTCTTTTGAAATTTTCCTTGTATTTTTATGTGTTTTTTTGTTAATAAATCCTAATTTATAATGATTCTTTGTTTTTCCCTTCTGTCTACAAGCTGGGGGTTTACGACCATCCTCCTACATTTGGGGTTTTTGATATATTTTGGGACATTTCTTGTGAGTGTGTTGACTTCCCTATGTTTTAGGCCTACAAGGCTTGACGTCTGCGGATAGCTGTAGTAGAACTAGCGGAATTGGAGGTAAGCCTCAGGCATGCTTATTTAGTTGTGGCCCTGCCTTCACAATCCTTTTAGTAGGCCTTACATCCATTTTGTTACATTTGACAATTAATCCGATCCCACAACTAAATCAAGTAATTTTTTACAATATAGTTAAGAGTGTAAAAACATACAATAACAAATAATTCAAAGATATACTTGTATAAACAATGCAACATTACAAAAAATCATCAAGAAGAAGTTTTTAGTTTGCGATAACACTTTTATACTTAGACAGTACAAGAAATAATAGAATTAATTACACTTAATGTCCAATGTAACTCTGCAATGCAGTTATTGGATACACTCCAAATACCCTTGAAGTGTGAATTTAAATCACTTTAAGAGCTATAAACTATGGAATAAAAGACATATAAGATTAGTCTTAATTCATTCTTCCATTTTGTTTTATAAGTTGTATTTCAGAGGTGCTGCAAAAAATACATACAAAGAAACTAGACAATAAAAATTTAAATGGGAATGCTTTTGCTTGTATCTAGCAAAAAAAAAATCTGCCAAAGGGGTAAGCAAAATTACTTAACAAGATTTCTTAAAGTAAGCTAAATAAATGTAAATACAAATTTATGGATAAGTCAATAATTCTTCCAATAAGTAAAACTAGATTTAATATCATGATTTAAATACTTTATTCACTTGACTTAGATACGCTCAACTTTTTACAATGAGCAACTAAATTTAAGAATTGTGATCAGGCAAGGGAGACAACTTTATTTATGTGTATGGGAATGTATATATATACATTTAGTGATTTAACTATTATTTTTTAACATCATTGTTATAATTAATAATGTTTCACAGTAAAAGCATATGCAGTCAGAAAAAACAAATGATATTCACCTGTGTCTGTAATGTGGTGGAGTTTTGGGTGTTTAAACTCAGGTATTTTGAATGAATTACAAAAGGCATTCTGATGCTTATCCATAGCAGCTTGTAATGACAGATGTACAATAGCAATTTTGGATATTTTTGGTTGGACTATTTTTTTTCCTTCATGCAGTACTGTATATGTATTGACTTATCTTCATGTGGATTGGGACAGAGCAGTGTCCTGCTGAGGTGGGGCCATCAACTCACATTTTGTCTGGCGTGCATGTGGATAGCCCGTATTTTAAATGCTTGTCTTAGCAACATGGACACTGATGGACACCAGTGGACAGTACAGGCCTATCTATCTATTAGAGTGACCAGATTTTGTTTTTGGAAAGAGAAAGACAAGGATATTTCTCTATTTATTTTTTGGAACCAATAAACTCAATCAATTTAAACATTTTAGTTTGTATTCAACTTCAGAGTAAACCTTATTGCAAAAAAGGAAGAACACAAAAAAAGTCCTATCTTAATTTAAAAGTTTTTTTTAGCACAACAAATGTCTAAGTATTTGAAGTAAAAGGTAGAAAGCTCTATGCATCATAAATTAAGAGATGCCCTCCTTGTTTCTACAAAATTATCAATTATAATAGAGCATTTTGAAACAAAATGAAAAATGTCTCATAAAATAGTTTTTAATGTTTGCAGTAGACAAATGATCTCCCTTAACTTCATTTTTGTGGAACATGACTTAATGTTTCTTTACCAAACTATTTGTTCAGCTTTCCACTCATTGCTCCCAAATCAAAACATTGGTATTTGTTTTTTTAAATAGTCTCAAAATGGGCAGTTTCATTTTTGCACTTAGTATACTCTGCCTATTCAGGGAAATAGAGAATATCTGGCCATTCTCTCTGTCTGTCTCTGAATATATATTGATTTTTTTTTTAAAAAGCCTCCTTTGATTACATTGTGAAAAAGAATAAATAGTCATAAACAGATTCAGCCTCACCTGTATGATGTTTACTCCCCTTGTGGACTCTGCTGTTTTAAGAATTTAATTGAGCTCATAGCATAAGTAAAGTACCATTTAGAGAGAAAAATCAGAATGTGGTTGGGAGCGGGTGGAATGTTTTGCTAAATAGGGAAGAAGCAGATGGAAACAGGAGATTTGTTAGTGGTAACAGGATCGATAAGCAGTACTGCGCTTCTTCCACCATAGCGGCACAGTGGGTAGGGCTGCTACCTCAAAGATCCAATGTCCTGGGTTTGAGCACCGAGCCCAGATGCTAACCACATAGAGTTTGCACAACCTTCCCATATCTGTGTGGGTTTTACTCTGTTTTCTTCAGTTTTCCTCTCACACAGAGAAAGACCTATACAGTATGTTAGAGTGTAAATGTAGATTTGTGTGTGTGCATGAGTGGGCTCTAAGAAAGACTAGTGCCCTGTCCAGGGCTGTTTCATGCCTTGCACATTATGCTCTGCAGGCCATCTCTTCCAACTCTCTTTATAGGGTTTGATATTAATTGTATTTCAAATAATTTTGATATGTTTACTGTTTCAAAAAATCTCTGAAATCCATCATATTTGCCATTAGCTAGAAATTAATCTGTAAAATTGGGAAAAGACTGTTCCTAAAGTTTCACAAAATATTTAAACAGTTAAAAATCTTCCAGATATTGCCCAGAAACAAAGCATCCACAAGAGAACAGTAAACCTTAGTAAACAAAATATAATGCTGCGAATCATGGAGGCTTTCTGCCTTAAAATGATATGCATGATTTATTTCCACTCTTCTTCTACGATTCATCTCCTGTTGAGGAAGGTGGCCCTGTGAATGTCTAAAGTGGACCTGTGCGGTTTAGTAGCCTTTTGTTGTTGGTATGAATATTAAAAATGACATAGCCTGCTGATATAAACACCTGCTCTCCAGCTGTGCCCGCATATGTTCAGAGATTTTACATTAAAAATGATCTGGACTAATGTCATTATTCTTCTGTATTTGCATATCATATAATGAGGTGGAGGGCTTCTAACTTCTGGAATCTGTGATTTTGAATGTGTGACAGCATTATGATATCTTTGACATCCGCAGCTCTGCATTCTCCAGAAATAGTGTTGCATATTCATGAAATAAAGCCACTTGTGACATATAATAATTAGCTTTGATCAGTAAAAACATCACACCACTTTCTGACTAAAATGACTAATGCAATAAAGTATGCAAGTACACAAGGGTAAGTAATTAGCTAACTAAAAACAGAATACTTCTGAGACTGATAATTATAGATAGAGGTGAAATACTTAGTACGGTGTTCATGGCTACACGATCAACACCCCTGTTTCATTTTACTTATACAAATAAAGCAAACAACACATTTGGGTCAACATTCTGAGGCAGCTCAATAAACAATGCAGGAAACAAAAGGAAAATGCCATGCATTTGTTTTAAAACTATCTCTGTAATCATACTAGCTTGTGACTAATTCTATCAATTGCTAATAAAAACAAATTACCGTCTATCACTCACTGAAATGACAGATTCAATTAGAAAATGAATGGGGTGAAACAAATCAAGAACATGAAAGGATCTGATATGAGAGAGGACTCCACATTGACATTTCAAGGTAGCATGGAGAGGCAATTAACCAGTAAGTGAAAGAGCTAGCTTTACATTAACGATAGTGTGGAGCGGGGATTGACAGGAATAATTTTTAGGTTATGTAATATGCAAACATGAGAGCTTCACCAAATTAAATCTTTACTCTTACCTTTTTATTTCCTTTTTGTTTTTCCAGTTTGTGCATGTGAAAAATTATTCCGCTGTTGGAAATACAAATGAGTTAAAAAAAAAAAAAAAAAAAAAGATATTAGATTTGTATATATTGCGGTTAAAAACCACTTTGTAACTAAAAATAGCTGGTAATATTATTCGTCTACCATTAATCTATCCCCGAGGGGTTCTACTTGCCTTTTAGAAAGAGATGGAATTAATTCTAGTAATACAAAAGCACTTTCTGCAGTGATTGCAAAAATACAGAATGGAGGAAATAGACAGTTAATATTATAGTAAATCTACAAGGGAAGAATGACACACTTGTAAAAAGAGCACTGACATTTTTCAGGTTCGAGACTTAGTACTTAGCATGTTCATTTTATTAATAGCTCATCCCCCTACACATGCAGACCTACTTCATGCCAAAACTTTCATAATTTTTAAAGAGACTGATGGAAACAGGTTGATTGTGACATACTGCTGTCTGGGTATTATTAACTCTGTTGCATTAACAGTTAATTGAGACCTCCTAGAAAAAACTACAACCATATACCTGGCATTCTCACATAATTGATCTTATTTTTTTTTTAAAAAACATGCTGGTGCATTGTTTAATTGCCTCTCATATCAGATTAACCAGAAATATATTTTGTGGAAACACAGAATAATGAAAATTTGAATTTTAATTGAGCTGTGAAAACATTCAGTAGTTTGTTGCACAGCCTAATGCATTTGCTTCATCTGATTGCTGCTGTGTTTACTTAATCATTATCAATTTTTTTTAATCTAATTTATCTAGTAAATGCATCAACTCCATATTGATTGCTATTTTTTTTTTAATCTCATATATATATTGTGGTACATGGCTGGCCGTTCATCCCGGCCAGTACCCCCAGGCCGCCAGATAGAGCCCTCCTTGCAGCATAGACGTGCCCCGAATGCCAGCAGGGAATTATGGACAATGGACTTGTAATGCACAGCCCTGCTGGATACCATGGGGGCCAACAGGAGTCGCTGCAGGGAGGCCCAGAGACTATTTGCCTTACGCCCAGGAAGTACGTCATAGTCACGTGGACAATGGGAACGATGTGCTTCCTGGGTGAAGAAAAGAAGGATTTTTATGACCCGGAAGTGTTCCAGGTCACATGAACAGAGAGGGTAAAGGACTTCTGGGTCAAGGACTATAAAGGACTGTGGGAAATCCCAGATGGACGAGCTGAGTTGGGAGGCAGGGTGGCTAAGCGTCTGGGAGTTTGGAGGATTGGTTATTGTGTATTTGTTTATTGTGAATTGTGGAGAAGAGCGTGCTTTGTGCACTTTATTATTATAATAAATAATTGTTTGGACTTTTTATCTGGTGTCTGACGTGTGGTCTGAGGGTACAAGGGTGCGAGGAAACCCTTATCTGTCACTATATATATATATATATATAATTTTCATACTTTTTTCATGTCCTAGAACAGTATCTGGACTTAGGGACTGCTACATTTTCAGAGATATTAACAGTTGTTTTGAAACATACTGTTTTTAGCATATTCCTTTGGGAGCATAGGACAAATTTCTAATTTGAATACAATTTTCAACATTACGGAAACCTCTTCAGTAAATCTTTCTACTTCCTTACTGAGTTCAAAATTAAGAGTAAAGTCGTATATTTCTCCTAGAATTCTCATCTAAATCAGTTTATGCTCCTGACTGCCTTCATTAGAAGTGGCTGGCATTTAGGTTTCTGTCTCTACAAAGTAGCTCGTCCAATACAATTTAGTAAATCTCCCACTAGACAAGGATGGGTCACAGCTGTTTGGTAGAGGGCCCGCTCCTCTGTTACACTCTGGCATTGTAACCTGTATCTGCTCAGTTGCCCTTCATTCAAAATGAATGGAAAATGTGCATCTGCTTTATCATCATTGGCCAAATTAATCCAAAATACTGAAAGGTTAAGACAGAATAATTAAAAGGTAGACTAAAGGGTAACTTGAACCAGAAAAAAGTAGCCTGACCCAACAAATATATTTCTGCTGGAGCAGGGCACAGCACATTTTTTTACGTTTTGGTTTATTTCTGAAACTCAGTTTTTTCATGACTTTTTTTTTTAATTTCTGTGACCAGCTTTTATATAAAAAAATCCTGATTGACTAAAACAATAAATAATATGTGTTCTGTCCTCTACACAGACTACGTTTTTTGACAGGCAAATAAACACCTTTCCTTATCCTAAACTCTATAGACGTAGTTTCTTTATCCACAGGTTTATTGGAATTAAAAAGGGTGAAACTAAAACAGAGAAAAAAAAGGATACAAACGCTAAGTGGCTTTATATTAACAACAAACATATCCTCTAAATGTACATTACTGTGCCTTATACATGTATTAAACTAGTAAAAGAGTTACTTTCACTGCAAATATATATATAGTGAAGGATAACATTAAAATAAAATAATACATACAGACTAGTGATGGGAACTTCGGCTCTTTTCAAAGCTTCGGCTCTTTTGGATCGGCTCCCTTTAAAGAGCCGGCTCTTACTGCTCCCGAATGGCTCTTCGTTTAGTATCACTTGGATGCTTATATTTTAGCCTAATTAAGCAATTATGAATGGTTTGTGTATAAGCAATTTCTTATTCATTGTTTTCAGACATTACGTATTTTTATGCATTTTTTCATTACGAAAAATACAGTTACTATCGTTTAACATTTTAATAAAAGCTTTAAATGAACAACTTAACACAAAACCACAGCAAACAAATTAAATAAAGGCCACACTCAACAAAACAACACTATGACTCTTTGAATAAAAGTTTTTAGGCCAGGTTGCCATTCAGAAATGCCAGATGCCTCAGCTTAGATTGGCTGATGCGATTTCTCCTCTCCATGATTATTTGTCCTGGTTTTTGAGAAGACTCTTACTGAGGGGACCGATGTGGCGACAATGCAGTCTTCCTACCATTGTAGCACACTCTTGTTTGGGCCTTAGCTCTGGCATCCCCCTATGGCGTTGCATAGACTTCAGCTTCTCTGTGGCAATTGTGCTGTTATGGAAAAACTCTACAATAGCCTTTATCTTGTCCACAGGTGGTTTCACCACCTTCAGCACATCTTTAACTATCAGGTTTATTGTGTGTGCAAGGCATGGGTTGTGAGTCCACTGCAAATTTTTTATGGCTTTTGTTATGTTTGCTGCATTATCAGTAACACAGCACACCACTTTGTCATTTACTTGCCATACTTTTGCCACTCTTCGTAGCTCCTCTGCTACGTTTTCTGCGGTATGTCTCTCAGCAAACTCAAAACCGTCAAGAAGGCAGGATGTCATCTTAAAGTTTTCAATAAAGTGACAAGTGACAGACATGTATGAGCATGTTGTTCTGGATGTCCAGCAGTCAGTTGTAAGGCAGACTGCTGAAGCTTTTTTGACTCTGTCTTGCCATAATGCATGCTCCTTGTTATATAGTTGTGGAATAATTGTTTGGGACAAAGTTTTTCTGCTAGGGAGAACATACATGGGGTTTAAGGCCTGTACAAAAGTTGTAAATCCTCAGTCCTCCACAATGGAAAATGGCTGAAAGTCGCTAGCTATCATTTTAGCCAGCTCCTCATCGACACTTATTTGTTTGTCTGGCGTCACTTGTTTTGGAATAAATGTGCTTATTTTGGTTTGAACTGCCGTGTTATACCTGCAGTTTTCTGTAAGACAGTGGATGCTGCAGCAGAAGTACTTGGCTCTTTTCCAGGGTCAGTGGATGGCAGGAGAGAGGGCACACTCTCCTCCAGTTGCACAGATGGGTGGGTGGTTCTTATATGTCTGTGCAGGTTTGTTGTTGACCCTGCTGCTCTAACGGATATTTTCATATTACAAATTCTGCACTTAGCTTTGCAGTCTCCAATATCACTGAAATGCAGCCAGATGCTGCTTCTTTTTCGGCTTTCACTCATTTCTTCACTCTTCTTTTTTTCTTCACGATGCGCTTGCATTTAATTCTGGCTCCTCGGCTGCCGAAGCGACAGCTCTGTGTATCTGGCCTGTACCAACACTTGCTGTCTTCAGAGCGTCTGCTCCCCTTCCTTCTTTCACATAATGTTACGATCCTAGTCCGATGTGTCGTTCGTGAACGAGCCGGCATTATGAGCCAATGTTCTGTGTGCCAATATAAATAAAGTCCCGCCCCTGGATTTTCTGCAGAGCTGAGCAGGAGCGGCTGAAGCTTCGGCTCTGCTCAACGGGCATCGGCTCCTCTCGTTCGCTTCAAAGCATCGGCTCTTAGAGCCGGCTCGTTCATGAACGACACATCACTAATACAGACGATGCCATCACAAGCACTGAAGATAAGCACAGATGACAGAGGATTTGACTAGTGCGTTTCCATGCACATGACAGCAGCCTTCCTGATTCTTAAATTAACTTCCAGATTACCTCACATGACAGGAAGCAAGGGAGGGGAGGAAAAATACCAGCTGCACCCACTAGATAGAGCTAAACTGCAAATCTTAATACAAAAACAGTTTTAAAAGGTTGTAACAGAACAATATGCATGTTTTATTATTTCATTCTTTTTCTGATCTTAATATTTATCTTAATTATTTGAAGCAAATTTCTTACAAATAGCAATGACTCAGAAAAAAAAATAAATGTGCTGTCTTAAACATCATGTCACGGTTTTTGATTATATGTAGTATCCTCTAACAGGAGTAGTGATGTAATGTTTCAGGGTGAAGTCGTAATGGAAAATTAAATCCAGAACAATGCAACTGTCCATAACTCCTTTCCTTTCTAGGTAGAATGAATATATTGAAAAAGTAGTAAGAATGAGGTAGTTGTGTTAGACACATTACATAAAAATGAAAACTTCTTAATACTTTAATTTTTTTTTACATTTTCTTTATTTTTAACATTTATCTTTAACCACTTTTCAACTGATGCTGAATACATTTTTTATCTCAATACCGGACTGTCAAATGAATACAATATAAAAAAATGATGATACACAAAACACTTAAAGACTGTTTAACTTGTTTATTCATATAAAAAACAGAAATTATCTGTAACTATTTGAAACATGATCGAGGATGCAAATAAAGGACACTGGACTGCAAAGAATATTAGAAGCTGCAATTTACACAGCTATTTTGTAACTTTTTATGTAGTCATAGCCAGCCTTTACATCAGCTGGAATTCATTTACCAGGTCTGCAAAACACCAAATAAATAATCGTCTGTTAATCATATTGCCATGTAAAATCATTATTTACACAATATGCACACAAGATGACCTGGGGCCTCATGTATAAACGGTGCGTACACACAAAAATGTTGCATACACTTGTTTCCATGCTCATATCGCGATCTATAAAAATGAAACTTTTTAAAAGGCTATGCATATACATTCTCATGCCAGCTCAATCTATTGCGTACACAAGTTTTTGGATCGGTTTTGCAAACTGGTGGCACCCAGCGTCAACTGTTCCTGTGTGGTTTCCCTTTCATTTTTAGATTATTTTAGATCATTTTTAGATTCACATCCCTGATGTGAATTTATGAAATACACTGAAATTAACCCCATATTGTTTATTAGTTTAAGGCTTCTGATTGTAATCAACCTGTAACAATATAATGGTGCACGGAATGGCCAAACTATTCCAAATACCATAGCTGCTTTAGCATTGTTACTCTCAGTGCACCACTCAGAGTATTTTAACCAACTGTATCTGAGTGTGGAATCACAGCTCTACAGCAGCTGATCAGAAAGAGGATTATTGGGATACAGCATCTAGCACACGCTGCTTCAGCCATGCGCATAGTCTATTTGAACTGCTTCCAAACGGCAAATGATTCGGAGCCTTTCCTTTCGGGACCTCACGGTTCAGAAACAGTTTCATCCCAAGAGCTACAAATGCGCTCAATCAGTCCGTCTAGTGCTCCTGGAAGAACATTTTGTACAATTACAAGTACAATTACCTCAATGTAAACTTGCACTACAGTTGTAATATTGCACAACATGAGCCACTTTATGAACCATTTGCATTATATGTACATGTATATTGTACTTTGTTTTCATATTATATATTTTTCATAATATTATTATTACTGTTATTTTATCATTTTAGAGGAAAATAGACTTAGCGAGGATTTGCATATTGAATCTCACTGTATCATACAATAATAAAGGAATTCAATTCAGTTCAATAGAAGAAAGCGCGTATTTACCTATGATGACGACTGGCTTCTAAGTCAATTTAGATTTCCAAGTGCTATCTTCTAGCTATCTTCTGCTAGCTGTTGATATCATTTTTAAGATGAAATGCAGTAAAGTATGTATATTACATTATACAGATACATTTTAAACTTCATTTAAACGTGTGGGTACGGTGGCTCAGTGTTAGCGATGAGCTGGTGCCCCGTTTAGTGATTGTTCCTGCCTCGCACTGGATGGATAGATGGATGAAATAATTAAACATGTACTGCGAAGATATTTCAATGTTCCTTAAAAGTTTTGAAGAATTGGCATTCTAAGCTTACGGATGGCTTGACATTTATTATAGAGCTAATTATGTGGCAATTGGTTACTTGGACAAAGAAAAGGAAGGACAGGAATTGGGGGTTAGTTTGTTTGAAAGAGAGTGCAATAAATTACTTCATCGAGGGCTGTGGGGGACAGGAACAATTTCTGGACAGGGAGCCAACTCATCGCTACCACTGTGCCACCATGCTCCCATGTTTAATACATACTTTAATACCTATCATCATGAAAATGATATCAAGTATACATCATAGTATTTAAATTGTTTAGAGAGCTGTAATATCATGAATGTAATGTATTCTTTGTCTTGTCGGCATAAGAGATAGCCTGTTTAAGAAGCACGATGTGATTAACACACAAAATATGAAGCATTTAACACTAGAATTACCAGCGCCTACGAAAAAACTCTTAGATCCACCCCACCTTAAATCACTTTGTACATCTCCATCAGCGTCTTTTATCCTGTAAATGTGTCAATAAGCAGCAAGCAGCCTACTATCACATCCCCCCACTGCCACAGTTTTCTCAGCTCAAGTCTGTTTACCTGCGTGTCAGTTGCTTAGAGTTGTATAGAGTGAGAAGTCAAGCAAAATGACACCTTTTATAAATACTATATCATTATTTGGAACACATGCATTTCATGTGTGTTCCGTGTCTACAACAATCTATGTAAACACATCGTTAAAACAGAAACGTTTTTCATGTTTTAGTAATAATTGACAAAATGTAGACATGAAGTGTATAATGTGTGAAACCTGAAGTCCAAATACCATATAAACACTTTCTCAAAAGGTACAAATATAACAGAACAAATGCGATTCTATTCAAGAATATAACTGCAGGAAAATAACCCGTGTTAGGGTGCGACATTGACACGCATTTGCTATGACTGCTTTGGTGATGCAACTGTATCAACTGTTGACTGATAATCAAAACTTCATGGGTTCAAGACTGGACGAGTCCGTTTTGAGAAGTGAGCTGAAGTGTACCTAAAACATTAACATTAAGTAGTGTTAATGTGCTACTTTATTTATGATGAGATTTGAGTAACTAGTAAATTAAACTATTTTAAGATGAAGTTTATGACATTCTAATTTAATGACAAAATAAACTACATGATTAAAGTGAAAATTTAGAGATTAAAGTTGACATTTCAATCTTTTCCCCCACTGTGTCCCTATTTTTTTTTTCTTTTCTGTGTACACTAATACACTTCCATATGACACTCAGACGGTGGGCTACGACTAGCCTTTTCACAGTGACTTTGATATCTGACCACTTTCTGAATTTGAACTTTCAAGTTTCTCTGCCACTCTATGTCACTCGATGAACTTCCTTTTGTTGTTTATACTACCTCTCAAACCAACAAATAGTATGTTTTTCATTGCCTCCATGTGGTATTCTCTGAAATTCTTCTTTATTCCTCGTGTTTTTCCCATTGTCTTTTAACTGAACGGTGAACTTAAGAGGCTATATATATTGATTTGCATATTCAAAGGGGTGTAATTCTGGGAGAGGAAGCAGGCGCGTGCACGAGCATTGCATTTCAGGCTGACTATGATTTATGTAGCGGAAGAACATGGAAGTTGGCGTACGCAAGGTTTTGTGCATCTGAATTTTTTTGTGTGTATGCACATTTCCACTTTTGTCCGAACACCATGTTTTAATGTGAATTCTACACACACCGTTATACATGAGTCCTCTGGTGTCAGGGTCAAAATGAGTATTTTATCACAAGTCACAAGAATAACACCTAAAGTGGATTATACATTGTTTAAACAAAAACTTGGATATAACTATTATACACACTTCATGGATTAAGTGGAAAGTAAACCAGATACCAGCTAGAAGCATACAGAATTCCAGCTTTCTTATATTTAAATGCCTAATAATGGATGAAATGCAGCTAACTTCTCCTGTCTATTAGAAAGATATTTGCAATATATGAATGTTAAGAAGTGTGTAAGAAGAGGCATCAAAAAACCTGTGTGATCTTCTTAAAATTTATATAATGTTTATGTATGACATTATTTTGAGAAATATACAGTATTCAGAAAAAGTACCACAGAAACAAATTCTTCTTGTCTCAAGTGGCCAGTTCTCAAATAGCATTGTTATGAATATTGTGCACTGTAATACCACAAATGGTGTGAAGCCTCTAAAAGACCCATAAAACAGGCCAGGTTCCTCCTTGACCTGCCCAGAAAAGGCCTCACCTAAGACATCCTTTCCCCACACTCCACTGGCTGTCATTCAAAAGTTAAAAATATACATTAATGTCCTAAAAAATATAAAAAATACATATAAGTACTCGACAAGGGAGAGGAACCATGAAAATTTCTGGCTTGAGAGACAAGTCCGATATAAAAAATCTTTAAAAGTGAAGATTTTTGCTAAATGTTCAAAAAAAGAAAAACACAATAGCACAAAGGCAAACTGCAAAAAGGATTTGCCTAAATGACAATCCACAGCTAACAAGACAAAATCTAATTAAAAAACAGATTCAAAAATCCAGAAAATTAATACTCACAATACAGTACTATACTTTCCAAATGTTAATGAATCACTGGAGGATTTGTGCTCAACTTTAGAATATAAAGGCTGATGGTGGTCCTTCAGTAGTGACATTAAGGTGGCCCTGGCTCAAAGTGTTCCACCCAAAAAACACGAGCACAAGGAAATCCGTCAATACATCAATACATAGATAATATATAAAAAACAAAATTAATAAAAATGCATAATTATGATAAACATATGAACAATAACAATTTAAACTAAAGAAGACATAATAAAGAAAAACGGACATAAACCCCTGTCTGTAACGTCATGAGCAAAACTAAAAACAATAGTTTGTAGCTTTAGTAGCCTACACAAACAAACACTGCAATTAGACACCCCAGGCCACACTGAGAAAACAAAGCTTAAGAAGCAATTGAAAGACTACCTAGCAAAAGGCAAAGAGTGTTTAAAATGTTGAAAAAGGAATGTTCTGCTTTGCAATGTTGTTTATCTGAAAAGGAGAAAGAATCACATTATTTGAGTGCAAACCAGTACAATAATAACTATACTGTATCATCAAGAGCTTGCTCTTAAACATTTACACAGGTGGTTTTTCCTGGGAATAAAAAAAGGGGAAAAAAATCCACGGGAAAGGTTTTGTTGGTGAACTCAAATTTCACCTCCGCCATGTGAGTCATTAAAACTATTGGAATGAAAACGCATGTCTCATCCACTGGTCGGGACGCTCGTTTTCCATGGCTGCTGTAGAGCCGTAACATGTGTGCCCTCTGACTGCTGATTACAAAATGAACACCGGAGAGGTAAAAATATGTAAAATTGATTTTTAAAGGTTGTAGGTATAGTTTTCTATATAATCTTCTCAACTATGTGTCTGCATCCTATCCCCTACAGGGAACACTCATTTCCATGGCTGGAGCAGATCCATGGGCTTGTGTGCACCCTGTCTGCTGCTTTCAAAATGAACCCTGGATAAGTAATATTATCTGAAATCCATGGTAAAAGATTGATGAAAGTCTTCTACATCACTTTCAAGTCTACTGTGTCCAATTGTCCTCTCCACTCAAAGGGACACTCCTTCTACAGCTGAGCTTTTGCGTCAGAGTTGTGAGCCCCAACTGCTGCTTGCAGAATGAACATTAGACATATGTTATTGGATTGGCTGTTTTTTTTTTCAATTATATTAATATTAATTTATTTATTCATTCAGCCTCTGTTAAAAAAAAGAAGCACATTTTCCCTTAGAGGACAAGTAAAGTTCTGTCTATCTATCTGAAATATATGAGACTTGGAAAAATTATTTGTCAAATGAAGTACCAAATATCCACTGATACACATTTGTAGGACAAGTCAATTAAAGAGTCTGACAAACAGCAACTGAGATATTAAAACATTTTATTGAATCTGTTCTGACTATTATAGTCTTTTAATTAAAATAATGATTATAATTATCAGAAAACGTAGCCATTTTAATGTCAGCATAAAACCAGGCCAGTAACATCTTTGTGGAATAATATCAGCAGTTTTATAAATTCCAGAATGTACACCGATAGCACTGGCATGAACTTCCTTACAAGTATCCTTTGTCTCCTAAACTCAACAAATAACGTTCATATTCCTGCTGTTGCCCTGCTTGTCTTTTTTGACAACAGTAAAGGTCATCCCCTTGAAAAAATTATATTCACGCAGCAATTAATAATATGGTTATAATGTAAAACACTTCAAACAAACCTGCAAAATGTACATTTTCTTTGTTTAAGTTGACTTCTTCAATGGATCTAACACTTACAACATGGGGCACTACAACACACATACACAAATATCTTTTAGTATTGTTTTAATATAGCCTTGAAAATTGTTAGTATCTGTCCTCTATCCAAGCCACCCATTTACAAAAGAGATTTACAGGCTTGGGCCAGAAGACAATAAAAATGAAACGGAAAGAAATGCCAGTCTAGTGCTTGCCACACTGATGCTCGCTCATACTACTACAATTTATAAGTGCCACCCAACCTGATGCCAACTCTTTCAGATGGGTAGTGAAACCCGTAAAATGTATCAATGGATACAGGAAAAAAGTTGAAAGACTTATTCTGACAGTGACCAAGTTGGGGATTGTTGATCTGTGAAGTGGCAGTAAAAATCAAAAAAAAATTTTAAAAACCTGATTACAAAATATATCAAGAAACCTCAAAAGGTATATAATGATTAATTTATGAAAACTCCACAGAATGCTTTCTAATACATGTTTTTTCTTCAACAGTCATGCTAATGTCAGAATTTGTGTATTTTATCACCTATACTTTGTGCACATATTGAAGCTGTTTTATGGAAAATGCAAGCACACGAGTAAATAATTGGCAGTGGTTACAATTTAAATGTATATTTGCAGTATATACTGTATCCTGAAATGCCAAATTTGAAATGAGAAGATGATGAAAAGTTATTTTTTGCTTAATATACTTTAAACAAACAGATCACAAAATTTCCTAATCAGTTTGACATTGTTGGTACCCTAGAGTGGCACATATCTTGGAAGAAGTCCTATCAGGTTTATTTGGATTTTAAAAAACCTAAATAATAATAACAATAATAATAATAATATCTTACATTTATATAGCATTTTTCTGGCTACTCACAGTGATTTTCATAGACATACTTAAAAAAAGACAGTGTAAGCGCTTGTTTTTTTTTTTTTTTTAATTAGTGGATGAGTAAGGACATAGTAGACAAAAAAGTGATATAGAAGACTTCCTTCAATCTCTTTAAACTGTGGACAGATTTATAATTCCAGTATTAATTTACAAGCAGAAGACAGGGGGCACACATTTCTACAGCATAGACCATGCTGTGGAAATAAGTGTCCCCTCTGCTAGATGGGATTATGAGACACACTCGATATGAAAGTGCTATAAAATACTGTCTGATTGGCTTATTAAAGAAACTGTGCACAATTTTAACTGCCTGGTGTTCATTTTGTAATGGACCACGGCAGATGAGGAATGCCACAGGTTGCTAAAAGTTTTTTAAATACATTTGATGAGTTTTAATCTCCCATGAAAAATGGTGCACAGAACTCCTGTGTTTTATAGGATAATTGCACCTGCTGTGAAAATGAGATTCCTCTCCAATGTACAGGGGTGAAAGGGTGGGTGTGATAGGAAATTTATTTATTTATTTATATAGAACTATATTTCATTCCAATAGTTTTAATGACTCACATGGCGGAGGTAAAATTTGAGTTCAACAACAAAACCTTTCCCGTGGATTTTTTTCTCCTTTTTTATTCCCAGGAAAAACCACCTGTGTAAATGTTTAAGAGCAAGCTATCACTTATAGCATGACATTGGATTGGTACATTTATTTTAACGAGCTGTCTTTTAAATGTCTTTGTAAAGTGTTACTGGGTTTCGAGCAATGTATTATTATTACTGATATTTTACTAAATCTTACTATCCACGTTTCTTTGTTGATGAGCCCTGTTGAAGAATTTTTTGGTAACAGAACAGTAAACACGCCAAAACGATTGAAAACACAACTGACGACTGGTATTTTTCGATATCATTTTAACAAAGTTTACTCTACACCCTCAATCATAGAGCACCCCGGCAAAACGTCAATAACGTTTCATAAACCTGCAGCCTTAGAACACAGACATCAGGACATCGCTGTGCGTGCATGTTTACTAACAGATATGACAGCATTTTGCACAGAGCATGCGTTAAAACAAATTGATTAAGATCAGTGATTTTCAACGGTTCACATGTTTGTCGTAAAATTTTTAAAAGCAAACTAATCAAAAACTTCTTTGAAGAAATTTGACACAAAATAAGTCTACGACGCAGATTCTATACCATTTTATAGGATATTTATATCATTATTTTAATAATATACATACACTATGTGTGGACTATAAAGCAATACATGTATAATTTCGTGCATTTTAACCAGTTGAAATCTCTCAACTCGTTAAAAAGTTGTATATAATTAATTTATATGAACCTTTACTTCAATAATAGACACATTATGTTTGCATTGCGTGTGCACCTTGCTGTGTAATTATTTCAATGAACTCGTGGTATTGTCTCTATTCATACCCCACTACGCAGCGGCTGAATTTGATCATGCATTCACACGTATAATAAATAATAACAATAATAATAATAATATTACTACTATTATTATTGTTATTAATTCCTTACGTTTTTATAGCACCTTTCTTACTACTCAAAGCAATTTATAAAAATAAATAAATAAAATAACAGAAAGGAAGCCCCCCGGACACAAACCAGTGATCATTTAATTGCGAGTCAGCAATCTTACTCTTACCACCACCTCTTCCTGTTAAATCCCAACCAATGTATATATCTGAACGGAACTATCTGAACCAATATATATATCAGAACGGATGTATCTGAACCGATGTATATACATAAACCAATCTATTTTAACCAATATATATATTTAAACCAATGTATATCACCCAATATATATATCTCAACCAATGTATATATTTGAACGGATGTATCTCAACCAATATGTATATAAACTCAGCAAAAAAAGAAACGTCCCTTTTTCAGGACTGTGTATTTCAACAATAATGTTTTAAAAATACAAATAACTTTACAGATCTTCATTGTAAATTGTTTAAACAATGTTTTCCATGCATGTTCAATTAACCATAATCAATTAATTAACATGCACCTGTGGAATGGTCGTTAAGACCTTAACAGCTTACAGAAAGTAGGCATTTAAGGTCACAGTTCTAAAAACGCAGGACACTAAAGAGACTTGTCTACCGACTGTGAAAAACACCCAAAGAAAGATGCCCAGGGTCCCTGCTCATCTGCATGAACGTGCATTAGGCATGCTGCAGGGAGGCATGAGGACTGCTGATGTGGCTAGGGCAATAAATTGCCATGTCCACACTGTGAGACGCCTAAGACAGCGCTACAGGGAGACAGGAAGGACAGCTGATCATCCTCGCAGTGGAAGACCACGTGTAACAACACCTGCACAGGATCGGTACATCCAAATATCACACTTGCGTGACAGGTACAGGATGGCCACAACAACTGCCCGAGTCACACCAGGAACACACAATCCCTCCATCAGTGCTCAGACTGTCCGCAATAGGCTGAGAGAGGCTGGACTGAGGGCTTGCAGGCCTGTTGTAAGGCAGGTCCTTACCAGACATCACCAGCAACAACGCCGCCTATGGGCCAAACCCACCTTCGCTGGACCAGACAGGAGTGGCAAAAAGTGCGTGAGTTTCTGCTTGACAGCAATGTCAGTGTTCTGCCATGGCCAGCGAAGAGCCCAGATCTCAATCCCATTGAGCACGTCTGGGGCCTGTTGGATCGCAGGGTGAGGGCTAGGGCCATTCCCCCCAGAAATGTCCAGGAACTTGCAGGTGCCTTGGTGGAAGAGTGGGGTAACATCTCACAGCAAGAACTGACAAATCTGGTCCAGTCCATGAGGAGGAGATGCACTGCAGTACTTCAAGCAGCTGGTAGCCACACCAGATACTGACTGGTACTTTTGATTTTGAGCCTCCCTTCATTCAAGGACACATTGTGAAACATTTTTAGTTTATGTCTTATGGTGTTGACTCTTTTAGTGTTCATACAAATATTTACACATTAAGTCTACTGAAAGTAAAAACAGTTGAAAGTCAGAGGACGTTTCTTTTTTTGCTGAGTATATTAGAACAGATCTATGCAAACCAATTTATATATATCTCAACCAATGTATCTAAACCAATGTATATATCTGACCGGATGTATTCAAACCGATGTATATATCTCAACCAATATATCCCAACCAATGTATATATCTGAACCGAAATATATATCTGAACGGATGTATTAAAACCAATGTACATATTTAAACCAATGTATCTGAACCGATATATATATCTGAACCAATGTATATATTTACAAACCAATCTTTTTTTCCTGAACGGCCCCTCATAATATACACACACACACATATATATATATATATATATATATATATATACACATACATATACAGTATATATATATATACACACATACATCCACATATACAGTGCATCCAGAAAGTATTCACAGCGCATCACTTTTTCCACATTTTCTTATGTTATAGCCTTATTCCAAAATGGATTAAATTCATTTTTTTCCTCAGAATTCAACACCCCATAATGACAACATGAAAAAGTTTACTTGAGGTTTTTGCAAATTTATTAAAAATAAAAAAAAACTGAGAAATCACATGTACATAAGTATTCACAGCCTTTGCTCAATACTTTGTTGATGCACCTTTGGCAGCAATTACAGCCACAAGTCTTTTTGAATATGATGCCACAAGCTTGGCACACCTATCCTTGGCCAGTTTCGCCCATTCCTGTTTGCAGCACCTCTCAAGTTCCATCAGGTTGGATGGGAAGCGTCGGTGCACAGACATTTTAAGATCTCTCCAGAGATGTTCAATCGGATTCAAGTCTGGGCTCTAGCTGGGCCACTCAAGGACATTCACAGAGTTGTCCTGAAGTCACTCCTTTGATATCTTGGCTGTGTGCTTAGGGTCATTGTCCTGCTGAAAGATGAACCGTCGCCCCAGTTTAAGGTCAAGAGCGCTCTGGGGCAGATTTTCATCCAGGATGTCTCTGTACATTGCTGCAGTCATCTTTTCCTTTATCCTGACTAGTCTCTCAGTTCCTGCCACTGAAAAACATCCCCACAGCATGGTGCTGCCACCACCATGCTTTACTGTAGGGATGGTATTGGCCTGGTGATGAGCGGTGCCTGGTTTCCTCCAAACGTGACGCCTGGCATTCACACCAAAGAGTTCAATCTTTGTCTCATCAGACCAGAGAATTTTGTTTCTCATGGTCTGAGAGTCCTTCAGGTGCCTTTTGGCAAACTCCAGACGGGCTGCCATGTGCCTTTTACTAAGGAGTGGCTTCCGTCTGGCCACTCTACCATACAGGCCTGATTGGTGGATTGCTGCA
>JANRMT010062814.1:105931121-106025981 GCA_026402145.1 Polypterus bichir lapradei | reverse complement strand
GTCCGAGCATTCCTAGATGAACAGTTTCCTGGAAAGTGGATTGGTCACACTCACACTTCTGTTCACTAGGAAATTAGGATAAAAGTAACTGGGAAGAAAGATGACACAGTGGGAGTGCTGCTGCCTCACAGTAAGGGTTAACCAGTCAGGTTTAACATACTGAGTCCACCCTGTACAGAGCTTGCATATTCTCCCTATGTCTGTGTGGGTTTCATCCAGTACTCTAGTTTCCACTCACAGTCCAAGGACATGCAGGTTTGAGTTAGTTACTGACGATACTACATTGGCCGTAGTGTGTCTATGTGTGTTTGTTTCATACTGTGATGGGCCGGCACAATTTATAAGGATTGTTCCTACATTGTACCCTATGATAGTGCTCCTGCTTTCCATCCAACCCTTCTCTGGATGGAGCAGGTTTAGAAAATGGATCTATGGATGGATATCTGGGAAGATTTTATGAGAAGGAAAAAAAAATTTTCAGCTCATTAACCCTCATTAACCTACAGTACCTTAATAGAAGGTCAGTTAAAAACTTGGTAAAAAAAAAATTATAGACTGTCATGATAAAATGAAATTTATATTGAACGACTTATCCTCAGTGACGGAAATGATAAGTGGTATCTGTCATGATTCAAGTGGCCCAAATAAAAAGTAATTAGAATGCAAAAAATATACCACTGGGTTGCTTATTGTTTCACAGCAATAACTATACAAAAAGTTTATATTGTACTTTATTCTCAAATCTGTAACAGGTCTGATTACTCAAATAGAGTTAGAAAGGTAAAACACAAGTCCTAATTTAGAGCCTACAAGGTCTTGCTTTGCTCATCTTACTGTACACATTATAGTACGGATGTCACAAGAACTCATACTTTGGTACCAAGTCAAAACCAAAAATCTGAAAACGTAATGGTACTAGCTTTACTACCGTATCAGAAGTACAAAGTGAAAGTCAGTACTCCTCTTATGTATGACTACAAGACAAACTACTTTGGAAGGCACAAAAATACATAAGAAAAATGAAGAAAACACTACATATAAAACTGCTTCACAGTGGTTATAATACAACACCACATCAACACATGTCTAAAAGAAAAACAGTAGAAGTCTTGTATGAAAATGCTTTGTGTTCAAGACAGTCAAATTTTAGCATACAAATGTGAGAATTTTGCTTATTATGAAAAATGCGAAACATACAAACTCACAAAGAAGTAGATTTGTGATAATTTTGCAAACACAATGATGTGATCGATCAAATGTGAGTTGTAATAGTTTGACTTGCAGTGTCATGAATTTGTAGTAGAAGATGAAATGATGGTGAGATTAGTCAATTTTTAATAAAATGTATTACATAGTACTGATAAAGGAAAACAGGCTTTGCAATACCTCTGTCATTGTAATGAGAAGGGACCCCATGCATAACGGCGTGTATAGAATTCACACTAAAACATGGCGTACAAACAAAAGCGGAAATGTGCGTACGCACAAAAAAATCCAGATGCATGAATCAATGCGTGCGCTAACTTCCAACTTCTTCCACTACATAAATCCCATTCAGCGTGAAAAGTAACACACGTGCAAAGACCTGCCGCCACTCCCCAACTCCTCCCAGAATTATGCCTCTTTGAATATGCAAATCAATATAAAAAGCCCTTAAGCTCAGCGTTCTGTGAAAAGACAATGGCAAAAGCATGGGGGAAAATAGAAGAATTTCAGTGAATACCAAGTGGAGGCAAGGAAAAACATACTATTTGTTGGTTTAAACAGTGGTATAAACAACAAAAGGAAGTTGATCGAGTGACATAGAGTGTCGGAGAAACTCGAAGTTCAAGTTCACAAAGTTGCACAGTGCCTGAAATAAAAAAGAAGTTGTCAGATATCAAAGTCACCAAGAAAAGGCGAGTCGTAGCCCAGGTAATTCTGAGAGTCATATGGAAGCTTATTAAGGTACAGAGAAAAGACAAAAAAATAGGCACACAGTGGCAAAAAAAGCTTGAAATGTCAACTTTAATATCGAACTTTCCACTTCAATCACGTAGTTTATTTTGTCATTAAAGCAGAATATCATAAACTTCATCTTAAAATCGTTTACTAGTTTCTCAAATGCCATCATAACTAAAGTAGCACATTAAATGCTTTGTATTGTATTTGTTCTTCTATGTGCATTATGTGTTTGAATCACTACGTGCTTCTTAAACGGGTTTTCTCTTCCTCTGACAGGACACAGAATCCATTATATTTGTGATATTACAGCTCACTGAATAATTTAAATACTGAGATGTATACTTGATATCATTTTCATGATGATAGGAATTAAAGCATGTTATTAAACATGGGAACACGGTGGCGCAGTGATAGTGATGAGCTGACGTCCCGTCCAGAGATTGCTCTTGCCTCCTGCAAGATCCTTGCTGCGCCGTGAGCGACCTTCAATGAAATAATTTATTGCACCAGTACTGTCTCTTTCAAACGTACTAACCCCCAATTCCTGTTCTAACTTTTCTTTCTCCAAGTACCTAATCGCCACACATTCAGCTCTTTAATAAATGTCAAGCCATCTGTAAGCTTAGAACACTGATTCTTCAAAACTTTTAAGGAACGTTAAAATATCTTCGTAGTAGATGTTTAATTATTCTATCCATCTATCCATCCAGGGTCGCGCCTGTCCCAGCAAGAATACAGCGCGAGGCAGGAACAATTGCTGAACAGGGCGCCAGCACGTTGCTAGCACTGCAACATCGTTGTCCTCCCATGTTTAATTATTAACAATATAGATTATTTAAATGATGTTAACATTTTATCTGTATAATGTAATAAGCCTATTTTACTGCATTTTATCTTAAAAATTATATCATCATATGTAATTACGCGCTTTATAAAGTGGCTCAGGTTGTGCAATATTATAACTGTATCGCAAGTTTACAGTGAGGTAATTGTACTAATAAGTACAAACAGTTCTACAAGGAGCACTTGATGGACTGATTGAGTGCGGTTAGAGCTCTTGGGATGAAACTGTTTTTGAACTGCGATGTCCCTACAGAAAAGGCTCTGAAGCATTTGTCATATGAGAGCAGTTTAAATAGACAGCATGGCTGAGGCAGCATGTGCTAGATGCTGTATACCGATAATTCTCTTTCCAATCAGCTGCTGTAGAGCTGTGATTCCACACTCAGATGCAGTGATATAAATACTCCGAGTGGTGCAGTGAGAGTAATATGGAAAAAGATGATTCGCTGTGGCAAACCCCAGTGGGAGCAGCTGAAAGAAGAAGAAGAAGGTGCACTGAGAGTAACAATGCTAAAGCAGCTATTGTATTTGCAATATTTTATCTATTCCATGGACCATTACTGTATTTACACGTGTACCACGCACACATTTTTTTCCTGAAAATTATCATTAGAAAATCAGGTGTGCGTTATACATAAGGAAATGTAATTCTGTAATGTTTACTTCTTCTGCTTGGGCTCACTCGCTCTCTTGCTTGCGCACTCATGCTCTCTCTCTCTCTCACTCACTTGCTCGCACACTCACGCTCTCTCTCTCTTGCTCACGCACTTACGCTCTCTCTCGCTTACTTGCTCGCGCACTCGCGCTCTCTCTCTCGCTCTTTCTCGGTCGCGCTCTCTCTCTCTCTAGACGCTTCCTATACAATCACAACGCGCATCATACACAGGGCAAAATGATTTTCGTGATTTTCTTTGTAAAAATTAGGGTGCGCGTCTTAACACAAGGACGCGTGGTATACGAGTAAATATGATATATTGTTACAGGTTAATTACAATCAGTTGCCTTAAACTAATAAACAATATGCAGTTAATTTCAGTGTATATGATAAAGCCGCGTCCGGGATGTGGATCTAAAAAAGAAAGGTAAACCACACTGGAACAAAAGCACTGCTTTGACTCTGGGTGCTGCCAGTTTGCAAAACCAAGCGGAGAACTTGCGTACGCCAAGGATTTAGCTGGCGTGAAAATGTGTGTGGCTTTACGCCAAGTTTAGTTTTTATACATCGCTGTGTGAGCATGGAAATGTTCATACGCAACATTTTTGTGCTTACGCTCCGTTTATACATGAGGCCCCAGGTCTACAGATATCTGTCTAAGCATCCATATATTTTATACAAGTGTATACAGCTCAGGGTCACAGGGAAGCCTTACACACAATTACACTTATAGGACTCTGGGAAGCTAGACATTGGCAGCGCTAACAACAGTTGTAGTTGTAGCAAGTAAAAATTGAGTTTCAGATGAAGTGGCTGTTTGCCGATTAAAGGAGCTGCTCCATTTGCTAATACGAAAATAAAATGAATTAAGTGTTTAAATAATTTGACAGAGCACATCTCCTTATTATTACAAAACATATTTCGTTAACAGATACACATGCAGTGTCACACAGTAATACGGGCAGACCAGCAGATTTCATTTTGTTTTATTCATTTGGTTTTACATACAAACAAAAATGTTAATGTGTATAATGCCAAAATTTGTGACAAATGTGACATATGTCATATATTTGAATGGTTGTGATTCATTGACTACAGTTAATGTCAGCCCAGCTAATGTTCTAATTTGGGATTTGAACACAGGCTAAAGTATTACAAAGTCTGAGTTATGTAAGATACTTTGAAAATGGCAAAACAAAGGCTGTTTTACAAGAGTTCTGAAATAAAGGATTACTCTAAAAGTGACAAGTTTGATTACATAGAAAGCCTTAAAGTTTGGACAAATGTGGAACAATTAAAGCATCAGGAGTTTATTACATTTGAAAATTGAATTAATTTGACTTACCTGATAAATATTTCTCTTTAGTAAGTTTTTTAACCAGCTAATGATGTAGATATAAATCTTACAATGACAAATTTCACAAACCTATCAGAGTAATTCTCTGACAAACCAAACGTTTAAAGAATTTTGTTAGAAAAACAGTTTTAATCAGTTTATTTAAATGACACTATCCTGAATTATCTTGGAATTCACTCATTTAACAGCATGCATTTAAAATTTTTTGTATTTTTATTTTTATTATTGATTTTAAGCAGTTATCTTCAGTTACAAGAAACAAAATACATTTCAAATGTGCACAATGTAACATAAATCATCCATGAAGTCCATGAAGATATCATTCTTTATAAACCAAATGCATGTCCATAATACATACAAATTCAAGCCCTGCAATGTTTTTTGATATTTATGAATGCAAATACTAGTTTACCTAAGTGATATTTGGGTAGCTACTTTATGGATATACCATTATTATAAAGCCGGACAAACTGTTAGTATTTATATCTATACTAATATCTATACTAATAAAAGGCAAAGCCCTCACTGACTGACTGACTCACTGACTCATCACTAATTCTCCAACTTCCCGTGTAGGTAGAAGGCTGAAATTTGGCAGGCTCATTCCTTACAGCTTACTTACAAAAGTTAAGCAGGTTTCATTTCAAAATTCTACGTGTAACGGTAATAACTGAATCCTACTTACATACATATATACGGCCATAGCTTGCAGCTCGGTCGCCGTGTGAGGCAGAGTTGCGTCACCCATCACCACGACTCCCACGTAGTTGGCTGCCTGCCTATATTGCGTCCCCCATACCCACACCTTCCACGTAATTGAGTGCCTGCCCATATAAGGCCGTCTGTCAGCAGCAGACACGCATGCCGCTACGAGGCATTTGTCATGCCTAAGAAGAATACGATTTTGCGAGATACAAGTTTAGTGAGAAGACGAAAGGTATAAATGAGACTTTTGATCACTTTGTAACGGAGTTAAAATTGCTGGTGAAGGACTGTGCTTATGCAAACGAAGATGAGATGGTCAGGGATAGAATAGTGTTTGGCACAAACTCAGTGAAAGTGCGAGAGAAACTTTTAAGTGCCGGGTCTGAGCTAACATTAAATAAAGCCGTGGACATCGCAAGATCGCATGAGATATTCACGAGATACAAGTTTAATGAGAAGACGCAGGGAATAAACGAGACTTTTGATCACTTTCTAACGGAGTTAAAATTGGTGAAGGACTGTGCTTATGCAAACGAAGATGAGATGGTCAGGGATAGAATAGTGTTTGGCACAAACTCAGCGAAAGTGCGAGAGAAACTTTTAAGTGCCGGGTCTGTGCTAACATTAAATAAAGCCGTGGACATCGCAAGATTGCACGAGATAGCACAACCACAGCTGAGAACCTTCGATGCATGTACTCCGAACAGCTCACGTGAACTGACTGTGAACGCAGTACGCAGATAAAAAGCAAGAGCTCCAAAGAGCGCTGAACAAAAAACATATTACACAACTGACAAGGCAGCAAAAGAATATGAAGCGTGTGACGCATACAAGGATATTCATAAGTACAGCTAATGCAGAAACAAAGTACACGGTGGAAAAAGTCAATGTCCAGTTAAAGGAAGACAGTGTCAAAAATGTGGTAAATTGAACCACTTCGCTAAAGTTTGCAGGACTGGGAAAGGTAAACCCATGCATGCAGTGTGTGATGTCTCAGATAAAGAGTAAGACGAGCTGTTTATTGATGCAGTAAGAAAGGAACAACCCTCTGAAGCTGAACAAGCCTTTGAAGACATATCAATAGGAGAGCAAGGTGTAAAGCTTTAAGTTTAAATTAAGTTCATAGACAAGCTGCCGCTAAATATTCGCAGGCAGATCCACAACTTAATACCGGGAATGCCTATTAAACATTTTAGATTCACGAGTACCGATTTTGGTAGTGAACACTTCAATGAATGAAACCTGTTATCTTTACAACGGTTGACAAACACGAAATGTAACTTGAACACAACACATCCTCCAAATACGAACCTGATTGAAAGAAATAATGATAATCAAATCCTTGATGACAGCAACACTCATAACACTCACAAAACAATTACATTGACAATCATGTTACGTTATTTTTAAAATGTTCTTCTTTAACACACTACTTCTCCGCTGCAAAGCGCGGGTATTTTGCTAGTATTTTATATTCTATTAAAGAAAAAGGCACAAGATTATTAACTTGAATCAAAAACTAAAATTTCTGGTATTGTGAAATCTGTACAGTGCATACCAGTAGCTACTAAAGAAAGGGTTGGAAAAAAGCTCAAAGAAATTTTACAAAATGTAGTAAGTACTAAATAATGAGAGGCAAAATGTCAAAATAGTGGTATCTTACTTTCCAAAAAAAAAATCAGAAGAGCTAATATTCTTACCCCTGTTCTCATGATTCTTTATTGGGAAAAATACCCACTATCACATTCCATAACCACCACATGAAGCCATGATTCATAGGTCATCTTTGATCTTAGCGAGCAGTGGGAGCTCTGTACTCAAACAAAACAACATGAAGTAATTAATAAAAAAAAATCAAATCATGCAATTAACTGTACAGACTCAGAGCCTTAATTTCTCCACTTTCCAATTCAAACAGCAAGGACTCAGTATGTACTTCTCTGGCTTGCTAGATAACTTTGCCAATATCTCTTCGGATCCATTGTTCTCAAATGTTACTCTATTCTGTGTAATAGTATAATAATGTGTAATACACACACCATTCAACATGAGTGTCCAACATAACAAATGTTGGAAAAAACATGGAAGAAAACGCACAGCTAACCAATGACTTATGACAAGAAACACAGAATAAAGAGTGAACAGAGGGTAAAACCGATTGGTTCAGTTGCTGAGTAGATATGTAACAGGCACCATACATCTAAGCATTCTACAGTATAAAGGGCTATTAGCCGTGGAGCTAGCCACAGCTTCATGGCAAGCAAATGTTTTCTCTGACAGGTCTAAACAGGTTGAATTGAAACCAGTCAGGAAACCTTTTACAAATCCTTACATTTCCTTCATACTCTAGTTTATTTTAATTCTGTCATTTAGAAATATTTCAAGACTTGAATGCCAGAGAGAAACTGGATGTTTGTATCTATAAAGGTACTTAAATGGAGATAATTCTGTGGAAGTTGACTTATGCATTTTCATACTAAATTCTGCTCCAAGACGAAGTCTAATTTAAGTTCTGAAACTTGTCCAAACATTTAAAACTTCTTTTTCTACCTTGATTTGTGTACATTGCTTAGCCCTTCCATTAAATTGCAAATGGTAAATAAGAAACAGTTTAAATTCAATACCCAGTCTGGAACAAAATGTCTTCTAGATGATAAATATAAATTGAGGTAGTCTTAAGTAATGGATGCTGAGTATCCATATAAAAAGAAAATATTACAAACAAAAATAAAATGTATTTCTTTGGTAGAAAGAATTTTCTAAAAGAATAAAATCAGTTGCTACAGGGTGATAGCTGAATGTGGCGGTTATTGCCAAATTGAGTAGTTTACTTGTCAGCAAGAAGACAATAAATGCAAATAAGTGACTTGTCAGAAAAGATGCAAGTGGATTTTGCACAATCAAGCAGCCAAATACACCATAAAATGTTTTTTTATATATATAATTTATTCTTTTCAACATTAAGGTATATTAGAGCTAATAATATTGTGGTGAAAAAAGAAACAATGCAGACCTTTTCATATAACAAAAACAATACAGGCAGTCCCCGGGTTACGTACGAGATAGGGGCTGTAGGTTTGTACTTAAGTTGAATTTGTATGTAAGTCGGAACAGGTACATTATTTTAATAAATGCTATTGTTGACCGACTGTAACCAAGTGCTCTGCCAATGAATGATGGAGTTTCACCTCTTTCTGACCTTTTTATTATTTCTACTTTATTTTCAATGGTGATGGTTTTTCTGTTCTTTACTGTATCACCAGCACTTGCATCAGATTTGTGTTTCAAGAACATTCTTGAAGGGTGAAGACAAAAGGTTAAGATGAGCTCTTCTGCACAGCGCTATACAGTACACGCTATTACAGCAGGAAGGCACCCGTCCACACGTCTGAAGTACTGACAAGAGACAACTTCCTGCTATGTGCGTAACAGTACAAGCAGGCTTGCTATTGAGAATGACTGGGGGTGGCGACGGGTTGTTCATCACCAGCCCACCTCACACTCACTTCCACTACAGTGCCTGCAGCGTCCGTCCACCAAGAACGAACACGGTGTGGCCAAATGTGGGTAGTGAATCGCCCAAGCCCAATTCAACAGGCAGCCATCCGAGGCACACTACAATGCTACCTCTGCTGCCCCGTTCACCCTCAATGGCCTCCGTTCAGCCAACAACCGGGGGGGCAGCGAACCATCATCCTACACAAGAGAGATAGTTGTGGCACCGGTGGCTGGACCACGGGTCACCGTTTGCCGCCAGGAGCTGCCCGAGGGACACTACACTGCGCGAGCAGCGAAATCGCCCCCCTCCAGCCACCGCTTGCAGCAGACGGAGCTGCAGTTACTGAGAAGCATGTGTCGCAGCTGCGGCCTCATTCGTAAGTCGTAGGTCGGATGTTCATAACCTGGGGACTACCTGTACTTGTAAATGCTACTATAAATGTTGCTATAATGATACTGTAATGATCACACCACAACATTGCCAAATGTTTCTTCTATTTTTTCATCAAAGTATTAAAACAGCATACAACTCAGAGCCCCTCAACCCCAGATACTTTCTACCCAGCTCCTCCCAACTACATATTTCCCAAGATATCACTCATTTTAGCTACACTTAAGCACACTTTTACACAGAGTTCTTTATTGTCTTAAGAAGCACATCATACCCTCCACAAGATGTGTTTTTTGTGAAAAGACTTTTGGCCTCATGTATAATGCCATGCATAGAATTCACACTAAAACAAGGTGTAGGAACAGAAACAGAAATGTGCATATGCAGAAAAAATTCAGATCCATAAAACTGCGTAAACAAAGTTCCGGGCACTTCCCCTTTATAAATCCCAATGAATGTGAATTTTAGTACACATGCAAACACCTACAGCCCTACTGTGATGCTTTAGAGAATTTGGCATATTTGAATATCCAAATCAATATAAATAGCCACTTCCGTTCAGTGTATTGTTACAAGACAATGGCAAAAGCATGTGGAAAAAAGAAGAATCTAAGTGAATGTGAAATTTAGCTCCTGCTCTGTGAAGAATAGGCAAGGAATATATACTATTTGGTGGCTTCGATCTCAAAATGTCCACTTTAATCTCATAGTTTATTTTGTCATTAAAGTAGAACATCATAAACTTCATCTTACATTGAGGTTTAATTTACTAAAGTTTCTCAAACCCCATTGTAACTAAAGTAGCATGTTAAATGCTTCACATTCTACAGTAAGTGTTCCCCGATCCAGTCTTTAATAGGTATGTTCTTCTTAAATGGGCTTTCTCTTACACCAACAGGAGCACGCAGGCAATGATTGCCACCCAGAATACATTACATTCACCACTCACAAGAACTTCTATTGAATTCTGTGTTTGTGTCCCTGAAAACCAGCTCACAAACCCAACATTTACACATTACTTCAATTAATGGATACTCATTCATACATCAAGCACCTTGGCGCCTCGTCATAACTGCCATAAATGTTCTCTACATTGAATGTAAAGCTGATTTTGCAATTGCTTATTAGAGATATTGTGGCAAGATGTCCTAGGAATTTAATGGTTGTTCTTAGAATCCAGTCATTATCATCTGTAAATACATGCTCTCTTCTATTGAATAGAATTATTTTATTGTCATTGTATGGTACAATGAGATTCCATATGTAAATCCTCCATAAACTAATTTTCCTATATAACAATAAAAAACAATGAAAAATATACAATATGAAAGCACAAATACAATATACATCTACATATAATGCAGATAGTGCAAATGGTTCAAAAAGTCGCTCAGGTTGTGCAATACTACAGTTGTTGTGCAAGTTTACAGTGCGGTAATTGTAATTGTAAGTACAAAATGTTCTATTGGGAGCACTTGATGGACCAATCAAGTCCGTTTATAGCTCTTGGGATGAAACTGTTTCTCAGCATTGCAGTCCAAACTTTCAATTCTGCGTAGTACATGCTGTGCATCCAAAAACTATCATGTCATCCATGTACTCAGATGCCTGAAACTGGTAGCTACATCAAGGGATGAAAATACCGTGATTCCTGCCATCTTGGCTAATGTCTCTTTTGTGGTTGGCAACATAAATCATTCTGTTTTTTATTTTCTCAGTCAGCTTATTTAGGTCTACAGAAATTCTTACTTTCCCATTTGGTTTTATTGTTTCATTTGCCTTTTTCAGAAAACCTTCTAATTACAAAACCAAAGGATAAAGCATGTGTATGGTTAGAATTCAGATCATGGATGGCAGTTTTTGAGACTCAAGGACTGTGTTTCTTATACAGATGTGAGCAACACTGGAGCCCTACAAGGAACAGACTTGTCTCCTATTCACTTCACTCTATACACCTCCGACTACAAGTATAACACCAGGTCATATCAGATTCTCAGATAATTCTGCACTTAATGTAAGACACAGTATAGGAGTCAGGTGGAGAAGTTTCTTGTTTTTTGGTGCAAAGAGAATTCTCTGCAATATAACATCAGTAAAACCAAGGAACTGGTTATTAACTTTCACCGCACCAAAGAGCCTCTATGTCCGGTCACTACTCAGGGAGTGGATGTAGAGGTGGTCCACTCCTACAAGTACTTGGGGGTCCATATCATTGACAAGTTGGACTGGTCTTGGAACACAGAGGAACTATATAAGAAAAGGCAAAGCTGGTTATTTTTTGTTAAGAGACTGCATTCTTTTAATGTAGGAAGTGACATCCTTCACAACTTATAGAACTCAGTGATGGCCAGTGTGATTTACTACACTGTGGAATGCTGGGCGGCTTGTAACATCACTTCAAGAGAGGCCCACCGATTCAACAAGCTAATTAAAAATGCAGGCTCGGTTATAGAACACACTCTGGACCCCCTGGAAGTCGTAGTGAAGCAGAGAATTAAAACAAAACTGTGTGCTATTATGAACAATGCTGCACATCCTTTCTCTGACACACTGAGGACTTTCAGCCAACAAATTTTCAGCAGAAGACAGAGAAGTGTGTCTTGAAATGTTACAGTGGTTCCTTTAAACCAATAGCAATATGTCTGCATAATGCTTCACTGTAACTGTGACAGCCAAGTCAGAAGTTTACTTTTTTTAATTTGCTTTATAGTCATTCTGTTGTGTGTTCAGACCTGTGTGTGTGTATATTTATTTATTTACTTACTTACTTATTTACCTTTATGTATTTGTTTATTTAAAGAGCTTCTGTGAAAAGCAACATTTCCCCCTGAGGACAAATAAAGATCTATTTATCTTATCTATATACACTTGTGAGATTCTTGAAATCTGAAACAAATCACCAAGTAGTTCTTTTGAATTTTTTAAGGCCAAGAGCAACATTATATTCCTATAGATCCTCAAAATTGTTGGTTATGCATAGGAAACAACATCACTCCAGAATATATGCATGACCATTGGAAAGACACATCACCCAAACACAAGAGGCAAATGCATGTGCCAAACAAAAATAAAAGTTTGTGTAACAAAAATATGAAATGTAAATACTCCAAACCACAATGTGCTGCTGGGCATCTTAACCACTGGGGCATTCAGTCTTCATGAATATTAACAATAGAAACTTAGTACTCTGCCAGATACTAACAGTCGGCATGCTACTCAAAGTGGGTGGGCATAACAATACGTATTTAATTGGCATAATACGATTGTAGTCCCATCTAAAATAGACATTTTCCTTTTGCCTGTTGAATCATGTGATTTACTTTTGACTGATTCTAATTTTTGCTAGATAAAATTGTAGCAAAGAATCACTATGAAGGTCAAATGTTTCAAAACACAAAGCCTTTTATAGATTTTGCAGTTCAGCTGGCCAAAAATCAACACTCCAAGCTAAAACAACCAAGACAGCTTCTGAGCAGGTGAGGTATTCACCTTTGAACCCCCATAACATTTGCCAAAAACAGTTTTTTTCAGATGAATTGCTTCAAAAAAAACACTTTTCAATGTCCCTTTCTTTTTTCCAAATAAATACAAGTCTTTATTATGTTTTAGCTTTCTAATGTTGTTAAGTTTATATTCAAAAAGGCTCTCACTATTCAAAATCAAAAGAAGGAGTTTTAAAATAGGTGCATTTATAATAATAACACTTTGTGAAGTGAGTTTTGAAAACTCAAGTACGCTTCTTCATTATGTCCAACATTTTTGTAGGGCCTATTTTTTGATTGGTGCTTTTTTTTAGTTTTGTTTTTTTTAGTTGTGTGTTGACATTCACAGTTGGGTTATGATCTTGTTTTGTTTTTAATTTTTCATCATTCAAACATTTTGAATTTGGTGTTAAAATAATTTTATATTGTTTGGACACCATACATGTTTTTCATGAGCATATCCATTTCTTGACCTTTTGTTGTATGGCAACAAACCAGAAATAAGGGGTACATGGTGTCTGTTCGAGATTGTAAATAAATCCCTAAAAGGTTTGCATTTTACTGTACTCTTTGTTTGTCTCATGCAAACAATTTTTTGGCTATGTTTTTGGACTTTGATTGTTTGGATTTACAGTAGTATAGGCTTGGTGAAAGATAGGACTGACTTTTGCTTTATGGCAGGTTGACTCAAAAGGCAGGTTTTCAGGCCTGTGTAGGCACAAACATGTACAATGGCTTTAAATGTCTGAAAGCATTTAGGCATTTAAACTTTTGACTACATCTCATTTCTTTGTCAGTATCATTTAAAAAAGTGCATCCATTATCAAAGTTGGTAAAAGTACATTAAAGTTTTCCACTATAATAATAAGTATGGTCATGACATGAGACAGTTGCTAGGCAAATGCATAGGCATGCATACTGTGACAAATACAAATTTCATAGAGAAAATGTCGCCTGGTTTCATATTCAAAAATGTGTGAATAATTTTTTTCTGTTTTGTTGTTATTTCTTAACTTAAGGAATTGAACCCTGAACTGAGTACTGTACAGGCTTCTAGAAGAAGAGATTGAGAGTTGTGTTTCATTTTTATTTGGTGGTTCCTATCTAGCTAGACATCTGAATGGTGTCAGCTATTCTAGTTCATGGGAGGTGTGTGTGTCACCTGGCATGTGTTTCTGTTGTGGCTGGCGGCCAGGTCCCATGCCCGGCCGGGACGCCCCTTCTACATATGTTCAGGGGGAGCAACCATGGGGGTCTCAGTACCTCCCCCGGGATGCTTGGTAGAGTTCCATGGGAGATGGAGTTCTTCACAACCCTGTGGGGATCTGGGATGGCCGCCAGGGGGTGCTGCACAGATCCCGGAGCCAGCCTGGACAACTCTACAGTCCTGCCCATCAGTGCAATCAGGAACAGGTTATCAAGCAACTGGAGTACTTCCGGGTGGGCTGTAAAAAGGACCAGCATCCACCACTAAGGGCCAGAATCGGAAGGAAGAGGACAAGGTTGCGAGGGAGGAGTGGCGGTTCGAGGAGGGAGTGTTGTGATTGATTTGAAGTGCTTTTGGGACTGTGTTGTGGCTGGGGGGTTCACGGGGAAAATGTGCCCTCCAGCTGAAGAAAAATAAAGTCTTCTTGTGTTTTTACACGTGCCTCTGTCTGAGTCTGTGCCAGGTCGGGCACTATATAGTGCATTTTATCACACTGATCATGGACTTCTGAACATGTTGATGCACACATGCTTCTTTAGTTTATTTTATTTATGATTTTATACATAATATAATATTTTGTAGTTATTGCCTGTCCTGTGTCTGATTCTATAGAAAAGTATATTGTTAAAGTTGATGATGTGCATATATACAAAGAGAATCATTAGCATATATGAAAATAAGAATTATGTCATACTGCACATTATTATAGCAAGGGTTAAATCACAAAAAGGCCTGTGCCTGTATATTTTTTATTCTTCTTAGTAAGCTGGAAACCACCAACATTTCATGAGTGAAGGTCAGGTACAGTATATAGAGAGAGACTGACAGGCAAACCCCCTGCCCCCCGACACACACACACTTTTTTCCAGGTGGCAAACGTGAGCTGAGGATTAGAGATAATGGTGGCAGGAACTGGACGGGTTCAAGCTGGGGAGAGGGCCTGCCAGGTGGCAATGATGGACAAGATTTAATGCTACACTCATTAGGCTGGGAAATATTGGTGGAACTAATTAGAGGCAGGACCAAGACAACGGGAAATTGGGTCAGATAGGAGTGTCAAATGAGCTGAGTTTTGTAAACTTTTCAAAAGGACTGTAATAAATGAAAGGTAGCGAGTTGCTAATTGCTTATTTCATTTGAATTGAGACCATGAGTACATCACGCAGTAAAGCTTGATTCTGCCTGCACATCTTGTGGACTCCAAGGGCCTTCTTTGAGCATCATGTTTCTGCCACAACAATTTATGTCTTCTTAGTGTGCTGGGTCAGTACTAACTGAAAACTGCCTCTGTAGGGTCAGTACAATAGGTCAGTTCCCACACTTAATAGCTGAGATTTTTATTCTTGTTGTATCTACACAGCTGGTTGTCTATAAATTATATACAAGCTGCTTTGATCCTTGAAAATGCTTTGATCCTAGAAAAACTCAAAATAATACTGCAGTTTTATTCCCCAATAAAGATTAACTGCCCATTTGTGAATTACAAATTCTGAACCATGTTTGTGTCAAAGTGTAAATTCAGTATCTGACTCTCAAATAATAACTAATTAAAAGATTTCTTATGAATCTCATGCCTTGGCTCTTCACTTATATCAGTTGAAATAGTTGTATTGACTGCAGAGGAAGGACTTTATGAAGAAAGGCCATGGACAATGGATGTGTTCAAAATTAACAAAGCAAAAGTCAAAAATGGGAGTCAAGAGATTGATCATCAATGCCACTAACTCTAAACCACCAAACAAGTCTTAGTCTCAAACAGAGTTCTAATGCCAGGGGTTAAAATAGAGTGACACAAAATCACTGTTTTACCTAAATCAGGATCAGGGATATACAGTGAACTTTTATACTGCCATGTGTTGATGTCACTCATCACACATTATCAATGAATTACAGGATAATTTCCGTAGCCACAAAAAACAGACAAAAAAATAAAATGATGGTATCCAAGACAAAAATTTCAATGTAAAAATAATTCAATGGATGATCTACAGCACAACATGGATAGCAAAATTTGAGTTATCTAGTTCAGAAAAATCCCGAAAGACATATTATATGTTTATATGTTACAGAAAACCTATGAAAAATTAAATAAGAATGCCAATCACAACAACAATAATATCAGTATTCCAGCAAACATAAAAATGCTTATTTTTTGTCTTTTTCTATTCACTCATCTTGTATTATGAAACTAAATTCTCTTTCATTGCTACCTTTGCTTTACTTGTAAACATGCCATGCTTACAGTTTTGTTTATGCATATGTAGCATCTCCATTTTACACAAAGAAGCATCCATTAGCAGGAGAATTTGGTATTATGCTCCATTGCCTCTTTAACAGCAACTTCTATTTCACTGTCTTTGGATTTGTTTGACTATGGTAACAGTTTTCATATTACTAAATTGTTGCTTTATTTTTATAGATTTGTTCATGCTTTTACTGCCTGCCATACTCCTAACTTCCTGCCTATTTTTAAATTTGCCTTTATTTGCTATTTCAGATTCAGTTGATGCCCATTTGAATATGTGTTTCATATAATACTAACTACATTATCTGCCAAAGACAAGTAATAAAATTAATTTTAAAATATTTGATATTAATTGCCTTAGTTATATCTTCAGTGTTCCTCTTATGCCTATGCTCAGTATTCATGTGTGTCTCAACTTCTCTTGCCTGGTACTATCTCTCTTGATTGCAGTCACATAAAGCCTGCTTCTACGACCGTTTCATTTCAAGGCACCTTGCTCACCTCTTTTTGACTGTCAAAAATGGTAGACAGGTACCTGTTAACCAAAAGATTGTTCATATACTTGAGAATACTTCCCATCTTTGTAGGCACCTTTGGTTGTTTTTCATTAGTATTATCAATCTAACATCGCTTATAACACATTCGTTATGTTGTGCTGTCACTGAAATGCTCCATTTTAATAATCACAATGAGGAATTAATTTTTGTACACATATTATATCATGCCATTATTTTTCCACTGAGGCACCAAAGTAAAACTCATCAATTAGGCCAAAACCAAACTGACCAATCAGATTGTTTGGAGGGACTGGACAGACAGACAGACAGGCAAACAGACAGATAGACAGACACACACACACTCAGACAGTCACATTTTCTTATGTATGCATAGTTGAACAGGATTATTTATTTGAAACTTTAGAAAACGTTTTGTCTTTCTTGTAAAAGAAACAACCTGTTGGTTGTGAAAATAAAAGGAAGAAGTCATAGCTTTTTCAGTATGTCGTAGCCATTTATTAATATCACCTTTCAGAAAGTAATCACTGACCACACCAAATTCCTGAACACATTCTAGCCATTACCTACATTTTATTCTGTTTTCTTTCTTTCTTTCTTTTTATGGTAGGCAAAATGGACTTTACTGGAACTAATGTACCAATTAGATAATACAGTGTGATGCATAATAAAGTAGCTCAAATTCTTTGACATTAAGAGTTGTATTAGTATTAAAGTAATATTATGTTACACCTGAAAAGTTATTTTTTATGTGATTATTATTAGAGTGCATTAATAAAAAATGCTAATATCAAAGGCTGAAGTAAAAATGGTTTGCACTGCAAAGTTCTGGGCAGCTTAATAGTATGTCTGTTGTGATACTTACAAGGACTCATTTATGACCTGAAATGTTGATAACAATCTCTGGGGTATAACAGAAAGTGTTGTAAAATGCAGCAAAGAAAGGGTTGAAAAAGCTTTAAAAATAAACTAAACCTTGAATAGGCAGGTGTACTCAAATTCAAAAGACAGGTTTTCAGGCCTGTGTATGCCCAAAAGTGTATAATGGCTTTAAATGTTCAAAAATGCTTTCAAATGTCCGAAAAACACAAACATGCCCTCCGAGGGAGAGGAAAACCATGAAAACGTCTGGCTTGCTAGACAAACACAAAAACTATTTTTTTTTAATTCAAATAATTTATTAAATAAGCAAAAGAAAAACAGAAAATGGCAAAACAATGCAAAAAGGAAGCAAAACGCCCTGGTTAACAAGTGTAATGTGTAAGACAGAAACCAAAAGCAACCCAAAAAAACAAAGTAAACAAAACAATAAATAAATAAATAGATCCAAGTATAGTAATAGATATGCAATCTGCAAGTCAATAAACCCCTGATGGAACCATCTCTTCAATCTCTTAAAAAGATATGTATTTTTTGGTTTCTGTGCACTGCTCACTGAGCGGATAGTATGCCACTTTTTACCAGTTGCTGTATTGTGCATTTTGCAGAAGCACTCACAACAGAATATTGTTGTTTGAATCCTTTACATGCTGGTTTAACTTAATGAAACTTGTATGAACATACAGCCAAAATACACGGTTCCAATAAATATAGCATGCACAGATGCAGTAACAGAAACAAAAGTTGGAACTTCTTATACTATACCTTCACCTAACTACATTTGCAAATTTCATCACATTTTAAAATATATTTTTATGTTCATATAAATAAATTTTATTTTGTTAACACATTGAAATTATTGCTATAAGAGTTGATATTTCCTTCAATATGATGTGGTCGAATAAAACACTGTACGTTCCCAGGGGAAAATGTTGGGGCACCAACCTGGTTGTCTCTGTTTAATAAAGTCAAAACAACAAAACAAAAAGGTGTTGCTATGCGTGCAACTATAAGAATACAATAAAAATAGTAAGACAAGTAAGATGATTTTCTCCCACTCTTTATTAGGCTTTGGGGAGCTCCCCTCTATGGTGCAGTTCGTTCAGAACTGACCACCTCTTACTGGCAGCAGAATACTTTAAGGGCGAGAGAGAACTGCCCTCACTGGATGTCTTCTTGGTTCTGGGAAGGGAAAAGAAGAGGAGAAGGTTAGCGAGAGTGCCCCTTCCCAGCCTGGAGGTAATAACTGCTTCAGATGAGCCCAGAGAGTGATCCATAGATGCGCATGTGTGACAATGTACAGCATCAATGAAAAAATCAACATTAAAACTAGATATTCTCAGTTGGTTTATTGTGTATTTAAAGAAATACAAAAACTTTTCCTGAAGAGAAATCAGAGCTTCATTCATTTCTCTTGTTGTTTCCAGTTCACGTCCCCATAAAGAGCAGCTTTCTCCTATTCAAAGCAATATTCTAGCTGCATAGGTAGGTGGTGTCTCTACAACATTCTATGCTTTTTTAACCTTTTACTAGAGTACAAACAAGTGGCCTGAATGCTTAGCAACACAACCTTAAAATGTATTATCAAGTTTGAACACAATCATAAAAACCACTAACCATTGTAATCAAATAAAAATCACTTGAATCTACAGTTACACTGGTGACTTCATTTGCTCTGAGGTGATATCCATACCACCACCTAGAAAACAACTGAAAACATTGATTGAGTATTGAGATCTTAACATAGTATGGAGAGAAAAGATGAAGTTTATTGTTTTTAGAAAATACAAAAACACAAGGAAGAGAATTGGGGAATCACAAAGGTACAACCTGTATATTGAGCAAAAGGAAAAAAGAGTAAATAACAAAAATTATTTCACAGGTCATGAAAATAACAGAATTCTTCTTTAAAGGAAAAAGATTGCCCATGTTGTGTCTGTTGTCTCCGTCAAATGTGGGCTCAATTAATGAACGGCAACTTCTGGTTTAGATGTTCTTTATACTTGGTTTGAAGTGGAAGGGGAAGGGTTTCTGGGTTGTGAGCAGAGGAAGTGGCATCACTCTAGTGATGGATCTCACCTGGAGGTAAAATAGGGGAAGATGTTACAAGACAGCTCGGAATGGTATTGCCCATATTGTAGCCATGTAGTTGTCCCCTCCTCTCTGTGTCTGACTCTGCCAGGGTCTGGTGATTATATTTTTTGGAATTATTAATAACAACCAGTAAACTTACAACACTTTTGTGTACACAAACACTCAGTCCTCTTGAACTCTACTGCATGCACAAGTATAATTAACTATGCGCTATTCCAAATACAGAGAATTTCACTAATCCCCTACAATCCTTGATACTTTTTAGGAAAGTTGTTCACCAAAAGTATTTTCTTTTGAATAGGAAACAGCAAAAAAGTTTTAAAACTGTCAGCTTTGGCTTTTTTTAAAATTGAATTTCCCATGTACAGTATATATTATCTAAACTAAGGTCAGAAAGGAATCTATAAGAATCAGAATATGAACATTCTATATTATGTCAAATTTTTAAAAAGTGCAAAATCTCTCTTAGAGGATATATCCAAACGTTTTTGGAAACATGGCAAGAAAACATTAATATAATTTTAGATTAAGCATGCTTGGACCTGTGATTGACTAACTTAAGCTATTTTTCTATTTTTAAAAATTTTGATGGGTTTTTCTGCTTATGTCTTTCTTCTGCTTCTGTTTCTTTTGTGTGGGGGCTCAGTCTTTTTTTCTCTCTGTAATTCTAATTTTCTTTTGATTTCTCTGGATTCATTTTGAAGTTAATTGTATCTGTTATGTTATTATTACTTTGATTGAGTAGAAAATCATTGTAATAGTCTGCTTTTCACAAATAAACAAAGTAAATCATAATATGATACCTGTTGAACCAATAGGACTAGTTTTAGTACCTGGGTCATCAATTTTAAAGCTTGATCCTGTTTGACGCACTTGCCATCTCTTCAAGAAAGGATGTTCTGGAGGTGAATTATTTCACAATATACGAGATAGCTAAAGCACATATATTTGGAACATTGTGAGCATACAATTGAATATCTGATGTATGACTTATGAAGCTGAAATAAACTGATATTTTTTCATGAACCTTTTGATATTGTTTACGGTTTGTTCACCCTTGAAGAATCAGAAACGTTTTCTCAGTCTTTACTACAAAGAACACAGGCCTTTAAACCCATTGATAAAAACATAATTTTTCAATGGTGTTTTCCTTTAATAATGTGGTTTTCACTTGTGAAGTTGTTTGTGAAAGAAGGTACTATGGTACATCAAGACTTCCGCATTGCAACTTTTGTGATGTCTTCTGTACAGCAAGGACATCTGCCTTTATTAGTAATACAATATTGTCTTTCTAAATGAAATCTGGTGCTTCTTAACCCCTGCCGATTAAGCTCTCAATGCAGGAAAAAGTAATTACATTTTCATATTTGAAAAAATGACAACACAAATAAAGGTTATCTGAATTACACATTTTTTTCTAGAATTTTCTACTTTGGTATATCAAACATTTTAAATCTCGTTTAAAATAAATCTGAAAATAATAATAGTATGCTGCTATCACAATACAATCTCTGACCTTTGTTTTTGTTTACTACCTTGAAAAGGTTTGCTCTTTGAAAACTACTATAGACAAAAAGGCAGATAACACATTGACCTTCACATCAGCATGTGTAGTGTCACTCCTCTCATCATCAGACTTGCTTCCATGCATTAGCAAGTAACAGTCAAGCTGCGGTATAAGAATTAAGGAATTACCTGCTCAGAGAACAACCAACCTGTTAACATGTTGTAAGTATGCCTTCCTGCTGTTGTTGATTGATAAGTAAGCATCACACCGCAGAAACTGATTAACACAATTTCCAACTCTTTAAGCACATTTTAAACCTCCCAACAATCCTCTTACAAAAACAGCAGACATCAATCATACAGTAACACCTGCTTTTCATGATATGATCCTGGGCCAACACTACAGTAAATACTTTCTGAAGGAGTATATGAAAAGGAGAGGATAGAGTAATAAGTTACCGCAGACCAGATTTTCAAACCCGTCTATAGAATCTAAATTTGTTATACAAAACGGATGGAAAAATAGGTAGTTAATTTCATAGCTTGTAATTCTGCAGAAGCCAGTCTTTCATGTTTCTAACAGCTATAAATTATAATTCAGGTAGAAAGAACAGGTCAGAAAACAAAGGAAAAAAAGTCTTTTTCACGTCTTCTACAACAGCAGCAGTTTAAAGCATTTAAATAGAAGATTAACACCCACTTCAGGGACAATTAAATTTGAATCCTACCGCTATATTCCCTTACATCTTTAAAAAGGTAAACTTTATTGTTCTTGAACATGCATTCATTTTGCAGTATGCTATACTAGAAACTGTTTCAGTTTTAATTTCCTTCACATCATGTCGAAAGATTTTTAGATAAAAAGTTGTCCTTTTATCCAAGCTAACAGCTTTACATCTCCAACCCTACAACTGCAAAAGACTTAAGGTGACCTCTCACCAGGCAGCTCACTGTGTATCTTGTTAATTGGATCTATGACTGTTTCTTCTAGCCTGTCTAAGCATATGTGACATGTTTGGTAATTCCAAAAGCCTCACATATTATTGATGGAAAAGAGTACAGCAAATCAGCTTTGTAACAGATAGAATAAACTTTTGTGCCATGCAGTGTAGTGTAAATTGAAAGTGAACAATTCGTAAATTCAGTATTTGAGATATTATAGCAAGAGATAAGTCTATGGCACTTCATGTCACAAAGATGATTCTCCTCTTCTCAAATTGAGGTTGCTGTACTAGCACTTAAACTAGTGTCTTTTTTGGATGCTTTGTATGATACACGAATACGAGAAAGAAAACAAAATAATGAAGAAAAGAGAGAAAGAGCCACCATCAGTATACCCAATCACCCAATGTGATAACTAGCTCTTTTTAGTGAGTAGGGAGAAGATACCTTATGTTTGCACATCAACTACAAAGTTGTTTGATAAATAGTAAATAGCAATGTTCTTACTTTGCACTTCTCTTTGTTTTTGAAATCTGAGCAAGTGTACTGGAAAACAGCCTTTAATATACTTCTTGAAATGATAAACTTGTAGTAATACAGTACACTTTATAACTGATAATGCTAATGCTATTTTACAGTATTTTTGTGGCATCACTCATTGACATTTTGTTGTTTCTTTTCAAGAATATTATAACAATTTTGATTAAAATAGGTCACTCATTCTAATAAGCTCTTCCATACAATTCACCTAGACTGTCAGAAGTAACATCAAGTCTCCAAAATAATTCTTAGCAATTTATTCCATGTGGTTGTGGTTATTTGTCTGAAGGAAAATTTTCAAATATTTGTGTGATAATCTGCCTTTTTCAACCTTGTCCTGTTTTCATATGCACATTGCCATTTTGTGTTGTTTTGTGAGACTACAGTCATGTACTTTACATTTGACATACCTGTTGCCAATCATGTGACATGGAGGACACATGGCATGCTGTGTCATCAGGCTCACCTGCAGAGATGGTGGTGGCACAATTAGTAGTCTAGATTAGGGTGATTTCAAAGCACTCATGGAAACTTTGCATTTAGCAGACTTTAGTTAGAGCAAGTTCTTTCTAGTATGGTATTGCCTTTTTGGAAATTTTCTTTATTCTTCTTTTTGATATTCATTTTGGCTAAGATGCTTTTTTATGCTTTTCATCTCTGGGTTCTTTTCACTCTTTAACACTGGAATCCCTGAAGCCTACGAAAAACGTGTAATCCCAGCCCACCTTAAATTCCATCACACTTCTCCATCAGGGTCCTTTGTTTTGTAAATGTGTCGATCAGCACAAACAGCAAGCAAGATATCGGGTTGAGCAGCTCACTACTCAAAATGGATGCAATCGTAATCGATCCAGGAACCTCTCAATTAACGAGTCAGCAGTTCTTACCACTGCACCACCCAAGCGGTTGTGTCAGTGTTGTACCATAACATGATTACATTTTCTACAGTTACATTCTTGAATAAAAGCACACTTGTTTTCTTATATTTGTACCTTTTGTGAAAGTGTTTATTTGATATTTGGACTTCGGTCTTCACACATTATACTGTACACTTCATGCCTACATTCTGTGAATTATTACTAAAATATGAAAACATTTATTTTTTAGTTATGTGTTCAACAATTCTTGGCTCACATTTCATCCTACATTCACATAGATTGTTGTAGACACGGAACACACATGAAATGTATGTATTCCAAATGACAATATATTATTTACCTTATAAAACTCCAGGCACCTCACACCAACATAAACAAGACTTGAGCTGGGAGAATCTTCTCTGTGACTTGAGCTACATTTGTGAGGGTTTGTGTGTAGTGGGGGGTGAATAGCTGGTTGCTTGCTGCTTGTGCTGTTTTGTTTTGTGACACATTTACAAAACAAAGCACACTGATGGAGAGGTGGGAAGGAATTTAAGGTGGGCCAGGGTTACGAGTTTTTTCGTAGTCTTCATGGATTCTAGTGTTAATGACCTAGTCGTATTTTTTGGTGTCTTATTACAGTTCTATGATTTATGATTACTTTTTTTAAAAATAAGAGAAATGCCACACTATACATAGTGGTGGGGGTTCATTCACATTTTAAAAGATAGACTTATTTACAATTTGAGAAAAACTGTTTATATTCAGATTTTATAATATTTTTTAGTATTATTAGAATATAATATTTTTACCAATATGTTTTCTAATTTTAAAATCCATCTCTAAAACACATTCATACTGTTTGGTTTTGTTATTTGGGGCACAAAAAAAAAATCAACACCAAAATAAAGCCCCCTTCGCAGTTGGTGGGTACAGGTGAGAAGTATAGTTAGAACAGCCAAATACTTTGCAAGAAAGTCTTACACATTATGTGGTTAAGTAGGCAATTGTTTGTTAGGGACTCATCTTCCACTTGGTCATGCACAATGGAAATGGAAAAAGGAAAAGTTTATTTTGTCCAGTTTGTTATTGCCTCTTTTTTGCTATCATTCATGCCCTCTGTGTTTGGTTACATAAAACAATTTATTTAAATACATTTTAAATTTTTGCTACAATATTTTAATATGAGGGTTGTAATGTTGTTCTGTAGTGGTAAGGTCCTAAGGTGACACTATTTTCCCTTTTAGACTGTTTAGTATGTAGGTCATTTAAATTCTCATACCCTTACCACACTTTCAGGGCTGACTGGAATCGTTTACTTATGCAACCCCAGACAATTTTATAGATTACCAAAACATACTGGAGAAAAATTTAGGTATTTATTCATGCATTACAGATCACTAGCCATGGCTCCTGTCAAAGACAGGCAATAGAATAAAAATATTTGCTATCTCTTGCACTGCATGAACCTTCAGTGACTTTCCTGTGTATTTCTTTGTCTGAAACAGTCTTCACCAGCGTTCCCTTTCTTGGGTGTGTTCCCATCAAACCTGCTTCTGAGCCTCAATCATTACTTTCGAGGCACCTCTCTTGTCTTCAGTCAGGTTTTATACTTTCTGTCTTTGAAGGTGACTCTCTCACTGTACACCTTTACTTCTTCTCTCACCTTAATAAAGCCAACTTGATCGATCACACCAAAGCCAAACTATCCAATAAGATTGCTCTGAGGGACTGGACACAAATACCTTGGTGTTTTATTATATTGTACAAATGCCCAAAATGGCAGAGTACAATGAGTGTGACAAAATACCAATGCAATCTGGTCCATCTTAAGCCTTCAATGTACTTAGATTACCAAGGACCTCATGCATAATGGCGTGTGAAGAACTCACACTATAACATGGTGTATGGACAAAAGTGGAAATGTGCATACGCACAAAAAAAAAACCAGATTCATAAATCTGTGTGAACGCCAACTTCCACGTTCTTCCGCTGCATAAATCCCGGTCAGCGTGAACAGTAATGCATGTGCACGCACCCGCTGTCCCGCCCTGTCTTATCCCAGAATTATGCCTCTTTGAATATGCAAATCAATATAAATAGCCCTTAAGCTCAGCGTTCTGTGAAAAGGCAATGGCAAAAACATGGCGGGAAATAGAAGAATTTCAGCGAATACCAAGTGGAGGCAAGGAAAAACGTACTATTTGTTGGTTTAAACAGTGGTATAAACAACAAAAGGAAGTTGATCGAGTGACATAGAGTGTTGGAGAAGCTTGAAAGCTCAAGTTCACAAATTTGCACAGTGGCCGAAATAAAAAAGAAGTTGTCAGATATCAGAGTCGCCGTGAAAAGGTGAGCCGTAGCCCACCGTCTGAGTGTTATATGAAAGCTTATCAGGGTACAGAGAAAAAAAAATAGGCACACAGGGTGAAAAAAGCACAAAATGTCAACTTTAATCTCAAAATTTCCATATCTCAAATATTTGTAGTTATGTATTTTATTACTACAAGTGTTTTTAATGCTCTATCTGTTGGAACGCAAATGCAATGCATGTTATTAATACATGCATTAGGAAGGAGGAAGGAAGGATTTTTCCAGTATAATGAAATTCTCAAAGCTACAACTGTAAACAGTACAAGTACATTAAACAAGGATGAAAAAATAGTGTAAAAAGCACAAATCCTATGACAAATAAATATAATAAATAAATAAGAGACAGGAAATTATTATTCACTAAAGTATCATTATATGTATTGGAGGAAAAACAGGGGTTCTATGAGTTCTTAAAATTTTAAATTCTGATGGTGCAGAATTACTTTTAATGCTCTTGTATCACCTTCCAGAGGGCAGTAGTGTAAACAGTAAATGGCCAGGATGGGAAGGGTCTTTAATGATTTTAACGGTTCTGTGGAGGCATTGGGCACTGGAGGTATCTTCCAGGGAGGGCAGAGAGAAGCAAATGATTTTCTCTGCCATGTATATTACCCTCTGCAGAGCTTTCCTGTCTGCTGCTGTATAGCCAGCATTCCATGTTAAAATACAGTATGTTAAAACACTCTCGATGGATGAGTGGTAGAAAGTCAACAGCAGCTTTTTCTTCAGTCCCACTTTACAGAGAAATCTCTGGAAATGCAGTCGATACTGGGACTTTTTGTCCACTGCCAGAGTGTTTGCTGTCCAAGACAGGTCCTCAGAAATGTAAGTTCCTAGGAACTTAAAGGATGTGACCTTCTCCAGTTGGTCCCTGTTAATGTATAGAGGGGCTGGCTCTGCTCTGTGCCTCCTGAAGTCAATGATCATCTCTTTAGTTTTGCAGGTGTTGAGTGAGAGATTATGCCTGGAGCACCACACCGACACCTTCTGCACCTTGTCTCTGTATGCTGACTCATCATCACCAGTTATGAGACCTACCACAGTGGAATAATTAGCGAACTTGATGATAGTGTTGCTGGAGTAATTAGATGTAAAGTCATTAGTGTACAGGGCATAGAGAAGTGGGCTCAGTACACAGCCCTGAGGGGAGCTAAGTGTGAGGGTGGAGGAGCTGTGGTGGCCAATTCTAACAGTTTGTAGGCAGCCAGTGAGGAAATCCTTTATCCAAGTGCAGAAGGAGGGTGGAAGTTCAGGTTATACAGCTTATTGATTAGTATGCTAGGGATGATTTTATTAAACGCTGAGCTGTCATCGACAAATAGCATCCTTACATAGGTCTCTGAGTGTTGTAGATGGTTTATCATTTTATGGAGGGCTGTATTGATGGCATCTTCCGTGAATCTATTTGATCTATAAGCAAACTGGTGAGGGTCGAAGGTGGAAGGGAGGCTGGCTGTAATGTGCTGCAAGTCTTTCAAAACATGTTATAACTGTTGACGTTAATGCAATCAGTCTGTAATCATTAAGGTTATTGATGACTAACTATTTTAGGGACAGGGATGATAGTACCCAATTTCAGACAGGGGGAATGGTGGCGTGCATCAGTGGCAGATTAAACAACTTAGTATGGACTCTTGCTAACTGGTCAGCACAAACTTTAAGTACCATGCCAAGTATGCCATCTGGTTCAGCAGCTTTCTTCGAGTTCACTGTCTTGAGCACCCTTCTCACTTGAAGTTCCTGAAAAGTGAGTATGTTGCAGCTGGGAGTTGGCAGGGGCATAGTGTCAGTGTGAAGAAGAAAAGTCTCAACAGAAACTAAACCTCACAGGTCACCCATGGTTTTTAGTTAGGGTAAACCAGTTTGAGTTTATCCACTGTAACCACATCAGTGCAGAACATAATATAGCCTAGTACAGTTTCAGTGTGCTCCTCTAAGTCTAATAGTTCAAAAATGGACCATGCTGTGTTTTAAAAATAGTCCTACAGCTGCACAAGGGCTCCCTAAGGCTAAATTTTGATGGTTTTTAAGGATGGCTCGATTTTCCTCCGGAGGGGTGTGTATATTGGGATAAGGAGCAGTGAGAGATGGTCAGTGAAGCTCAGATGTGGGAGAAATAGGGCTCTGTAAGCATGCTTTAGGTTGGAATAAACACAATCCAGCGTGTTCTTCCTCCTGGTGGAGCACTGTACATATTGCACAAATTTCTGGAGTTCAGTCTTTAGACGTGGTTCATTAAAATCACCAGCCTTAATGTGTACACCGTCGGGATAAGCCTGTTGATGCTTGTTGATCACATACATACAAAGAACACTCCAAATGATGCACACTGCAAGGTTAATGCTGAGATCTATGTTATTTACTTAGATTTTAGCCTGTCTTTGATGGGTAGCACAACTAGTTTATTCACTTTCTCTTAAAAATTAATTACCTATAATGTATTTTCAGCTAGTTAATTATTAGTTGGGATATACATTTCATCCTATACTGTAGGCAAAGGTGGAGAGAAAAAATTAGGAAATGTTTAAATATTAAAATAACCTTCTAAGATTTTAAAATGGCTGCTGAATTTTTTTTTAATAAATAGCACAAGTAAATTACCTGGTGAAAACTGAGACCTTGCCTTGAAACCTCAGCTAAGATTAATGTTTTTATAAACAGAGAATATTGTATTAATCAATTTCTGTTACAATGCATGCGTTTTATATTATCCCTCAAACAGTAAATTGGAAAAGACTGCAAAAGATTTTCTTACAAAGATCTGAATATTTTGGACTTTAACATGAAATGAGCATGCAGAAAAGAGGAAATTAGGTGGGCTTTATACTAGAATGGGGTAAATGAAGTCTTGTTGTACTGAGGCAGCTAGAATCCGATTGTCAGTATTGATTTGAATGCAGTCATCTCACCGCTCATATCAGCTCCTTCTGGACAGTGCTTTTAGATGAGTAAAGGGGCAGCAAAAGTCCAAAGTATCAATAAGGTGAAGAGATAGCAAGTAAACAAGACAGTTGAATGGTTCAGAAAGCAGCACAGATTGAAAATAGACAGGTGATGAGCCAAGGGAGTTGGTGTTTATTTTATGTGCATCTGCACTTAGCTGAGGTATCAGAAACATCTTTCATCTGTTACACACTCTATAAACAATTTCAGACAGTTGGTTTTTTATAAATAAATATATATATATATATATATATATATATATATATATATATATATATAAAATCATTTGATGTTTTCATAGGACATCCTGTTTGCCTTTAGCACTTTTATGTTCAGCCTTGTTTAACTCACTTCAGTAAAAATGCCCAGATTGTCGAGGCTATATTTTCTGCATTCTGGATTATAATTTCATGTTTTGTTTTTGTATTTCAACTCATTAATTGAAAATTAAAATAGAACATTGTTTTAATGCTGTATAAAACCAAATCATTCAGTAGTGCTTCACCTCAGGTCAGTCTATAGTATGTTTTAACACTGAAAAAATACAGAAACAGTAATACGTCAATCTTATGCATAAATGAATAACTGTCAGCAAGCATTCCACATCTGAGAGGGCACCCATTGCTCTAATTTAATAAACATTTTGCAGTTTATATAAATTCAATAATGTAATTGGATACTTGCAGAGCTGGACATATGGGGGTAAATGTGACAAGATTAAAATACACTACATAGCCAAAAGTACATGGACACTCCTCCACATTGCTGAGTTCAGGTGTTTCTACTGCACCCATTATTAATAGATGTATCAAGCAGTCTCCATTGACAAACATTGGTAGTAGAATGGGTCATACACAAGAGCCCAGTGACTTCATATGTGGCACTGTCATAGGATGGCACATGTCAGTACATTAAATTTCTGCTCTGCTCAACTGTTTAGAGCTGTTATCGTGATGTGGAACTATCTAGAAGCAACACATACCCTGTAAAAAAAATCTTTTCAATCCTTTGTGGAATCACTCACAACTGTGTGCCAGATTGGCTGTGGAAGCAACATCAGCACAAGGATGTATGTTGGGAGCTTCATGAAATGGGTTTCCAAGGCCGAGTAGCTGCACACAAGCTATAACAAATGTTGGGTGGAGTGGTGTAAAGCATGCTGCTGTTGACCCCTGGGACAATGGAAGCATGTTCTCTGGAGTGACGAATCAAGCTTCACTATCTGGCTGTTTGATGGATGAATCTGGGTTTGGCAGATGCCAGGAGAATGCTATCTTCCAGACTGCATAGTGCCTACTGGAAAGTTTGGAGAAGAAGGGATAATGGTCTGGGACTGTCTTTCAGAATCTGGGCTAGGCCTCTTCCAGTGAAGATTACTTGTAAGGGAAATATCCTTCTGTTATTATTTCTGTGTAACCAAGACTCCCATTTGCCAACACATTTACCATTTAGATGATGAGATAATATGACATTTAATGTTTTACTGTGTTTTATATAATGATAAAATACAGCAAAGACTTTATAAATATTTTGGGATCTCGATATTTCAGCAAATATAGTGGTATATACACTGGGCTATACTAATTATCTTTATATTGATTTGTTCAGAAAGTTAACTCTTACAGCTGTTTATACAAACAATCCTAGCTTATTTAAAATCATTGCTCCTGCATATTAGTCAGTTGGCACAGAGAACTCAGCTGTTAACATGCAGGCTCCTTTGATTTCAATGTTAAATAAAGGATGTCCAATTCCCGAAACATAAATTTGCTGGCTGTTAAGATAATGTCCGTAACGTCACTGTTAAAACTACAGCATACAAAGACATGTTAGACAATTGTGTGTTTCCAACTTTGGGAAAGCCCTTACCTGTACTAGCAAGACTATTCATCTGTGTACAAAGCCCAAAGTCAAGGACTGAACTGGAACACTGACTGTGAAGAATGGAGACTGTTATAGACAAAGGGCATGACTCCATATTTATATTAGGGCTATTGTTCATGAAATAAGAATGTAACACAAAGTGCTTAGGGAACTGTGAGATTATTATAGTCAAGAATTAGAAAAGTAAGGATTAAGACAAAGTGGCCAAAATATTTGGCTAGCATGACCAGCAGCACCAGCATGACAATTTAAAAGAAAAGCAAAGTTAAATGTAGCTGCAAGTGACCATGACCTTTGGCAAAGCTCCCACAAATAGGCATGGAGGTGGTTCATTCCACTACTCATAGTATGCTCATTGTGCTTCAAAATGTAATGAACCAGCAAGTTCAGTTACAGGCATAAATCTACTTGTTTCATCTGGTTTCAACTCAATTTTTTTCTTTAAATCAAAGCTTGCCATACTAATTTCTTTCAAAATAAAAATGATATACTGTACATTTTTTCTAATTTCACAGTATCTACACTATGCAACAATGAACAAAAATCATCGAAATTAACAAAAAAAAAAGAATGGAAAAATGTTCTGTATTTTTTTTTTTTTGTAAAGCCCAAGATGGTAAAAAATAAACTTAGAACAGTGTATGGGGTGCATGCTCTGTGATATGTGTTTGGGATTTAGAAGAGGCTAACCCTGCTGTGTGCTTTAAAAGGAGAATTTTACAATCTGCCTTCTACATGAACTCAGTGCAGTTACATAAGAACCAGATACAGACAGAAGACTGTGGATGAACTATAGTTTAATATTGATTATTAAATATCATGAGTGTATAATATCTCTTCAATTTGAATTTACTGCCTTTATGCTTTACAGTACAATGAAAATCATCAGTTACTAGTGTGCTGGTGTAGAAACATGTAGAGACAATAAAATACATGTATAGTGAGACTAATTATTAAACAGAACAATAATATATAAAAATAAATACATAATTATATAACCAGTCTAGATTATAAATAAATACATACATATAAAATAAGAATATGCAACATTAGAAAAAGCAAGCAACAATTAGTCTAAATTTTCATTTTGATTAATAAATTTTCTCTAATCTACTCTAATCAGTAAAACCGATTTACTACTGGGAACTGACTAGTAGAACAGAAGCTTTTGTAGGAGTCTTGCCCACCACTCAACAAGATGATTGTATTGGAGTTGATAAAAGGGCCAAATGCAGAAATTGTTTGAGAGTCTGGTGGTGTGGCTTTAAGGCTACAATAACATTTGTTGTATATAATTTGGGCAAACAGTTTGTTGATGGCCAGTGTGTGGTTTGGTTGCACCTAGGGTCTAAAACGATTCTGAAGGGATTAAACTTGAAACATGATTTTTTTTCTTCTATTGGAGTCTTTCCACCCATTGTGGACTTCCAAGATGGCCGCCTTTAAAAATGTAAAACGAGAGGTGTGTTATTCTTTTTGTTCCTATTGTTTAAAAGATGTTGTGCAACTCTTATTTTAAGTTTACTTCTGGTTTCCCCAATATAGAGTTCTGTGCAATGACCACATCATAAATAATTTATGCAATTTCTTGTATTAAGGAAATGGTGGTGAATAACTTCCATTCTAAATATATATTTTCCATTTTTGAGAATTCTTGTAAAAACCCAGTGTTTAGCATGAAATGGGTTGACTCTATCTGGATGTTGTTTATTAATTTTACATCATTACAATATATCTTTGACGTTTCTATTTTTACTGTAGGCTAAAACCAATTTTTTCTGTTTCTGTATTTTCTTAAAATTAGTTTTAATAATCTTGTTGACTTCTGCAGCAAATTTGTTGTTATTATAAGTATTATTTGTTCATCTTGGATCTGTTTGGGTTGTTTAAAGAGTTTAAGACTTCTTCTCAGGAAGCTTCAGGTATAGCCTCTTGTTTTTAATGTTTTGAATAGAATTTTAGTAGCTTCTGAAAAGTGGTTCTCCATCCATCCATCCATCCATCGTCCAACCCACTATATCCTAACTACAGGGTCACGGGGGTCTGCTGAAGCCAATGCAATTTTTAACTGAGTATGAGATATTGACTAACTGTATACTTTTTATTAAGAATCTCTTCAGTTTTTATGTGTTTCTGTTTCATTTACCCTTTGGTTTTGTGTGTCTGATATGCTGGATTTTTATTGTACAGCACTTTGGTCAGCCTTGATGTTGGTTTTAAAGTGCTTTATAAATAAATAAATTCCAGGGCGCAAGGTAGGAAACAAACCCCGGGCAGGGTGCCAGCCCACCGCAGGGCACATATACATCAAGCACAAACTAGGGACAATTTAGGATCGTCAATGCACCTAACCTGCATGTCTTTGGACTGTGGGAGGTAACTGGAGTACCTGGAGGAAACCCACGCAAACACAGGGAGAACATGCACACTCCACGCAGGGATGACCCGGGAAGTGAACCCGGGTCTCCTAACTGCAAGGCAGCAGTGCTACTCACTGCACCACCGTGCCGCCCCACATTTTACTATTTCATAAAAAATATTAGCTCATTTTAAATTTAATGGCTGCAACACGTCTCAAAAAAGTGAAACAATAGAAATAAAAGGCTATAAATGTAAGTGATACAAAAAAGAAACAGCGGGACGAACATTTTGCAACTAATTAGGTTAATGGCATCTAGTCAGTAACATGATTGGGTAGAAAAAGAGCATCTTAAAGAGGCAGAGTCTCTCAGAAGTAAAGATAGGCAGAGGTTCACCAATCTGCAAAAAAATAAATCTACAAAAAGTGGTCTCCTTACTGCGAGGCAGCAGTGCTACCACTGCGCCACTGTGCCGCCTAAAAAGTAGTACTCTCCATGCAAATTCTATTGAAGTTAAGTAACTGGGATTTTACTGATCCTTTATATGCATGTTTCAGATGAAAACTTTTTGTATGTAATAAGGAATGGGTATCTGTATTCTTAAAGAATATTTTAGCTGCTAATTTGTTTTGGTTTTTTTTTGTAGTTAACTTGTGTATCATTCAATGTTGCAATTAATTTGATATTAGGCTAAAAGTCATTCAATTTCATTTCAGATAAACTTTAAAATCCTGTCTTGAGTGATCCTAATATTTCAAAAATGTCATCCAAGTGCATTTAAAGTCTTCTTTTTCCAATCTTACTATATAAATATTGGCATAGAAAGGGGCAAAGTTTTTACCCATTACTGTTCCATTAGTTTGCAAATAATAATTGTCTTTAAATTCAAAAAATATTTCTTTAAAGAGATATCCAGTAGTTTCAAAATATATTCATCTGGGGCCTCATCCATAACGGCGTGCGTAGAATTCGCACTTTAACATGACGTAAGCACAAAAGCTGAAATGTGCTTACGCACAGAAAAATCCAGATGCAGGAATCTGTGCGTTCACCAACTTCCGTGTTCTTCCGCTACATAAATCCTGGTCAGCGTGAAAAGTAACACTCGTGCAAGCGCGTGCTGTCCCGCCCCAACTCCTCCCAGAATTATGCCTCTTTGAATATGCAAATCAATATAAATAGCCCTTAAGCTCAGCGTTCTGTGAAAAGGCAATGACAAAAGCAAGAGGGGGATATGGAAGAATTTCAGCAAATACCAAGTGGAGGCAAGGAAAAACGTACTATTTCTTGGTTTAAACAGTGGTATAAACAACAAAAGGAAGTTGATCGACTGACATAGCGTGTCGGAGAAACTTGAAAGCTCAAGTTCACAAAGTCGCACAGTGCCCTAAATAACAAAGAAGTTGTCAGATATCAAAGTCGCTGTGAAAAGGCGAGTCGTAGCCATCTGAGATTCATATGAAAGCTTATTAGGGCAAAGAGAAAAAAAAAGGGCCACAGTGGGGAAATAGCAGGAAATGTCAACTTCAATCTCGAAATGTCCACTTTAATCATGTAGTTTATTTTGTCATTAATGTAGAACACCATAAACATCATCTTAAAATCGTTTAATTAACTAGTTTCTCAAATCACATCGTAAGTAAAGTAGCACGTTAAATGCTTTGTTTTGTATGTGTTCTTCTATGTGCTCTAAGTGTGTGAATCACTACATGCTTCTTAAACCGGTTTTCTCTACCTCTGACAGGGCACAGAATCCATTACATTCGTGATATTACAGCTCTCTGAATAACTAAAATACTAAGATGTATACGTAATATCATTTTCATGATGATAGGAGTTAAAGCATGCTATTAAACGTGAACATGGTGCTGCAGTGATTGTTCGTGACCTTTGATAAAATAATTTATTGCATATGTACTCAGGGGTGGCTCTAGGATTGTGGCAGCCCTTGGCAGAGGAAGAATCGGTGGTTCCTTTGCCCACCAATGTGGTATCTTATGCACGGCGGAGGGCCATGTCCGTTGCGGGCACTGCATTGCCGCCTCGTGCTCATGACACAAGCATTTAACTTTTGCTGAAATTTGCCGCTGCGTTTTTAGCTGTGTTGTTATTTTCTCTTTCTGTTTTATATTCAATATATATTGGTGTGGCGGCCACTGTAAATGTAAACAAAAATATGTTCTCTTGTAGCGTGATCTCTTTTATTTTGTTGATAAAATCTGTGGTGTGTTTCACATAACTGTTGTGTAACTTTGATAAGGAGTTCAAATGATAATCCAAATACTCTGCTACTCTATAGCTTTTGCTGTCACAGTCTGAGATGATAGGTCATCCAGGTGGAATATTATATGAGATTGTCGATTTGCAGGTTCCTTGTGTATCTTAGATAAGATATAGAATCTTCTGGGTCTTGGGTAAGTAGGTTCTTTCAAGTGTTTTTGTTGTTTAATATTGATATACCCTTTTTGTTCCATTTCTTATATAACTGTGTATTTCTTTTTGTGCTTTAAGATAGATAGGTTCCTGTATTTGTGTATAATAGTTTTTGTTTTGCAATTGTCTTTCTGCTTCTAAGATATAATCTTCTTTGTCAAAAATTACTATTATATTGCCCTTGTGTGCTGGTGTAATTATTATTTCAGTCATTTCTTAAATTTTTTTTGCTTTTCTTTCTTCTGATGTATAGTTCTCCAGGACCATTCTAAAGTGATCAGGGATAGTTTTAATTATTCATTCACTGTCTTAATTGAATTGTGTTATCTCTTGACTAATTTATTTCCATCTGGGTCCCATATTAGATTTTGGTAAAAAGGGTAGAAAGTAATGGGGGGTTTCCCATCAAAAAAGTCTGCTAGCTTGACTTTTCTATTAAATTGTTTTATATTTACCCAGCATCTATATATAGACTTTCAGTTTCTTGGTTGTGTAGGTGTAGGTAGGCCTTTCAACAACATAGACTAGTATGCTTTTGTCAGTTTTATATTTTTTGTAAGGTTAAGGACATTGTGTCAGATTTTTAATCTTTTATTAAAGTCCCTTACTTTTGCAGTGGGAGTAATTAATTTTAAAAAAAAGCCAGTTTTATACATATTTTGCTTTCCATTGAATTTTATCAATCAGTACTTCTAATTTTTTTATATCCAGTGTGGGACTGTACATCGTGCTTTTCACAATCTACTCTCTATATATAAAATCATAAGCCTAAAAGTGCAACGATTTTGTGCAACAATTTTTTGTGACTTTTTTGTCACGCTTTAAAGTGGGCTTATTTTAAAACCTACATATATGTTTGTATCATTCTTTTCAGAATTTATCGAACTTTAATGTGATGTTATTAGATTTTCAAATTCTTATTCCGTTTTTAAATTATAAACTAAAAAATATCAAGAACTCATGTCCCACGAGATGAAACTTAACCAACTGTGCCAAGAGTTTTAAACACGCCCGTGACCGGAAATAAAAGACAAAGAGTAGGACAACTGCTGTACAGGCTTTTAAATGTTCGAAGCGCTGCACAAGATGCAGATCACGCAGCACAGCAGCAGCAGGAATCCAGCAGCTGATCGAGCAAAGAAGAAGTTAAAAAAAAAACTATTTATTTCCCATTGTTTCACAGTTTAAGAGGGAGTTTCGGAGGAGCGGCCGCATCTCCTTGGGTTGCGTTCAGCTCCCCTCTTCACAGCACAAGTGGCAGACTGCCCACAACTGGGAGTTGGGCGCCGAAGGCGCCAGGGGGGCTAGCCCCCCTAGTGTATTTATAAAACATTTGAAGGATTTGCTTTTGTTTATGTTATATTTTTATATGTTAGTTGGTTAGTTTTGTCATTAGTATTTTTCAACTATTTTTTACAGAGTTATCTTTTTATTACATTTACTAGCAGAATACCCGCGCTTCGCAGCAGAGAAGTAGTGTGTTAAAGAAGTTATGAAAAAGAAAAGGAAAAATTTTAAAAATAACGTAACATGATTGTTAATGTAATTGTTTTGTCATTGATATGAGTGTTGTTGTCATATCTATGTATATATATATATATCTCTATCTATCTATCTATCTATCTATATATATATATATATATATATATATATATAGCAAAATACCCGCGCTTGACAGCGGAGAAGTAAAAAGAAAAGGAAACATTTTAAAAATAACGTAATATGATTGACAATGTAATTGTTTTGTCATTGTCATGAGTGTTGCTGGCATATATATATATATATATATACATATATATATATATACATATATACATACATGTGTACATATATACACACACACATATACTATGGGGTGCCAAACAGGCAAATACATTGATTTTGTTAATATATAAAGTCGGCGTCAGAATATATAAAGTCAAAACTTGAATATATAAAGTCAGCGTCGGTATACATAAAGTCAAAACTTTTTTCTGAATATATAAAGTCAAAATTTGAATGTATAAAGTCAGCGCTGGATTATATAAAGTCAAAACTTGAATGTATAAAGTCATCGCTGGAATATATAAAGTGAAAACTTGAATATATAAAGTCAGCGTCAGAATATATAAAGTCAGCGCTGGAATATATAAAGTCAAAACTTGAATATATAAAGTCATTCCCGAATATATAAAGTCAAAACTTGAATATATAAAGTCAGCGTCGGTATATATAAAGTCAAACTTGTTTTTGAATATATAAAGTCAAAAGTTGAATACATAAAATCATCGCTGGAATATATAAAGTCAAAACCTGAATATATAAAGTCAGTGTCGGAATATATAAAGTCAGCGGTGGAATATATAAAGTCAAAACCTGAATATATAAAGTCAGCGTCGGAATTTATAAAGTCATTCCTGATTATATTAAGTCAACATCGGAGTATATAAACTCACTACTGAATATATAAAGTAAAAATCAAAATCTATTGATTGAAACGACTCTGAACTGAACTAAGTTAACAAAAACGTATTCAGAAAAATAAATTAAAAAAACACTGTTCAGTTAATGTTTTGAAAATGATGCATGTGCCCTGCCCAGGATTGGTTCCTGCCTTGTGCCCAGTGTTGGCTGGGATTGGCTCCAGCAGACCCCCGTGACCCTGTGGTTGGATTCAACGGGTTGGGAAAAGGATGAATATTCCAGCGCTGACTTTGTATATTCCAACGCTGACTTTATATATTTAAGTTTTGACTTTATATATTCCAGCGCTTACTTTATATATTCAGAAATATTCCAACGCCGTCTTTATATACTCAGGTTTTGACTTTATATATTTGGGAATGACTTTATATATGCAAATTTTGACTTTATATATTCCAGCGTTGACTTTATATATTCAAGTTTTGACTTTATATATTCAGAAACAAGTTTGACTTTATATATACCGACGCTGACTTTATATATTCAAGTTTTGATTTTATTTATTCCGACAGTGACTTTATATATAAAAGTTTTGACTTTATATATTCGGGAATGACTTTATATATAAAAGTTTTGACTTTATATAGTTAAATTTAGTCATCATTGCATAACTTTTTCTTTACCATAGAAATTTAAAGACTAAATTCAACTTCCATTCCTAACAAAGATATTTCTGGCGACTAAATAGAACCCACTTATATCCAAATTCGAGCTATTGAGCTGTCGCCTGCCTGCCTGAATAAGTCACCGCTCTTACTTTTTTACCGTTCATTTAATCATGGCTAGTGGCGGAAAAATTATAAAATGGAAGGAGGATTACACTGAGTATGGCTTTACCAAAACAATTATTGATGGCGAATCGATTATTCATAAAGCTTCAATTAGTGATCTGTTTTTCTGTGTTAACCTCATATTTTTTCATACTTCTTCTCAAACCAAGGGGGTGCGAGGGTAAAATGAATCGGGAAGCGCTGATCAATGTAATCGGTGTACCAGGAAATCATGCATTGACAGAAGTTCCGCTTTGCTTGGAATGCACAGTGTGATTAAATGCGTTATTTTTTAACGCGTTATGGAGCACATGCATCGAAGCCTCTCAGCTGTGCTTGTGCTAAGAAAAGGAAACATTTTAAAAATAACGTAACACGATTGTCAATGTAACCTTTTGTAAGTAGTGCCTGGAGGATTCAGTGTGGAGAAACTCTACAGACAGCGTGTGTATTAACTTGTGGATTTTTCTGTGAGTATTTGGTGGCAGCGTCACAAAGTCGCTTCCGCGTTAGCTGCGGAGCTCAGCTTAGAGCGAAATGAGGTGAATGGGAGGGGAGATGATGACGTGACTCCCCCACCCGCCTTAACTGTCAATCCCCCACAAACACAGTCTCTCGGAATTTGCATAAGCACAGCCCTTCAACTAATTTTAACTTAGTTACAAAGTGATCAAAACTCTCGTTTATATCCTGCGTCCTCTCATTAAACTTGTATCCTGCATTACCCATGGGCATGACAAACGCCAGCGGCAGCCTGTCTATGAACTTAATTTAAACTTTAGGTTTACACCGTGCTTTGTTCATATTTTTTCATACTTTTTCTCAAACCAAGAAGGTGCGAGGGTAAAATGAATCCGGAAGCGCTGATCAATGTAATTGGTGTACCAGGTAATCATGCATTGACAGAAGCTCCCTTTGCTTGGAATGCACAGTGTGATTAAATGCGTTATTTTTTAACGCGTTATGGAGCACATGCATCGAAGCTTCTCAGCTGTGCTTGTGCTAAGAAAAGGAAACATTTTAAAAATAACGTAACACGATTGTTAATGTAACGTTTTGTAAGTAGTGCCAGGAGGATTCAGAGTGTGGAGAAACTCTAGAGACAGCGTGTGTATTAACTTGTGGATTTTTCTGTGAGTAGGTGGCAGCGTCACAAACTTGGTTCCTCAAGACTGTGTTAGGTGCGGAGCTCAGCTCACAGCGAAATGAGGTGAATGGGAGGGCAGATGATGACGTGACTCTCCCACCCGCCTTAACTGTCAATCCCCCCACAAAGACAGTCTGTCGGAATTTGCATAAGCACAGCCCTTCACCAGTAATTTTAACTTAGTTACAAAGTGATCAAAACTCTCGTTTATATCCTGCGTCCTCTCATTAAACTTGTATCCCGCATTAGCCGTGGGCATGACAAACGCCAGCGGCAGCCTGTCTATGAACTTAATTTAAACTTTAGGTTTACACCGTGCTTTGTTTCCGAAGTAGCTGCACTCATGAATATGGTTCTATGTGTGACTCGCTTCTTATTGTTTCGCTGCCTTCTCAATTGTATAATGCATGTTTTCTTCAGCGCTTTTTGGAGCTCTTCCTTGTTTTCTAGGTACTGCGTGGACAGTCAGTTCACGTGATTACGTGGGAGGCGTGATGATGTCACACGAAACTCCGCCCCCCACGGCCATCAAGCTCAACTCCATTACATTATATGGAGAAAAATAGGTTCCAGTTATGACCATTATGCGTAGAATTTCGAAATGAAACCTGCCCAACTTTTGTAAGTAAGCTGTAAGGAATGAGCCTGCCAAATTTCAGCCTTCTACCTACACGGGATGTAAGTTGGAGAATTAGTGATGAGTCAGTGAGTGAGTGAGTGAGTCAGTGAGGGCTTTGCCTTTTATTAGTATAGATTCACACTGACTGATAATGTTATATTTCTATAGAAAATACATTTTTTGTTGTATCGATGTTTGTTTTGTCCTCACTGTAGGCATAATAATGTAAAGTATTTTGATGAGGTTCTGTATCTACATTTGAAAACAGAAGCACTAGTACGCAATTGGGGTGTGCTGGCTGGCAGAGGTTTTAACTCAAGTATTCGTGCAATGCATTAATACTTAAGAAATTCTGCAAAGAGCAGTTCATAAAATGCAATATCAATGTCACTTTAGCACCTAAAGTAATAGGAACATTCCACATTCCAATGTCTCCATAAGTTGGTTTCTAGTTTTTAAATTGCAACGGATAATGTTATGCCAAAAATCAAAATTCCCCAAAAAATTTGCAGAACCCAAGGATAATTCGAGAACTTTTTGAAGAAAGTCAAGAATGATTTTGTGTCTAAAACTAACATGTGTGAAATGAAGCTAGAGATACCACAAAAAGGTTTGGAGTAACCACCCTTTATACTAAAATGTGTTGCTTGAAAAGGCAAAAAAGCAATAATGATTGAACTTTACAGACATGAGTCCAAAACAGAACTGATTTGCAAACACAAAAATTGTGTCTTTTAAAGCTGGTCAGAAGAATTGATATCAGCAGGTCCGGAACCGGAAGTGATGTCAACGGTGCCGGAAGTCATGTAATCGGGACTGTAACTGGAGGTGATGTCATCAGGCCCAGGTGGAGTTTACTGTAGTTGGTCTGCAGAAGAAAGAGAGAAAGGGTTAGCACACTCTGCCATCCCCTGGTCTGGCATTGAATTACCCTCCTTCAAGCCCTTTAGCTGTCTTCCATGCGCATGTGTGTGGCACATGCTACACATAAAAAAGAAGAGTTGTGAATTTTCTACTATAGTGAGTTAGGAAGGGACACAAAGCAAAACTCTCAGGCATTCAGTATGATTTCTATCTTTGCTATCAATAAGTTACATTTATTTGCATAGTTTCAAATTATCATTTCTCCTCTTTTTTCTAATGTCCATTTGATGAAACAGTAAAAAGATGATAAACTCAGTTGATGTGCCTTTTTTGATATCCTCTTTTACAGAATACACACTTTAATTTCTTTAACTTTTCGTCTGATTTTCTTTTTTATACGGCAATCTGCAGCTCTGGCTTATAATTTGTTATCATTCTTTCACAATATTTAGCTAAAATGTATATCTTCCTCACAGTCAAATAAATAGCAGTAAAAACTAGCATACAGTATTCTAAGAGAAGAAGTTGCTGCTTCAATTGGAAAAAGACATGGTCAAACATTTTATACTCTGAAAACATTTATATTTCAATACTGTAAAAGACAATTTTCTGATAATGTTGTGGAGACCAATTCACTTTTACCATTTTAGCGTATACCTAAATTAGGGAGTTCACATTTGGTAATGCTCTGGACTTTTTCTAAGATTATTACAAGAAAGTTAGAAAGTAATTTTAATGTTAAAAGTTAATCTAGCAGAACTGTCTTTCAACATTAGGACATAAATTGGATTGTATTCAACCAAAACAGGTGCAAGGCCGCAAGCAGTGAGAATCAAATCTTGACAGGATGTCAGTTTTAAAGAAAAAAAAAAAGAAATTAGAGGCAAGGATGAGTTAAGTGTATTCAGCAACTATAGCAACAGATCAAAAATTGCGCAAAGGTTTATAAAAGTATGCAAGCCTGACAAAAACTGGAAGAAACATGACAAGTAAAATCCCAAAAATGCACACAGCAGGGTGTTGAACAGTACAGAACAATAGGTTCTTATATACAAATGTTGACATAGAAAATGACACCTGCCACCTCCCAGTGCTGAAAAATGTACACACCTAGAGAGGATGACCTTAAGAACGTGAGCTCCAGGAAGAAACAAATAAATAAAATATGATACACAAAAGTGCATAACAGGTAAATAATGTGGTTCTGGATCATTGCCCGATCCACATTTTTAAATTGCTTTTACCATGTTTCTTGTCCTGATCCCACTAATTTCTAAGTTATTGATTCTTGTACAATCCATATTTATAAATTTATTGTACCAGTATTTTTCCTAATCCCAGCAATATATAATAACTAGCAAGAGTGCCTGGTGTTGCCCGGGAATGTATAATAAATTTCTCAAATGAAAGAAACACAACATAGAAATAGAACAAACATTTTTCTGATTCACATTTTATTGTAATAGGTAATACAAGTGGTTATTCTAGAGCCTTTGGATACACAATATTTTTTTCCCTTGTGGTATGAAAATGAACAAATTCTGAGGATTGCCCTCTCTAGAACATGCTAGAGTTGTCCATGTGAAAAGCATGGATTTTCCAAATTGATGCCTGCAACTTGAAGTGATTGCCCTTGAACCTTATTAATTGACATAGCCAAAGCCAAACGAACAGGAAATTGTAGCCGTTTGAAATCAAAGGGTAAATCATTCAGAATCAGCGGTATTCTTGGTATGAAAACATTTTCACGTCTTGCGCAACCTGTTATGATAGTTGCTTCAATAATATGTATTGACGGAAAAGTTGCCGGCATTTCAAGATGTGATTCTCTTCAGAAACTCTGCTCATTAGTCAGTAAGCATAAAAGTCCATTACACTGAGTTTCTTGCCAGCAACAGTGTTGCCCGTAGATGGATCTGTTTGTGGAATTCCAAAGTAATACCCATTTTCGCCTTGCCAAAAGATTAGTGGATACTGAAGGGCATCATACGACCTGTGTGTGTCTGCCACATGCTGAAGACTTCTGTTCCTTTTCTCAATGATAATGTCCCACTTCCCAAAGTCATTGCCTACCATTACAATGGCAACCTCGTCAAGTGTTGAAGCATTGAATCGTCAGTGATGCTCTCCCTGTGGCATTTTGTCAGCTCTTATGACAACTATATAATCATCTGTTGACATACGTTGAAGGGCAGTCTTGAAAAGGGTGACATATACATTGTTCTCGTGAAGGAATCGTTCTAAAACCATCATAATGTCCAGTCTCACGTTCGGTATTCTGCTGTGTCTATGATGCGCTGTTGTGGAAATATCTCCCATGAAGTAGATCTGAAAGAACTCAATTGTCCCATCAGTTAATGGAAACTTGACCTTGCACTTTGAATGTGGGCATGAACCCATCCTCTCGTATTTGTTTAGTTGCACCAAAAGAAGTCATTTGAAAACAGGAATTATACTTCCGGGTGGCACGGTGGCGCAGTGGTAGCGCTGCTTCCTCGCAGTTCGGAGACCTGGGTTCGCTTCCTGGGTCCTCCCTGTGTGGAGTTTGCATGTTCTCCCCGTGTCTGTGTGGGTTTCCTCCGGGCGCTCCAGTTTCCTCCCACAGTCCAAAGACATGCAGGTTAGGTGGATTGGTGATTCTAAATTGGCCCTAGTGTGTGCTTGGTGTGTGGGTGTGTTTGTGTGTGTCCTGCAGTGGGTTGGCACCCTGCCCAGGATTGGTTCCTGCCTTGTGCCCTGTGTTGGCTGGGATTGGCTCCAGCAGACCCCCGTGACCCTGTGTTTGGATTCAGCAGGTTGGAAAATGGATGGATGGATGAATTATACTTCCTGATGTTGTTCAAGAAATGCTTTGAAATTGGTGTTGATCCTGACATCAAAGAGTGTAGAGGTTCAGGTGGACGAAGTAGAGATGGCAGTTTCACTTTCCCATTTGAGCAACACAATCCCGATGACTCCCGATTTCCATTTTAGAGCTCTACAATGAACACAGATATGATCCATTCGGCCAGTAACAGCGACAGGATGTTCATGATATGCAACCTGTCGGTTATATGCGCAAGCCATATTTTTCTGCTGCATTTGTCCACTTGTTGCGTCAGCAGCCCTTCGCCTGTTGGCAGACAGCCTGGTTTCCCTTTCTTGAGATGTTTCATCCGCTCTTGCATCAGACATTTTTTCCAACCAAACATAACCCATTCTCCTGGTCACAAAGGAGCCCCATGCCCAGTTTGGTGGCGATTCAACGCCCAGTGCAGATTTTTATGGAGGACAAACAAACATACATCGACTACAGCCTCCCTGTCCTTTCTTCAGATGTTTCATCCGGTCTTGCATCAGCATCCCTTCTCCTGTTGGTTTCCCTTTCTTGAGATGATTCATCCGGTCTTGCATCAGCAGCCCTTCTCCTGTTGGTTTCCCTTTCTTGAGATGTTTCATCCGCTCTTGCATCAGACATTTTTCCCAACCAAACATACCCCATACTCCTGGTCACAAAGGAGCCCCATGCCCAGTTTGGTAGCAATCGGATGCCCGGTGCAGATTGGTATGGCGGACAAACAAACATACATCGACTCTTCTTTATATATTAGGTAAACCAGATTTAGCAGCACATATGCTTTTGACAACAGAGGGCAAAATTAAGTAGCCTTGATGAGTACTGCTAATAATGGCCATTTGTAGTTTGTCCGCTGTACCATTTCTTGCCCTGGTGGTAAGGCATGTTTGCTGGATCTGAAAAAGCTAAGCACATAATTGTTAAATATTAATCATATACTGTATAATTTAGTTCCTTATGTCTGTCTTTGTGCTATTGAAAATGCTAAAGAATGAGGAAGCTTTGCCTTCTACAGTGGGTCGTCAGTCAGTTGCCCAAAGAAGTTACTGCAGCACTGAAGTTACTTTAGCTGAAAGCAGCTTTGTCAATTTTTTATTTTTTTCTCTGACCATCTGTTTTCATTTATAATACATAATTTGCTTAATTAGAGCTTTTAAAAGTATAGTTGAAATAGCAAATAAGATTGTACTCTGCCAGATGATTATACAGAATACAATTGTCTTCACACTGCAAACTAAACACAGTACAACGAACATCCATGTGAAGAAAACCACCATGAATTATTACAGCACTGTGGAAAAATTAATGGGAAAAAAAAGGTTAATGATACAGTGCAATAATTGATAACCAGCTGATATCTCAGTTGTACAATTATTTATATACTTCATGTTGGATGTACACTTTTAATTTGAATTAGCATTGTCCATTTCTTATTTCTACATATAGAAGTTAACTCACCATTTCAACAAAAATTCTTTTAATAGGCAAAAACTATATTAAATTAACAACAACAAAACACAACCCTTAATTTCATTTTACTTTTTGTCTGCTATTTTTGGGAAGGGTAGCAATGCCAAGATTCTAACCACGTAGCAATAAATAATAGTTAATAACTAACTAAAACAGAGATTCCTTACTTTAAAAAAAGCCATGGCTGACTTCACAGCAATTAAGGGGAAGGCTCAGCAGTGAGTAGGTAAGTGACCAGCATTAAGACACCCAATCAGGCACAAGGGCGGTAGGAGCAGATAAGACAGTAAGAAATAAACTAGCAGAAGATATTCACTGAACAAGTTTTATTTATTTAGTTAGTTACTTTAGATTGAACAGTTCTTAGCAGTCCAGAGGTAGAACAGTTAAGTGGGCGACAGATTAACTGTTCATTAATGTGGGGAATACAAACAGTGCAAGTGGAAAGCTTTTAAGTAAGGAATATGAGGAGTACAAAGTTAAGAGAAAACTAAAGTTAACATCACATAAGTTGTTCAAAAGATGCAAAAACATTATTTATATACAAATCTCTAAATGACTTAATCCCATACGTTTTCCAAACATTAAAAACTGTGTAAGTTCGAGAGGGTGGAAAAAGATGGTTATCATGTAGAGGTGCCACAGATAATCTCAAACATAAAGTGCTTCCTACATTGGTTCCATATTCTGACTGAATGAAGGACATCTGGGTTGTTAGTATATTGGCGATACCTTGTATTTACTAGAGTACAAAGCAAGGAATATGAAAAAGTGCTGCAGGTTTTAATTTCTATTGCAGACCAAGCTTGTGTGTTTTCTCATCTATTTGTGTCAATGTCTAGCTTTTTATCCCTTGTATGTTTGCCGCCCAGTAATAAAATTGAAAATTAGGTAGCGCCATGCCTCCTTCTGATTTAGATCATTGTAGGGTCGCCTTTTGAATGTGTGGATTTTTAGATTTCCAAATAAATTAGGTTATGATTGAATCTAATTTCTTAAGAAAAGATTTGTTAATGTATATGAGGATGTTTTAAAATAGGAACAAAAGCTTAGGGAGGATATTCATCTTCACAATGTTAATTCTTCCTGTTAAAGTAAGATGGAGAGTAGACCATGTATGCACATCTTGTTTAATTTAATACATGCAAACAGCAAAATTTTGTTGCAAAAGAGCTTAATATTTACTTGTGATGTTTACTCCTAGGCATTTAAATTGATATGCAATGATGAAAGGGAAGGTGTCCAATCTAATGTTGTTTGCTAGAGAATTCACTGGAAAGAGCAAACTTTTCTTCAAATTAATTTTAAGTCCAGACATCTTTTGAAATTCTGTTTGTGCTATTAGGGCTGTAGGCACATAATTTAGTCACTCTGTTCTTTGGGAATTCTAAATGAACCTGGCCAGTCAATGATCTGTCCAGTGTGTTTTGGGTCTGCCCCTGGATGTTCTTCCAATGGGCATTGCCAGCTACATCCCCTTTATTGTGAGATGTCTCTGGGAAATCTAAACTATGTACCCATTCCACCCCAAATGGCACATCTCAATGTAGGGGAGGAGCAGTTTTTCCTTTTTAGCATGTATCAAGAGAAGCCTCCATGATCAATAACGATTCAAAAGGCACAATACTGATACCTTGCAGATTTCAAGTCTGTAGTATGTTGACATTTATGTTATTTTTACACTATTTTTTCACAATTAGATTTTTTATTTTAAATTTAGATTTTAAGCTTATTGTAGCGGTGCTACTGGGGATTGAAACTTCAACTCCCAGCAGTCCCTGCAGGGGCTCTGATTGGCCATCTGCTGAGGGTGCAGGGGCTGTTGGGTACAAGGAGGCCAGCGCAACATTTAAAAGGGGGCCAGTGATACAAAAAGAAAAAAAAGTGTTTGGTGCTTCATGTCTGGAGTTTCCTATCTGTCTGCCTTACGTTCTAATACCTATGTATAGACATAGCCCAAAGAAAAATAAAAATAAAAAGTTCATTTATTTTACGTGTGCCTCCAGTGTCAGTCTGTGTTAGGTTGGTGCTCATATAGCGTCTTATCCCAAGATCCATGGAATTACCTCCCACTTAACCATCATGATCTGCTACAATGTTTGTATAACTGTTGCTTCATCTATTAGTTGGCCAATCTTATAATCACATCCATCCCCACTCTGGAACTGGAACCCAGAATAATTGAATATCACTTGTGAGAGATGGCTGGCAGCTTATCCCGGTCCATACATCCAGACCGCTAGATGGAGTCCTCCCTGCAGCATGGAGGTGCCCCGGATTCCCGCAGGGCATCATGGGAGATGGAGTGCGACTCCACAGCCCTGCTGGTTGCCGTGGATGCCAGCGGAGGATGCTGCAGGGAGACACAGGGATTTCTATTTTTCCTATAGCCTGGAAGTACTCACAAGTCACAGGGACGGAAGAACTGAAGTACTTCCGGCCTGAAGAAAAATAAGAGTTTTCATCTGACCCAGAAGTGCTATGGAATCACATGGACAGAAGGACAGAAGTACTTCCGGGTCGAGGACTATTTAAAGGACTGTGGGAAACCCAGCAAGCTGAGCCAGAGTTGGGAGGAAGTGTGACAGAGTGCGACTGGGTGGAGAGGAGGATTTATTGACTTGATTATTGTTATTAGTCATTATTATTGTGTATTGTGGAGGTCGAGGTGCTTTGTGCACATTATTTAAGAAATTGTAATTATTTCTGGGACTTTTACCTGGTGTCTGGACGTATTGTCTGCGGGTTCCGAGGAGCAACAGCGCCCTCTACTGTCACACACTACTTGGAGCAGCTGTTTACTCCTTACCTGTTGGGAATAAATGGAGGTACTACGTCTCATTCCAGCTGCACTGCAATCAGCTGCTAATTGCACCAATGCACATCACAGATCACAGTTTGATGAAGGAAAGAGAACAACATTATTCAGGAGCAGAAATGCAGGCCTTAGATAACTAAACTGAATGCTCTCTAAGCCTTTGTTGCACTTTTATATTCTGTCCATAACAATTATGAACAGAAAAAGAGCCCGGCATTGATCAGTACTTGCATAACACTAACTTTTTAAACACAACTCTTGTTTAACAAATACAAGGACCGCATGGCACGTAGCAGTCTTCTCTGGCCTCCTGTGACTTCTAGGATTAAATACAAGAGTCTGTTGCTAAAATATAAAGCTTTAACTGGCCTTACAACAAACTTAATCAATAAACTCCTGCATCACTACAGTCCTGTTCACTCACTCCAGCTCACTGATCTTGGCAATTGTTCTGTGCCCAAAGCTAACCTCTACCCAATGGGTGGCAGAGCTTTCAGCTCTATTGCACTCAAACTTGGAATAAACCACCTAAGCCAATTACATCTGCTGACTCAATTTATTCTTTTAAAATGCAACTTAAAACACAGCCAGTCAAGTAGGTATTAAGCCGACACTGACATTTAAACCTTTTCTTTCAGTTTAGCTCCTATGTGCAAGTCCTTGTAAAGGTATGCTGTTTCACTTATTACATTGTTTTTATCATCTCATATCTCTTTGTATTTTATTCTTGTTCATTATTTTCATGCCTTACCCCAAAAGGCTATTTCACATTTGTAACTTTTATTTGGTGTTTAATACTTGAATATTGATTTCTCCCCAGTGTTTCATGTTGAGCTTGTATTTCAATTTTTTAGGCCCTTTTCAATATTTGTGAAGCAATGGAAACATGGCAAAGGTGCTATATAAATAAAACATATGATTATTATAGTCAAGCCCTGCCTTTCCAGACAAGTGCTTCCTTTTTCTGATGGATATGGTGATCCAGGCGGTTTAAATTATTTTGGCATGTCACTAATATTTCAATAACGCCACTCAAGTTCACTCACAGCTTGCAAAATAATAATACCTCTAAATGAGATGGGATACCAAGCTCAAGTCAAATGTCATGGAGAGATGATACTTTTTTTAATAGTGGTGATGGCTTCAGAAGGGTGAAAAGAGCATCTGCACACTTAAAACTTGACAAGAACTGTAATATGACAGTGGATGACTAATATCCCACCCTGAAAGGCACACAATCAGTAACCTAAAACTAAAAAAATGTTATGGAAGGACTAGCAAGGGCATTAGTTTCAAAGCATAAGTGCTAAATTCACACATTCACCCCATAATTTTATGATTAGATGATAAGGTTTAAAACCTGCTGTTTTGCAAAACATCCATTTTTGTGCTGATCAGATGATAATTGCTGAGTCTTTTCAACATGCATTATTATACACATACAGTTATTCTGTTTTCAAGCCCCTGTATTCAAAGTGTTGCACTCAATGTACACATAGTAAGAAAATATTTTTCCATAGTCTAGAGATTAAGGAATACACAGTTTAAAATTCATATTGATTCCGTTCATTAAAACTGAATTTAAATTTCCAAAGACCCCTGTTTTAAAATGATGCCACAAAATTAGTGAAACAGAGACTATTATTTTTGCAAAAATTCTTATGACTTGCATTATTATTAGCTCAGCAGCACAAATGTAACTCTTGGACCTTCGGCAATTTATATAATCTTTAATGATATTCAGAAACAATAAATAACTGAAAGGGTACTTTAAGTTAAGAACAACAGCATGCTGGCATATACATTTATGATAGGAAGAAAATTTAGAAGTGAACATCAATCAAGCAACATATGATATTGTGTGATTTGATATGTGTGAGGAAAATGGAGCCCTCGATATGTGAGTATGGAGAGATTATGTGGCTCTAGAATGAAGACACCCCAGCCAGAAAATGAATTGGTGTTCAAGATCTTTGAGGCAGAAATATACCACCCTCTCCCTCTTCCCTTGAAGAGAACTGTAGTCTTCCACTTTTGCAGTGGTTTCCAATATACAGTCATATGAAAAAGATTTGGAACCCCTCTTAATTCTTTGGATTTTTGTTTATCATTGGCTGAGCTTTCAAAGTAGAAACTTCCTTTTAATATATGACATGTCTTATGGAAACAGTATTTCAGCAGTGACATTAAGTTTATTGGATTAACAGAAAATGAGCAATATGCATCATAACAAAATTAGACAGGTGCATAAAGTTGGGCAACCCAACAGAGATATTATATCAATACTTAGTTGAGCCTCCTTTTGCAAATATAACAGCCTCTAGACACCTCCTATAGCCTTTGATGAGTGTCTGTACTCTGGATAGAGGTATTTTTGATCATTCTTCCATGCAAAACTCTCCAGTTCAGTTACATTTGATGGCTGCTGAGCATGGACAGCCTGCTTCAAATCATCCCATAGATTTTTGATGATATTCAAGTCAGGGGACTGTGCCATTCCAGAACATTGTACTTCTCCCTCTGCTTGAATGCCTTTGTAGATTTCGAACTGTGTTTTGGGTCAATGTCTTGTTGGAATATCCAACCCCTGCGTAACTTCAACTTTGTGACTGATGCTTGAACATTATCCTGAAGAATTTGTTGATATTGGGTTGAATTCATCCGACCCTCAACTTTAACAAGGGCCCCAGTCCCTGAACTAGCCACACAATCCATAGCATGATGGAACCTCCACCAAATTTGACAGTAGGTAGCAGGTGCTTTTCTTGGAATGTGGTGTTCTTCTTCCGCCATGCAAAGCGCTTTTTGTTATGACCAAATAACTCAATTTTTGTCTCATCAGTCCAAAGCACTTTGTTCCAAAATGAATCTGGCTTGTCTAAATGAGCATTTGCATACAACAAGCGAGTCTGTTTGTGGTGTGAGTACAGAAAGGGCTTCTTTCTCATCACCCTGCCATACAGATGTTCTTTAACTGAGCTAAATTGTAGAACGATGTACAGATACACCATCTGCAGCAAGATGTTCTTGCAGGTCTTTTGAGGTGATCTGTGGGTTGTCTGTAACCATTCTCACAATCCTGTGCATATGCCGCTCCTGCATTTTTCTTGGCCTGCCAGACCTGGGTTTAACAGCAACTGTGCCTGTGGCCTTCCATTTCCTGATTACATTCCTTACAGTTGAAACTGACAGTTTAAACCTCTGAGATAGCTTTTTGTAGCCTTCCCCTAAACCATGATACTGAACAATCTTTGTTTTCAGATCTTTTGAGGGTTACTTTGAGGATCCCATGCTGTCACTCTTCAGAGGAGAGTCAAAGGGAAGCACAACTTGCAATTGACCTTAAATACAATTTCCCATGATTGTACACACCTGTCTATGAAGTTCAAGACTTAACGAGCTAATTCTACCAATTTGGTGTTGCAAGTAATCAGTATTGGGCAGTTACATGCATTCAAATCAGAAAAATTACAAGGGTACCCAAATTTTTGCACAGACAGTTTTTCACATTTGATTTACTTTTATACAACTAAATACTGCTTCACTAAAAATCTTTGTTTGGAAAACACCCCAGTACTCAGATGTTCCTAGGAAATGAAAGACATACCACTGTTTTTGTTGAAAGTAGAGTAAATTATTATGCAGGCTGAGAGGGGTTCCCAAACTTTTTCATATGACTGCAGGTTAAGTTAGCACAACCCTACTCAAGTTGGCACGAGTTAACTCATATCTCATTGAGTCCATCATAACATGCCATACAAGAAAAGTCGTTATTTGATTATACAGCCACTAATAAATGCAACCAGGTTGCTGGAGATCTTTGCTTCCGCATCTCAGGTATGTAATACAGTGCTGCCAACTACTGGATAGCCCCGAATTTATTTTTTTTCACTGGCAACAATTTGCAGAAAATAGTTTTATGAATCAGTCTGTAGTTATTTGATCACAAAGAAAGGAATAAAGCTGCTGATGTTTTGAAACAACTAGATTTGTTGCAAGATGAATATTTTTTTGATAATGACATTGATCGAGATAGTGATAATCAATTGGATGGTGTGGAACCTATGGGTTCGGGTACTGATTTGGATAGCTGCCCCGAATGCACTTCTTCATCACAAGGCATCCGACTTTTTACGACTGCCAGGACAGCACTATGTGGACATTCTGCCACCTGCTGAGCACAGTCACCAACTACCAAATGTGCTGTGTACAACAAGCATGGAGAAGAAAAAGAAACACATTATATTTATACCACATGTGCTTCTAAGCCTGCACTCAGTGTGGTGCCATGCTTCAAGGTCTCTCATTCAATTGGAGACTTTAGTCATGTTCCTTGTGAAAGTAAAGTAATTAACAGTTTATTTACATTTTTGACAGAGTTACTATTGATAATAAAACAGTTACTTTCTAATACATTTCTTTACATTTTTGTTGAATTTTTATACAGTTCATTATTTATCTTATATATGTGAAAGAAAATTTAACTGCTTGCAAACTATTAAGTGTTAAAAGTTGTTTTTTTTATAACGGTAGGTTATTCATACAGGCGTCTGTCATAAGACAGGTTGCAGTAAGCTGAAATAAGACAACTTCTTTCTTTAGGAATGCATCTGTTAGACACAGGAAAGATGACCTTTCCTTCTTTGGGGCCCCTCTTGACACGTGCACACAATAATTAAATGGTTGGCCGAATTGATGAAATGCTTAGATGCTATTTCATAATTAAGGGGGTGGAAGGAAAATGAATATTAAATGCTGATTGAAACCAGAAAACTTTGCCGTTCTGCTTTGCAAAGCATGAGGTGGCTGAATAAAGACTGATTGATTGAACTATTCCTGTCTTCCCTGGGGGTTACTTACACATAAGTATATATCCATAATGTAGTGTCCTGGTCATAAATGATCCAGCAGTCAGTGAGTTAAACAATAAATGCTGCAGGTATCTGGCCTGACCAGATCAATAAGTACTTTAATCTGATAGCCACTACACAAGCAATAACTTTTACTGACTCCACGTTTGCAATTGTTCAAGTTGCTAAGTCTGTTTTATTTTTATTTTTATAATTTCATTTTTTTATCAAGGATTTGTTTTCTGAACTGCTTAAGTTGTAGTCACTTAAAATAGTGAATTGAAATTGCATTTTGACATTTGTAAAGAGGTACTGTACCTTGTGATTTCAGTCATTGCACATACTGTCATAGATAGCATTACAGTGTTATATATATACAGCATAACATGCCATCTTTCATTGATAGCTGTCACAAGAAAAGATGTGTAATGTTCTAAAGGTTATTGTGTGCTTTCACAGGATTAATTTGGTTTGGAAAGCAGATCATAAAAGACAAATAAAATCTATCTATATCAACAGTAGCCTCCTCAATCTCACAGTCTGAGCAAATACTCCTGATTTCTTTTCTTTGAAGTCCTACTCTTATTTGCGAGTTAAACCCATAGAGACGGCACTGTCACAAGATAATAACTTACCACACTCTCATAACTGGGCATTTTCTTTCCATTAAAAATGTATGTTGCACAGAGCAAATCTCTAAAGCATCTGTCTCCAGGTCTGATTACTAATGTAGTACTACTGGACCTATGTTTGTTAGGAGACAAGTGCAAAGCATTTCCCAAGGAGCTTAACAGTACATTAGACACCGTTGTTTTTAGTGAAGGCAAACATATAAAATAAGCTATTTAATTAATTTAACCAAAACTATTTAGAACATGTAAATTTACATAATATCCTTTTACACTCTTATTTAATCATTTTATATCTCTGCATTTTGAAGTTTTTTTACAGTCGTTTTAAGTTGCCTCATGATGACAAATTCAAAACACAAAGCAGCTATTGAGTCAGTAGGACTATAACAACCTTGTTCCTCTCTGAAGTGAATATCAGTGTTATTCTAGACAGATATTGATATTCTGCGCATGTACTTAACTGCAAAATATTCATTTTTTTTACCATAGTACATTTTCTAATCTGAATCAAAATTCTCTAATATCCATCGTATTTAAAGATATACTGATATAAAGACTGTATGAAGGCATAGTGGCCAGCACTGTGACTTGACACCTATGGGATGCTGGATAGATAACCAGCTGTTACACTCTGTCTGTAAAGCTGGTTTGACCTCTCCATATCTGCAAAGGATGAACACTTAGACATGGTTCCAGTGCTAGCAAGCTGCTGACTAATGTGTGCTTGCTGTTGTCCTGTTGAGGTGGTGAGACTGGCATCAATAGCAGGGGTACCACTGTTAGCTGTCTGTTGGTTTTTGCACCCTTTTTAACATATGAAGGATTTGTAAAGAAATCTGTTTCTCCACTTTTGTACTACAGTGTTGTGGGTTAACTGGTCACTACACAAAGCGAACACAGATTCTGTTGCAGTTTGTCTGCCATGGTTAAACCAGCGTTCTATTTCTGTTACTTTAACTTTGTTCTTTCCTTCTGAATATTATTTTGTATACTGTAGTATAGATTATGCTTTTTTTGTCCATTATGTGTTTTTTTTATTTAATATGGTGTTGTTTATAAGTTAATTGTTCCATTGTATATGTATCCATGTAGTATTTTTCTGTATTATATGCACTGCATCCTTTAGTAGTAGTAGTGGTGCCCAAGGAGGTAGGGCCACTTATAATGTAGCAGAGGGACTGACCCAGCAGTATAAAGTACAAACAGAAACTGCAATGTTCAGTACAGTTTATGCATTTCGTTTTTGATATTTTCCCCTGCTTTGTGTTTACTTAGGAAAACAGGCTTCAACCACTGGCTCTTATTTAAAGGTACTGTTCTCTGTCTTGTGATTTAGGGGATTTGTTTGCTTATTTTTTGCTTGTTTTGACCTTTGCGTTTCTCTTTTTTTGGAATTATAATAAGTTCTTTAAATATAAAGAAACTTTCTTTTTGTTTGTCTTTTGAACCACTGTTTTTAAACAGTTTTCTCTCTCCTCCTTAAAGGACACTTTTGCTATTTAAAAACCTTAGCCCCATTTTCGGGCCTGTGTAGGCTGAAAGCCTGCCTTTTAAGTTTGCACTTAGGCTGTCTAGTGTGATGCACCCATTTTTGGGTTTGTTGTGGCATTATCCACAATTAGTTAAGGAGTGCAAAGGGCTTGTTGAAAATTTGTATTTTTTGTAGATGCTGGTGTACTACAGTCATATTTGGCAAGATGGAAATGATTTTTAGTACAACTCTTCTTGCACCCGCATCATTATCCCTTTTTATTTCTTGAGCTTGTCAATGGTCTGCACTTTAGCTGGATGTCAATGTGTGTGTGTGTGTGTGTGTGTGTGTCTGGCACCTTCTTTCTCATATACTGTATACTTTGGGAAGATACAGTGACTTTGAAGAGTCTGCTTGTTAAAATAAATCTATATTTTCAACTACATTAATAGGAAAGTATTATGTTCATATATAGTGACTTGCTATATCCTATTTAGATTTAAAACTTATTATAACATAACATAAAAACAGTGTAAGATATGCATTAATGGAGTACACATGCAGAATACATATCTTAAATGAATAAGCAAAACATTTACAAAATGCCTTTAACACTGATGCAAGAATAGCTACTGCAGTTAACTAATTCAGTTAAATTCCTTCCTCCAGCACTCGGAAAGCTTATCATCCCCAGTACATTGTGGGTCCAGGTGAGGTATGTGCACTTGTAGGGTAAACCTGAAAAATACTATGAAACTGTATATTTTTGTAGGAAGGTAAAAAGCATTGAGCAGCTGAGAAGTTGTAGTGGTGTTTTGTACCACAAAAATAATAGCTTCTGGGACACACAGGAAGCTAAAACGTATCATTTTCACATTGAATAGGAGGAAGATTATTTCTTTGTTATGTCCAACTCTAAATGTGTGTGTCTGATATGTGAAACTAGCATCACCTTAGCAAAGAAGTGCAACCTAGAACAACATTTCAAAATGCGCACAAAACCCATGAAAGAGATTTCCCAGCACAAAGTGAGCTACGAAGAACTAAAGACTCAATTAACAGCAGAACAGTCCCCTTTTACGAGGCATCACACCAGAAGGTTACGAGTGACCATAGCATCATACCACATAAGTCACGTTCTTTAAAAACATAACAAGCCATTTAAAGAATGAAAGATGGTGAAGGAGGCATCATACTCGCTATTCAGAGTTTTTAAGAATGAAACTGAAATTGTGGCCGCTATCAAGGACATGCAGTTATCCAGAAATACAGTGACACGGTGATGTAAGGAAATAGCGGGACAACTTGAGGATCAACTGAGAATGGATATTGAGATGTGTGATTGTTTCTCTCTTCTGTTTGATGAGTCAACTGATGGGGTAGATGTGGCCCATTTGTGTATTTACAGTACATACGAAATAACGTTTGAGAATATGAGGGGCAAATAGGACAAGCTTGCCATTTTGTCACTGAAAGAGCATGCACATGGAGAAGATATTTTTTAAGCTTTCATTGAACACTCTGTCAAGAGCCACCTGCCCATTTGCAAATGTGTCTCCATTGCTACTGATGGGGATCCCACAATGGTAGGTTGTGATAATGGTTTTGCTGTCGTTTCCAGACTTTATCCATTATCATTGCATAACCCATCAACAAAATTTATGTGGCAGGGTTTTGAACATAATAGATGTGATGGAGGGTGGCACGGTGGCGCAGTGGGTAGCGCTGCTGCCTTTCCAGTTAGGAGACCTGGGTTCGCTTCCTGTGTCTGTGTGGGTTTCCTCTGGGTGCTCTGGTTTCCTCCCATAGTCCAAAGACATGTAGGTTAGGTGCATTGGCGATTCTAAATTGTCCCTAGTGTGTGCTTGGTGTGTGTGTGTGTGCGCAATGCCAAGGGTTTGTTTGCTGCCTTGCGCCCTGTGTTGGTTGGGATTGGCTCCAGCATACCCCCGTGACCCTGTAGTTAGGATATAGTGGGTTGGATAATGGACGGGCTATTCTGGGCACACACTGGGGAGACTGACACAGAATACACAGACTTGCTACTGCGTATTGATGTGTGATGGTAGAGCACAGGTAAATGGAGAAAATTTGTGAGCTACTACCTGAACCAGTAGTCTAAATATGCTGAATGTGCAAAGCTAGATTATGAAAAGTGGCTAATGGATTAACATTTCTCACTGACTTAACTGGTATTCTGAATTAACTGAATTTAGAGTTGCAGGGAAAAATAAAAATGCAATTGATATGATCAGCTCTGTGAATGTTTTTAAGCACAAGTTACAACTACTTTCAGTCAGTCAGTCAGTCATCATCCAACCCGCTATATCCTAAGACAGGCTCATGGGGGGTCTGCTGGAGCCAATCCCAGCCAGCACAGGGCACAAGGCAGGAACAAATCCCAGACAGGGTGCCACACACGCACACACCATGCACATACTAGGGACAATTTATGATTGCCAATCCACCTAACCTGCATGTCTTTGAACTGTGGGAGGAACCTGGAGCACCCGGTGGAAACCCACGCAGACACAGGGAGAACATGCAAACTCCACGCAGGGAGAACCCGGGGAGTGAACCTAGGGCTCCTTACTTCGAGGCAGCAGTGCTACCACTGCGCCACCGTGCCACCCACAACTACTTTCAACAAAGCTGTAATGCCATGACCTACAATAGTTTCCAAATATTCAGTCAGAACTTGAGCATCAGGTCATAGCACCAGCTCAGCTCGACAGTGCCCGTTACATTAAATAAGTTCAATGCATCTCATAAGAATCTGACAGACGTTTCATTGATTTTGTACCACTTGAAGTAGTCACCACATACATGTGTTTCCCATTTGGCGCAAATATTGATGTAAATATCATTGCCTCCAAAATGGTATCCCTTTTTCTCCTGGACACAACGGCCATGGATAGTGAAATTATTACTTTTCAGAATAACATTCAGATGAATCCAGGGCAACCACTGACATGAAGGGTAAATTCTGGGGCCTACTTTTAGAGGACAAGCATCCTAACATAAGGAGATATGCCTGCCTTTTTCCTGCCAGCCTTTTTAAATCAACCTACTTATGTGAATCTACCTTCTCCCACATGAAAACAATAAAGGTCAAATTCCGATGCACCATGACAGATGACCACATATCAGCCTAACTGAGACTTTCAAGCAGCTCCTTCACTGATTAAGAAAAACTAGCCTCTTCCCATTGCCAAACTTCCCATTAAAGGTAGGAAATGAATTAATCTCTTCATTTTTTGAAATGGAAAATGGGCATCAACTGAATATCAGTAGCTTTAATGTGACACTTTGTGTGACATTGAGTCAGATTTGGAACTTGTAGATCTCCTGAGGTCTGGCAAAAGTTGATCTTGAGTGTGAAAACATTGGGTACCTGTGTTCTAAATGGACCCCCAGTTAATTGCAAGGCATATCATGATTGTTTTTTTATCTACTTTACTCTTTGTTTTTTGCAGTACTCCTGATGTCCCTTTTAGTTGTTTGTTTTTTTCTTTCATTTGTTTTTGATTTCAGTTTCATTCAAGTAGCTAGAATTATATTGCAATGTCATGTAGTTTTTCACGGGGGTCACCATTTTCCCAATTGTTTGATTATCATTATTGTATTGTTGCTACACACTGATGACAGGACGTTGGCAGCACATGAAATCACTGGTGAGTCATTACACGGTCAGTACTGTGTACTTCCTCATTGTCCAAGATTGAGGACACAAAACCAAACCTTCTAGTGCAATTTCTGAGATGTACTGTTTCTGCAGTTTAGGTTAAATTATTTGGAACTCCTGACTACAACTTTTTTTTTTTTTTACTGATTATAGCTTTAAAGATAATTAACTTTGGCAAGTCCTAATGACTATGTTTCATCTCCTGTCCTTTATTCCACCAGACTGCCTCTTCCTCTCTTAGGTAAAATAATTATTTTGATGGACAATGCAGGCTTCAGCCTTTATTTTTTATTTTGGGCCACAATATGGGCACAGTAGCTAGCTGGTGGGTACCTGAAGATAACAGAAAACAGTACAAATATAATCGATAATGTTATGTATTACCAGGGTATATAAAAGAAATACTGAATATGCTTTACTGTTCATCTCCGTACTTGCTACATGTGCCTAAGTGTAGCTTACTTCATATTCTGTAGAACAGAGACAGTACAGAATAACAGCGGTAATCTGTACAGTAATGAGGAAACATAGTCTCTGTGTACGTTTATTTAAATTTTTAGTATTAGTGTATTTAGCTTTGTTAGCGCTTTATTAGGAGTTGCTCCATGATCTCCCCTGTGTTGGATATGAGTTGTCTATATGTCTGTGCAGAAATTGAATTTTCACCAACATACTTATTCCATTGCTTTAGACAGGAGAATCTTGATGCTTGCTTTCTTGTACACAACTAAGTAAAATTTTCATGCCTGCATTGTACAGAATAAAGTCCAATGTGTCATAATAAATTCCACTGACTTTTTCTTAAAATTAAACAACCAGCAACTTTTTTTCTTGCATTGCCTGAAACCTATTGCTTGTAAAGTTCAGATCAAGTGCCAACTCATAAGTCTACCCAAACAGAAAAAAACAAGTTTCTCCATAACTTCTATTTGTAAAATGTCTGTATGCATGAGTCCCAGTAATTAGATAGTGATGCACATTGTGTTCTGAGATGTTTTATGCAAGGAAGACAGACAATTTGTGGTTAAGTTAGTTCTGCATGATGCAATAAAGTGGTAATGTGTTGCATGTAGTGTTACACATGACAATGATTGGAGAGTTTATACATGACTGGGCCCACCTGGTTACCATATTGTTGTATTTACAGTATTTAGTAGTGAAATCCAGTGCTTGCTTCAGTGACAGTTGATTAAGGCTTAGAAAATCATTGCTGAGCAAGTTTCAAACTCACTTAATCAAATTCTTGGTCACAGAGGCCAAAACATTAGGCACAAAGCATGACACAAAACAGGTTATGTAATACTCCAGGGTAAGGTTATGGTTAGAGATGTAACTGAGCAAAAATAAATGTTAATTCATTTAGGGGTAAAGTTAACTGATTCGGGTCTGTCACATAGAAATCTGGAAGTTACTAATTCCAATTTTTATACAAAACAAAAACTTGCCATCTAAATTCATGTTAAGACACTACAATTTAAAGTGGTGTTTGATGATGATTTCACCTCTACAGTACCATATGGGCGCAGGATTAATTGGATGGCCTGTATATAATAAACCATATATTAGTCTATTTGTATCTGTGTTTCATGTACCAGGATTCCAAGAAATCACAGCTGTGTAGTCTTACTTCTTTTTTTTGTAAAGCAGGTAATTTTCTAATAAATTAGATTTGAATCACCTTTGCTCTTGTCTTCGTATTTTTAGATTTAAAATTTGAATGTGCATGTCACCATCTTTTATGCAATTATTTTACAAGCCTCATTGCTGTTGTCTGCATGGATAACAATCAACGTTGTTAACAACCCTGAAAAACACATGCAAATAGCATGGGAAATGGTAACATTAAAACACAAAATACTGTACAATTGCAATGCCATAAATAAAACAATGCTAAAAATTATCAATAGCTATACTACTCAATCACCTGGAATTCTTTCAGAAATGAACTAAGAAGAAATTGTCCCCAAATGAAATTCATGCAAGTAACAACCAGGAAAACGGAAAGAAAATATGGAATTTTAATGACCACTGTTAAGATCCTGATGGGGAGGTTGTTTTACTATTGAAAATATGTACAGTATGCCCTTATGTTTGTCATTCTGTTCAATACATTTTAAAACTTGTACACATAATGAAAACAAGTGGGGTACATATAAAATATGTTGGGGTATCAGCTTGGTAGACTGCATTTAATGGGTATTGTTAGCTCAAAACAAAAGAAAAACAAAATAGTAACAAAAGATAGAAGTTTTGGTCCACGGCAGATGGTCTGTTATGTGATACTGCTTTCTATTAAGCTATTAGATCTCTCCATGGGAAGTATTCTCTCATTGGGAATGAACGGTATCTTCCAGCTGTTAGTGATGTTAAATAAGGAACGGACCAGAAGGAATGGGGACATTAGCAGTCAGTCTGATGTGACATCAGGTGTTCAGGGCCTTTTCCTCCTCCAGCCCAGGGAAACAAAGGCAGATGCAGTTACTGACTATGTTAAATTTAAAATCCTCCATTTTTTCTGATCAAAGCCACTAATGTGCTCCCAAGGCTTGTACATGTGACAATATATAAACTCTAACTTTTTCAGCATAGCACTCTTGTTTATCACTACATTTGGATACAGTATGTCACAAATTCAAATTTATCCCCTCCATCAGTCAATTCTGTGCTTGCTTATACTTGAAAAAACTGTTTATTCAGTATATACTTTTTCAAAACCCGCTTAATCAAAATCAATTTCACATAAGCTGCAGCCTGTCCCACTAACACTAGACATAAGCCAAACATTATTTATTAGTAACATTATTACATAGCACCAGTTCATAACTGAGCCAGTTGGTAAAAATGGCAATAGTATTATTTATACCATTACAAAAAATATTTGGCCAGGTGATATGGCACAAATGTATCACTTTGTTCTACTTATGGTTGCTTTTAGAATGATAGACTCTTAGAATTGTCATAAAGGCATAAAAATAATTGACAACTGGATGGATCAAGGTTAGGAGTATGTGATGAATATTTAGGATCTCAAATCTTAGTTTTTTAAAACCATGGGAAGCCGAATAATAGCAACATTAATCAATGTAACATGCAGTGCTTATCATCTCATCGATTTCTTAACATTGCTCAATGTTTTGACTCTAGGAATACCAGAAGACAGTCGTTATACAGTAACTGTATTCTTTTTTTTTTTTGTTGCTTCTAGTAAGCTGAAGGTGGCATCCTGCTGTTCTTATTTTGGAAGTGTACTCCATAACAAAGTGGAGCGGTCACTAGGGCACCATTTGTTATAAGCTGATATCACGACTTATGTTTGGCCTTGTTTCACCACTTTTCCCAATTTATTATATACATCAATTTCATAGCTTCAGCTGTTTGGTCAATTACAAATAAAGTGTCTTTCTCTGAGGTGTTTTTAAACTTAGGTTCATGAATTAATAGTGCTTCAAAATTTAGTTTTTTTTTTGTAATGGTAAGCAAATCTAAATGTTCAAAATTAAAATTGTTTGGTGGGTATTTGGCACACACATACAGCAATAAGAACACTATACTTCAAACTGTGACTTCAGGATAATTAATAAAACACAAGCATGCTATGGGAGAAGTTACATTTAGACATAAATACTAATCCAATTAATAGTGACAAAATTTAAAATATTACTAAAGTTATTCTTGCCTTCAGGAAAATCAATTCAAAATTAAAATAGAATCAATCCTGAGTAGGGTGTGCTGGTAGAAATACTGGAAAAAAGTTGTTAATTTACTTCCTGGTTCCTTGGGTTAAAATTAATAAAATAATTAATACATCTGTATACAGTAGATTGACAGGTTGTCAATTAGAGACGTTAAATTACCTATATAAGTGCGTGTGTATGAGATTTGTGAAGGACTGATGTCGAATTTGGGGCAGAATTTTACCTTGTGCCCACTGCTGATTGGAATGGGCAACCTTTCATTACATACCACTTAAGTGCTTAGCATTGTGAAGATGTCAAGAAACTACAAGGTAGAGTGCTGAAATTAATCTGATACTAGATGCTGGGTTTGACATTGATTTAGCATCTGCAGTACCATGTGGGCGCAGGACTAATTGGGTGGCACTGTCTATAATGAATCATATATTAGTCCATTGTCTGTATTTATTTCCCTTTCAGGCACAGGGCTGCAAGGAGTCAGAACTGTATACTCTTACTTCTTTTCTTTTGTAAAGTAAGTTGTCAAAGTTAAGCCCTTGCATTGTTTTCATTCTACATACAGTATATGGCAAAAGCAGCACTGTCACTTATGTCCTGAACTACAAGGAAATCGATTTCCCTGAAAATAAATAAACTGAAACTAGGAAGGTGGGACTTAGTCCTTCTCTTGCATAATTATTCTGACAAGAAAGTGTTCATCATTAACTGCTTTAGGTATTTGTCAAAAAAAAGAAAATGAATATAATTAGTAGTTAACTTTTAAAAGACACAATTATAAAGTTAGTCTGATTTGTGGTTTGAATGAGCTGTTTTAATTAATAATTAATTAATTAATAATACACCTCTATATCCTATGAAGTTTTCCTATAGCTTGATATATATACTGTAACATTGTAATGGGGAATAGGTTCATATGTGTTTAATGGAAATTCATTAGTGTTTTATTGTTTCTTGTTCCTTACCTCTGTGTATGTGATTATGACTAATTAATGTTCAACACAGTTTAGTTTGATTGTGTTTCTCTACCTGTGTTATGACTATCTTTAATGAATTGTTTTAGTGTATATCATTTGTACTTATTTAGTGTTTGATTGGTTTAGCTTTCCACCTTAGAGTTTATCTTAGGATACGGTGAGTTTACATAATATTCTACAGATTGCCACAGTTTAATTTTTTTAACTAAATCACTATGTAATTATGTATGGATATTCTAGACTAGAACATATAGTGCATACAGCATAAACTACAAAAAATAAAATTACACTTATTTTGGGTTTGATCGGGTAGTTTTCTCATGTTCAGGTTAGAAAATTCAGGTTCTAGAACATTCTGCCTGGCAGAGCCTGTGCTATATGAATGCTTTGCAGGCATAGAAGATATGGTATGGTGATGTGGTGATGGGCTAAAGGCCCTGTCGCATACTGTACCCATCTTTTCCAGGGATTTTCAGTCGCAGACTTCACTTACATAATCTTAGTGAGTCGAGGGCAGTCACAGTATGATTCCATGACAGCCAGACACATAGTCTGATATCAGTCCAACTAGCCTGCAAATCAAACAGAAGTTGTAGGAGCGGCCCTGTTTGTGAGAGAATTAGGAACCAATGAGCACTCAGCTGGAAGTACAATGCATGCAAATCCAGATAAGAGGAAGGGTTTTGTGGACCTTACAAAGAGAACAAAGACTCATCTCTCTGTTGTTGCATATTTTATATACCATGACAGAATGGAAAAAAGAAAAAAAAAGGGCTGAGATTGTGTGTGAACTCATCATACCTGCAAAACATTTATACAGCACAGGCTCTGCTAGTGAACATGTTACTGGCTGTCAGAAAAAAAAAAGGTGAGCTTATCGAACTTTAGAAATGTGAAACTGTGTTGGAAAGCTGCCATTAAGTGGTGCAGTTTGCTATGGCCTGCAATTTTTGGCCATGTAATCTGATATCTTCATTTCAACTTTGACAACTAATTCCTACTAGAAGTTGTTAGAATGTGCTATTGGCTTAAGGTAGATCAGATCATATAGAACAATTCTGATTTCTGGCACGATGTTTAAATTTAGAAGATAAAAGACTCCAGTTTAGGTCTGAGCCAGCCTAAAGCATAATTAGTTACCAGACTGAATCAGAAAGATGAGAAAAGGAGAAATGTACAGAATTGGTGCCTTTCCAAAGACAAATGATGCCTGCATTATTTCTATACAGATAATTAATATGCATTTGCATCTTATATGGTGTGGTCTTTCAGTATTCCTTACTTAACAAATGCCCACATCTTTCACATATGTGTATGTCTGAGTTGTAAAAACAGACATGCACACACTAGGTGCTTGCATGTTACATGTTAGTACAACTTTCCAGTTAATGGCCCTTTAAATAAGCATTCTTATTCTTCTGTATAAATATAATTTCAAATAATAATAACCATTTTGAGTGACCTGTTTTGTAATATTTTGAGTGTATAGGGTTTAAGTTAAATTTACTTTAACTACTTATCAGAATAATTTGCATTTAAACTAGGAATTTGTTAATGCCCCCAAGTTTTCCATTCCTTTCATAATAAATCATTTATGGTAATCAAGCTTTCTTGCCTGACTGATTCAAATATTTATAAATGTAGACCTACCAAAGTCAACCCGCTCTCCAGCTAAAATTAGACAGCCAGGTGAGTCGCCTGCATAGTTTGATTGTTCCAGGCTTTTTGTGTGGCTTCTGCATGTTTGCACCTGATTGAATTTCAGACAGAGACCTCTTCTTCAAGTAGATCTTCTTAACACATTTTTAGCAGCTAGTTCAAATTCAGCTCTGCATAATCTAATTGTTTTCTGCTGTAAAGGCAGAAAAGTACAGCATTTATCAGGTTTACCTGTTTGCCTTTTCTGGCAAAACATTAGGAATACCCAGAAGTAATATATTTTACTCAGTAGATTGTGGCTTGCTGACTATGCTACTGTACAATAACAGATTAGTAAAGAAACGCTTAGAAAAACATTTTAACACATGAGACGAAAACAGTTGCTAGTGTGGAATATAAACTGACCACAGACAGACACCAAGACAAGTCCCAAAAACACACATTTTTAATTCTTCTTCTGTCCTTTATACAACACAGTGCACAAATCAGGGACATATAACTCAGTCCCTTTTCTCTCTTTTCTGCTACCTCCACTTCTCTCCCACAAGCTTCGTCCTCTGCCTCCCGACTCCAGCTCTCCAAATGGAGTGAGGTGGCTTCTTTTATAATGCACCCGGATGTGTTCCAGGTGCTCCGTGATGACCTGAGGTGGCGGAAGTGCTGCATAGGCACTCGGAAGCATTCCAGGTGTACCTGATTCCTGTTCCAGCAGCACTTCCTGGTGTGGCGGAAGTGCTGCAGTCCAAGAATCTGTAGACATCCGGGTGCCACAGGCGCCAACAGGGTTGAGCTTCTAAGCTCCGATCCTGTGACCCTGATACAAACCAGGGCGACTGCCCTCTCGTGTCCTGGGGGAAGTACTGTCCCTCTCCCAGTCCTTCCATCCTCCAGGCATCCTGGCTGGGCCGGATCCCCAGCTGTCCGCCACACTAGATTCATGCTTAAAACTAGTAAGTGTTTTTAATATGGCAATGATGGAAATAAATATCTCACGAGCAAAAAGCATTTTGCTCCACGGTTAATCAAATGTATGGAATTTCACCTGTTAAGAAGGACAATAAATATACTTTTATTTTGTAATAAAGAAATATATTTTAAATAACGTCTTTAAACAAATACTAGTAAAAAATAAAAGCTCTCTTTCAAAATAAATAAATAAATCTGTTTCTTAATATCAAGCTGAAGCCTTCCAGTAATAATTAGTTACTCAGCCATGTTGGTGTAGCCTCTTAAAATTCAGTAAGTATTATTAATGTTGTAAAAAGTACAAGTGATGTTGTCTTAGTATATTCAGCTGAAGAGGTGTTGGAGGTCTTCTTCTGGTCCCTCTGCATCATGTGTATCCTACTATGAGAGCTAGCTCATTATGTACATAAAGTGATACCTTGCCACTTATCAGTAAAATTCACTTTGTTTACTTTGAATTCTCCATGTTTCCCCCACATGTTTTAGATGAATATGTTATCGATGAACATTGCCACTTTCTTCTAATGACCAGTCTTCCCACAACATCCTTACAACATCAACAACGCCTACCAAATCAACTGGAATGGCCAGGGAGTAAGCACAGAGATATGTACATGGAAGAGCCTATGGTGTTCTAAATAAAGGACTAGCTGCCGGGCTGACTGCAGTTTGTGATATGGATGTGGGCACCACAAGGAACAGTCCTGGCACTTCAGACTATAAATATAACCCCACGTCATGTCACTTGGAGAAATACTCAGATGATTCTGCACTTATAGGGCGTATCGATAAGGGGGTGAGGCAGATTACAGGAGTCAGGTGAAGAAGTTTGTTTTTTGGAGCAAGGAGAATTGTCTACAACTTAACATCAATAAAAACAAGGAACTGGTTATTGACTTTCACTGCACCAAACAACCTTTATTTATTGTCACTGTTCAGGGTGTGGATGTAGAGGTGGTCCACTCCTATAAGTACTTGGACGTCCACATCAATGATAGGTTGGACTGATCTCATAACACAGTGGAACTATACAAGAAATGGCAAAGTCGGCTCTTTTTCCTTAGGAGACTGTGTTCCTTTAATGTGGGAAGTGACATCCTTCACATGTTTTACAATTCTGTGATGGCCCATGCAATCTTCTATGCTGTGGTGTGCTGGACTAGGAACATCACTTTAAGAGAGGTCCACTGAAATACAAGCTAATTAAAAGGGTAGGTTCAGTTATGGGATGCACTCTGGACCCCCTGGAGATAGTAGCAAAGGAAAAATAAAAAAAAAAACTGAGTGCAATTATGAACAATGCTGCACATCACATCTATGACACACTGACACTGTGTACTTTCAGGCAACAGATTATTCAGCAGAAATGTGTCAAGAAATGCTACTGGAGCTCCTTTATACCAATGACAAAGTGCAAGCATAATGCTTCAATGGCACTGTGACTGCCAATTCAGAAGTATTATTTTCTTTCTTTTTAAACTTTTCTTCCTTGTTAGTAATTCTAGGGGGTATTGAGACCATAGTTTGCACACACACACACACACACATATATATATATAACCATCTTTAATATGCTATTTTCACTTTGATATACCAATTATATTAAAAAATGTTCATAAATCACTAAGTCTATTGACAAGAAATGGCCATGCCATTTAATTTAAAAGCATTGTCATTAAGTAAATTTCAAAAAACCATCCAACCATTAATCCATTTAGCAAATTTGCTTCAGGTGCAGTGAGCTAGAAGTGATCCAGACAGGCACTGTGCACAACTCATAAATGCAACCAGTCAGAGACATCATTCCATTAAGGATAATTGCCTGGGCACATTTATTTACCTAATTTAAAAAATGTTAAGTATTTAGCATTTTAATACATTAATGTAAAAAGGAGAATGTTGAATCCATATAATGTAATCAATTATCTTGTAATCTAAATTGATTTATTGTATTGCTTAAAATTTTAATGTTATGTAATTTGTAACAGTGTGCTTTCTTAAAAAAATTTATAAAGTAAACATTGATTAAATGTATTATACTTTATTAAATAGAAATATATACTGTAGACATAACTAATACATATATATATTTTTAAAAATAGTTAAATAATTAAAAAATGAGGGAAGCAAATTGATTAAGTTGCTGATGCTGCTGCAACATGGGTGAACTAAAACTAGCTTTGAATTTCTGCTCCCTTGCCATCTGTTTTCACATTTTACCTTTATCTTTATGGAGTCCATTTCAGTTTTTCTCCCACATCGAAGTAAAGTGCCTGTTATTTTAATCAGTGAGTCTAAATTGGCACAGAATGAATTAGTGAAGACATGCATCAGCACCTCCTACCACATCAACTGGAATGGCCAATGACGAGTCCACGTCCGACTATCAGTGTGGGTTGTCCATAACTGAACACCAAGTAAGGAGACAACTGTGGAAGCTACACACAAGAAAAGTAATGGGACCAAATGGAGTCAGTCCTCGAGTTCTCAAGGCCTGTGCTGACCTACTGTGTGGCGTCCTCTGTTACCTGTTCAGTCAGTCCCTAAGTTCTTCAGAAATTGTCTCTGCTGTGGAAAACATCCTGCATTGTTCCTGTTCCAAAGAGGGCAGATGCCTCTTCAACTAATAACTACAGACCAGAGGCACTTACGTCTCAAGTTATGATGACCTTGGAGAGACTGGTCCTGGACTACATGAGTCCTCTTGTGGTAGACCACCTGAACCCACTGCAGTTTGCCTATCAGACAGAAATTGGCATGGAGGATGCAATTAGCCTTATTCTCACCTGGACAAAGCTGGCAGCACTGTGAGGATGATATTTTCTAATTTCTCCAGTGCCTTCATTACCATCCTGCCATCCCTGTTAAGGGGTAAACACAGAGATGTGCAGTTGGATGAGCCTATGGTGTCCTGGATAACCCACAGTCTGTCAGGCACACTGCAGTTTGTAAGACTTAAAGATTGTGTTTCTGATACTGATGTGAGCCACACTGGAGCACTACAAGGAACAGTCCTGTCTCCTTTTCTCTTCACTATGTACGCCTCCGACTATAAATATAACACCAGGTCATGTCCCTTGCAGAAATTCTCTGATAAATCTGCATTTAAGTGGGATGAAACATATTACAAGAGTCAGGTGAAGAAGTTTGTTTTTTTATGCAAAGAGAATTGTCTATAACTTAACATTAGCAAAACCAAGGAACTGGTTATTGACTTTTGCCTCACCTAACAGCCTCTATGTCCGGTCACTGTTCAAGGAGTGGATGTAGAAGTGTTCCACTCCTATAAGTACTTGGGGGTCCAGATCAATGATAGGTTAGATTGAACTCCTAACAGAGTGGAACTATATAAGAAAGGGCTAGAGCTGGCTCTTCTTCCATAGCAGACCGTGTTCCTTTAATGTGGGGAGTGATACCCCTCACATCTTCTAAAAATCTGTAATGGCCAGTGCAATTTTTTGTGCTGGGCTAGTAAAATCATTTGAATTGACATGTTAATTTAAATGGTAGGCTCAATTATAAGATTAAGTCTGCATCTCCTGGAGGTAGTAGCAAAGGAGAGAATTAAAATCAAACCAAATCATTTAGCAGAAGTGTGTCAAGAAACGCTACTGGGGCTCCTTTTTAATAATAGCCATACACCTGCATAATGTCTCACTGTCACTCTGACAGCCAAGTCAGAAGTTTTCTTTCTTTTTAATTTTCTTGCTTTTTAGTCATTCTGATGTGTTTTAGACCATATTGTGTGTGTATGTATATATTTTTTATTTTTTATATTTATGTATTTTTTTATCTACCTATTTATATATTTATTAATATAAAGTAAAAACCCAAATTCCCTCTGGTGACAAATAAATTTCTATCTATCTGTCTATAGGATGAGTAGATGAAATAAGAATCAAATTTAGCACAATAACAGTAAATTAAGCCAACTATAAAGGAAGAAGGTAAGCCTGTAAAAGCGAAGATATTAATTTAAAGATAATTCTAGTCAAATATCTGATACATTTCTAAACAGATCATTAATGTCTTTTTCAACGTAACAAAAAAGTGGAGTACTGGAGAAAACCCACACAAACAGGAGAACAATGTAAAAACACAGGTAGTAACTGAGATGGGAATCAAAATCAGGGTTCTTAATGAATGTGGTAAAAGGGTAAACACTGTAGTACCAAACAGGTGCTGTTACTCTATGTTAATTATAGAGTGCTTTGATTTTGACAAAATTATACTATAAATAAAAATCACTATAATTATTCCAAAACCCTTTGTATTGCATTTACCTTCTAGTACACAATTAGGCACAACTAATAGTGCGAGAATTACCGTGCAACAATTAGTTAACTTGCAATGATTAAAGTACCGGTAATAAATAAGTACTAATGTATCAGATGAAATACAAAAATGTACACTTAGCTACACTGTTACTTCAGCTGTACTACATGGCAATAATGCCTAGTTACTCTGTTGTTGCGCAGGTATTTTTCAAGTACATACAGGGTAATAATAAATTAGTGAGGCGGAGAAAGACAAAGCACCTGCTGCTGCAAAAGCGGCACCATCATATTTAAAAGCTCAACTGGCCAAAGTAGCCATGGGCGCTCTCCTTTAGCTAAAATGGCTAAAGCCGATGTTAGTGTCAAGCTAGTTGTGAGGTATGCCGACCGCAGTCGCTGATTGTGTATCTGAACCATGACAATTTATTTTTAAGATAGCCAATAGTGTTCTGCTTGCTTTAGCCCCTGCTTTACAAAAGGCTAATAGCTCGACCTAGTTTAGCCACAATCTCTTCCCATTTTTTCTTTTTCCATTTTGTGGTGGTACGTAAACACGAGCTTCTATTCTGTTTGTAAGGTTCAAAAGAGCCACACTCCTTATTCTTAGTAACTGCATTAAATGCATTTTACTTCTGGATGAATATTCATTGAGTGTCAGGTCTCATTCACACAGAGCCCACTCCTGCGTCTAAAGACAAAATAAAACATCTTTGTTTTAATAGGAGCAAGTCATGAACTAGTTGGAGTGAATCATTGGGTATGTCACATTAGGCGACCAAATTCACAAGAGTGCACTTCCACCCGCCTCTGACTTGCTAAGCTTATGTAAATAATGGCTATCACTAAAAATCACTACAAAAGTCGCCAAGTGACTTAGCTTTAAGTCTGAGTTTACATAGCGCATCACCAAATGAAGACACACAATTGACGCCCTAGAGCACGGGTGTCAAACTACAGTCCTGGAGGGCCGCAGTGGCTGCAGGTTTTCATTTTAACCATCTTCTTCATTAGTGACCAGTTTTTGCTGCTAATTAACTTCTTTTGCCTTAGTTTTAATTAACTTGACTCAGACCCCTTAGTAGTCTCTTTTTCCTTAATTAGTAGCCAAACAATAATGAGACACAAAACAAGCCGCCACATGACCAGCTCACACAGTATCTGAAAATAAAGAAAGGTGTAGGTCTCGGTATGTTGATCTCTTGGGTCACCAAAACATTTTGACAGTGTTCTTGGGGAAAAAAACAGAAAAATCAACTGTTTTGGAAATGTCTGCTATTGCAACAAGCCATGGAATTAAATAACAGGTTTAATTAACAGCAAGAATTGGCTTCTCTTTGAGAGATTGGTTGGAGTGAAATTGTGTGGAGTTTGAAATCCCAGTTTAGCTGGTCATCTGTTGGCTCCTTTCTGTTTGACTGCCATTTAATGAAGAAAGAAATACATTCAGTGGACTGAATCCTTAAAAATAGTGCTATTAAAATTAAGGGAAAAGGAGTTAATTAGCAGTGAAAACTGGTCACTGATTAGGAAAAGGGTTAGAATGAAAACCTGCAGCCACTGTGGCCCTCCAGGCCTGGAGTTCGACACCCCTGCCCTAGAGGGTTTCTCACTAGTGTTTGGGGCTCACCTAGGACTGGCACAGGTGAGGTGGAATGAGTGTAGCAAGTCTGAAATGGAATAAACATACTGTAAAAAGAAGATGCCGTTCCACTCAAAAGTCTGATAGCTCACTAGAAGGGTTTCTGGGGGAGGAAGGTGGTTTGTTCTATATTAGCTACACTGGTGCAGGTTGTTTTTCTTTCAATATAAAAGAAACCAATTTAATGTCCCATGGTAGGTCAGGGATGACAAACTGCAGAGATGGGGGTATCACCCTGAGTGAATTTCTCTCCCAAGAACCAATGTTTTGACAAAGGGGTATCATTTTTTAACAAAGTCTCCTAAGAAATAATCTGCTGAACTCCATTTGTTCTTTCTTGTCTAAAGTCTAGTCATTGCAGAACAGTGACATTATGAATAGTTTTCTGAAAATGTTTGCACCATATTCAGTCATATTCACTTCAGTTGCTTTTAAAAAAGTGTTTGCTCTGCTATGTTGTGTTTTCAAATGCTTTATTAAACCCATGAAATAAATGCTTTGCTCTGATTATTCAAACGGCACTATCAGGTTTTGCAGTTGTCACTGTTATTCCAGAACAACTAATTAAATTATACATAAATGGATTAGTATTATATGTGGTAGTTATTATTATCTTATCGCCTCTTCCAAAGTACTGTTTTCAGCTCTAATGAAATAAACTTTTATTCCCAATTGTTCTCTTTAAATGTAATTATCAATTTAAAACAAAATATTGTGCAATTATTTATCTGATACCAGAAACAAAGATTGTTAAGGCAACCATATAGTAGTATAACGCAAACTAAATTAAAATGTTATTTTGCATTTCTGTGTCCTTATATTTTTTTTGTTGTGGCGGGCAAACACATTCTCTGTTTTTCACCTACTGTTTATAAAGTTGACTTTAAATCTTTACTACAAACAGAGGATTATTTAGACTCTGTGCATCCACTTATGCCCTTGTCTGAGGTTCTGAGAGGTTTTTGGTGTTATTACAGGCTAACAAAAGCTTGTCAAACTGTTCAGTCTCAAATCTCGCTGGGTCATGCCCCTAGGGTTCTGTTTCTAATAAAAGAGCACTTTGTATTCCAAAGTGTTGCGACAGAAGTGAAAAGCTATTAGTTCAGCTCTGAATAGCCTCACCATTTACCAAAGCCTTTAGACAAGCTCTGTAAAATCATTGAAGATTCATTTCAAAAGTGACTAATGGGGAAATATGTATCATTATAGCCCATGAGGTGTAATTATGTGAGAAAATAGATCTACTGAGATAGAATTGATAATAGCAACCTACTTATTCAAGCATTTGTTGCACTAACTGCACTATTTAAGTCCCATTGAGCACTTTGGCATGTTGTAATGCCTGTGTTTTTTCCAGCATCTTCACTTTTTAACAACCATTTAAAGTTAATTAAATACAGTGGAACTCATAATAATGATAAAGAAATGGATTCATGTTCTAAATGGCTTAGTGTATTAATTACAAGAATTTGTTTTGGGTGTACATTTGAAAATTGAATTAGATTAATATATGATAATGCTCAGACTAAAATTAGGAGGTTTGTCATCTTCAAATAATAAAGTTTGATTTTATTAGAATCATTATTTAAAGCATTTCAACCATTGCATTATACACAGCCATGCACAATGAAAACTTTTATAAAATATTTTATAATAATTAAGTTGGACAGCAATGGCAAAAATGAAAATAAGGTACTATCAACCCTGTAAAACTCAAAATATGACAAAGCAAAATTAAGAAAACTCAATATACAGCAAGACCAGAAAGTTATGTGTCACATGTTTTTAATGAAAATGCTGTATGTTAAAACTGAGATTTGAAGAAACACCTATAACAGTATGACAGAAAACATCCATTTGTGCCTTCTCTTGTCTTTTTGCATGGCAAAGGTTAAGCAGACTGTCTGCTATATGATCTGTAAATCAGAAACTCCATGTTGCATACTTAGAAGTTCAAACAAATCAGCTAGTCTAAATTATGTGGACTGTTGCCTTTCAGTAACACAACTGAAGTCACAGAAACTGGACATGTTCTGCTCAATAAGAGGTACAGTCTATCAAAGACAACTGCTAATTAATGCAAGACAGGCAGCCAAACAGGAACAAAGGGCTTACATGCAAAAGACCTCTGCACAGTAATTTCCTGCAAACCTTACTCAAAAAATGTTGTCCTGGAGTAAGGCAAAAGAAAAACAAGTTTTTGCTTTTTTATTTTGTATTTTTCCAAGCTGTAACTAAACAATAAAACACCTTTGAGTGTACTAACATGCTATCAGGAATGTCATTGTTTTAATTATTTATTGTTTACAAGTTTTTACTCTTCTTTATAGGTGTACTTCTAATGTTTTATGTTATGTATTATGTTTTTTGGAATTCTGAATCCAATTCTAATGTTAGTTTTCTGTTTCACTTTTGTTTTACTTTGGTTAGAATTTACTCGTATCTGATGCCATTTTGTTTTTTATGGGTGGCACCATTTTGTGATGCTATTGTTGTGACATCGCTATAATGATCATTTTGGAATTTGCAACACATGATACCAGCAGTGCAACGGTATAAAGCACACAATGTTTACTTCATCCAGGTTTGATAGATAATCCCAGTGAAGCTTAGTACTCTGTCTACATTAGTTATCCTGGTATTCAATTCCTCGTCAATGTTATTTTGACTACGATTTAGGGTTTTGTTTTGGCTAAAAACTGGCTAGATTTTCTGGTTTAGGAACTTAGCATGTTTCAGGAAATGTGTTTTATCTTCTACTCCTTAATTTAAATAATTTCTGCTATTTTTCGCCGTACAGTCAGGTATGATAGATAGATAGATAGATAGATAGATAGATACTTTATTAATCCCAAGGGGAAATTCACATAATCCAGCAGCAGTATACTGATACAAAGAAACAATATTAAATTAAATAGTAATAAAAATGAAAAAAGTTAGCATTTACTCCCCCGGGTGGAATTGAAGAGTCGCATAGTGTGGGGGAGGAACGATCTCCTCAGTCTGTCAGTGGAGCAGGATAGTGACAAAAGTCTGTCACTGAAGCTACTCCTCTGCCTGGAGATGAGGATGTGGATGACAATAAACATATGTCATCATATATGTAGGCTTGTGCAAATAATACTACTAACACTATTGTGTTTAATGAATATTTTCTTGTGCTATTGGGTGGAAAACACTGATTTTAGCATAGGTCCTGAAAGCCTGGACTGAGTAGGATTTTAAAAAGAAATATCCTGTTTGTTTACTTCTATTGTAGGCCCACTGCATAAGCTATCTTTACATTTCTAGCTCAACATTTGTTACATATTTTGAATGCGTAATCACATGGGAGTATTATATACCAAAGGCAAGCAACTTAATTTCTTTGATGCAAAAACGTTTATTGAATTTCTTGTAACTTGGCTAAAGGGGATTTGCAAGACTGTTTGTCTTTTCTCACCTTTTTATTTTATAGTGTAGAAAATTGGAGTATGTGGCATAAGGAAATTACATCCGGAACAGCAATAAACTGATCTTTATCTACAGGAAAGAAAGATTTCCCTTTATCTTACAAGAACTGTTTCCCTCCAGGTAAGATGGGCTTTTCCCCCCCAAGGATACAGTTGTTGAAAGTCTTCTATCACTCCCCAAACTGGACAGTCAACCATTTTTATCTCTTCTTAGATCACTGGTATTTATTTAACAATTTTTATGATGTATGCTTCTAAATTAATGCTAATGTCATGGTGAATCTTATATTAATGAAGATGGCCTCAATTATGCTTTCTTGGGGTAAAAACAGTGGGTTTATTGACATGAAAAATGTTGGTCTATATACCCCGTTTTTGTTTTTCTCAGGTCCATATGGAACTGGTGTTAATTCTTTTGAAGATTTTATCGCCATGCATTGTTTAATTTAAATGAGCTTTAAACTTTGACTTTATTCAGGTTCTCAGTATATAAAACAATAACTTTCTAAAGTACAAGGACAAGATAAGTTTTTCTGTCTTTCGGAATGAATGTACTTATTTTATGGTTTTTATAACTTTACTCTATTCTGTTACTGTATATAATTTTAAGTTTGCTATTAATAAATTGTCAGTTACTGTACTGATTTGCCTGCTGTCATCATAATTAATGCTGCAAAGGTATTGCCCTTTTTACTGTGGACACATTCAGACTCAGAGGTTTACAGAGTGGATATTTACATTTGGTGACTATTCTTTACTAGTTAGGCTTTCACGTGTAAGACATATTACGTTAAGCTGTCTAGTTTCTAAGGTTTTATTCTGAAACACATACTAAGGTATGGCACTTAACCTCTGTGGTTACCTATGAAAAAGCAACTATTAGCCAGAGTCATATTACTTTCTGGGGGTACATGACTTAAAGCATAACAGACGATATTAACTCAAGCTAATATTAACTCAAATATGATAATAGCTTATAACTAATTCATCTCATAAAGACAAAATTGGTCTTTAAGGCTATGGTCCACACTCCTATCTGTCACTGGTTAGGAGACTTGAGGCTGTAATGAAACTGGGTAAGTTAAATCTTAACATTTGTCTAAATTCATGACCAGGTAAAACACTTGTTATAGGAAACAAACTTCCAGGCATAATCACTCCCTTCATTTTGTCTTTGTAGTCTGTAGGCCCTCAGTGACAGACCTCTGAAGTTGTACTTGCCCATGTTTATATATATTTAGTTTTACGCCACTCCATTACTATTATTCTATTTATGCTTTGTTTTGTATTTGTATTTTACACCAATTTTTTTATTTTTCTTCTGATGATGAGCTTGCAAGGGCATGGCCACTCACAGAATTTATTCCTTCAGGGTTGGCAGTTACATGAAGGGGCAATAAAAAACAGCTGTTGCCACAGCCTTCTTGATTTGGCATTAGGTAGCTTTGGTTCCTGTGTCACTCAGCCCCTATGTTGTGCTTACTCCTCTTTTTTTATGATCTTTGTAAATGATTTTACTTTGTTCTTATCTACTCTGAGACATTTTTGTTTGTCTTTTTCAGTGAGCCTCTTTGAAGGCTGTTTGTTTTGGACTTAGTTTTCAAATATTTTTTTCTTGAGTTCTTTACTATGTTTTTCTGTTTTTTTTTCCTTACTGTAAATTTGAAATATCCACACTCTATTTTATGAGTTTAGTTATTTAGTTAAAAATTATTTAAATTTTTTTTTTGTCTATGTTCACTGTCTGCAGGGGCACATGCAAGCAAGCATTTCATTGTACATGGTACTTGTACTTGTACACATGACAATAAAGAATTGAAATTGAAATGAAATGAAATGAAATATTTGTTGCCATGATGCAGGGACCCATGGTTTTGGAGGTCACAACCTGTGATTCACTGGTAGGACAATATCAAAGCTAGAGCAATTTACTTCCTGATCTCCTTCAGAACTTAGTGTGTGGTTATTTTTGGCTATTGTTTTCTGGCACAGTATATTTAGCTTGGATGTTTGACTTTGAGTTAGAATTTTTGGTTTGCTCTTGACACTAGCACAATTGCTTCTGTGGTTTTGACCCTTGCCTGTTTATTTTGACTATGTTTGAGCTTTGGGCCTTATTTTTTGCCTTCTGAAAAATACTATTAGCTTAGTTAAACCTTCACTTTCTCTGTTTCTCCAAAATGTTATTATTATTTTTATGTTAATTTCTTCTTGTTTTTATGTATTGTTGATGCCTTTTTTCTAATAAAATTGGAATTTATCTGATTTCATTTATTATAAACTAGTTTCTTTCTTTTTTATTTCTTTGGCCTTTTCATTTTGGGAAAATCACAACACCCTGCCAGCCAGCATCTGTTATAGCTACTGTATCTCTGGTGCCTGCCAATTGCCACTTTCAGCTGATGTAGTCATTGTCATGTATTGTTGGCAAATCTCAGTTTGTGAACACTGTTTGCTTTTTCAGCTGCAGCAGCTTTGATTATAACGCATGCTGATGTGACCTTGCAGTGGCTGCTGTGCTAATTAAATTTTAATTCTGGCTAGTCTGTTAATAAGACTAAGGTTTTCTACCTCTGTTTTCTACTTTCAGCTTTTACAAAAACTTGGTTTGGACTTGTTTGTTCCCTGATACAAAATTTCAGTGTTACTCTTTAAAGAATTACATTTGTGCATGTGTAATTTTCTAATTAATACCATTGCTTTGTGTTTGACAACAGTTCTGTCTATTGCTTAGGTACCTGAACTCTTTTAAATGATAAAACAACTCCAACGATGCAGCTGGCACCTCAAAATATAGCATTCTTGTTATACCTGTGGTCTGTTCCAGAAAGCAGGATTAGTGTGAAATCCAGTTAAAGGAAATTAAGTCTGTTCCAGAAAACCTGAGTAAAGCCAAACCTGTGTTTCTGAAACAGATTAAGCCACATTTCTGTGATCCGTTTGGCCAAAGGTGTGGATAACCCATTAATCCTGCTTTATGTAACAGGGTCAGGAGTGCGTAGAACTCACACTAAAACATGGCGTACGGACAAAAACTGAAATGTGCATACGCACAAAAAAATCCAGATGCATAAAACTGTGCGTACTCTAAGTTCCACACACTTCCCTTATATAAATCCCAATGAATGTGAAATTTAACGTACGTGCATGCGCCTACAGCCCCACCCTGACTTCTTTCAGAATTTAGCATATTTTAATATGCAAATCAATATAAATATCACCTTCTGTTCTGTGTTTTGTTAAAAAAACAATGGCAAAATCATGTTGATGTAAGTAGAATTTCAGCGAATGCGAAGTGGAGGCAAGGAAAAATGTACCATTCATTGGCTTAAACAAGAAATGGAAGTTATGGAGTGATACAGCATAGCGGAGACAGTCAAAAGTTCAAGTTCAGAAAGTCACAGAGTTCCCGAAATAAAAAAGAAGCAGTCAGATATCAAAGTCAAAGTGTGAAAAGGCTAGTTGCAGCCCACATCTGTTTATTCTGTTTCGGACAATATTACAAACACTGACCCCTGTTCTGATGATGCAACTCCATGCAGTGATGGTACTGCTGTGCCCAGCACATCTTCACACGCTGGCTGCACACATACCTCTGCCTTGGAAAATGCTGGGCGACCACCTGGTTGTGTGTTGATGGATGATGTTCTGGAGTCACAAAATGCGATAGTGGATGCTGTAAGAGATGTGGCCAATGAAGGTATATAAGGGCTATACTATGTGATATTGACCCCAATTATGTATTAGTTAAAAAATCAATGCTGCATCTGATTAAATGTTTTTACATTCTGCTAATTACATTCAAATGAAATTGTAACGCTGTCCGATTTGGCTGATCATTTAGTGAGTCAGGGTCAGGTTCATCATACCACATCTCTTCAGGTACAGGCAAACCAGACGCCACATGCATAATGAGACACAGTTTCTGTGGACTATAAAGCAGCACATTAATAGAGTGAAATGCATTCTATTTACATAAGCAAATTCATTCTTTGAAGGCGCCTTTATAGTGTAACATTGTAAAAAAAAGACCTGCTGCACTGAATAAGCTCATGCGCTATAACCCTGCCCCTCCCCCAATCTGACTCTAAGTAGCAGCGCAAGTATAGACGCAAACAAAGTGTATGTGTGTACTGTATAATATTAACAAAAAGAGCAGCTTACTACCGAAAACGGCAAATATAGGATTGAGTGGGGATCGAACTGGGGACTCTTGATTACACTTGGTTTACATCTGTACTTGCACTGTTACTTAGAGTCAGATCGGCTAGATTTTACAGCGTGTGAGCTTATTCAGTGCAGCAGGTCTTTTTTTTCTTTCAGTACATGTGCCTTCCCTGTTTATTTATATTTCTAGTGACTTTTCTGCCTGTCTGTCTCTCTATTACGCAGTGCGCTGTCTGTCTGTGTGTTATGAATATTAAAAATAACAGTTATAAGGACACTTGTTCATGTTAATTGTAGTCTCAACTGTTAAAAAATATTTTAAAAGGAGCATCTCACATGAAAATATAATGATCTCATTAACTGACAGTGCGTACCAGTTTATAAATTTTATGTCCGTTTGAGGTTAAAAAGAAAATACAGTACATTAAATCATATATCAATCGACACACACTGCACGCAGGCAATTGGGTAGTGAGAGTGGAGATAAAGACGCAAGATAGATTGTATACAACAGGCAAAAATAGCGACCACTTGATAACAGTATTAGCTATAATGAATGAAAGCATGAATTAATCAACGGAAATAATCACGATCGACATTTTAAACTTAACGATTTACTTAAGAAAAAAAAGAACGCAGAAAGCAGACGCTTACAGGTAGGCACAGGCAGGAAGAGCGGCCATGGTTAAAAAGAAAAAAAAAAGTAACAGTTTCTTCTCAATGGGGAATCGAACTTGGATCTCTGAGTTACAGTAAGCCTGCTGCACTTTGAGAAGCAAAACTTAGCGCACTACACCACAGAAGCTGTTACACCATTCTTGAACCTTTTGTGAAAGTGTTTATTTGATCTTTGGAAATTAGGCTTCACACATTCTATAGTTTATGCCTACATTTTGTAACATTTATTACTAAAATATGAAAAAGTTTCTGTTTTAACAATGTGTTTACACAGATTACTGTAGAAACGGAACACACGTGAAATGCATGTGTTCCAAATAATGATCTATTATTTCCACTCTAAAACTCCAGTAGTTCAGTCACTCCCAGATAATCAAACAAGGCATGAGCTGGGAAAACTTAGTGAATGTTCTGCGACGGTGGGGGATGGAATAGCCGGCTGCTTACTGCTCGTCTTAATCAGCACATTTAGAAGACAAAAGACGGAGGTGGAGAGGTGAGAACGGTTTTAAGGTGGGCCGGATCTATGAGTTTTTTCATAGACTCTCGTAATTCTAGTGTTAGGGAGCAGAGCAGCCAATCATAAAATCAAAGTCAGTAAATGTCCTGTCAGAAATGGTGATCCCAGCTGCACTATTTAGGAAGTAGAAAAAAAAGCAATGAAGTACTGAAAATGTCATGCCCTTTCCGAACAGTCACACAGAAATACAACTCCTTCACCAAATCCTGCCCATAAAAATTAATCAGACCATGATCACACATTCTGGCATGCCCAATTAGGAGCCGGAATGAACTTTACCATATTACAGGCTTTATTTCCAAGCTACCTTTTAAAATATGACATGTTCAGGGACACACACTGTGGCATTGAACTGACATCAATGCAAATCATAGACTATTTTTTTTGTAAAAAGTAGTTTTCTTCATAACATTAGCGATGCCACACATAATGCCAAAGCTCTTAACTGCAAAGCGGCATCTGCTCAGACTCACACACACACATGGTCTGTCTTTCCAAGACAGAAATAAATGTCCACTATAGAAGAGGATTTCCACAGAGTCACAGATAGGGTGATCAAATTTAAGCAACTGCAGCATTTCTAAGCAAAAACAACTGACAATAGACTCACTAGTGGGAAAAGCTGTCCACCTTCATCCCTTCTGTGTAATCCCTGACCTTTTAAACAAATGACTCTGAAGACTCACCTCTTTAGCAGATATACCCAATATGCTTATTAGCACTTTTGAACACAAAATACAAGTTAAGACAAAGTTCATTGAGCCTTTCTAGGCATGACGTAAAATATAGCTGGATTAGTATACAGCCACTATAGATGCAGCCAGTTTGCTGACAAGCTTTTCCTGTCTCCGCTATCTACTGTAGTGCTGCCATCTACTTGATACCCATAGTCTTTTTTTAGAAGTAACAGCTTGTAGACAACAGTGTTTTAAATAGATAGTCCATAGTTCTTTCGTTGCAAAAAATGTGTAAAGCTTTTGATGTTTTGAAACAACTAGATATGTTACAACATTAATATTTTGATGATAATGGCAGTGGAACACAGCATACAAGATGATGTGCAACCTGTAGGCTCTGGCACTGATGCGGATAGCTGCCCCAAAGACACTTCTTGATCACTAGGCTTGTCATGACTGTCAGGACAGCACTACATAGACATTAAAAGGCCTACTGGGCACAAAAGTCACCATCTACCAAATGTGTTGTGTGCAAAAGCAAGGACAGCCCAAACACATATGTATGACACATATGCTTCTAAGCCTGTGCTCCGTGTGGTGCCATCCTTTAAGGACTCTCATTCAATTACAGTCTTGCAGTCGTGCTGCTAGTCCAAATAAAGTACTGTAATTAACATTTTCTTTATATTTTTCACAATGTTATTGGTAATAATAAAACCGTGCATTTGTTTACATTTTTTATGAATTTTGATGAAGTCTATTACTTATAATATACTGTATGCATAGACCAATTCTGCAGCATCCATGTAATAAATGATCCAGCAGTCAATGTGTTAATGCAGTTTCGATACAGGGTTCTGTAATGGAATAAGGCAACAATTTAACTTCTACATTACGCATGATGCACAATTATGTATAGTAGTACAAATATCAATGTGTAATCTTATTCATTCTTAAAATTATATGAGATGCGACACACATAATTACTGCACAAATGTTAGGGCCAATTATCCGAGGTCTCATGTTTGAACGGGGTAAGTTACCATTCAAAGAGTGGGCACTGTGAGTCTTCTGTTGCAGATTTATACACAGCAGTAATCAGCCTTTGCTTTTTTTGTCATGTAATTACCAGACAATACAGGGTTCATGGCAGGTACAATAACATTTGACATTTCTCGCAGTAATGACTAGAACAACTCTTATGTATGCTGAAAATTCAAATGGCATGGGTCTAACTTACAATTTTTGATGATAATAAAATTGCAAAAATGGAATAAAGTGCTTTTTTGGTTATATATAACGTTTCAAGTAAAGTAATATTGGCAGGGATTAATTTTGCATAATCCAACAAATTACCATACAAAGTTTACAAGGATTTCAATGATTAACTCTTCAACGTGTTAATTCTTTCGGTTATATTCCTCCAAGCCATCACATTTTCCTTAGTTGCCGCGTTGCTCCTCTGTCAGATGTGCTGATAATATTCACACACTGCCACCAGCACCTCTTGCTCTGTTGAGATGAAGGTTGTTCCCTATTTTTCAGGCTTGTAATCTGTGGTGGCTGTTCAGTGATCGACTTGTAAATTTTCATGAATGTTAATCAGGTTCAGCCTATCCAGGATTGTGTTAGCTGAATGAAATCCGGTGCACTGGAAATGGCTAATTTGCTGCTGCAAAATTGCTCTAAAGCAAGCCGGACTTCGTTCTGAGATCCCGGATTATCTAATCACGTCATTTGGAACAGTCCCTCTGTTTAGTGGAATTTTGTTGATAATAGGTTTGTATATATGGTCACTGGAAGCAGATGCCTTGTGGTATTTAACACCTTTTAATCAATTGTGCCTTCTTACCTAGGCTAGACTTGAGATAAGAATAGCATGTATTGTTTCAAACTGACACACAATAGTCGAAGGTTGGCCTTGGAGCTAAAACAATTGTAAAACACAAACTATCATACTAATGTTTTCACCTTCAAAAAAACAATACTTACGAAACTAGTTGAAGAAAGAATTAACTTTGTGTCAGTATGAATATTCTTTCACAAAAGTATTTATTTTTACTAAGTTAAAAAGCTTTATCTAAATTAAATTTCTTTAATCTACAAACTGTTGCCTCACATTTTTCTTTATGCTTTTTAATTTGCTTTATTTGATATTCTTTCTATATTTTATTTCAGAAATGATTAAACAAAGACTTCTGTCATTTTTTCTTCATCACTGGTATTTCAAATGCATGTATAAATTTAAAACAGAGTAAAAATGGAGTTAAAGAAGAAAGATAACATGCTTAGTTTTAATGAAATAGTCTTTAGAAAGCAAAATTGGATTGTAGCAATTGGACTTAATCAGAATAAGCTATCCTATTAAAGAAAATAATTTTGTAGGAGATAATTAAAGTCATAAAGGCTTCATTGTATATTATTAAGAAAAAGAAATAAATAAATTTATCTAAAGCAGGCTTGCCTTGAATGTACACAAACGAAGACAATATTATCTCAGATAGCAAATAGAAAAGACTGCCCTTTGAATAGTACAAGATGAATTTTATAGTTAGCAACAGCCCAAAGGCACATTCATGAATGAATTTATTATATTGAATAAGAACTTTCTCCTGTTTGTTTGTTTGAACTGTCACAACCTGCAAAGTTTATTTTGGCTCTCTAAAAAACATTTATTGATGTGTGATTTGACTTCAGGCGTTTACATACAATATATATAGAAAATAATACTTCAAAGTGTTATTATCCTGTCATTCTAAATTACATTATACTATGAATTTTGCTTTGCATTTCAAAGAGTACAATAACACAACAATAGCTTTAATATTCTGAGGTATGTCTAATATTTTTCAGCCGCCCAGACTAGAAACAATAATACAAAAAAGAGAGCTCTGAAAAATGTAGCTTCACTTAATTCATATTTTAACAAAAATTGATGCACAAAATTGAAACCCTAATACTAACTTTATTAATAAACTGTAAAGTGAGTATGCGTGTATTTTGCAATAAAAGATCAACATTTTTTTCACTCTCCACTACAGGAGTGATCGTAACCAGTGCAGTTATTTAAAACAACTGTTTATCTTTTAAATCAAACAAAAGGGGGAAGGCTAAACACTAAGCAATGTTAAAGATAACAAACCTAACATTACTTATTCACCTGTATCCAGCTTTCACTGGGTTGAACCTTTGTCTATCTGTTGGAGTGGCTCACCTATTTGACCAGCTACAAAGTATGTGTACAACAAGAGACACTCTCCCTTCTCACTTTCTCTGCCTTCTCTTTTGCATTCAAGGTCTTTTCCCCATCTGTTGACCCTTATGTTCCTGTACCCCTAAGACCTTTCTCTCCGAGAGTTTGCTTATAATTCCAATTTTTGTAATGGATTAAATGGTCACAGTCCTCCCAATCAGGGATTTGTTGTACCCAAGAGCAGCTACTTAAGAGATAACAGTCCTCCTGCCTGTCAGTTCCAAGTTTTCCTAACCTTGGTACTGCTATGTGATGGTAAAGAGGTCTTTTGGCCTCTTGACCACTTTCCATTGGCTCTCTCTCGCTTCTTACTCTCACTGCGTAGAGAGTCAGGCATTTCTGGCATTTTTTGTTTGAATTCTCTTCAAGCCTCAATGGGATCTCCTTAGGCTCCTTCCTGGGTATAACCACTATAAACCCCCCTATCCCTTTGAACCAGATTTACCTGTGTCTCTCTCTTGTTCTGTTGCCCCAGTAAGTCTTGATTTCTCTAGATGTGACTAATAACAGCATCTAATACCTCCTTGCAAGTGGTTCCATACTGCTGGCCTGGTTTTCACTGTCATCTGAAGTTTTCTTAGAGAGTCAGCCATATAACTCTGTGCCATCTTGCTAATGCCCTTACTCCTGGCAGAGCACCACATCATAATATTTATATATTTTTAAATCAGTAGGTTTCCCGAGTTTGATATTGTTAAGGATTTATTAGATAGCTGGATGCATGAATACCATATAATTGGGGTTATTATTCTTTGATTATGTTTTCAGTTTTTTTTTAGTTTTTGTCCTGTTTGTTTTTATTTTTTTGTCCATTTTTCTACTTTTTATTTAATGTTCAATGCCTGTAATGTCATGATCTACTAAAGATGTTATAGGAAGCTGTAGGCTTTGCAGTGAAATGATATAACAGATCATCACATTGCATATACATCGATTACTTGAAAATTTTGGCTGTGTTTTTCAACCTTTTTTACTGTGCGGTGTCTATTTTTGGATGTGTTTTAATTATATTTTGCCATGTACCTCATGTATAGTATTTCTTTGTCACGGATTGACATGGCCAGATACGTGCTCCCAAATGCAGTAGGCTGAAATGCTTATTTTTAGTGGGTAGACAAGCACTTTTCAGTTGTTTTGTTAGTACAAAACAGAATATCAATGAAGGGTTAATTTTCATAAAGGTTTAGAAAAAGAAGAAAACCTTTTGGTTTTGCAAGTGAGTACAGGGAGATTACTGAAATACTACTTTTAGAATTTAAAAGGAGACAAATAGAGCTTTACAGACAGGATTATCTACTGAAGGCAGCACAGCTTTTGCTTGGATATATAATACAAATACAGCATAATGAAGGCATAAGCACAAATTAGGTATACTGAAGTTATAATCACTAATTAGTGAAAGCTTACCAATGGGTGTTTATAAATGATATGAAAGTAAATTGGATAGTGGGGTCCTGTAAATCTGTTCAACTGAGTGACGCTTGTTTAACATCTTGAGCATGTGGGACTTATCTTATGTCCTTTATCTACCTTCTGCAAATGTTTCAGACACACGTTTGAGTGTTTTTTGTTTGAGATTCTTAGCACCTCAAAAATCCTTTGTTTAGCATCCTGAACCATTCTTGAAATTATCAAAAGCCCTTAGCATTCTGTAATGGATGAATAATATAAAGTTTTCATCCATTATTCAAATGTTTCAAAGACTCGATGCACAGATGCAACTTGCAAGCAGCTGCAGTTTTTGTCTGCTCGGGCAGGTTTCAAAAGTCTTAAGTTTTGATTCAAAATTTACTTTTGGGGAGCATGTTGAAGATGGAAACAGAAGTTATTGTGGTGTGGATCAGAAGGCTGATGTCATTTTCCACAGAACTGTAACATAGCTTTTCAAAAGTCTTAGCTTTTGATTAAGAATTTACTTTTGGGAAAGATGGTGAAGACGGGAGACAGAGGTTGTAATGTTATGGATAAGGATGCCTGATGTCCTTTTCCACAGAAATATAACAGAACAGTCCATTCTCTAAAGAAACTTGTGAGAGTGTTTCAGGTAATGATGCTTGATGCAGTTCTGAGGCATGTTTATTTAGTTGATTGGCATAATGAGGAAATGGATTCTTCCCAGAATGATTGTGTATACAGTGTCATGTGTTGGGCCTGTCCCTGTCTCTTTACTAGCTTATTAACATAGAAAGGATCTCTTATGAAGAGCAATTTATGTTTCATCTTCAAGATATTTATGTTGTGCAGAAAGAAAAATGAACAAAAGATTCTAATAAAAGCAATTCTAATGGCCAACTGCTCTGTTAAGGTGTGCACCTGTAAATCAAATGAGAGAGATGTTGTACAGATATAACCGTTGAATTTCTGTGCTATCCTCTCACCTTTTCTTATTTTTCTCTTATATTTAGCTTAGTACACTAATTGAATTAAACTTAATAGTCAAAGTGTCAAGAACTTCTAGGGCTTTCTTCAGTTTGTGCCTTAAAGAGGCTTCTTTTGCATGTGCTACACAAAGTAAGCTGAAATGCTTCCAATATTAAGGAACTCTGCTGGGTGTTGATTTTTAAGAATCAAATATGTGACATTTCCTTCAGGGGTAGAGTATTCCATGCAATTTAGTGATTCACTTAAAAGGATTAAACAGCTTGACCTTAGCATTTCCCAGAGTAAGTAATTTTGGATGCTCCAATAATATGAGCTTTTAGGAGTTTGAAAGATTTACTTGGATTCCGAAGTAAATAAAGGTGGGGATTTTTGTTTATCGCCTAGGTTAATTAAGCCCTGCCACTTAATATATTAATTAATGATCCAGCAGCAAAATAAGTATATTTGTCTGGCCAGCAAGATTGTTACATTCCGGTTAAGTGTAACACATTCTCAGAATAAACTATTTAATGTTTAATTCGGGTAAGCTTTAAATGGAATAAATGCAATAGTTAGTATGACAATAAGGGAAAAATAAGTGCTGCATTTCCAAAAGCTACTCAAGAGTCTGTAACACTAAAGTTACGCAAACCATCAAGAGTCTGAAGTCTCAAAGCAGCTTGATAATTTCAGCACAAGGAAAACCAAGTTCTGGGGCTCCAGGAAGCTTCTTTACTGAATGGTGCCAGTAATAGGCCACAAGACAGACCATGTCTGTAGGACTTAACCAAGTACAAAACAACTAGAAAAAAAATGTTTAACATGGTATATCTGATATAAAACAAAAACAAATAAAGCTTTGACATTTCTATTAAATTTCTGGTTTTGACCTTGACATTGCAACAATAGGGCTCATACATGGCAGTATATGAACGACACCAGCAAGGGCTGGTAGAATTTGCAATTATGGCGGCCGAGTTGTACATGATTTTCTTCAGAAACCACGCAAAATGACACCTTTTATTGGCTAACTAAAAAGATTACAATATGCAAGCTTTCGAGGCAACTCAGGCCCCTTCTTCAGGTAAGATGTAATACAGAAACTGGAGTTCCCTGTGTTTATATACACACACTAGGACAAGAAACAACATTGGTAAATCTTTAAGTGAGAAATCTTAAATGTAAAAAATTTGTAGATTCCTTCAGGCGCTACTACATGGAATTGAAGACCTGGTGGAAGAAACTGGCACACATGGACAGCGACATCTTCTTCTTAACAAAATGAAAAAAGGAAAATCTTATCCCGAAAGGCATCATGATAAGGAATCCAACCATACACATTTATAATACTTGGTTTGCAACCATACATTGTTCTTCTCTCTTGTTAAATGAACCCTAGCCTGAAAGAGTCTATTAATTTTTTACATTTAAGATTTCTCACTTAAAGATTTACCAATGTTGTTTCTTGTCCTAGTGTGTATATAAACACAGGGAACTCCAGTTTCTGTATTACATCTTAGCTGAAGAAGGGGCCTGAGTTGCCTCGAAAGCTTGCATATTGTAATCTTTTTAGTTAGCCAATAAAAGATGTAATTTTGCTTGACTTTTCACTACATTCATAATGGCTAACACGGTACAACACCCTAGTACCTCAAAAACCACTGAAAGCTTTGGGTGTGAGTGGACTGGCTAATCATTAAATCATTTCTACTTGTAAAGGTAGGATCTTACAATCCCATGCTAGACAAAGAAGCTGATGAACAAGACTAGCAGGAATCTACTACTTAACATCAATTCCAACAGATGGTGTAACAGAATTAATAATTTGTTTTTAATGTTTATATTTGTTTTTTTGTACTTCTCCAAAATTTTATGCTTCTTCTGTATGTATATGTATACTGTAGAAAAATGCTGTGGGATTGTGTCATGCAGGCTCCTCCTCTGTTTCTCCGCTTTTCCATAGAGGCTGTTTGAAAGATGCAGCACCATGAAAATGTGTAGGAGCCTTGTGTAATTTTTTTTTTAACTCTCCACAGTATTTTGTATTTACATATACTGTATGTATATACAGTATGTGAATATAACTTTTGTAGTGTGCACCGTATGTGAAATTTTACATAAATATTTGCCATTTTGTATAGCGTTTAAAATGTTCTTGTTTGTCGGTTGGCTGCTTTTTCTGTATTGAGTGTTTAAAGAGAGCAGGCACACTTTTGGTTTGTTGGAGAGACAGTTTGAAAGTTGAAGCGACATGAAAATGTGTAAGTGCCTGGTTTCATTTATTTTTTTACTCTTCTAGAATTAACCTGAACAGTGACTGCAAGTTGTTTGTTGTGTTCTGCACTTTTGGATACCTGACTGATCACAGTGGAAACCAGAGGACCAGAGAAAAAGAATACCTTGAGCAAACAGAGAATGGTTACAATGGTGGTATATGGTCCCTGAATGGGAGGAGAAAGACACTGTGCAACAGGACGTTCTGAAGCTTTATGTGACAACCAGCCCTTTTAGGGGTTTGAAGTCATCAGAGTTTGCAACAAGCTGCTTTATGTTGTCCCTTTCATTGGAAAATTGTTTCTCCAAGCAAACTGTGTTACAACTGAAAAACAAAAATGAAAAAAAATATCAGTCCCAGAGAGATGGGTATTACTTTTCATGTGTTTATTCACTCACTTGCTGGACCCTGCTTTATCCATTATAAGCTTATAAGGATATAATGTCTCTGACACAAAATTACGGACATACACAAACACAATTCACTGTATAGTATTTTCTATTTTGTGCACATCACATTCTTAAAGCGGAATGTGCAGAAAAGCAATTTTTTAAGGTTCCTTTTGCTAGACTTACAGTCTCTGCAAAATATGCTTCCTCAGTGAAATTGGTGGCTGAATAATTATTTGTATTTTTTTACAAATTAAACTTTATTTCTTATAGAGGTTATCATAATAAAAAAAAAACTTCAAATCACTTTGTGATGCTGTACATCCGTTATCTTACACTGTACATTTACAGTATACTAAAGTATTTATACAATACTTAATAAAATGATCAACTTGTTACTAGCCGGCATTTTTGATGTACACTGCATTTAATCTAAAGTAGTCTACGGTATGCTAGCTCCTCTCTGCACTCAACAAGTTAAGAATGGAAGACTGCAGTTTTCTATAGAGCCAGAAACAATTAAATTGAATTAGGACCACAGGGGGACAGAACCAATTCTGAAGCATAAGCCAAGAACCAACACTAGAAAAGATGTCAGTCCAGCAAGCTGACAGCTTTGCTTTTTTTTAAACCTGCCATCTCAGTTTCTTGTGAAAACCCAGCAAAAATCAATAGTCTCTTTTACTTTGGAGCTTCTGGCTATTTTGCCTTGCACTGCATAGGAGTACTAAGGATGTGTCTTTCTGTAACTCGTGCAGTAAGCCACAGTATTGTCATACTTGTTTGCAGAGAGACTGAGCCTATCGGGAACAAGAGAGATAGGCAACTCAGTATTATTAACACACTCACATACAAACAATGTACATTATATTGTGAATATGCAGTCCTCTGTTTCGTGTGTGTCACTATTGCAAAACAAATTGTTTAATTTAGCCTGACCTGTTTGGGAAATTACCTTTCCACTAAAAAAATGCATCTTTATTTCACAGATATACATTTTTTTAATTTGCCTTCTCCATAAATGATTGTGGGATTCCCTGAACTTCCAGTTCTATATAAGAATGAATTAAAAAAAAAAAACTGTTGCAACTTTGTTTTCATTGCACTTTTATTTTTACTAGTTTGAAGTGTCCCATTACACTTACTTTCAATAGTCTACTTGAAAAAGCACATTTGGTATGGATAGTGCAATATAGTCAGCCTTATCATATTCTGAGAAACAAGATTAAGTGCTGTACAATGTTGTATCTTGTGTTGCAGTCACTATGAAGTGATAGATGCAAGTACTTGCAGTGATAGATGCAAGTACTTAAATGGGTCTAAATTTTAATGGGCAAAAAATGAAGGTCATGGTTGTAAGTCAATACAGGATTTACGATTTTATGAAAGACAATGCTCAAATCGAACAAGTTCGCAAATACAAGGATAGGAAGGATGGTTGACCACTAATTTGACGCTAAGGTGGAAGTAAGTGCTGGATTAGAACAAGTACTTTCTGCATTTGTAAAAGTAACAAACATCCTTTGTAACAGACTATCAATAGTAAAATTGAAGCTTCATATGCTAAAATGTTACATTTGATCAACACTTCTATATGGCTGTTAGTCATGGGCACTTAAATCAGACAGGATGAACAAACTTACAGGCACATTATTCTTAGAGAATCACTAATGAAGATGTTCAACATAAATTTAATAAGACCCTTAAGGTGGAAAGTAAAATAAAAAGTAAAAAAAAAACTGAAAGAAAGACACAAAGTACAATATTTTACATTATACAGGGAAAGACTGAAGTAAATTGTGCAAGAAAAAGGTTAAGGAACATTCTGGATGAGTCATATAAGAAACTGAACAGGACTTAACAAAGAACAACTGATACACAGAGAGAAAGACAGCTCGAGATAACACCATGCTATTAGCTAACCTCAGTCACTGAAATGGAACCAACAGAGAGTAACACTAAAAAAAATTCTTGCTTCCATTCTTCTTGTTGAATATGTGTTAGTGTACGCAGTTGTAAGTGCAAATGTGCCCTATGATTCACTGGAATTTTGTCCAAAGGTTGTTTCTTGTTTTGTGAAATGTTCCTTTAATTTTTTTTACTGCTCTGTAAACATTTTGTTTGTTAGTTTTTTCTGTTTCTCTGAATTTGTTTAAATACAGGGTTGGGCAAAAGTAGGTTTACAGTTGTTTGTATGTCAACATTTTCTTCAGTACAAATTGTTTAAAACTAGAACCATTTTGACCAGAATATGCTATTCAGCCAAATAAACTTGTCAGCCCCATCATCTAATGTCTCCAAATAATATCAAGTCTCTCATGGTTCTCTGGTTGAAAAAAAAAGACTTTCAAACATTTGTACAATATTTATCTTTACCGAGCTTCTATCTGCACCCCTGGGTTCTTGCTAAAGAATTTACACCCAGGATACACTGCACTTATTATTCATAATTTTAAACAATTCAGTCATGTCACCTCTTAATCTCTGCTTGACTAAACTAAAAAGCACCTTAAATCTTTCCTTATAGTTTATACCTACCAGTCCTGGAAAAGGTTTAGAGGCTGTTCTCTGAATTTTTTTGTAAGATGGAGACAAAAACTGCAGTGTTTTCATGATGAGGTCTCACAATTGTGTTATACAACTTAAGCATAAGTTCTCTTGACATGTAGGCTACACATCATGCTATTAACCTAACATTCCATTCTTGATGGCTTTTGTACATTTTCGGTGTTTAGAAACTGACAAGTTCACTTTGACTCCTAGGCTCTTCTCATGAAGTGTCCTTTCAAGTTTCATTCCTTCCATTATGTATTCAAAGCTAACATTTTGTTATCTACATACAGGGTGGTCCACATCTAATTATGCAGATCCAGATCGTCTGGATTACTTTAATTTATGCGGGGATGATTCCAGTACGGCACAAAGATGATTCTTCATGTTGTCAGTTCACACACTTCTAGATGGTCCGGGATTTTTCTGAGTACTTTCTATGTAATAAACTTAATAAGTTATAGCGTAATGAAAATTGCATAATTAGATCTGGACCACCCTATATAATACTTTACATTTATATAAATAAATTTCATCTGCCACAAATCTGCCCAATCCTGTATTCTATGAAGGGCTTTAAAACCAGACTGGAATACCTCAAGCCTAAATAGGAATTCAACTGAATGAATACAATGTTCTCCAAAGTTTCTGACAAAAATAGAAGTTTGGCCTAAAATTGGAAAGAACTGAGGTGTCCAAATTCGCTTTTTGTTGAGTGGTTGCACTACTGCATTCTTAAAAGTTCTGTGTATAGCACTAGAGGCGTGACTGCTGTTGATTATTATTTGAATAATTATTTCAAAACTTTCTTAAAGAAGAGAAGGAGGAATAACATTACTGGAACAGGCAGAAGGTCTCAATTGACCAATGACTTCTTTTAACAAAGAAAGGGACATAGGCTCAAACTGGTTAAAAGCACCAGAGCAAGCAGCAGTGATGGATAACACCTAAGAAGGAGGTAAAATTAGTGCTCTAATGCTTGTAACCCTTTCAACAAAAATAGGAGAAGTTCTTTACAGGTTTCTGGGGACACATCAAGACAAGCAGATTGGGGTTTAATAGGAACAGCATTAATAGTACTAAAAAGAGCACAAGGTTTATGGAAGTTTTTCAAAATTATAGCAGAGAAAGATTTTGTCTTGTCGGTTTGTTGATAATTATGCCAGCTAGCCCTCAATATGTCAAAAGACACCAGTAACTTTTATGATTCCAACTTGCGGTCAGCCCTTCGGAATTCATGTCTAACAGCACAAGTGGTGTCATTTAGCCATGGTTCAGTTTTATATTTAGAACACATAGTTTTAAATGGGGCAACACTATGCAAAATGCTCTGGCAGAAGTAGTAAAGTAGTGAGATCAACTCATCAGTATTAGAATAAGATGAGGGCCCTAAATAAATCCCTGTTACATTATCAAAGGCATCAGAAAATTTCACAGGAATGTAAGAGGTAAATACAAGAAACAGCAGTGAGCCAGAGCACATAATTTAGAAGCATGACAGGGAAATGATATTTCAAATAAAACAGGCATGTGGTCAGAAAAGAATGCATCACAATATTCAATGTTAAATACAGGTAGACCACATGATAAAACAAGATCTAATGTATATCTCATGCTGTTGAGTAGGGCCTGTCAAAGATTGTGCAAGATTAAAAAAGTCAATAGCATTTAAATAGTCTAGTATTGTAACAGGCATGAATTTTAAAGTCACCAATAATTAGGACTTTATCATATTGTTGCGTAATCCCAGCTAAAAAGTCAGAGATATCATTGATAAAACCCTTATCATACAGTATTTAGGCGAAGAGTATATTATGGCACACAAAACCGGATAAATTGGATCGATCTCAAATATATTCAGCTCAAAGCTGGAACAGACATTTCATGACAATTTCTTGTAATTAAAACTTTTCTTAAAAACAGTCACTCTTCGCTTAGTAGTTCTCAGGGAGTTAAAAAAAGTACAATGCTGTGGTAAAAGTTCTCAAAATGCATTTGATTCACTAGCATTCAACTAAGTTTCAGTCACACACAAAAAGTCTAATCC